>OX422219.1:272722360-273336110 GCA_949130495.1 Sambucus nigra | reverse complement strand
GCCCTCTCACAGATGGGGCCTTGCCAGAACAAAACATTCTACACCAAGGTAGTAATCTTGATAGGCTTACAATATCCGCACACTATCGGTTTAAGCATATTATAAAACCATAATTAGGATAATATCATACTCGTATAACACAACACTAAAACGAGTAATCTCAATAAAGTATATACCACTATCAATACACCCATTCATCCTCCGCGGATAACACTGAAGGTAATCCCACTATACCAGGAAAAATATTCACATAAATAATAACATTGTCGATGCACGCACTAAAATCGACTCCCATGTGAACATAGCAATAATAAAAATGTAGTAACTCGTTCCTGACACACACAATACACATCATCATCTGAGGATATAACTCGTACTTCTATCTTGCTAATCGCCCTGGCTGCTCAAATGTTTCCTGGACTTAACACACCTGTCTGTACCAAACCAAAAATTTCTATAACTATTGCCCTTGCTAGGCACCATACCCTTTATTCCTCTACTTGCTTCGAAAAAATTTTAACGCACGGGTTTTACTCCCCACAAAATACCTTTACACATACTCCACTTATCTCCGATCACACTGACCATGTTAAGGTTTTCCTTCTCTCGAATGTTGGTAGTCTCGACTCCGATGACTACCTCCGTTATTCCCTTAGCTTTGACGGCCCTAAGGAACATGCTACTGCCTTCAACCACTCTTACTGAAATCACCATCGCTCGGTAACAATTCAGCTATTCGAATCATTTAAGTGGGTCCCTTAATGGGTCTCCCCTTTGTGGTGCTTCACCGGCACCGTTTTCCCCTAGACTTACTCTCTAACTAAATAATTCAATTCTTGTAACTCCCCACACAAGGAAGCGTTCACCTCCATATTAACCAAACGTGACATTGTTACCATCTGCATTGACCGTCCAAGCAGAATTCCCCAGAAGTGCTAGAAATTCTTCTTGTAAGTTAATTTTCCCCTTTAATATCCTCTTCTCCATTGTACCTACTTCATCTGGTGTAAGGTTTGCTAATTAATTAAATTTCTCTTCACAAAGTGACTTCTGTCCGACCCTCTTGTGTGAGTTCAGAACAACGTTCTCATCTTATCCTGAACATATGATGAAGGAACTTATGGTCAAACCATACCTACGCGCCTTCTCTTGATAAAACATTCCACTTCTAAGTGTGGTAGTTGTCTCTCACCAATGAAACTTCTCTTTAACGAGCCAAGAAAAATCTTACCCTAAATTTTCACTCCTGATTTGCCATACTCCGACATATACCCAAGCCTTTGGATATTTAACCTTCATTGGCTAACACACGCCATTTACACATTTCTAGAATTTCCACTGCTGGTTCTCTTCAATATTTCGTCTGACTCTCTCCCAATCCAACCTTACTGGGTGAGTCTAATACGACCCCACTTTCTACTATAGTGATACCTGAAGTCATATGTTGTGCCTTAATCGTCTTTACTGTCCTAGCCCTCCGTGCCATAATAGGGGTGACCTCAACTACGGTCATCTTTCTTGAATATACCTTATAACCTCAACTGAGCTTTGCCTCCTGCTATCCACCCAACTCGCATGACATACTGCATTGTTCGACACATGAACACTCTCAAATACAAATAAGATTCACTATCATATTCATTATAGCAGGAGAACGAAATCTCACCAAAGAAATCAGCAATCCTAAACACAGGGGTCTACATCAAAGAAAGCTACGCTGGAAGCATAATAAGTCGCACAGATCCTAAAGAACACTAAAACCTGATGCTCTCATACCACCTATAACACTCGTCTAATTAAATACCGGGTAGTCACTCCTTTATTAAATTAATTCAGAATATCAAGTTGGTTCAGTTGCAGCATCACTTTCGAAAACATTTAATTTATTACTAGCCACCTAATATTTAAAAAGAGAGATGCCAAATTTTACAAATTAAATTAACATAATCCAAGTAATTAAGTCAATAACCATTATTCGCATAAACAATCTCAAATGAATAATCAACGAAATGAAATAAACTGAGTCTGGAGTAAACACTCCAATATAATACCAGAGTAAAAATAAAGTCCCGATACATGAGTCTGAATAAATAAACCAATATCTAAAATAAAACTAAAAGTCTGAGAATGCTATCTCTAAATAGAAATGGGCGACATACCGTAACAGATGAGTAAACCTGAGTAGAATCAAGAACAAAATGTGAAGGCGTCTATTACCAAGAACCTGTAACTTCCACAGCAGCTACAGCACGTCAATAATTTAATGGAACTCCTATGCTTAGCATCCCTGTGGTTGGGCACCTAAAAGGTTTTACAAGAAAAATATATTTAAAGCAAATGGGTCAGGGCCCGAGGTGAAAACAATTTAAAAACATAGAAAGTGTTTAAATTATAATATTAAACAACACATATAATAAACATGTTAGTTGCGTACTCTCACATGAGTTTCTCGCCTCTCAACTACTGTGCACGCCTAACGTAGACCCTTAACCCATCCTAGTTATGCCGCTAGCTGACTAGTCTGCACCACTCTTGCGTTCTCATTCTAACATAGGTTATCTACTCGTAACACCCAAACAAAACATATGCATAGCCCATATTCACGTTCATTAAATTACTTATCTCAAGTGTTAATTAAATTCTCACATTCTTAGTCCATTACAATATCTTAGTTATTCACATGTATTAAGCAACACAACAGAACTATCACAAGTATATGTATATGCACCAGTATAATATCTCATATACAAATCAGGCACCCCTCAAGGATAGAACCTACAATGCCCTCATACTCTGCTATCAAATCCCGGTACATCACGTACGTGAGGATCATAACTTTTGAATCACTCAGGAACCGTTTCAATAAAAATCACACATAGTGGAGGCGAACATAGTCCACATACCCATGGATCATGCACATACCTACGCTCCCAAGGTCAGCAGACTTATCCATTCAGTGATAAGCCCTTCCAAGTCCTATGTTCTGAGGTATCAATCTAAAGTCCCCTCGAATATCACATCGAGACCAGACTATCCTCTTACGAATGACCTCCCGTGATAGCAAGTATGGTAGGTATGTTATACACACAATAATCCATATACTAGAAAATCACACATCCATTATATATACAATTTCAATATATAGATATACTCCTCCCCTATATATTAAGTCTCACCCATAATATTTACGTTTCGTATATTCTACGTAATATTTATTTAACGCGACAAGTCTCGTCAAATAAATTCGGGTACCTATACCTATCCCAAGTGAATACTAGGTCTCCCATTTGTTCCTAAGATTATCTCAGCAAATATAAAATCTCTCTGATAGTGTTCATACCCTTACATTATCTTTCATTCCGCTTCAGTCCCAAATTGAAAGATTTCAAACCGTCCTCACTCGGTAACCACTCATAATTATAACGTTCAATCCCATAAGTTAACATTTTTTGGGTAATACTAAGACCCTACTGACCTTAACTAAGTCCCTCAATATTATATTAATCACCCTAAGAATCAATATCGGTTTTGGAATTTTCACTAAACCTTAAAGGGAAACAATTGTCGAGAATCAGGAGAGGTCGATTGATCGAAGAAAATGATTGATCGATCGATCATCGATCGATCGATCATCGATCGATCGACATTCTTGGATCGATCGATCGATCAAGCTGGTTTTTGCCTAGATTTCTCTTAAACAGTTACGGGTTTTACCATTTATACACCCCAAATCCTCCATTACAACGTACCAATGTCCTAAGAAAGTTTACTAATCATTGATCCAACATATATACATAAGTTCTAATGTTCAAGAATCATTAAACTATAACATAACATCATTTTCTTGTATCAAAAGTCATCAATTTCACTACAACCCTAATTCTTCACTACTTCTTCCATAATCATCATAATCCTTAATCAAATTTCGTGATTCTTAACCCTTAATTTATAATTTTGTTCATCAAACATTTCCAGAAGCACCATTACATGCAAACCTACCCTAAATCAATTATTAATTCTCCAATTTTATGTTTTTGCCATTATTCATAAATTGACATCAAACCTAAACTATCATGTAAAGTATATGCCATAAATTATTGCAAGATAAATCACTTGCCTGAAATAGAGATTCTTATCCAATGTAGTAGACGGTATGGGAATGATCTTTTTTTTTATCTATCCGGTGGTGGTGACGGTGGTGCAAAAGCCTCTAAGTGGTGGTTATGGCCATGGAAATCCCTTGGAACTTCTCCTCTCTTCTTCTCTAACTGCCATGATGCTTTTTGGTTGTGAAAACCCTAAGGGACTCAAGTGTTGGATGATAATATCAGTCTAAAATTTGTAGGTCCTTATTCAACAAAAATAGGAATGACTAAAATACCCTCTCGGGTTGCCGGTTAGGCCTAAAAGTGCCCCGGGACCCAAACTAAACCCCCGGCTAGTGTTTTCTGACTATCTCAACCCTTCCAGATACGTTGGCGCACTCAAAATGATCATACAGATGACATAAAAATAAAATACTTTTAAATCAATTAAATTGGGTCCTGACACGCACGTCCCAACTAAATTACTGAAACTGACGTATTTTCAACTCACAACAATTTTAATAAATTCAATAATCACATATTACCATAATCACTTAGCAATATTCAACATTATCATCATAGTTAAATACTAACTCCCGTCTCGCTAGTTATTTAAATCCGAATTAATTTCCAATTAATTATCCCAAATTAATTTAATTAATCCCATAATTAAAAGCAAATTTTATTTAATTAATCTCATAATTAAAAGCCATATAAATACGGGGTATTACACTTTGACGTTGACTACTAGTGAGAAAAATATCCTCATAGATATGTTGTTCAACATGAAGAATTCGACCAATTATCCTTTAATTTGTACAGGGTTGTAAACTATCAAATAAATTATTTAAAATAGTGCAAGTCTCACGATTGGCAATTCATCATTCAATTAATCCCTTTGTTGTTTGGGCATTGATTTTATGAGCACAAATATCTTCGAAGATAAATTATGAAGATTAGTTTGTGCTTCACCTTCCTATGAGCAAAAGTTATAAACATAAAGCACATTATAGATGTGAAAGTAACTTTAGACGAGGCAAGTTATGTTTTAGAGAAATATTTCCCTTCGTCGTTCATTGATATCAGTGTCCACCTGCTTGTGCATCTATGCGATGAGGCGTTGTTTTGTAGGCCTGTCATGTATCTTGATAGAAAGGCTTTTTGTGTGTCGTTGTAGAATATCCTCTCTAATCAAAAACTTTCCTTCAACTACCTACAAAAATATAACAAAAACTACTATAGAGGTAAGTATGGATTTGAATCCAACTCTATGGAGTGAAACGCACGAAAAGTCATGTAATCCAAATTTCTAGCTATTTTTCTTTCTTGATTTATTTTTTTTTTGCTTTTTATTTGTTTTCTATTTTTTTTAATGGATATTAAAAAAAATTAACGATAATTATGCTGCTTCAACTAAGTGAATAAAAAATGAACAAAGTCAAACACTAAAACAAGAGATAAGTGATGTTAACAAATGTGAGAACAAACAAGGGATGGGATTACACCACAGATTCTAGTTATTCTAATTAATCAATTCACTCATTTGAAATCTCCCAAGTTAGTATTAAAATTACAAGTCAACTCTTGTCACAAGTATAATTTTAACACTAACTATTTAGAAAATGAAATTTAAAACCCATAACTCTTAGAAAGTAGACTTAAACTCCTTTTAATAAATCACCCGCTAAGATCGGTTCACCAAAATTCATTTAAGCCAAAAAAAATATAATTTAAAGTTGAAAATTAAGGAATAATAACACACTTAAGAAACCCCTATCTCTAGTTCGATTCTAAGATGGGTAATATATCTTAAATTTCAATTTTCTCTCGAAAATCATCTACTCTCTCTCGAGGCCTAAATAGGAAAGCGAAAGTTCAAAATTAATATTCAAAGGGATACCTAACTAAATTAATTAACCACAACAACATTAAACATGGGTTCATCCCACCCCTTGAAAGGAGCCTTATAATAACATGATATGAAATATCATAATCAAATAAACAAAGGCATAAAAATATTTAGAGTAGAGAAGAGAACAATGACACCAAATCTTTTGAAGTGTAATTGAACTCCAATACTTGCAATGAAAATTACAACCCTCAATTTGAATGATCAAACAAATATTAAATGAAGCACTCACACTCAAATTGATTCTCCCTAGTATTTATTTTCTCTCAAATTAAATCAAAAGGAGGAAATAAAAAAATTATAAACTACAAATTATTTATATCTACAATTTCTCTCTACTTTCTTCTCTATAATTCTCTCCTACTTTCAAATGGGTCTTCAATTTCTTTAATAGGAAGATGCATGTGGCTAAGGGGTATATTTGGAAAGATAAAGGTTTGGTGTTAAATTGGGTATTTGGCTATTGGGTGAGGGTATTTTAGGGAGTGAGTAAATGTGCATGTTGGAAGTAATATAATGAGGGTATTTTAGGAAAATGGTAAAGGAAACTTAAAATATGTGAGATTTTGGGTTAACTTGGGTCAAACCGGGTTGCTAGGTATTAGAAGGCAGGGGCTGCCTTGGGTTTTGGGCATGGGTTGGATTAAACAGGGTATGGCAAGTCGCATCCGGGTTGAAGGGGTCAGGTTAGGTCATTGACAGTAGGTTGGGATGTTGGATATGGGGTAAAGGGGTGTCGAGTTTGATGTCGGGTTAATGGAGGTAGAAGAAGTGGGTTTAACCTGGTGATTAAGATTGCTGGTTATAGAGACGGGTATATGCGAACAGGTATGGGGTATGGCTCGAGGTATGGAGTTCGGGTTTGGGGAATACAACGGTAAACGGGTTGGCTTAGGAATGGGTCTGGGAGTATAGGATGTATGGAATCTTTGATGGGTGATAATGGAGGAGAGAGAAGGTGTAGTGAGTGTTGGGAAGAACAAGATAGGAGAGAGAATGTGAGATGTGTTTGTGTGTGATAGGGTGTAGGATTAAGTGTGTGTGTGTGTGTGTGTGTGTTTCGTTTTAAACAAAACAAAATAAAAATAAAATATTTAAACAAAACAAAATAAAAATAAAATATTCACAACCTAGAAATAAATTTAAGACTAAAAAAATAAAACCTACTTAAACTAAAAAATTAAACTCCTGAAAATATTTACAAATCTAAGAAATAAAATCAACAAAAAAAATTGATTCCCTAATCTAAAAATAAAAAGACTCAAATAAAAATAATAATACTACTAAACTAATAAAACAAAATAAAATAATAATAATAAATCTACGAAACTAAAAACAAATAAAATAACTACAAATCTACTTAAATGCACACCTATTATATTTACATAAAATAATAAACACTAAATAAAATAAAATAAAATAATAAAAAATGACTCTAAAAATATCGAAAATAATAAAAATAATGCTACATTTACACACTAGGGGTTTGGGATAGTCCAGGCTTGGGTTTGGATTTGGGTTTTTGGTACGGGACAAAGTATAGGTTAGGGGATTGTAATTAACCTCAAATAGCATCACCAAATGTTGCATTTGCCTTGACAGAAAGTTTTTAAATCGCAAATGCAAGAAAGTCTACAAAACAAATAGATACCAATATAAGTCAATTTTTATTGAGAACTAGCAATTGAAGAGAAACTATTTGGGGTATAAAATATAAACTTTTGGGTGTTTATCATATCTCCAGATGTATCCTTTCGAGCGATTGATGAAAATATTCAAATATTACGTTATGAATACACGGTATATTAGAGAGTCAATTTGTTGAATAATACATAATAAAAGAATCTTTGTTATACGCTCGAGAACATGTGATCAAACAATGACTTAGGAGGTTCAATCCTTAGGGAAAATGAGTGATCGAATAATTTGACAAGTTTGAGAATAAATTATCTTTCGGGAACCCTAAAGAGGTGAGACTCACCAATATTCAATTCGAGCAAGTAACTCGTTGTGTCTTTGAAACAAAAGATGTAGTTGAATATTATAGAAAGTAATGTATTCTCTATTTTACCATCTAAATTTTACAATTCCATTAACACGTATAGGAAATATGAGAGAGAACTTTCCCAAAATCAAATGCGAAAAGGTTCAATGGACGAGATTAATGATTTCAGGGCATGTGTATCAAAAGAGATAATTATCACATATTTTGTTACGGTTATTTATGCATGTGATGTAAAACATACCCTAATACAAATATATTAATAAATGAATCTTTTGAAAAGAGGTGAAATCTCTTCAAGGCTTGCACTCCAAGCTAAAGGTCCAAGTTTTTGTGTGAAAGGGTTTAAAAAATTCCGCACCAACAGTTTTGATTTCGTCCCATACTCATGCAAGGAAAGACCATTTATGCAAAATAGAGGAATTTCAATTTTTGTGGCTAACAAAAGAGATAAAAATTCAAAGGATACGGTGTTCACCTAGTATGGGATCGTCCAATAAATTTTGGAACTAGATTACGTATAATTCAAATAAACCATCTTCTATTTGACTGGGTGAGGGTGGAGGACACTACTAATGGTTGTAAAGTTGATCCTACCACAAAACTTTTCTTGGTAGATTTATCTAAAATGTAGAGTAAAGATCGCATGATTGATAAGCCATTTGTTTGTGCCTTTCAAACAAAGAAGAATGTATTCTACTCAAAGTTCTTAAACGACGGTAATCGCTAGGTTATTTTCCATGCACCAAATGGTTTCACTACTAAAGCAGACACATTAAAGTCCTCTACAGAGTTTTAGTTTGCTCTTTATGACAATTCAAATTTGAATGATCTTTTACTTAATTTAGACAAAGATTGAGTTTTAATACATTAACTTATTGTTAGTTACTTAACCCTTATATGACAACCTTATTTGTATTTGTATTTATATGAGCAAAAATTGGAACAAAATTTGTGTATGTACGTATGACACAATTCATTTTAATATGATGATTAGGCATAAATTCTTCATATTCATCCCCTTAATATCGGTACTTTATGATCCTGTGGGATGTAATTTAGGTGGATTTATCTCATATTATTGTTGTTGACCTCTTCTTGCAAGTACATTATATTTTGCGTATTTCTCTTATATTTTATAGGTATTTCATGCAAGTTGATGGAAGAGAAACGCCGAAACACTGAAGGAAATGTAAGAAGGGAAAGTCAAGGGAAATTTTTTTAATTTTATATCTAGAATCTGGATGAGGAGCCAACTGAAAATTTGAAGAGCTTGAAGTCACAAAAACTCTAAAAATAGCACCTCAATCCGATTTACAGTGAAGAAGTTATGCTCATTTGAAGATGAAGAATCAAAAAGGCAAAACTAAGGAATACAGAGAGTAGAACCGGTTCGGTTTTCCAGAGATTTTTGAGGAGAGTAGAACCGATTCGGTTCCAAAGTGGAACCGATTCGATTTGTTGTTACATAAAAAATCCAACTTAATTCCACTTAATTTGGAGAGTTTGTTTTGTTTCAAACACTTGTAAAAAACGTGAGTTATTATTCATTATCCATTCCGAGAGTTAGGAGGGCAAATCTTTACACAGTTTTGAAAGGATCTTGAAGGAAAGAATCCTAGTATTAATCTTCTTCAACAATTTTTCATCTTTTACTTCGATTTCAAGGGTTTTTCATCAAGCCAAGTATTGTTTCATTATTGCTTTCAATTTTTCTCTTCTTCTTATTGGTCTGTGATTTAGTATTTCCTTGCTAGAAGTACTTTCCACATGTTTGCTTACACTTTCCACGTAAGAATGAGATCATGCAACGTAGATATCATGTTTAGTTATAGTTACACCATGTCAGGCCAGATTTCTAAAGGGTTGGAGTACATGAACCCAACCTAGGTACTGAGTTGGGTATAAAAGTGAATAAAATTATGGAGAAAATTTGAAGGTTTGATATTTTGTCGAAACACGTATTATAGATATCTTAACCTCATTTACCCTAGGTAATCGTGGTATTTGAGAGTATAATATGCATCTCGAAAATCTAATCATCCACGTTAGATTTATTATTGATTAATTATTGTGCAGAGTTAAATCCTCACATAGTTAATGCTTTGGGAAGATTTAATGTTTTCTTTGAATTATTAATATAATTTTTGAAACTTTTACATCCAACGAATTTACCGACGGTGCGGGAGAGTGTTCCCTAATCCCATTTTCTCATATAGTTTAAAACAAATTCATTATTATTGCATGTGTAGTTAAGTCATTAGTTTAAATTTACTTTCTTTACTTAGTTAACGGATCTCAAATCAATCATCTTTTCCTTCTTTTTCTAGAGTCAATTCGAGGTTAATCATCTTCCCTATTCGTCGTCATGATTCCTCGTCTTAATCCCTGTGTTCGATACCCGTTTTTATCGGATTATAACTTGAGCGATCGATTTACACTTGAATCATAATCACACGCGTTAAAGATACACTTTTTAAGTCACGTCATATGATAGGATCCATTTATGGGTGGAACAACCCGTTTATAAATTCTCTTAAATTGTGACTTACTAAGATAACAGTTCGGGATTGGTAATTCTTATACAACTGTCACGATAACACAACACAAAATTAGAAGTTAATTTCATATTGAAAAATTGATAAATGTGTTCAATTATCCAAACAGTGAAGCCAACATTTTGTTAGCATCAACAAAGTGTTATTCATAAGGGATTAATCTTGTTGGGGCATCAAGAGTGATTATAATCGATGTTGTATGGAACCGATCGATTGAAACTCGGGTTATTAGCTGATTTTATAGGCTTTTCCAAATTGTATCTATAGACAAAATTATTTTAGCCAAGGATATAAGACCGCCTAATATCTTACGTTTCACCCGATAGATTCCATAAATTGGGAACGTGATTATTTTTTAAGAAAATTGATATTGATCAAGGATACTTACAAGCGTAATTTTAAGTTTGTGTGCGTACCCTTAAAGTCTTTCTTCAAAGTATAACCAGTCGAATTCATTCCGGACTCCAAGCAATGACAAGGTTATGTCATAGTCTTGTTATGAAGCTGGGAACCCCGCAGGAGTTGGACTGGTTATACCTCAAAAAAAAATCAAGGGTACTTACACAAAATTAAAACTAGATTGGAAAATACCTTTTATCAATACATATTTTTTCAATAAAATAATCATATTTATAATTTATGTAACCCATCAGGTGAAATAAATGCTGTTAGTCGAGCTTATAGTCTCGGCTAAAAGAAGGTTATGTATAGATACAATTTAGCCAAGCCTATAAGATCGTCTAATAGCTTGTGTTTCAATCGACGGGCTCCACACAACATAAATTAGATCCACTCTTGACGCCCCCAACAAGATTACTCCCCTTTGAAAAACACTTTGTTCATGCTACGAAGAATTTGGCTTTACTCTTTTGATCATATAACACATTAATCAATTTACCAATAGACATAATCTTTTTATTTTGTTTCATGTTAGAACAATGTGGACTTTGATGACATTTCTAGGTACATAGGCATCCTGAAGTCCTTTGGGGATTCAAGTCATTTCTTACCAAATTTTTTTAGCTTATCTTCGTATATTGTTGTCTCATTCATGTAGTTACAATCTTCTACTCATATAGTTACATCTTTTGCACTTATTACTTTGTCACTCACATTTTAGTAATTTTTACTTATTTATTTACTCTCGTTTTATTGATCCCATTCATGTTTGCTCATACTTTTCATGATGTGGATATGATGATTCTACTCCTCACACACGTGCACACACTTTGTCGCTCACATCCATGCACTACGTCCAATAAACTTATTAAGATAATGGTTCGGGTTTGGTATTTATGATAGTTCTGTGGTTATAAATTATGATCAATACATTTTGTAAAATTTTTAACTTTGGGTAAGGAACATTTTGTTGTTCGGATCATATTATATTAACATTTGGAACATTTGGAATATTTATAACAATAACCAGGTGGACACCGATGTCAATTACAACGAGATTACAAATGCTTCGGGGAAGGAACGTTTTGAAGATTTTAATATTATTAGTTTTGGTTTCATGTAATTAATTTGTTGGCTTGATCATTTTAATATTATTTTTTTATTGATGTATTAGTTAGTTCTATAATGGAATTGTATAATGGTTTAAAAACATGTATATACTTTTTTTGGAAGCAAACAAATCAAAATTATTATTTTTAAATAAATTTATCATTGGTCAAAGTCTAAAACTTTGACCATATCCGTGATAATATTTCTATGAGAAAAAAGCGGATCATGGTCAGGAACCGTAACCACATAAACAGGGGTCGCGGTTCATGACCATGACCAATGAATTAAAGTCACAGCAGGGGGTCACGGTTCATGACCATGACTAATGGATCAAAGATCACAGTAGGGGCCATGATCATGAACCGTGACCATAGGACATATTTTCACGACAGGGGGTCACGGTTCATGACCTTGACCGGTTAAATATTATTACAGTATTAGGCACATTTAATGACCAAGATTACTGGTCACGGTTCTTAGCCATGACCACATCCCTAACATTAGGTTACGGAACGCGACTGTGACTTGATTTGGTCATGATTGTGGACATGAATGCCAATCCCGTTTGTCACGGTATAAAACCATAACAATTTTCAGTTTTTGGCATAATGTATCAAAACCTAGCAAGTTACCAAAGTTACACAACTCAAAGGCAATTATATATACGCATGATAAATCCACAGTTATCTAGCCTACTACGATAACCAACCATGTGCCACATGACCTCACAGTCCATTTTAATTATCTTATTAATTTTAATAATTAATAAATCTCTTAAATAATTAAATCATAATCTACATGCGACCTCGGCCATCTCAAGAATGTACGGTATGCACAAATAAAGACCATTACACAATCGGACACCGCATGTCACTCTCGTGGCCAAAACTATGACACGAACAAAATTGTGTGACGTACAAATAAATCCCATCACATAACCACACACCACTTATCTCTCAGGTGATCGAGAATATAAATATAAATAATCAATGATTCACCAAAACAGCATATTGTCACGTCACTAGGCACCACGTCGTGATAGCGTGGCCGGAAGAAACAACATTTGATGTGATGGAAAATAAAATCGTTCCCCCTTCGCACGCAACAAGTAAGAGTATTCTCTCTCGTCACACATCCATATCCGATTATCCATTTCAATTTCGTCAATATCACTATCATCTTACTACCGGTTAGATAAAGTGATGAGGATGAGATTGAAGATGAAATGAAGGTAAACAATCACATAAGACATATAAGAGACCAAGACTTTTAAAGTAGTTCGGCTATGAATAAAGCCTACATCCACTGTTCTTTTATTACCAAGGGCTTACAATAACACAACATGGTGTAGGGAGAGAGGTGTGTAGAGATATGGAATTAATTGCTTACTAAGGATGAATTAGTTAGTTTCTTACTTTAGCTAAGGAAGGGTTGTATTTATAGTGATGAGAGTCCAAGAGATGGAATGTCTTTATATATTCATACATTTACATCTATTTACAATAAATATGATTGTTGGCCTTCTAGGGTTCCATGACTGTTGGTGAGTCTTCTTCCAATGGCTTTTGATATTCTGGATGGTTTGTCTTACTTGAGTTGGTTGGTATACCGACCAACTCTCCTCGGGTGCCGACCAACTCTCCTTGGGTACCGAGAAAGTCTCCTCAGGTGCCGAGCAAGTATGAATATTTCTATGTAGGATGACGGGTGTCCCTTTCTGAATGTTCCATATAAATGGAGAATTTTAGCGTCAACAGAAGCCCCCAATGCGCTATGCTTGATGGTTTACTGAAAGGACTGAGTATTTACTCTACAATATTGCTCGGTGCTCATGCATAATGAAATTACTGATCTACCTTCTTAATTTGTTCAACACATGAATGGACTATCTCCTGAACGATAGATGATGCAGGTTGATCGATGGTTGAATCTGAGGAACTCTGCTTGGTAGGCAAATTTTTTATATGTATCACCCCTGGGAATTTGGATGAAGAAATGAGATATGTCATAGTTTGAGACTTATGGCTTGTCATAATCTTCAAGTGGGTTAGTTGACTGGTTAGTCGACCAACTGAGTGTTGACTGTACGTGTTTGATTTTTCTTATTTATGCTTTAATCAGTTGGATTTGCTGATGTAACATGCAAGTCTTTGAACCCAATTCTTCAATATAATTAGTGTCGAGCTAGTAGAGGACTCTGAAACATTTACATATAAGTACAACTTCTTCTTTAGTGTTGGTCGGGACAGCAATAGTGGAGATCCCAGTGTTGTAGATGTTGAATATGACTCCTGAACTTCAATAGCATGTGCATAATAACTCCTAGATGATGATTGTCCCATGATCTGTCTTATTATGTTATGATTTGGAGCTGGATCTGATGCTCGACTGATGTTGCATGATATTATTAAACTGCGCCACTAAAAAATTAATTTTGTAGTAAAATCCCCCAAATACAGTGTATGAACTCTGAATAGTTTCTTGGCCTTGAAGTATGCTGGTCTTGCTAGAAAAGATAAGGCCGAGGAAATTTTCCCTGAAATGAATTCCCAAGAGCTTTACATGTTTACATTTCCATATTGTCCTGATGTAACCATAGAAATAATTTGTCGACCAAGTAATTTTGGTTGAGTAAAATTGCTTTTAACATATAGTCCAATTAGAAATGTGTTGGCATTCCAATTAGGAATGTGATATGTTCCAATTAGGAATCTATGGGCATTCCAATTAGGAATGTGATATATTCCAGTTAGGAATCTGTGATCGGATAACTCTGTAAATTCTAGAATTTAATAAGTTCAATCTGATTCTGATATGTGTTGTTGATCGGCGTATTTGACATGCGGAGCCCCCAGTATTAATAATAATGATGCCCGAGTGAGCAGTTATCGGGACTTAATATAATAGAATGATCTAATAATGAGCATACTGAATATCCATGCTAATAAGAAATCCATATAATTAATAAGAGCGCCGACCATCTGTTGAGGCTTAATAAGAAATCCAGATAAATAATAAGAGTGCCGACCATTTATCGGGCTTAATGAGAAGTCAAGATAATAAGAGTGCCAACCATTTGTCGGGCTTAATAAGAAATCTAGATAAATAATAAGAGTGTTGACCATTTGTCGGGCTTAATGAGAAATCCAGATAAATAATAAGGAAGGGATCGATTGATCCTGCATTGTTAGAGAATAATAGATTTCCAGGGAATTCTTCAAGTAATAATATATAATCATGAAATTTATCTTCTGTTAATCTTTGTATATGAATTGACGATTTGCCAATTTCTATTTTGGATTGACTTGTGAATCTCTAGTTGTTCACCGGTTCTATTGATTCCCTTAGGATTATCCTAAGTGTTATACCAATTACCAATGCATCACCATGGTTAGTTACACTAATGTACCCAAACTTCTTTAGGTAATTTCATTAGTACCGTGGTTCCCAGGCGTGAGTGGAGCGTTGGTCAAACTTTTAGCCCAGTTTAGGTAAAACTTATTCACACGGAATTTAACCATGCGTTTGGGACTTTTGCATAGCATGGCCGACGACCAACTTGTTGGTGTCTTTGTTGATGCCGACCAACATTTAGTTGGCGGTTACTGATTGCCGACCAACATTTAGTTGGCGGTTGTTGAGGGCCAACCAACATTTAGTTGGTGGTTGCTGATGGCCGACCAACATTTAGTTGGTTTGTTGAATATATATATAGAGAAGAATTTTCCCTACCAACTGTTTGTTGGAGATAATATAATAACTAATGCAGATTTCCTCGGAGCTGAATATATGATAATAAATATTTTACCGAGCTCCATGCTGAGATGAATATAGAATATGCATCCAAATAGATAAAAAGAATGATTCAGAACAATAATAAAGTGTTTGGTTGATTTGTCGAAGCAAAATTGCATAATGACGAACAAGGATAATATTTTCTAGAACATAAGAATATGACCGAGCAGCTATTTGTGCATGAACATATATATATCGGAGCATTAATAAGATTCCAAGAGATCAAGATTGTGGCCGAGCAATGATAATATTTTCCAGAACATAAGAATGTGGCCGAGTAGTTATTCGGGCATGAATATATATCTCGGAGCGTTAATATATTTCCAGACATTTAAGATCGTGACCGAATACTTTGTCGGGACTGAAAATTGTACCTGTAAAAATTAATAACTTGCTCTAGCATCTATGGAGGCTAAATCAATTAGTTATCATGAGAATAATTTAGTCATCTAATCAATATATATGATATGTATATGCTCTAGCAATCAAAACATGAAATAATATGTTTTGTGCTGAATAAATGTCACGTTAACAGATTTTTATCAAACATGTTCCATAATTAGGGCTAATTAATCACTCTAGGAATTATTTAAAATTCAGTAAATGCTCAAATATATGTTGGTCTCAAAATATTTTTCACATGAAGTTTCTATGATTTAATAAATCAGCAAATAATCAGGTGTGCATTTTAATTTTTCTCCATGCAAATTTTCAATTAGAAGTTTCATGTTATGAATTAATAAAGGATAAGGATAAGGGGAAAATCTTGTCCTTTAGCAGCAAAGTAGTGATTCTGACAAAGACAAAGTCAATAATCTAACATAACAAAATTGCCAGCTCTCCTTTCAAGTACTTGTCGTCAACAGGTGATAACCATCGCCCACATATATCTTTCGTCGACCAACAGTTAGTCAGTGTATTCGCTGTGGTGTTATAGCCTTCGTCGACCTGTAATAGCCTATGTCGATCAACAAAAAGGGTATCATAATCCATGTCTTCGACCAACATGTGGCCGACCAACAACAATATTATTGTTCATTTCACCGACCAACAACACCTGGTATTATAACCGTCGCCGAACAATGACACGTGCGTCCGACCAACAATAGGTGTCACTAAGTATCTCCGACCAAGAATAAGTGTCAATAATTGATTTTGCTGACCAGCTTTATATAACGCTGACCAACAATTGATTTCCCCTGACCAACTGTATATAACAACTACCGTCAACAGATGGTTGGGGTATTCGAGTATAATTCCTCCGATCAAGATCGATAGATGCTTCTGACCAGTAATTGGTTTCACCGACCAGTGTTGAATAGTGCCGATTTATAAAAATGGCCCGACAATGTTGTCGACCAACAAAATTGGATTTTCTTGTTGCTGATGTGTTCTATTCGTCGTACTGAACACGTTGATGACGAGAATCGGGATAAGGGTCTGGGTCTTTGCCGATGAACTGATTACCAGACGTTGTTGAATCTGAACTACAAGTCAATGTTTCTTTTTTATACACATAAACGAATGTTTGCCCGAGAATTGGGTCCCTTTCATAATGAATTTGAAAATTTCAGTCCTGATAATGAATTAACAACAATCACAATCAACTGTTGGAGTTATTCGTATGGATAACGGGTTTTCTAATTTTATGCCATTGGCAGGAAGCTTTATCATCATAAGAAGAAGATGAGTATGTTGGTAATGAACCCAATCTTGATCGTTGGAGTTCGAACCAATATGGTTATGAGCATCGTTGCTTTTATTTGTAATGAATCAATTTGATAAGAACTTCCAATCTAAATCTGATGGCGGATATACATGAGGATAAAATAACCTAGATCGTTTGACAGATATACATAAGAATCAGATTTATGCAAAAAAGGTTTATGATGAGAGAAATTTGTTGATGTTTATGCCAATCAATGTGAAGGATGACAATCAAAATATATCATATATATTTTTATACAAGTGTGTCCCCATGTAATCCTGTTATCCTAAACAAAATTGGCCTTGAACAGAGGGATGAAGATTTTTAGATATTAAAAATTAAATCATAAATAAATCAAATCGACGAGCAGGAGATCTGGGTCAAAATTGTGATTATCTGGAGAGAGAAAATTGTTCTTTAACTTTTCCTATTCTCTGATTAAAAATATGATGGGAATTTGAATAGTCATCAAAGATCTTTCAAAATTCATCTCAGAATCAACAACGAAAATTATCAAATTTGTCATGGTTTGTTTAGATTTACGGGTGAATAAAAATTTAGTGCATAACTCACTAATATAAATTCATAAAATGACGTGGTTAACATCTCTAAATTTCAGATTGCACAATAATATGACAAATCATTGTATATAATAGTGTTATGTGAATTCTAAAAATTACACAGTTCCTGAATACATGATTCATGATTGAATGAAATAATATATATAAAAAGATAAAAAGATAAAAAGATAAAATAATATATATAATAATTGTTCATATAAAAAGATAAAAAGACTAAGCTTTTGACGACGATCTTCATTTTTTATAAGAAGAAGAAAAGAATTCTTGTGTCAAATTTCCACAAACGGCGCCAATCTGTTGAAGACAGAAAATGGCCTCTATGCCATTTTAGTGGCGTCAACAGCAGATAAAGTGATGAGGATGAGATTGAAGAAGAAATTAAGGTAAACAATCACATAAAACATATAAGAGACCAAGACTTTTAAAGTGGTCCGTCTATGAATAAAGCCTACGTCCACTATTCTTTTATTCCCAGGGGTTTACAATAGCACAACATGGTGTAGAGAGAGAGGTGTGTAGAGAGATGGAATGAATTGTTTGCTAAGGATGAATTGGTTAGTTGCTTACTTTAGCTGATGGGTTGTATTTATAGTGATGGGAGTATAAGAGATGGAATGTCTCTATATATTCAGACATTTACATCTATTTACAATAAATATGGTTGTTGGCCTTCTAGGGTTCCATAACTGTTGGCGAGTCTTCTTCCAATGGATTTTGATCTTCTGGATGGTTTTTCTTCCTTGATTTTGTTAGTATGCTGACCAACTCTCCTCGGGTGCCAACCAACTCTCCTCAAGTGCCAAGCAAGTATGAATATTTCCATGTAGGATGACAGGTGTCCCTTTCTGACTGGTCCATATAGATGGAGAATTTTGGCGTCAACAATGATGTCATTATATTTCATTAATTACACCCTTCGTTCCATTCTAAGCTGATCTCCAAATAGCTCAATACATTGTATCATTAACTACTAAGGGACTTCTAAAACTGCTCACAATAATATAATTAGTAGGAGACTACTCAACAATTTAGACATTATAACAAAATATATAAGTTAATCAAATTATTCTTAAAGTCCTCACTCTTACTCGTCTCTATAATCCATGTGTGGACGGTCTCATAAATAAAATCCAAATAAGGAATACCTTGATAAACTTTCAGCTGAATAGGTAGTCCTTGAGACGCTAGAATTAGCTGAGGAATTATTTAAGTGGATCAATTTAAGAATTAAATGAATTAAACAACCAATTTTCATTTCCAGCCACAACCACCCACCATAAACCAAAAATAATCACAAACCAACATAAGCCAAAAATATTTATCTTGTACTCCTTCTAATCCAACTACATGAGTATTCCAAATCCAACAACATAAGAAAAGTAATTAAGGGCTTCATTCAAATTTAAATATAACTGAATCCAATTTCCAAGATCATAAATTAATTAATGGGATTGTAATTGCAATACAAAGGTATAAACATGGTTTTATTGGCAATACATGCATTTACATGTGAAATTAAAGTCAAATTATTAAACATCATGATTTGGATTACATTAATTAGGCATTTATACTTAAAGGTACCATGCATAAAGTTAAATGTACAATCCTACTTAGCATATGCATTCTCAACAATAATTAAATCACAACTAAGTCTTAATTAGCCATTATTAATTCATATTAACATAAGTCAAATATTCCATATTTCTTAAGTTCACAAACAAAGGGTATAATATCATAATTCATAAATGATTTTTATATATATATAACCTTCCACTTTGTAATGCACTATTTGACTTAGCCCCTACTTTCGTTAACTCCAAATTTCAACAAAAGTCTAACACCGTAAAAAAACACATAATTATATTTAGATATTAACCCCCAACTATAATATTAGACAAAAATACCCCTAATTAAAAACTCAATACGTATACCCAAACAATCATGTTCTTCCTCATTCAACCAACGCTTAAAACAATCACGGCACCCAAACACTCACTCTCTCCCATCCGTACCTATCTTCTCTCTTTGGAAAAATTGTTATAAATATTGTATTTATCCTATTTAAGTGGATGTCCACTCCTATTAGAACTCTACTAACTTGTACTATAAATAAGGGGTGACCCCCCATTTGTTAGATACCAATTAATGAGAACTCTCTCTCTTTAAAATTCTCTCTGTACCCTATTTCTTTTAACACGTTATCAGCACGCTCTAACCCAAGAAACAAATACCGTCATTTAGTGGATTGCAGTTAACATTTATTCACCTATATTTTTTCCAGCGGCGGTAGACCAATAGCACTTTTAAAAATGTCAAATATTTCTAAACTCGAATTTGAAGCACTTGAAATTTCTGGGGTGAATTATCTGAATTGGTCTCAAGACGATGAACTCCACCTTCAAGCTCGAAATCTTGGTGATGCAATAACACTTAAAAATACTATGTCCCGACAGGACAAAGCTAAGGCCCTGATATTCCTTAGGCATCACATACACAATGATTTGAAAAGTGAGTACCTTACAGTAAAAGATCCTCTTGATTTATGGAACTCCCTGAAGGAGCGTTATGACCACCAGAAATCGGTCATACTTCCAGGTGCACGCCATGAATGGCTCAACTTGAGATTTCAAGATTTCAAGACTGTGTCTGAATATAATTCTGCTATGTTCAAGATTACCTCCAAACTAAAGCTATGTGGAGAAAAGGTAAAGGATGCAGATATGTTGGAGAAAACATTCTCAACCTTTCACGCCTCGAATATGCTCCTGCAACAGCAATATCGAGATCGAGGGTGTAAAAGGTACTCGGAACTAATCTCATGTCTCCTAGTTGCTGAACAGAACAATGACTTACTGATGAAGAATCATACATCTAGACCCACTGGATCTGTAGCACTCCCTAAAGTGAATGCTAACTCTGTTCAGAATAATGAAAGAGGCCAAGGAAATATGCGGCGGGGCCATGGCAAGTCCAGAAGAGGTGGATACAATAATCATGGCCCTAAACAAAATACAAAATTCAAAAACCACCAGAAGTGGAATAATCACAGCAATAAAAGGAATCAGAAGTCAAATCCACAAAATCCAAATGATATTTTCCATAGATGTGGCCGCAGTGGGCATTGGACACGTACCTGTCGTTCGTCCAATAAATTGGTTGAAAAATATCAGGCCTCGAAAAAGACAATGGAGACAAACATTGTGGCAGGTCTTGAAGACCGTTGGAAACTTGACGATACTGATCTCAATTTCAATGATTTTTTCGAAGATGAGGATGGAGATGCTATTGATGATGAGACATTTGATAACATGCTTGGAGAACCACCTCAGACGGTCCTGAAGACCTAAAAGATTATGATTTATTTATTTATTTATCTGCTTCATCTTTTCTATTGAGACATTAGTAGTTTATCCTTAAAGCTTAGACAATTTTATATCTTTATTTCGAGATTTTAGTAGTTAATGGAATGGTTTTGATCATTTGTTTTTATGCTTATATGATTGGTGGATTGAATTTCAATTTATGTTTAATTATGTTAAAGGTATGGATCCGAAAGTAAGTGCAAGCGATGATACTTGCCTGGTAGACAGTGGGACAACCCACACCATTTTGAAAAACCAAAAGCTTTTCTCAGACTTGGTATACAATACAGCGAATGTTTCCACTATAACTGGTCCCGCTAAGATCATTGAAGGCTCCGGAAGAGCCCACGTGGTGTTACCTAATGGTACCCACTTATTCATAAATAATGCAATATACTCAAGAAATTCCAGAAGAAATTTATTGAGCTTTAAGGACATAAGAGTGAACGGGTACCATATTGAAACATGTAATGAAGATAATAAAGAGTTCCTTTGCATTACATCTAGTGTTAGAAGCCAGAAGCTCACACTAGAGAAATTGCCTGCATTATCCATGGGGTTATACCATACAACAATTAATGTTGTAGAATCACATACTGTCATGAGCCGGAAGCTCAATGATCCTTATAATTTAATATTATGGCATGACAGATTGGGTCACCCTGGATCAAACATGTTGCGTCGAATCATAAACAACTCATAGCACTCGTTAACAAACAAACAACTTACCTTACCCGATGATCATTTTTGCAGCCCTTGTTCTCAAGGTAAATTAATCACTAAGCCATCTTTTCTCAAACTTGCTTCTAACTCACCATCCTTTTTACAAAGAATTCAAGGGGATATTTGTGGGCCCATCCACCCTTTTAGTGGACCTTTCAAATATTTTATGGTTTTTATTGATGCGTCCACTCGTTGGTCACATGTTTGTTTGTTATCTACTCGTAATTTGTCCTTTGCAAAATTTCTTGCTCAAATCATAAAACTTAGAGCACATTTTCCTGATCAACACATTAAATCCATTCGTTTAGATAATGCGGGAGAATTTACTTCTCAAGTTTTTGATGACTATTGTTTATCACAAGGTATTGATGTTGAGCACCTAGTCCCGCATGCCCACACTCAAAATGGTTTAGCTGAGTCTTTGATTAAACGTTTGCAACTTATTGCGCGACCTTTGCTTATGCAATCTAAACTCCCAGTCTCTGCCTGGGGACATGCTATCCTACACGCTGCTAAGTTAATTAAGCTTAGACCCACGGCTTATCACCCATTTTCACCTTTTCAACTTGTGTCTGGATGTCAACCAAATATATCCCACTTGCGTAAATTTGGTTGTGCAGTGCATGTACCCATCCCTCCACCCCAGCGTACCAAAATGGGTCCCCAACGTCGTTTGGGAATATATGTTGGTTATAATTCGCCATCAATTATTCGTTATATTGAGCCACTGACAGGTGATACATTTACCGCTAGATTTGCGGATTGTCATTTTGATGAGACACTCTTCCCGCCGTTAGGGGGACGAAAGAACGTACCAGAAGTACGGTCCGTTCCTGAAGAACGACGAGAATTAACATGGAACACTTCCACTTTGTCTCATCTAGACCCTCGTACTACTCAATGTGAGCATGAAGTGAAAAGGATATTGCATCTTCAGGAAATTGCAAATAAATTACCCGATGCATTCAATGATGCTGCAAAAGTAACCAAGTCTCATGTACCCGCTGCAAATGTGCCTGCAAGAATTGATGTATCAGTGGGACAAACATTGACATCAGCAGCAAATGAATCTATTGCACGCCAGAAGCGTGGAAGACCGGTAGGTTCCAAAGCCTCTGCTCCCCAGAAGCGGAGATCAAATGAAAAATCATGCCCTAATCATCCTCCCGAAGAGGTTATGAATAAAAGATCCACTTTCTCTGAAACCCCTGAAGAGGTTATTGTTTCTGAAAACACAAAAGTCACTGAAGTGACTATACAAGACCCTGAAGAGGCAAAGGTACCTTATAATAATAACGAGATCTCTATGTTTTATACATATTCGAGAGAAATGTGGGATCGAAAAGAAACTATCATTGATGACGTTTTGTCATATGCAGTAGCTACACAAATTTCAAAGGGCAGTGATAATAATACTGAACCACATACTCTAAATGAATGTCGACAAAGAGTAGGTTGGCCAAAATGGGAAATTGCCATCAAGGCAGAACTCGAGTCTCTAAATAAACGTGGAGTATTTGGACCTATAGTACAAACCCCAAAAGGTTTTAACCCGGTAGGTTATCGGTGGGTTTTTATAAGAAAAAGAAACGAGAAGAATGAAATCACTCGATATAAGGCACGACTTGCGGCACAAGGTTTCTCATAGAAACCTGGGATTAATTTTGAGGAAACATACTCCCCTGTTATGGATAGTATAACTTTCAGATATCTGATTAGCTTAGCGGTCTCTGAAAATCTTGATATGAGACTCATGGATGTTGTGACCGCTTATTTATATGGGGACTTAGACACAGAAATATACATGAAAATCCCTGAAGGATTTCCTTTGCCTGAAGCAAAGACGAGGAGTACGTACTCGATACGACTGAGACGTTCATTGTACGGTTTAAAGCAATCTGAAAGAATGTGGTACAATCGTCTTAGTGAATACTTGTCTAAGGAAGGGTATGAAAATAATCAAATTTGCCCTTGTGTATTTATAAAGAAATCCTCAAAAGGATATGCAATAGTAGCAGTCTATGTGGATGACATAAATTTAATCGGAACTCCAGAAGAGCTCGTAACAACTGCTAACTATTTGAAAAAAGAATTTGAGATGAAAGACCTTGTAAAAACTAAATTTTGTCTCGGCCTGCAGATCGAGAAAAATTCTAGTGGGATTTTAGTCCGTCAGTCTAATTATACTGAAAATGTATTAAAACGTTTTAATATGGATAAAGCGCACCCACTAAGTACCCCCATGGTTGTTCGGTCTTTGGACATAAAGAAAGATCCATACCATCCTAAAGAAAAAGATGAGGAAATATTGGGTCCAGAAGTACCCTATTTAAGTGCAATCGGTGCATTATTGTACTTGGCGCAATGCACTAGGCCAGATATTTCATTCTCTGTGAATATGCTTGCTAGTTATAGTTCTAAACCAACCAAAAGGCATTGGGCTGGTATCAAACATATCCTAAGATATCTACGTGGAACCACTGACATGGGTTTATTTTATTCATATAACTCTAATAGTTCCAAATTAGTTGGCTATGCAGATTCTGGATATCTCTCTGATTCTCATAAGGGTCGATCTCGGACAGGTTATGTATTTCTTTGTGGTAATGCTGCTATTTCCTGGCGTTGTACTAAACAAACTTTAGTAGCTACTTCTTCTAACCACTCTGAAATTTTGTCTCTTCATGAAGCTAGCCGTGAATGTGTGTGGCTGAGATCTTTAATTCAGCATATTCGTAGTTCTTGTCTATTGTCTTCTATTACAGATATTCCAAGTACTATCTATGAAGATAATGCAGTATGTATATCACAAATTAAAGAAGGATTCATCAAAGGAGACAGAACCAAGCACATTTCACCAAAGTTTTTCTTCACTCATGAGCTTCAGAAGAAAAATGATATTGAAGTCATGCAAGTTCGTTCAAGTGATAACCTCACTGATCTCTTCTCAAAGTCACTGCCAAAGGCAACATTTCAGAAGTTTGTGTACGAGATTGGAATGCGTCGGCTCCACCAACGGTGAAATTGGACATATCAATTAGGGGGAGCATCTTATCAGGGGGAGGATACAAGAACATGTAATTTGGGACATTTGTGCATTGTACTCTTTCCTTTAACTAGGTTTTATCCCGCTGGGTTTTCCTAGTAAAGGTTTTAACGAGGCAGCATTAAGCGCGTCCAACACCGACTCAATGATCACAATAAATTGTACTCTTTTTCCTTCACTACGGTTTTTTCCCAATGGGTTTTCCTTAGTAAGGTTTTAATGAGGCAATAATCATTGAATGGTGGATATGGTGTACATCCAAGGAGGAGTGTTATAAATATTGTATTTATCCTATTTAAGTGGATGTCCACTCCTATTAGGACTCTACTAACTTGTACTATAAATAAGGGGTGACCCCCCATTTGTTAAATACCAATTAATGAGAACTCTCTCTTTAAAATTCTCTCTGTGCCCTATTTCTTTTAACAAAAATCTATTTTTTTCATTATTTATCATTTCTAAAATCTCCCCAATAATCCTTGTAACATTGATCCATCCATAATCATGTACACCCCAAGAGCCATATGCCAAAAAAATTTAATCACTACAAAATCAAGTATCAAGAGAAAAGGAATGTCTGTTTTTCATTGTGATCAAACAATAATAAGAGAGATTAAACATAGCAACAACGTTGAGTTCACTCATTCTTTACTGTAAAATCAAAACACGATAAGGTTCTAGTCACCGACGTGATCGATTTCTCGATCGTACCGTTAAAAGGACGTCTGCTTTTTAATTCAAGAATTATTGATTGTTGTGTTGTAGTGTAGTAGGTGATTTTGTATAGAAATATTGGTTAATGAATCAACACTTCAATGGTGTGGTTCTTTGTAGCAATACCAAAGAGAGAAATTGTAATACATTTGATATTTGTTTGGGATGTGACATCAAAAGAGATGGAGATATACTTTGAAGAGAGAAAAAATAAGATGGGTATGGATGAGAGATAGTGAGTGTTTGGTTACCCTAATAGTTTTAAGGGTTTGTTGAGTGAGTAAGAAGATAAAGTGTTTTGGTTATAAAGTTTGACTTTTTAATTAGGGGTATTAATGTCTAAAAATATTATTGAGGCTAATCTCTTATTACAAATTATAAGTTTTTTAACTGTGTTAGACATATGTTAAAAAATTGAGGGTTATGTCAAAGAGATTAAGAAATTTGGATATAAATCAAATAACGTATTATAAAATTGAAGTGTTTCTAAAGGAACTACACGTATTGCTTCAAAATACCAAAAGATAAAAAAGAATTTTTTTGTAAGGGCCACCACATGGTATATATATTTTTTTCACAATTATTTTAACGCAAAACCATACACATTATCTCTCTCTACCCACTACACTCCAAACCCTACCTTATTCTTCACAAAACTCAAAACAACTTTGTTTTCATTAATCCAACAAACCATCTTCAACGTTATTAAAGTTTTCTTCCATTGGTCCCCACAACATTATTAAATTTCTTATCCCCCAACACACCAACCATTTTTAACTACATTATTAAAGTAGGGTTTTTATTGGTAAATACACAAATACCACAATGACAAAACATTCAAAGCAAATGAAAACTCCACAAATGACATTTATCAGGTGAACTTCGGGTCCCATTATATAAATATTTGTTTATTCTAAGGGATTAAAGAAATAAAAAAATCCAAAAATTATGCAAATCTATGACAGTGATTCGGGATCGGGGCCCCGAATTGAAGTATAACCATCCCGAACAAAACTTATATTTTTTTTACAAACTAGGTCCATTCGTTATAATTACCCCAATTCACCTCATATAATTTAGCATAAATATGTCGAAGTGTTGAAGTTAATTCGTGATAGTTACCCCGAATTAACTTCCTTTGACTCGGGATAGTTACCCCAAAACTCTCTAATAATTTCTATAGATTCATGCCAAATGTAATTGAAATACAGTTAAGTAATTCGATCCAAACATACAAGCATATAAATTCATAGATATTCAAATATTGTTATTGTGATTCAAGCATACAAATTCATACACACAAACATCATCTCAAATATTTTTATTGTTATTTAAGTTCATTCATTGAGTACTAACAATATTTTTACTTATGCAAGATGCCTTCTTGGATTTCAACTCCGTATTATTTGACGAGGCATAAGAAAATATCGAGATACCCCACAACGATGATGATCCTTCCTTAGGAGTCGATGTCAATATGACATTCTTTGTGGCGAAGGTATTTCCCACTCGACAAGAGTTGGTTTCTTGAGCTCAAGAGAAAGCCCGATCCCTTAAAACAGTAATAGTCATCACCAAGTCTGACGCACCTTTAGCAATACATAAGGGATGTTTACACATTGGTTGCGAGAGGGGAGGTGAGTACCGTGATCATAACGGGAAGAATGTTGGGAATGAAGGTAATAGCCAAGAGCAAAAAGGTAGGAAGAGGGACATGGCCACTCAAAAGTGCACTTTTTCGTTTCTGTTGAAGGGTATTACACTTAACAATGGAATATGGATGATGTCTATTATTTGTGGTGTTCACATTCACCAATTGTCGAAAATATTAGTTGGACATGCATATGCCAGTCGACTCACTTCGGAGGACAAAAACATTATGGAAGAGATGTCCTTAAGTGGGGTAAATCCGGTCACCATTCTAACGAGGATAAAAAGTCATAACGTTACTAATGTTTCGACCATGAAAACCATTTACAACGCTAAGGGAAGTTGAGGATTTCGGAACAAGAGGGTAGAATGGCGATGCAATAGTTAATGAAGTTGCTTGTGGATAAACATTGCATCTATTGGTATAAAACAAATGCGTCTACCATAGAGGTGGAAGACATTTTTTGGGCTCATCCAAGCCCAATCCAACGGTCAAGTGTTTTTCGTCTGTTATCATTGTTAATTGCACGTACAAGACCAATCGATACAAGATGTGTAGGAACGTAAATCCCTGAAAAATTCAAATTTTTCAGTTTCTTTTCAAATTAAATTCTCTCTTCTTAAATGAAACTTCAATTTGAGTTCAAATTTATACAAACTGAATTTAAGTAAACTTAATTCAAGATTAACATTAATTCTGCCAAATTAATTAATTTTGACTTGATTTAAATTAAACTAAAATTAACCAATTTAGTTAAAAACTAATTACTCATTTTTGTGGTTAAACAAACTTTTGTCTTGTTAAACCTAAGCATGCTTCTAGATGAATTTACAAGATAAAATAAACACAACCACAACGCTACGATGTAAGAGGAAACCCACAATGGGAAAAACCTCGGATGGCCCAGCCACAAGTCCACTAAGTATGGCATTACAAAGGAAACGACAGAATACTTACACAAAAACTCGACGCCCTCGCAAACCTTGACGATCTTCGTTCCTTCCACCTCCGCCTAGTGACAAATAAGGAGTCCACCTACGTCTCTGAATCCACCGATGAGGCAAAGCTATCGTCACGCACACGGATTATACCGTATGAAAATCCACGTACAAAAGCTACCGTCATGGACACGAATTACACCGTATGAAAATCCACGTACAAAGAATCCTTCATAAGAAACAATCTCCATGGTGAAGAGAATAAAACCCGGTGCTAAAAATGATCTGAAACAAATATCATGTTGAACTTGGATCATTCAAACAATTGGGTGTAAACTTGTGTTTTGTTTGAAAGTTAAAGCATTAAAGATTAGTAAAAGCTCAAGGGACTTTTCTTAAAGGTTTCTCACTTTAGAAGTTGGAAAAAGTCATTTGGAAAAATGCACTCCCGTACTACATAAAGGTTGGGAAAAAGTAGTGAGAGTAATGGGGAAAACTACCAAAATACTGCCTATTTTCGATGAAAAGCTGTAATCTCGTTCGAATGAAAAATCAGAGTCGTTCGAACGACATATCGGATGAGAAACCAGCGAACCAAAAATCATCTCAATTGAAAGGTCGTTCAAATGACATTTAAATCTCGTTCAAACGAGAATCCAAACACTTGAGATGCTAAATAATTTCAATACGAACGCGTGTCGCTAGTTTCGTATTTTTGTAATTTTTTTTAATTAGTTATGATTTTTCTACGGAAAGGTGTCTGAGAACAAAATCTTTAGATAGTATGAATTAAAAAAAAATCACAAAAATTCTAACACCCAATAATAAATTTCCAAGTCTCGGTATAACATATGCATTCATCCTGAGATATCCATGGAAAGTTGATGGCGACTGTAGACACCCCATTATGTCACCCCTTAAACTCTCCTTAGGTCCCTAGCACCTCCCTTCACCACCACAAACCCGGGTCGTACCCCGAGTACTGACCTCGAAGCCATCGAGCACTCCCAGGCTCTGTTTGACCAAAAGCTAAAGTCTTTAGCTCGACTGAGACTGAATGAAACTTTAAAGGTCACTGAATCCCCTTTCCAACGGTCTGTCCCATGCATAATTTTGACTTACCATGCGGACGAACGACCCGTCTTCCCCCGAAACTCGATTAAGAGGCCACCGGGCGCTCCCGGGCTCCGTTTGATCTAAGTCAACTCTTCAGATCGACCGGAACTGAATGAATCTTCGAAGGTCACTGAAACCTCTTTCCAACGGTCCGTCCCGTGCGTGATTTAAACTTACCATGCGGACGAACGATCCGTTTGACTCCGAGAGAATTTGATTCGTTTGATCCGTTTAACTTCAAATGCTTCGAGGGCCCGGTTGACCAAAATCAACTCTCTAAACCAGATCAAATTCTTTGGAATGTCTAAGTACATCTCTTAATCTTTCCAACGGTCCTATTCGTGCATGATTCGGACTTACCATGCGAACGAACGATCCGTTTGCGTCCGACGATTCCCCGTCCAATGGACCGACAAGCGTTTCCGAGCCACATTTGACCCAAAGTCAACTCCCGAAACCAGGAGCGGTCCAAAGGACTTTCGAAGGTCTCTTAATTACATTTCCAATGGTCCACCCCGTACACGATTCGGATCAACAGTTTGCGCTCTACGATCGATTTTCCAAAAAGTCCTGAAAGACACTACCAAATGACACGTCCCAGACCCTGCCTATCCGCAGTGTGCCTAAACACACCTGCCGATTGGAAGGACCAGGGCTATGCCGATCGAAAATGCCCTGGGCCTATAAAAAGGAGTCCTTGACCTCACTTGAAAAAGGAGCCCAGATCTGATAGAGATCACGCTCAACACATCCAAAAAACCTCTCTCGAAGTCAGCGTGATTTCCACATCCAAAACTCTTTCCAACCTTCACTTTTCATCAAACATGGTGAATTCACTACCCTCCATCATCACCCAAGTGCAAGGGCTACTCTCCAACATACAAGATCAAGCTCAAGATCTTCAAGAAGGTCCAATTTTCTCAATTCTCTCCATAAATTCTCATAAATTCGCATTAATTTGTTTTATTACTTATCCCTTTTATTACCTTATCTCACAAATCTTAATATACCTTTTTATTTAGTATTATTGCACATCTCTTATTTTCATATAAATAAAAACCCAAAAAACAAGAAAAATAGGGTTTGCTCATAAATTCCAAACGGGAACTCTCACACTTTTCTTACACTTCTCTCGCAACTAAAACACTTTTTCTACACACACACACACACAACTAAGAGAATCCCCCGATTGGACCCCTCGTTTTGCATGTGAACTACATGGACTTTGATGCCTCTATAGGCTACATAGGCGTCTCGAGGTAAAATCCAAGACTCGAGTCCTATTTTTACTTTTTCTCTTATTTTCTATTTTTCTCTAAACTCAATTCTCTTATATTCTATATACTTGTTCTTAGTAGCGTATTATCCCATATGCGTTATCGTTCCCTCATAATGATCAACGTAAGGATAATCGCGTAAATCCTATTTTCTAATATTATTTTTGCATTCCTAAGGATGACTCGCTTTACCTCTTCCATGGTACAAGTCGATGACTCATATCTCCATTATATATACACATGCACACATATCACGGGGAAAATAAAGGAAAATAGTAAAAACCCATGAGAGATCGTAAGGGCGGAATGGGTGACTAACACCTTCCCATTTCGTAACTTAGCCTCCGGACCCTTCTCGAATCATTTTGGTTTCTTATGCATTAGTATGTCTTTGGATGCTGTCCTTCGGGATGGCTCCCTTTCTTTTGTCTGTTTTAAGTAAAATAGACTGGCGACTCTATCTCTCTACATTCTTCACCTCACCCAATGACGCCGGCCGAAGCGCTCCCGAGAGGGACATGCGGGACCTAGGATCCTCACTCCACCCGCTCGCCGCGAGGATCGGTGATGGCCACAATGGCGACTCTGCTTGGGACTTTCATTTGAGGGGTAGATTCTATTTACATGGGTGTTATGTTTGTTTATATTTTCCCCCATTTTTGCATGTTCCCCTTTTCCATGTGCCCCCCATGCTTATGCTTCTATTCACACACTTGTAGAAAATTCTCCATGTACACTTCGCACCACGTGCACCTAGGATCACATATATCCACGTGTTGCACGCATCACCCATCCATACTTGGTGTACCATTGGTGCTCGTACTATGCTCCCTATTTGGCATGATCGAAAAAGACATTCTCATAAGACACTAATAAGAGAATCATGCATGATTCACACAACATCACCAAAGAGCATTGTCATTGACCAAATTTTGTCCAGTAACTGGAGGGTTACTTTGTGATGGGCGCTGGTCTGGCAGGGCGCAGTTAGCCTAAGTGATATGACTCTCATCTTCTATTGGCCAAGTACCTACTACATATATCGAACAGTTCCCCCGCATCATACCGCTTGACCGAAGTCATGACGGGAGGTATATCGCAGGGAATTCGTTCACGTACGCCGAGTATATCGAATTCTCTCTCACACGTACCGTCCCCACGAGGTATATGGTGAGGCAATTCACGTACACTCAGCCATATCAAATGGCTTGTCCACACGTACCGATTGCCCGCAAGAGCAAGACGTATTTCGTGGAAGTCACGCCAAAGGGGGGAACCCTTTTCGATTCACCCAACCAAACTGCATACCCACATATAGGTGTCAAACCTAAGACACACATGTTAGATTGTCGGTTTCTACCCAAAACTCTGCCAAAATTCCGGGTCGGCCTGCCGCCCGAATTTTCTCGCATTTTCAAAACGGCCCGTGAGCCTGGTCACAAGTCCAGCCATAGCTTTGCATATATTACAAATCCAACTTTTCCAAGCTCGGGTCCCGTACGGCATTTTATTTTTTGCATTTAGGAGAATTAAATACAAGTGAGAACATAATAATTATAATAACCATGCTGAGACCCGTCTCTCGAAAAAAAATCCCAAAACATTTCTCCTCTCTTTATCAAAAATCCAAAAATATTTTGTCTTTCCCTCTCCAAAAGAAAAAGGAAAAAAAACTTTCATCCTTTTTTGTCAAAAATAAATCCCATTTTACGCCTTCTCAGGTCGATCGCAAACCCTTGGCTTGGCTCCCTATTGGCTTCGGTATTCAGGCAAATCACCCCGAGTTCCGCCCGTTCTTTTACTACTCCTTTCGAGTTCGGAATTCATCCGCTTTCCATGGAGAACACAAATCAAGTACCCGTTGTGCAGTCGGATCTGACGGCAGTCCTAGCTCAACTTGTGTCCAAGATTGATAACCTCCAAACTGAGGTTCGAGAGATGCAACGAAACCAGATTCCCATTTCTCAAGAGCCCGAGGCCCTATTCCCTCATGTTATGGATCCACCCGAGCCTATCTGGCTTCCCGAAGAGTATCAACTGTGACACCCCGCCTAATAAAATACCGGGTGATCAGTCATATACCAAATTAAAACAGGAATCCCAGTTGGATCATCCTTAGCATCACTGTCGAAAACTTTTTAAACCATAATTTACCTCTAATCACATCATCCCATCCTCTACACATGGTCAATCCACATCCTACTCATCATAGAGATCATTAAGCTAATCAACCCCTCTAATTATCTCTTAATTTTCGAAATGGGTCTTTCTCACTAAAATTTAATTATCTATTTTTAAATCCCAATTTCCAGATTCGATTTCCACTCTTTTATATTCTGAATTTCTCATTCAAATCATAAATACATATTCAGATTTCAATCACCTATCTAAATCTTACTTTGAATCTCATTCAAGTATTTCAAAAACAAAAACCCATTTTGTACCCATTTACACCCAAAAACGGATTTACACCCAAAAATGGATTTTCATACCCACATCACTATAATATAAATTGATTATCATGCTTTAAGAATCAAAACAGTTAACCACTTGCCTCAAAGTGTTTGTAGTGTCTGATCCGTTGTTGTTGACCCTCAATTTGGCTCCAAAAAGCTCCAATTGCTCTTGATTCGTTTTCCCCCAATTTCCTTCTCAAGCCCTAGGCTTAGAATTTGATGGCTGCTGATTTTCTAATCTCCCCATTAGGTTAAAAACCCTTAATCCCGTTTTTCACCTAATGGGCTTAATTAAAGTGGCCCAACTCACCACGTGTGGGCCCGACTATGCCCAAAAATACCCCGAGACCCAATTACTACCCCCGGGTACTCTTTTCTGACTATCTCGACCCATCCGGACTCAACCGCGCAGTCAGAATTGACATCCGAATTAATTTATAAAAATCCTTATCTCCCACCCCATTAAGTCTATACCGACTCCCTGCTGGGATAAGTGCATACCCCGTCATTAATACCCGAAATGACGTAATTAAATTATTACTATTCACTTAGTAAATAAATTTTTCCTAAACATTAACCATTCACTCCCCGATTAATATTTAAATAAATATATTGTCATAATTAATTCAATTAAAATTACAACACACAAGTAATTTAAAATCCCCGAATTAATTAAATATTAAATGCACAAAAATACGGGGTGTTACATACTTCCCCCCCTTACAAAGGAATTTCGTCCTCGAAATTAAGATTAACCTAGTGTTACAGTATTCACATACTACTCACTAGTCAAGTGCCTCCAAGCCCGCTATATCTATCCCATCCGCTTCTAACCATACATTATACAAGTATGCACTTAACTTTACCAGCGCGCCCATACACCCTATACCCGTGCTTAACCGCACAAAATTTTTCCTTAATCACCCCGGGTGCCCATACACCCTATCCCCGCACTCAATCGCACGAATGTTACCCGACTATGCTAGTCGTAACCCGTAATATAACTTCGAACCTGTAGTCATATTACATATATATATATACATATATAATTACTGGCCGGGTACTCAACCCATGCCACGTCCAACTATCTCCCCATAAATACTTATCTCTCAACACAAAAGAATATACGCTTACCCTTATGCTACCAAAGACAACATGTTACCGCGCCCATACTACCACTAGTCCTTGCGCAAAATAAGCCCCGAGCTATCCCTCTTTGCTCGAAAATCAAATCAACCACCCTGATTCACTTCATTAAACATCCCCACTTACCGGGATAAAATGTGAGAACACAAAACCTCACTATGTGTTATAACACCACGTAATACAACATATATACATCCACATATATATAGGCTATACGCCCTCTTCGGTGATACCTAGTACCAACCCTACCCTGGTGTCGTGAACACCAAAATTTAACTCCACTATTCACAATAATTATATTCCATCGCTATCCAGCTGATGTTTAAAGAGTATAATCAACCCTACTCCCATAATTCACGAAAGTAGTCATTCCTCGCATAATCCAACAAATCACTCAGTGTACGCATCCACTCTCCCATGAAGAACACTAAGGAACTCCGCTACCCTACGGAAAGTTTACCCACGTGCCCCTCCTGCTAATGGATCGTCGCCTACCCAGCTTTCGATGTCGAACCTCGCCCAGTATGGGTCAAATTTACATGTGATCATTGATCCGAAGGAGGAGGAGCTGAACAAGGTCAAAGAGGACCTCAAGATGCTCAATAAGAAGTTTGACCAAGTCAGAATCTCGGGGAATTATATGGATTACACCCATATGTCTCCTTATCCTAAAGTGAGGTTACCCGAGAAGTTCAAGATGCCAAATATCGAGAAAATCAGAGGAATTGGACCCTCGATTGTTCATCTCCGTAGTTATCACCGTTTGATGACTCTACTAGGGGATTCTGAAAAAGTGATGGCCCAATTGTTTCAGCAAAATCTGAAGGATAGCGCCCTCCGATGGTTTTTGTCTCTCGAAGAGTCCAGAATTTGTAGTTAGGAGGATGTAGCCCCAGAATTTTCGTCACAGTACAAATACAATGAAGAACTTGAGGTCACCCACCGTGATTTAGAGCTGCTCAAATAGAACTCTGGGGAATCAGTCAATAACTTCATAGCCCGATGGAGGGAAAAAGAAGCAACCATGACTAATCAACCATCCGAGGAAGAACAAGTCAGCATAGTGAAGAAGAACTTCTTACCCCATGTCCGAGAAATTATGGGAGGACAATACTATCCCCACTTTCGAGCTCTCATAGAAACAGGAGTAGAAATCGAGGAGGGTCTTGCCAAAACATATGTTGAACTAAAGAAAGTGTCCAGACAGTTCACCCCCAGAAAATATGACAAAACTGTTAGTACCGCAGTCTCAGCCATCAACAACATCTCTCAACTAACCACCTCATGGGCACCAGAAAGTCGCCCTGTCCGAGTCGGACAAGAATACACCGAACTTCATGCTCCCCTCTCCAAAGTTTATCAAGCCCTGCTAAGCCGAAACCTTATCGAACCCTTGGATCCCCGTCCATTCTCAAATCCACTCCCAAGAAACTTCAAGGCAGATGTCCATTGTGCCTTTCACCAAACTGCTGGCCATACCATTGACCAATGCTTTCACCTCCGAAACATAATCCAAGGTCTAATTGACCGGCGTACTATCTCCCCACCGGCCAATCTTAAGCCAAACACTACTCACAACCCACTCCCAAATCATGCCAATGCCATCTTTCTAGAAGAGAATCCAGAATTTGATCCCTCAACTCAAATCACACCCATATACTCTCCTAAACCTCTCCAAATTTGCCCATATTTCCTCCTACACCCTGTTAGCCTCACTGATCAGGCACTATCACTCCTTACCAGAGCATGCATCGTTGTTCGTACCCATTCTGAAAATGGAAGCATGGAATTATCATAAGTCTTAAACCAACTCCTAGAGTTCGGGCTGAAATGGCCCTCACAGATGATCATTGACTACTAGAGATTCAGTACGCTATTCTTGGAAGCACGAAAATGGGCTCGAGAGTCAGACACTTAGATAGTACCGACAGATGAAGTCAGTCTGGATGATGTTGTCCAGATTGTGGCAGAATTATTCCGGCAAACCAACGACATCTGTAGTATGACCGAGTTACTTAATACTCTGAAATTGCAAGGGCGCATGGTCGCTTCACCCTTACACATCCCCACCGATTGGGAAGACGTGTATGAAGAAGCCGTTTAAGTTGTGGAATGCATCGACTTTACATGGAAAGATAGAATTGTTGCCACCGGATGGGGGGGAGAATTCGAAGAGCAAGCTTCAGAAAGAATTGTCCCAGTAGCCGACATGTATGGGATAATATAATTTGAAGAACTCCTTGGAGAAATCAACAGGGTGGAAGAACGACCCGAGGTTGATGAGGACACGGGATTCATGTTCTTCCCTTCTTTAGAAAATCACATAACCAGATCAGGGAGGCATTACTTGATCCCAAGCTCACTACCATCAAATGACAAAGGGAAGGGCGTTGAAAACCTTCCTATGCCAGAGATGACCCTCGAGGAGAGCAAGATCCTTGATCAACTGAAGAAAACTCAAGCTAACATCACTCTATGGGGGCTTTTCATGTCTTCCCAGCTACACAGAAATGCTTTGATCAAGCTACTCATGGGACCCATGGTTCCTCCCTCTACCACACCAGAAGAAGCGGTAAATTTGGTCGGATCCTTGACCTCTACCCAAATGATATCCTTTTTCGAAGAAGAAATACCCAAGATTGGGCCAAACCACAATCGTGCACTCAACATCTCCATCCAAGTTATGGGGAAGGTTATACCACTCTCTCTTGTTGATAATGGATCCGCTTTGAATGTCTGCCCAATGAGGACCTTTAAATGTTTAGGACTGAAAGAAATCGACCTCGCTCCAAACTCCACTGCTGTACGTGCTTACGATAATACCCTTCGGGAGGTGATGGGATCCATAAAGCTTATAATAGGGGCTAGCCCTATAAACCCTGTTGTCGAATTCCAAGTTACTGGCATCCCGACTTGTTTCAATCTGTTTATAGGATGACCTTGGATTCACAGTATCAAGGGTGTGTCTTCCTCGCTCCATCAGAAATTGAAGTTCTTCGCTAACGGACGAGTTATCACCATTTTGGGCGGCGACGACAATGCCGAGGGTGCAAGTACCAGCAATCCAATTCTTAAGATACAGCATGGATCAAATGATATGCTCCTATCAGGATTTCGAATTGAACCACCTCTACTCTCGGTAGGGGACGACTTTAAAGAAAGGGTTTATCCAGAATACTACCCTCATGTCAACGTCAATGTAATTCAGATGTTCAAAAACATGCACTTCATGCCCGGACTGGGGCTAGGACAAAGATAGCAAGGAATACTTGAGCCGATTGAACTGAAGAAGGCTTTCCCTCCTTGTGGTTTGGGGTATCAACCGTCAGAACAAGAGCTCAGAATGATCCGCCAATATCGACCAAAGAGAGGACTAAACTGCGTCCAGACTATCCCAGGTGATTCCTTGAATGGACGATTCATCAAAAAGGGCGAAGACTTCCCCTTTTGTGGCTTTTCGGAACCATGGTATGACCATACAGATAAGAACATGAAGCCTGGAATGGAGATCTTTTTGCAAGACAGCTACCCATGGGTCGAGAGTTCCCAACACCATGTACAATCGCTCATCAAAGATACTGAAGAGAATGAGGAAAGTGACTCTGAAGATTCCTTCAACTTACAGACACTGGGGCTGACACTCTGCATGGTTCATTCAGGCACTACATCACTGGATCCATCCCATCTGATCAAAGCTGCTGATACACCTCTCCTCAACTGGCATGTTGCGCCAGTTCTACTTGTTAAAATCCCCCATAATCCTAACGTATACCCTATTTCTTATTATGTTGTCTATCCTTGCTCAAATGTAATCGAGTCCTCCTTTGATGAGGTTCTCAATGTTGTTTTTCCTATCAATGAAATAAACGAAGATTTTGAGTATCTTGTTGTGCCTTACATTAACTTTTGGATTCTAATCAAACTTTTGATGATGATGATTTTGCAAATGAACAATTCTTAACTGATCTAAATAAGGTTAATAATAAACAACATAACCGCGTTCAAGTTAATGAAGAAGAGACTATTGTTATTAACCTCGGTTCTAGTAGCCAACTGCGTGAGATTAGGATAGGGGCCATCCTTGACGAGCATGAGCGTGCACAACTCGAAGAATTGCTAAAGGAATTCATGGATGTCTTTGCATGGTCTCATGACAATATGCCCGGCATTGATCCTGAAATAGCTCATCATGAGACTCCCACTCTCCCAGATTACAAGCCGATTAAACAAAAATTGAGAAAGCTCCGCACCAAATGGTCGCTCAAAGTCAAAGAAGAGGTGGTCAAACAGTTGAACGTGGGCATCATTCGTGTGATCGAATCCCACGTGGCTAGTCAACATAGTGCCTGTACCGAAATCAGAAGGGAAGGTTCGGATGTGTGTAGACTATCGGGGCTTGAACAAAGCCTCTCCAAAGGATGATTATCCGTTACCCAATGTCAACATGATCGTGGATAATACAGCCAGTCATGCTCTCAATTCATTCGTCGACGGATTTTCCGGATACAACCAAATCAAAATGCACCCAGACCACTAAGAAAAAAACCCATTCATCACCCCATGGGGAACCTTTTGTTACACGGTTATGCCATTCGGTCTCAAGAACGCTGGGGCTACCTACTAGAGGGCTGCAACAACCATCCTGCATAATCTGATTCACAAAGATGTTGAGGTCTATGTGGATGATATGATTATCAAATCCAATACTAGAGAAGGTCATGTCCCCGCTCTCCAAAAGTTCTTCGAACGACTGCAATAATATCAGATGAGACTCAATCTGCAGAAATGCGTCTTCGGCGTTACAAAGGGAAAACTCTTGGGATTCATGGTCAGTGAGAAGGGGATCAAAGCAGATCCTACCAAGATGAAAGCCATACTTGAGATGCCACCTCCCCGAATAGAGAAAGAAGTCTGAGGTTTCCTTGGAAAATTGCAATACATCAGCCGGCTCATCAGCCAGTTAACCTCCATCTGCGAACCTAACTTCAAGCTCCTCCAAAAGGATTCAACCAAAGTTTGGAACGAGGCCTGCCAAACAGCTTTTGACCGAATCAAAAAATATCTGACCCAACCCTCGATGCTCCTACCACCACAGCCTGGTCTCCCTTTGCTCCTATACCTAACCATAACTGACACTACATCTGGGGCTTTGCTAGCCCAATACCTTGAAGATTCCTGCAAAGAAAAAGCCATATATTATGCCAGCCGCAAATTGGCCGGATACGAGGTCAACTACACTGCTTTGGAAAAGTCGTGTGTCACACTTGTCTGGGTCACCCAAAATTTGCGGCACTATATGCTCGTCTTCCCTATAAAACTTATATCCCGAATGGACCCCATCAAATACCTTCTTGAGAAACCCGCCTTGTCTAGCTGAATTGCCCGATGGTTGATGCTCCTAGCCGAGTTTGATATCGTGTACGTCACGTAAAAAGCCATGAAAGGAAGAGCCATCTCTGACTACCTAGCTGATTACCCCATAGATGAAGCTGATGTCTGGATCTCCGAATTCCCAGATGAAAACATCCTCTCCACTGCCCATGACAATCTCCAATGTCAAATGTTCTTTAACGGTGCTACCAACAAAAAGGGATATGGCATTGGGATACTTCTGATCACCCCAGATGACTCCCACACTCCCATCTCCATCAAATTGGATTTCCCCTACACCAATAACATGACTGAGTACGAGGTGTGAACGATAGGCCTCAAAGTTTCTCTCGAGAAAGGTATTCAATGACTAGACATCTGCGGGGATTCCGCCCTCATCATCGATCAAGTGCTCAAAAAGTGAAGAGTTAAGGACGAGAAGCTCCAACCTTTCCATGCCCACTTAGAAGGGCTAGCCTCCCAATTCCAAGACATCACCTTCCATTACCTACCTCGAGCCAAGAATAACCTAGCCGACTCCCTTGCTACCTTGGCCTCCATGGTCAACATGCCCGAAGGAATAACAATGACCCCCTTCCTGGTTCAAAAGCAAGACAAACCAACCCACTGCTACCACATTGAGATCGTCACCACAGAAGATCCCGAGCTAGCCAATTATTGGTACTATGATATCTGGCCCCTCCTCAAGCATGGTAAGTATCCCGAGGGTTCCAACAAGAAAGATCGAGCAACCCTTCGAAGACTAGCTGCCCAGTACATCATCTGTCACAAAGCACTGCTCAAAAGGAACTTCGATGGAACTCATGTGCACTGTATCGCAGGGGCTGACATTGAAAAGATAATGTAGAAGATCCACAGTGGGGAATGCGAACCCCACATGAACGGTCACATGCTTGCAAAAAAGATCATCCGAGAAGGCTACTACTGGACCACCATGACCCAGGATTGCACCACCTATGTCCGGAGATGCCCCAAATGCCAAAAGTTCTCCAATCTTCAGCATCTGCCTCCGCGTTAATTATACTACATGACCTCTCCCTGGCCGTTATCCACCTAGGGCATCGACATCATAGGGAAGGTTACACCGAAGGCTTCCAACGGGCATAAGTTCATCCTAGTTGCTATTGATTTTACTTCACTAAATGGGTCGAAGTTGAGTCATACGCAGTGCTGAACGCCAAGAAGGTGGCCAAATTCATCAAGAAAAATATCATCTGCCGATATGGGGTCCCGCACGAGCTAGTATCAGATAAAGACTTGCATTTTGAGGCAGAAGTTACAGAAGTGGTCAACGAGTATGGGATTCGGAGACAAAAATCTTCTCCTTACCGACCTCAAACCAACGACGCAGTTGAAGCCGCCAATAAGAACCTCAAAGCCATCATCAGCAAGATGACCGAAAGCTATCGAGATTTGGCCGACCGGATCCCGTACGCCCTCTGGGGCTACCGAACCTCAATTTGAACCTCTACTGGGGCTACCCCTTACTCTCTAATTTACGGCATGGAAGCAGTTCTACCCGTGGAGCTGGAAATATCCTCATTGCGCGTCATTCTTGAGAGCAAGGTCAACGAAGAAGACTGGTGCCAAAGCCGTCTTGATGAGCTGACCCTCTTAGATTAAAGGATATTAAAATCTCTATACCACATACAAGGGTACCATCTCCAAATAGCGCGATCATTCAATAAGAGAGTCAAGGACCGCGGTGTCTGAGAAGGGGATCTAGACCTCAAAGAGATCATAGAACCCATCTGGGGCCCCAGAAGGAAATTCAAGCCCAATTGGAGCGGCCCCCTACACTGTAAAGAAGATCCTGTCCGGCGGTGCTGCCAGTCAACCTGGACCGTCTCAAGAAGTTCTACCCCTAGTCTTGGCGCGCTATGACTCTTCTCATCTCCTTTTTATTCTTAAAAAAAACTTTTCAAAACCCCAGAGGTACGTAGGCAGCTCATACGCCTTACATGAGCACGGCCCTTTCTTTCTCTTCTTATCTTCAAGAACGACATGCAATTATAACATATACTTGAACAAAAGGATTATGTATGACTTAGCGATCGGTATGGATAATTCAAAAACACAAAACTCATCAAAAGGCACAGTTGGATGATCAAAAACTTGTTTATTTCACCAATAAGAAATTTCGGTACAGATTACATAAGAAAAGGAACGGATAATTCCCTTCTCCCTACTTTCCTAAAAAGACGAATTAAACCCCCATATTTATTCCCCATTATAAACTCTCCAAGAGTCATATTTGCAGTTACCATAGGAGCCCACTCCGTCATCATCATCTGCACCCTGGGGTCCCTAAGCTTCCCCTGCCTGAACAGAGTGCCGCAGGCGCTCCATGGACCGATAAGCCCGAACCAGTTTCGGAAAAACCACAACACCTCCCTCCATGGTATTAAATAAGATGAGCCACTTTTGTCCAGTTTCCACTACCAGCATCTTGCTGACCACTCTCCTCCACAACCACTTCATATAATCCCCCGGGATATGCCAAACTCTCCCAACAGACTGAGAGGGACGGGTCGACGGATGTCAATTCTCCCACATAGAGCCAAGCCGCATGCACAGACGCTCAGTCAAATCTTCTACCGGAAAGAAGTCTAGTGTCCAAGGTGGCACAACCTGCTCCCAGCCAAATTGACGTAGAAGCCGCCAAAAGAAATAGAAAGATGTCTGTCTGAGACCAACCAGCCGGACATACGGGTATTCTCCCAGCTCCAGAATAGCCAGCAACTGTCCCCACCAAGGTACTGACCAACACAGATTTAGAGCTCCGTGCTCCACAAACCAGTTTTCTCAGCTCTCAATATCTAAGACAATGTTGATGAAATAGCGCACAAAAAAGTTGGGTACAGCCGACAAAGGATATTCTGGAGGAGTCACCAGGAGGAGTCTTTCAGACAACCACATGAACAACATCACGGGGCTACCCCTCAGGAAGTCAGAACGACCTTCTCGCAAGGAATCTAGGCCATTCAAAGTCTCCGCCAGTATCACCGCCGTAGGATTACCACAGTATGACATCCATGAAGTAATAGCTCCAAGTTGCGGGTCCACCAGCAGTTCTCTAGGCACCAGCAGTAATTTTGATACTAAGCCCAGAATAACGGCTCCGGAGTACCCAGCATCACCAACCTCCTGCAAATGCACAAATTGTAACACCGCCGAAAGGGAGATCATTCCTCCAACAACCAATGGTTTGGCCACCGAAGGTGAAATACGAAGAATCCCGGCCAATAAATCCCTAGGAGAGCGGGAAAATTCAGGTAGAGCTGCAGCAACACTGGGATTTATCCCCAACATGGCAGAAAATTCCTCGTAGGTAGGACAAACTTCATCCAACCCAAACCGGAATACATGGTCTTCGGGGTACCAAAATTGTACCGCCGCCATCAACATGTTTCACTCAATGGGTTGGTTACGCCACAAAGAAACTCAACGCATATTGAAAGCATCATAGTCGACGTTATAAGAGCACATTGCTTCCAAGGCTTCGAGGTAGTAAGCAAACTCAATGCTACCAGGGAGATCCATCTTGCAAGACTAAGAAATAGTAGGTAAGTAAGTAAGAATGTGAAGGGTGTGCTGAAAACACTCCACCCTTACCCGTTTTTATACTTGAAAACCCTCACAAAAGACATGACCCCTGCAGAAATCGGAGAAAATCCTTCCCCACAAAGAACAAAAGGCTGAAGAGGGCACTAATCAAAGCTTTGAATTAATGGGACTGAACTTGACTGCCGATAGGCAGGACAAGAGGCTTGCCGAACGGCAACCCCCTATTTTTGAAAATTCTCCTTTTTCCTCTTTTGTCAAAATCAGAAACTCAATAAAAAAATAAATTGATATTCTCAACAGAATTTCAAAAATCTTCGTCCACCCCTATATAATTTCTCATTTTTTAAACTTTCCTTCAAAATACCAAAAAATATCTCTTTTTACGGTTTCAGCAGCAAAGTAAAAAGTGCATTTGCATTCATTCATCATTAACAAAAGATAGTAAAAAACTCCATTTGCATTGCATATATATATTCTTCTGTGTTACATTAAATTTTACAGGAAATAAAGAAAAGCAAAAAAACAGGACTCAGCCCGAACCCACCTTCTCTCTCTCTCTCAGACCTACCCTTCACCCCCCTCTAAGAGCTTCCACCCCTGCGACGCACTCTCTTTCCTATGCGGCGAGACGACGCACCACCACTACCTGAGCCAGAGTCCTCCTCGGACGAAGCAGACAACACCAAGCAAGAAGGAACCGGGACCGCATCCTAAATATGGGTAATCACCAAAGATATCCAGTCTCGGATGTCCCTCAGCCAAGTAGTCGACACCCGGACTTGCTGCAAGTAAAAGGCAAAATCAGTATCAAAGCAAAAAGGATCAAAACAGAAAATAAAGACAGAGAGGAACAGGAAAAGATGTACCTCAGGTCGAAGAACCTCTTCTGTCAGGCCCAACTCCTCCGGATCCATCGCATGAGGATGGTACAACATGGGGACCATCCCCCCATCATCTCGCCAGATATTGTATGAAGAGGTGTGCAATCGCACAAAAGGAACCTCCGAAGTCCCCGCCATTGCAGATGTCGTCGGATCTGCAGGAGGGAAAGGCAAGGCATCATATATGATGGGCGCCATCAATCAGCTCATCACAAAGTCCATATAGTCATATGGCGCGACCGTATTAGTGTACAAAAGGTATGACTCATTGATCTTCGCATCCTCCGGCAACAGCCTCTCCCGCCTCATGAACGTAGGAGGCTGCGCAGGTGGCACCACCACCTCCTCCTCAGTAATCTGCCGAACCACCCTATCCCCGAGATACCAAGAGTGGCCAAACTCATGCGCCAGCAAATGCCTCATCTACGCGTTCACCCCTTCACCCCCACCTACCAATCGGCACTGCCCCTTTGCCTTCCCGAGGCAGTCCAAAAGTCTGTGCCACTGCCGAATTTCACTCCTCATACCATGCCGACCGGCACCCCCCTTAAAATTTCGTACAAAAATTCCCAGAAAATACTACAAAATCCTTAGAAAATTCCTAAAAATCTCAGGAAGGATTTAGAGCATTTTCAACAACAAAACTTTGCACTCCCTCAGGCGAAACCTCTTTTTTCCCCCAGAGGAACTCTCAAAATCCAAGTAAATCTCCTCTCAGCGAAACCCCTGGGGACCTCTAAGGATCACCTCCTATACCCCAAAGGTATGAAACCTCCCAAGCAATACGTCCAATACCTGGACTACCTAATCACTTCCCCACCGGAGTTTACAGCATCAAATTGGTTGTCCCCACAAAGTCTCCAAAAGATACAAAAGTTTCTCCATCAATCATCTCCCCAACTCAAATCAAAATCACAATGTGTTTGTCCCCAGCGGAACCCAAAATCCAATCTTTATCCTCTCTTAAGTCAAAATTGACCTCGGTCGTCACCTCTCTTAGGTCAGAATTGACCTCGGTCTTGGATCGTCACCTTAGTTAGGTCAAAATTGACCTCGGTCCTCGGTCATCACCGCTCTTAGGTTAGAATTGACCTCGGTCTTGGATCGTCACCTTAGTTAGGTCATAATTGACCTCGATCCTCGGTCGTCACCTCTCTTAGGTCAGAATCGACCTCAGTCTTGGATAATCACAACTTAAACCTGCAGAATTGGCTTCGACCTGCAAAATTGGTCATCACAACTTAAGCCCGCAGAATCGGCTTTGACCCGCACAATTGGTCATCACAACTTAAGCCCGCAGAATTGGCTTCGACCCACAGAATTAGTTATCACAGCTTAATCCCGCAGAATCGCCTTCGACCCGCAGAATTGGTCATCACAACTTAAGCCCGCAGAATTGGCTTTGACCCGCAGAATTAGTCATCACAACCTAAGCTCGCAGAATTATTCATCACAACTTAAGCCGGCAGAATTGGCTTCGACCCGCAGAACCGATCACCCTCACCTTTAAGCCCCTAGAATTGACTTCGACCCGCAGAATCGATCATCCCCGACACCTCCTTAGGAATTGACCTAAACCTTTCCTCCAAACCATACCTATCATTCCCCCTTAGGTCCTCAGAATTGGCCTTGACCCTCTGAATTGATCATCCTCGCTCCCTTAGGTCCTCAGAATCGGCCTCGACCCCCTGAATTGGTCATCCTATTTCAAAGCGTCATACGGTGTCTATTCGATGGATATCGTTTATTCCAAACTCACCCATCGAGGGGCTCTATAGACACCCCATTCTGTCACCCCTTAAACTCTCCTTAGGTCCCTAGCACCTCCCTTCACCACCACAAACCCAGGCCGTACCTCGAGTACTGACCTAGCTCCGTTTGACCAAAAGTCAAAGTCTTCATCTCGACTGAGACTGAATGAATCTTCAAATGGAACTGAATCCCCTTTCCAAGGGTCCATCCCGTGCGCGATTTCGACTTACCATGCGAGCGAACGACCCATTTTCCCCCGAAACTCGATCAGGAGACCACCGGGCACTCCCGGGCTCCATTTGATCTAAGTCAACTCTTCAGCTCGATCGAGACTGAAGAATATTTGAAGGGCACTGAAACCCCTTTTCAACGGTCCATCCCGTACACAATTTTGACTTACCATCCAGACGAACGATCCGTTTGACTCCGAGAGGTCACCGAATGCTTCCAGGGCCCGGATGACCAAAGTCAACTCTCCGAACCAAATCAAATTCTTTGTAATGTTGAATTATATCTCATAACCTTTCCAACGGTCTTCCCCATGCGCGATTCGAACTTACCATGCAGACGAACAATCCGTTTGCGTCCGACGATTCCCCGTTCAATGGACCGACGAGCATTTTCGAGCCACATTTGACCCAAAGTCAAATCCCAAACCCGGGAGCGGTCCAAAGGACTTTCGAAGGTATCTGAATTACCTTTCCAACGGTCCACCCCGTGCACGATTCGAATCAACGATTTGCGCTCTGCGACCGATTTTCCAAAAAGGCCTGAAAGACACTGCCAAACGGCAGGTCCCAGACCCTTCCTATCGGTAGTGTGCCTAAACACACCTGCCGATTCGAAGGACCAGGGCTATGCCGATCGGCAATGCCCTGGGCCTATAAAAAGGAGGCCTTGACCTCACTTGAAAAAGGAGCCCAGATCTGATAGAGATGCACATCCAGAAAACCTCTCTCGAAGTCAGCGTGATTTCCACATCCAAAACGCTTTCCAACCTTCACTTTTCATCATCCTTTTAATCAAACTTGGTGAATTCACTACCCTCCATCATCATCCAAGTGCAAGGGCTTCTCTCCAACATACAAGATCAAGCTCAAGATCTTCAAGAAGGTCCAATTTTCTCAATTCTCTCCTTAAATTCTCATAAATTCACATTAATTTGTTTTATTACTTATCACTTTTATTCCCTTATCTCACATATATTAATATACTGTTTTATTTAGCATTATTGCACATCTCTTATTTTCATATAAATAAAAACCCAAAAAATAAGAAAAAGGGGGTTTGCTCATAAATTCCAAACGGAAATCCTCACACTTGTCTCACAACTAAAACAGTTTTTCTATACACACACACACAAATAAGAGAATCCCCCGATTGGATTTATGAGATAAACCCCACCCCTCGTTTTGCATGCGAACTACGTGAACTTTGATGCCTCTATAGGCTACGTAGGCGTCTCGGGGTAAAATCCGAGACTCGAGTCCTTTTTTTACTTTTTCTCTTATTTTCTATTTTTCTCTAAACTCAATTCTCTTATATTCTATATACTTCCTCAACCTCAACGTCCTCCTTAACCACAACATCAGCCTCCTCCTCAACCTCGACGTCATCCTCCTCCTCAACCGCAACCTCCTCAGGCATCTCCACCACTGGGTAATCCACCTCCATCACATCCGGGACAGCGCCCTCTAAGGGAGTAGCAGTCGCAGTAGAGAGAGCATGAATTTCTTCTCGACGCTTCCTCTATGAGGCAGTCAACGGCTTTCGGTTCTTGTGACTGTAGGAAACTAGGTTATTCACAGTAGGCCTGCATTAAAAAAATTAACACACTTATGATTACAATAAAATATAACATTTCACATAGAGTTTATAAACATAAGTCATGTATTGTTTAAAACTTGAGTCATAAACATAACTAACGTATTGTGTTATACATAATTCCTTAAGGATAAGTCATGTGTTGTTGTAAACATAAGCCATGTATTGTGGTATACGTAAGTCATGTATTGTTGTAAACATATGTCATTAACATAAGTCATGTATTTATGAACATTACTAAATTAGGGGTAAATACATAAGTCATGTATATAGATCGTACTTTTATGATGAACACTATACTTATATACTTTTATTATGAATAATACACTTATATGTATTCAATGAACTCATGTATTCCAATGAAGTCATTAACACTATTCATGACCAAAGTCATTCGGCATAAACCAAGCCATAACACTGAGTGCTTAACAAATAAAACATAAGTCATATCAATGTGCATTCGGCATATACATAGCGATTATGGAGTGAGGATTCGCTATGTTTACAACGATTGTGGAGTGAGGATTCGGTAGGTTCACACCGAAATAACTCAATACATTCGGCATAAACATAGTGAATCAAGCCTAATAATCCGGGGTAAACCGAAACCCCAGTTCTGATTGCATTGGTTCGTCATAAACCTTATGAATCAATGCAATTATTCCATTATGTTTGTACCGATTGAAACCCTAGTTTGACAATTTGGAATTTTAAACAGGTCGGGGTCCGTTTTTATTGGAAAACAAAAAAAATGGCAAGCACTTTTCAAAGAAACCTTCAAACCGTTCAAACATAATGAGATGGAATGATGTGTTTTGATTTAAGTAATTAAGGTATTGGACGATCGAACTTTGTTTGAAAAATGGACGATCCAATAGTTGGTGGTATTGCAATCTTTGTTCGTTGGTAAGTTTTGAAAAACTGAGGATCCAACATTTGGTGATAAATAATAAGTATAATCAGTAACAATATATATACATTAGGGTAATTAAAAGGTTAAACTCATTTGGTTCATTTGAAGTAGAAAGGTTAGTTTTGTTCAATGTGCCAACCTGATTAGCTTAACTTGAAGATGAAATGTTTGGAAGTTAAAGATGAAAGGTTTCAAGGTTTGAATGTGTAGAGAGATGGAAGAAAAGTGAGTAAATGAATTTTAACACTTTAAATATGAGATAACCCATTTATGGTATTTGGAAGTAACTATTAAACTTAAGTGGTATTTTAGAGTAAAAAAAGGGTCATGGTATTTTGGAGTATTATTGGGATGCCCTTAAAAACACCCTAAAATTGGGGTTATGTCGAAAAAAACCTTCATACATCAAGCAGTGACATATTTTAATCTAAACCATGCGAGTCTATCCAATTTCACCAAAAGAAGACAATAACATAAGGGATCTCAAAACCCTAAGAGCTATTAACCGATTTTAAGCCTAGAATTAGGGTCGATCGCGGCCTTGCACCATGTGATAGCGGTCCTGTTAGACGCGGTTGCGATCTAGAGGCGCGAGTTGTGAAATGGTTGGCGGCTATATTTTTCTTCCATATGCTTCTCAATATCTAAAACTTACAAACCCTTCTTATTCCCCAAGTAAAGCATAAAGACCAGACTACTCTCGGGCTTTTCCAAACAAATCCCCATCCGTCCAATTCAATTATAATTTACTGAAATTATGATTTGAACCCCAATTTTTTTTGTTATTATACTAAAGCCCACACAAGTTTTACAACTTACCAATTAAACTTTATAATTCCACAGTAATTCACCTTGACTTTAAGTTCTCATAAATTGACTTCAAATTTCCAAATTAAATTCTAATTAATCCCAATTTTTATTTAATTAATTTAATTTCTTCTAATTAATTAATTATTAATTTCCTTTAAAATTACAGGATATTATAAAATATAAAGGGCTTCTGTGGGCTTCCCTATGTAATCTACGTGAAACCAAACAGAGCGCAACACAATTTTAGGAAGAAGCTAGTGAATAAAATGACAATGAATGTACTTACTACACACTAACATTGGCTTGGTTTGAGAATGCTGGCATAAAAGAGCTCATCAATTCTTGGAGCATTTATAATACAAATGTGCATTTATTTATTTGTTTACGTACGTGCATCTTTAATGTTCTTTTTGTTTACGTGGATGCGTAATATGACAATATAAATTGTACATTACAAAAAATAAAAATATCAAATTTTCCATTTTAAAAACGTTTGAATGTAAAATTTTGAATAAAAATGTCCATATCTTAACTTATAACCTAATTGGATTGAAGGTTGAATTCTTAAGTGATTTTGAGTTGATGGCAATGGACCTTGCATGGCGTTTCCATCGATGTGAAAGGGACCCTCTAAATCTAAGGATAGAGATTTCACAATGAATACTCCTTGTTTTAATCTCACTTTCATATTTACTATAGAAGGTTCCATTAGAGTTTTTTTCACGTTGAATCTTATATAGCTATTCACATTAGCATTACAGATGATCTTACTTTTTGGCATTGCATTTTGATTACAGAGATTGTATCCATACTCTACAAGGATGATTAGGTTTTTATTAGAAGCCTACGTTTAAGAGAGAAAGATAATATGAAAGAGTGGTGTCATGTGAAAACGTGAAGATGGGTTTTTTATATAGTGGTTCTCCTTCCCAATTCTAAAGTTTTGTTAATCTCACATCCCATGTGTTTTTTAAATTGTTTCAAGTCCCATAACCGTCTAAAACTTCTCTCAACTTTCATGTAACTTTTCATAACCGCTCATGTCTCTTTATATAGAATGACAAGTGTAAAAATATAGGACCCACAACAAAAAAAATAATAATATGAGATTAAACACATTAAAACAAGTAGAACTAAAAACTTGTAATCCCTAGTTTTTTTTTGTTTTAGTCCCATTTCTAAATTTTTGTTAGTCTTACATCCCATGTGTTTTTTAAATTGTTTTAAGTCCTACAACCGTTTAAAACTTCCCTCAACTTTCACGTAACCTCTGATAATCGCTCGTCACTTTTTGTAGAGAATGACAAGTGTAAAAATATAGGACCAACAACAAAAAAATAATGACATGGGATTAAACATAGATATTCAAAAAAGTAAGACTAATACGAAAAATATAGCCTAGGTGAGGATTCCCATGAACTCGAGTTTCCCCTCATCCCACGAGGCTGAAGGAAAACTCCTTAGAGCCTAGATTTCTCTGTTTATGAGGCCTAGTTTAACGATTGGACCTAACCTATTAGCCAGCGAACTAACAAAGACCGATGAGGGTAAAACCTTACGGCACAAAAGGTGTGCAGTCTCTTTCAAACCAAGCAAAACAAAATTAACAATGAGCAAGAAAAAGACAATGACCAAGAAAAAAGCTATTAATACTAGTAGGCTACAAGAGCCTAAGGTTAATAAAAGTAAGAAAAATACTACTACTTACGACATTAAGAATGCTATGGGGCAATATGAGAGCGAGAATGCTATCCAAAATGATGTCAAGCACAATGGGATCGAGGACGGCTAGGGAATCGAAAAGGGTACTCCCGAGTATAACATGGATACAAGCTACGAGGAGCTGGAGAACGAGAATGATATGGGTATTCACGAGGCGGAGTTGAAGTAAGAGTATGAAAATAGGAATTTTGACTACTAAGGGAGCAATTACCAAAGCGAGAATGCGGGTAACCAGGAGGAAGAATGGCAAAATAAGGGAATTGAAGAAGAAAAGGAGGAAGTAACAAAAAAGTGTTAGAAGATGGCTATTAGTAATGTTGACTCGTGCGGAAAAGGATGGGAGAGATGAGATAACAAGGAAAGAAATATTTAAAAAGGTTGCAAAAAACTCGCACTTGTGTATATGTGGTTATTGCTACGGAAAAACACGAGGAAAAGGGGCATCATCACCATTTAGGGATTTTAAATAAAGATGCAAATGTAAAAACAATCACAAAAGATTAGGGCGGCCTTTCCAGAATGGGAGGAGAGGCTGGTAGATTTAAAAATGCATAAGGCGTTCAGCACCGTATGCACCTATGTCTTAAAGGAGGAATAGGAGCCCTTGGTATGGGGGGGAAGTATTCTCTAGAGGACTTGCAAGAAATGGTGATGTGGAGAAAGCAAAAAAGAAAGCAGGAAGCAAACACGTCGGCTAAGGAAGATGTTTTGAAGAGGCTTAAAGCGCTAAAAAGTGTTTAGGACATTTATTGGGATGATGTATTAAAGCTAAAAGCGCTACACGTCCTACCAAGAATGGAGGAAATATACGAGGATTTTAAAACAATCGATGAAATACAACCAACAGTTTGCGAAAGGATAGTACAGTATTTAGATGAGCATGGCAAACCAACGGAGTACACGATCAAAGATCTGAAGGAGAAATACCTTCTAATTGATTGGATAGCATGTCAACTCTACTTTAGGAGACCCATAAAGACCAAGCATCTATACCTTTATGGAGAACCGAGCACGCAGAAAACCCTAATAATAAGTATGCTAGAGAAAGCAATAAATGTTTATTTTGCAAGCTCACGAAGGAATGACTTTACGAAAGCGCATAATTACCACCACCTATGGGTCTTTTCACGAATTCCATGTACCTGAAAAAGAACGCAGTTACATGGCAGCAACCGCGGAGGGCACCACGTTCGCCAACACAATGCTAAAGGTCTTGGATGGGCAACAATGCAGACTCGATGCGAAATACCAAAAGGTCTTAAATAAATAAAAAAACGTCCAAGCCAACATTTAAATCTTAGAAGAGGGGAACATATGATTCCAAAAAACCTGATGGGCACTCACAAACCAAGCAAACACATAGATGAATATATGGAGGATGCTTAGAACATGTAAATCATTTTCCTAGTTTTAATTCCAGTGATAGATATCAATGCCAAGAGCAATTTTTAAATCGAATCATTTCCTAGCTTGAATTTAAGTGGTACATGTCAAAACTGTGCTGATGCATATTAGAGAGCAGCTTTTACATCAAATGCCCTGTACTTTGCTAAAATAGTGGGTGCAACATGGGACAGACCCTCCAGACCACCTGTACAAACCAAATCTATATCGTAAGTTTTGGTGTCCAAATTAACGACCACATAGAAGAAGCGGCAGTCGTCTTTTACAGTCATCAGAATAATAATTTTTAACTTGGCTGGATCCTGAAATAACACACATATTTCTACAGTCACTCGCTCTTAGACTCTAAGCATTGCATGCACAATCTCGGCTCTCTTTTCAGTAATTGATACCCACACAAACCGTTTTAGAGAATGGGTGAAGAATGTCAGAAGCTCCATCTATCTAATTGGAGCTTGGCTTCAGCCATGTCTTTCTGTGCTTTCTTTCTCCGATAAAATATTGGACAATCTCGACTGACAAAAAAAAACATACCATCACTTGTAAGAAAAATAATAAATGAAGTAATTTACGGAAATTTTCCCTCGTAATCGTAGGACCCCTCATCTATTTTTTGTAAAATTTAACCCTACAGGTATATTAATTGGAACAATGTCATCATTCCATCAAGGTTTACTGTTAAATTTAAATCTTCATTGCAAATGACTCCAAAGTCCTAACTCAATAAGTCATTTTGAGTCGAATAATATCTTATTGGGGTGAAATTGACTTATCAGTCCTAGGCATTAGACTAAACAATAAATCTTAACAGAAGGGTGAGATTGTCGCAATTAGAAAACTTAAGGGTTTATTATTATTTTTTTCAACGAATATAGATCAGGGGCCAAATCGTTACAAGGGAAAAGTTCAGCTTAATTTATTCTGAAAAACAACATTGGAAAGAAATACAAGGAATGACAAACGAGTGCAACTAACAGTTGGCCAACATTCCAAGGAAACCTCATTAAACTCTTTATGGTATGATAAATATATACAGAGTCAACAGCAGTTTGCAAACACTATGATTGGTTAAATAAACAAGGAGGATTCAAAAACATAAGATAAAGTGCAAGGTAACGCTGGGAACAGAAGGGGAAAAAAACGTACCTAGTGCACAGCACGTCCTGATGAAGAGAGCCTTGGCACTCCTGGCATTGTGTCCACAACCTCCCAAAAAGCTTCTCTAACTCGGACACTACACTCAATTCCAAAGTATTATTATGCTTTTCTTTATTTTTAAAAGACAATTGTGGAGTCCCACATTTGAATGCAAATAGAATATAAAGGAACAAGCATCTCTCACATACCACTAGCTACTGTTTTGCAATAGAGTTCAGCTTCTCTTCCCTTGCAGTGTGAGCAGAGAGTTCGATCGGAATTACTGGTCCAACCACAGTAATATTATTAATAATAATAATTATTAATAATATTATAAAAAATTAAAATATTAAAAAAGACTACTGTTGTGCAGGCAAAATTTCCTTTAATGAAATTTTAAGAAACCCATATACATCGGTTAAAAAACTACTCATGCGAAACAGTAACAATAGGAAAAGGTTCGGTCCATACAAAAGGAAAAGTGATGTTCGGACTTAGCCGATTTATGGTATTTGTCGATGTAGGAGGGTAGTGATGTTCGGACTACTTGAGTCGATAATAATGATGACTCAAGTTTGAAGATACCGGTAAGAAACTGTCACCTAACTAAATTGCATGTTTAATTGTAAAATTGCATAATATAGCTGACATTACACAAGGATTATGGGACATCCATACAACAAAACCTCAATAAATGAATGTTCGATACATTAATAACCTCGATTAAATAAGAAAATCTTCCGGTCCAAACTCGGGCCAGTGTACTAATTATATAACCTCGCTAAATTCATAAGATAATAATGTTTTTAAATCCTTTAGGGACGAATATAAATTAATAATTGCTTAAATATATAAAAGAAATAGCACATAAAAATTCAAATTATTAAGAAACTTTTTACTTGATAACTTCTATTTTCTCAATTTAGCTCTCTCAAGATATGCTTAATTTCAACTAACGGAGTTACCCTTGGAGGTTCTAATTTCATTACTAAATGTACTTCAGGGTTTACTTTGCAAAATAAATTTCTCCAAACTTCAGGGTTTATGGTGTTTTTCCCTAACTTTTATGCATGTACATGTTAACTTTTAAGCTTCTATGTATGCACATAATAACTTTTGACCACACCCATTGTTTTTTTATTTATAAGTCACACATGTATCTTGGTCAAAAGAATAATACATGTGCAAGTAGTAAAAACATAAAACTCTTTTTAAATTAATAAATATTTATTCATCGATAAATAAATAACCCCTTTAAAATGATATATTTTTCTTAGTCCCAAGAGTATTATTTTGTAGGTTTTATTGTATATGTATAATTCATCAATTACATTTGTCTATTCATATCACATTTTTTGGCTTTGTGCTCATTTCGCGTTTTCTCAACCCCCATATGTATAGGGAGGGATGACATCATGAGAGCCCAAGGCAAGGAAGGTGTGTTATATGATTAGCGCTCTGATTTAATGGTATCGAATTACGTCAATGCTGGCCTTCATTGGTGTAATACCCCCTATTTTTTAAAGAACTAAATTAATGGCTTAAATAATAAATAAAAAGGAAAATTTGGTATTTTAATGAATTTAAAATGGAATTTGATATATTAATAACGATATGTTAAAATTGGATTTAAAATCGATTAGATTAAAGTTGTGTAATTTAAATCGGTAACTTGTTATGTTAATTTGAGCATTGTGTGAATAATCGAATTATTGGGATTAGGCTATACATGATTGGGCTAGAATAATCTAGAATAGTTATATGGGGTATTAAGAGGAAACCCCAAGGGGAATATGGTCTTGAGTGATTTTCTTGGGGAGCAAGACTAAGGTTTAGTAGTTTAATTCATGTGGGTAAAATAACGATTTAAATAAGTTAGGCTGCACAATTTGGGCTGCGGCCGTGGGACTTTTAGGGCGCGACCGCATGAGTGTAAAGCAGCAGGACACTCGTGGCTTCGACGCGGACCACTCTGGTGGGTCTTTCTTTATATACATGTTGGGCACAAAATTTGTCATTTTAACATCAAATTTTCATATTAGTTCTCATTATCTCTTGGCTACAAACTCTAACTCTCTATACTTCTTCCCAAAATCAAACAACTCTCCATCAATAAACACAAATCTCAAACACAATATTAAGGAGGAGGATTCAAGGTTGGAAATCAAAAGGGATTCACGGCTTTGTAAAGTGTTCAATAATCAACCACAAATTTCAAGATGTCCTCAATTTAAAGGCAAGATATTAATCTACTCTTCTACTTTCATATATATAAATGCTAGATTCACCTAAACTAATGAATTAGGCCTAAAAATGAGTAGAAAGAATTAGGTTTTTTCATATCATATCATCAGACTCCCTTATATGTGTCTATGTTTGAAATTGATTTACTTATATTGCTAAATTAAGTGTAAAACTGATTAAGATTAAGTAAAATTATGGTACAAAGCGCCAAGTGTGGCTCAAAGTAAATGGTTAACCCTAGCACTTCGATGCCAGTTAGGGATAGCCAAGAAGTTGAGCCACATCATGTCGGCTCGGTTCGGCTCGTTACAGATGCCGTAGTTGCAACGAGGGAAATAACAGGAGCAAGAAGTCGGGAGGGTTGTGCAACACCAACATTGAATTTCGAGAACCCATCATACTCTGTGTGCCGGCACATGCTTCTACCGGCTCAGAAGAGATGGTGAGATTCTGAATATTACCTATAATAGTAGTAAAGATAGTAGTTTGATGATACTCTTTTACTTTTGTCTTGTTGACTTTGATTATGCATCTTTTTGTTATGACTGCTGTTGCTGTTGTTATTATTATTGTCTTCTTTATTTTCCCCCCAAATTGAGGTTTACGCGTCGCTCCATGTAGTCAAAATGCCTCGAGGCTGCTTCTATCTTTTCGAACATCGATCACAACAGTCTACTTTGCATCAAATTTTCAAAAAGGAAACTCATGCATCTCGTTAGAGCAACTGTTGACTAGAAGGCAGATCGTTTCGGTCTCAGTACTTCACGTATTCGAAAATGTGGCACAGTGCTTATTCGGATGAAGTTGTTGAAATGAGCTCAGCTCCTTCTGAATAACAAAGAAACACACAAGATTCTTTATTCTTCTCTGCAATTTTTGTATATGCAAACTGGCCGAATAAGAATTTCTTTTGCTTTCTATACGCATCGAACTTTAACTTAATTTGATCTTGACTGCCCTAGTATATTAGCCATTAGATTGTAGCACATAATAAATTCACAATGTTTTTTATATTCTTTTCATGTAAAAATCAAACTCGAGGAGAGAAATGGGAAACTGTCCGTTCCATCGCTAATTTTTTAGTGTATTGGAAATGAAGTGGACCATATTCCGAATGTTGTACCAATACATAAATCGTTGGGTTATTAGTTCTACAAGTTGTGATCAATCCCTATTGACTTCTGTTATACCAGTGTAGTTTGAAATAAATAAGAGACCACATTTAAATTTTCGTCAATCATTTTAAGAAACGGTAGATAATCTAATTTACATATTACTTTTTTATACTGCTAACATATATTTGAGGTATGGTTGTCTTGTTTCGTACTGGAATTCAAACTATTTAGCTAGAGCAATTTTTATTCTGCAAATTAATTCATCATCAACTGTTTAGCATATGCCTCAGTACAGCACATAACCTGTATTTCCTCGCCAACAATATTTCAAGATTTATTGGCATGGACAATAAAGAGCGATTAGCAGGAATAAATAGTTGTACAAGAGCTATTGACATGTCTGTTCAAAGGGATGGTGAATACAACATAAGAGAGAGAGAAGAGCATAGGACTCCCTCGTTTACCTGATTAAAGCTTTGCAGCCAATGCAACTTAGCTGCTTCTTAGCAAATTTCATTATGCCACTATTTGAAGGAGTAGAGATGGAAATAGATCTTGTGTGACTTCCTTGAAGAAGCTCCTTACTAGCATTCTTCAAGATGGGCTCAAAGATTCTTAAAAGTGGCTGCAAATGAATAGTAATACTCTCATTAATAGCAAGTAGAACAGAGTATAAACCAGAAGAAGGTGCCAATATGCTAAACTAACCTTACTGATTTGATTTTCGAGGTAGTATTGAGGATCTATGGGTATGTTATTTTCTAGCACATATATGGGATCCTCTGACTTTTCATAAGCCTGTTTGACATCAACATATGAATTTAATCATCAACTATATTCAAAATGATGTGCAGCTGTCTAACCATACAATCGCCAAATAGATTACCTTGGCACCTTTTGCTGCTTTAACAATGACATAAGGTACTCGATCCCCAACATTCGGAGCAGTCGCAGCATCCCGCTGTTGATCAAAATGCAAGCACGATAACTTTTATTCTTATTATATTGTTCTCTTCTGAGTCAAACAATCAATACTCCACTATGACAACACCAAATCAAGTTTCCAGAGCTTTGGCTCGGTAGAAATGCCATTCCATACGCTTAATATATGCATTTTTGGAATTGAAACTAAAAAAGATGACCTATCATGTGATGAAATTGCAATGGGTAGCAACGACACAATTAGAGATGGCATTATCATGGAGTCAGTAGAGTTAATTCTATCATACTCAACTCAACAAAAAATTCCACTGGGTCCTCTACATGAATCTATTTGAAGCAGTCGCAGCATCCCGCTGTTGATCAAAATGCAAGCACGATAACTTTTATTCTTATTATTTTGTTCTCTTCTGAGTCAAACAATCAATACTCCACTATGACAACACCAAATCAAGTTTCCAGAGCCTCAGCTCGGTAGAAATGCCATTCCATATGCTTAATATATGCATTTTTGGAATTGAAACTAAAAAAGATGGCCTACATGTGATGAAATTGTAATGGGTAGCAACGACAAAATTAGAGATGGCATTATCATGGAGTCAATAGAGTTAATTCTATCATACTCAAAATTTCCCTTGGATCCGCTACATGAATCTTATTTCTCCATTCTACCCTATCTAACGCAATATACTCAGTTAAACCACAAGTAATCATGTCCGTTTTAACAATCACCCACTCGTAGATTTAGCACTACCTCTTCCCTTCTTGTTTTCCTTGAGTTGGAATGATTGCATTGTCGGACTGGTCCATGTGCTTACGGATTTTCTGTTGTCGGCTTTGTTTTTCTTTAAGGGACAACTTGACCCTATTCCCGTGTACCTCATCTTTTTATCTTTAATGATATATTTCTGATAACAAAAATAAGAATTATCTCTTCTCATTTTAACACACATTCAATTACCATCCCCTCATTTTTGAATATGAGCGTAACTTCATCACTAATGTCTATCTATGATCAAGCTTAAACAACAAAAATTAGCACTTCAGCGTATTCATTGACCCTCAAGCTTCACAACATCCTGGTTTGTTCTCCTCATATTACTAAAATTGTACTTCATATACTCTTTTAGTCCTACTTATTTTAAACATTCTTGATTCTAGGGTTCCTCTCCACACTTCCAATATAGCAACAAGCCCTCCCTTAGTTTCATCCACTAGAACAATATCATTCGCAAATAACATACACCACGACACCTCATCTAGTATTTTTCCAATTAATTTGTCTATTACTATATAAAAAGTCAAAGTACTTAGAGTGGAAGCTTGATGCAGCCCTACAGTTGTTGAAAATTAACGACTCTCTCATGTTTTTGTTCTTACTATAGTTACGCCGAATGTTACCCGGAACATCGGCCGCTTTGGTTTGTTGTACGAGTACGCTGGTTTGTTGTACGAGTATGATATGTGGTACGCCAATATAGCCGATACGGGGTACAGTACGGGCAGGCTTGGTTGATTTGCTCTTTGCATTGCGAAATGTTTTATTACTCTTGTTGAGGTTATTTATAGAACCATAAGATTTTCAAGAAAGGTTCGCTAGAAGCCTAGAACTGTTTGTAGTGTACTCCACCATTGTATACTTACTCGTATCCTACTGTATCTTTTTTTTCTCCATTTATTTCACTCATTAAATCAAACATTGCATTACTACTAAAAGCTAAACAAAATATCAATTCACTTTCAGTGATTCGGATCTCGAACCCATCATTTTTTGGGTCAGTGATCCAAGATTGCAATATGTAAGGGGAGCAGGTAAATATGATCACAGCCCTATCGTACATATCCTAGATCATTTCAATATATCTACTAGGGAGTTTGATTCTGCAACATTATATTTGTGTAGCACCATATGAAGGTCTTTCCTACTCTCTATGCATTTCCATTAGTCTCCTCAAAAGGTATATAACTTCTTGGGTTTTTCTGACTTTAATACATTACTAATTTTCGATTTTAGATTTATATATAATTGAATAATTAGACTTTGCCCAAATCATTAAAAAAATCGGCAAGCTTAACTACCACGTGGCTTTAGTTTAACTACCGCATGGTTTTTTTAATTAATATAATTTACATGAATTCAAAATTCAAAAAAACATCTGAATTTTTTTTTTTCAAATAAAACAGAAAACCCACAACAAAAACCCTGTCCTCTCCCCCACCCACCCCACCCCACCACCACCACCACCACCCCAAAAAAATATCCCCAGCAGCCCCACCCATCTCAAGCAACCCCATCCCCACCAAACCTGAACCCCAACCATCGTTCTCTCTATATATACCTCCGTCACTTCCTCACACACACACAACGCCACAAGTACAACCTACCCCAGCCCTCCTCCCTCACAACCTGCAACCATATACATAATCACAAAATCCGACCAAATTCAAAACCACGAAATAGCAAAATCCAAAATCCAACCGCTGGTTTGTTGATTTGGGTTTCCCCATATATCGGTCTATTTAGCTGAACATCGGTTTGATGATTTTGTTTCGCAGAACATAGGTGGGTTGAGGGGAGGAGCTGGTGACAGGGGGGGGGGGGGGGGGTGGAGAGTGGCCAGCCCGGGGGGTGCGTGGGCTGGGGAAGGGTGTTTTTTTTTTTACATTTTCGAATTACTTTAATTTAAAATTCATTTTCCTTTTGCTTTTTGAGGTTTATAAATGATTTTAATTAAAATTGTCACATGGCAGTCAAACATAACGATTTTGGGCAAAATCTAATTTTTCAATTAAAATGTATTCAAAACTAAAATAAAAAATTAGTAATGTATTTAAGTAAAAAAAAAACTAACTTCTATCATCACTTAATTTTTATGAATGATAGTATAAGATGAAAAGTATACATTTTTTATAAGCAGAATACTTCGTAGGGTCATTTTGTGCACAAATACGTAAATGTGCCAGATGAATAATTCACTAATATGTAGAGTAAGTCTTCCTTCAGAGTCTAGTCAACTATCTATACATAGAAAAGAAGGGGGAAAGGAAAAGAAAATGTAAAGTGCACAAATAGAGCAGGCATATAAGATCAAACAATCAAAATATATTTCTAGTTTAAAAAGAATATGAAACACATTGTTGCTCAGGAATCCCACAAGGCAAACCCATAATTTTGTACATATAGTGAAATACTTTAGAGCGCGTACACAAATCCAATTCATTACACACCATTACCATATTACATGATACAGATGTTATTGAAATATCAACATGTAACATATGAGGTATCTCAAGCATATTGAACACGTCTAACATAGACCAATAATAGACACCATAGGGAAGAGTGATATAGGTAATATTGATGGTAACGGTAGGAGTAGGGGTAGATAAACTGACTTAATGGGAGATTGTTGAAAATGACGTGATATCATATGGTTTAACCGAGAACATTGTGCGAAACAATACGGAATGAAAAAATAGAACTCATGTAGCCAGCCCCAAATAATTGGGAAAAGTCATTGTTGACTTAAGTCGAGTATCTCAAGCATATAAGACAGAAATACAGGAATATGCCATATGCATCAAAAGAACAATCAATGAATAAATAATAGCCAGTTTTCAACTAGTAATCAAGTTAACGAGTTACTACCAACCTTGCGCATCCGTTCAGCAAGTTCAACATGTGCTGCTTTTACTTCATAGTCATCTCCTGTTTTTGTCAGACCCTATCAACTCAGAAATAATTAGTGCAGGTGAAACATTAACTTTCGTATTAGTTTAAAACTGAATCAAATATACAACAGCTGGATAACTTGGCAAGCCATCCAGGGTGAAAAAATACACCCTACATCTTTTTCTTACCTTAGTAATAACCAAAAGAGACAAATCCATGCGATTCATGAGAAGATCTGAAATGGTATTCTTAACATAGAGAACAGCACCAGGAATGTCTCTGTCAATTAGTATTTTGTGCAGGCATTCATTTACGAGGTTTTTAACCAACAGACAATTGTCCCTTCGAACTGTTTCAATGCCTGACACATAAATTGAGAAATCTTAATGCTATTCGCGCATCGTGACGGAATAATTAACGGAACAAACTAACAAAAACTCACTCACCTTTAGTGTCCATTTTGTCAAACTTGTTTGGATTTGTCCATAGAAGACCAGCATATCTCTTCTTGCTAATGAGTAGATATGGATAATAAACCTTCTCAAACTCCAGTTTTATGGGCTTCATAACGCATACAAAAGAAAAACAATGGGTAGAGGGGGAGGAGGAAAATAGTAAATTATAATCAATAAAGAAGTTGCCCAAAACATAAGAAAATTGGGATCTCAAAATAGAGTTAAATATAATATTCCTTCGACATGTAAGAAGGCCTTCAAAAAGAAAAATTAAAACAAAGAAGCTTGCAAAATGATATTTCTTGATCAAGTTGAATGAAGTAACATGTCTATCTCGGTCCTACTTATTGTGAAACCGTTAGATTCTATCAATGATTCCATGATGTGGTGCAATCCCTACAGGGTCCCACTCCATTAACTCCATTGCAAAAGAGTGGGGTACTGAAGGTTCTGCCTCTACTTTAACTTTGTTATATTCATATAATTAGATTTATTGCTATTTTATAGTTCAGTATTTTTAGCAGTCTTTTAATTGTCTCCTTTTTGGCCTCTTTCAAATAAGGTAATTAATATTAGGTATCTTGGTGGCCAGGCTTGTAAACCTATAAAGATAGGCCTTCTCATTACTTAGTAGAGATTATTGATCCCTTAACCCCTACTAACCCAACATAATCTCTTAAATACGACCGTGTTATCAGCACACAGCATACACCTTCGGATACGAATGAATCAGAAAGAAGACAAAGATAGCACCCTTTTACAGAGAGATGGGAATGTTCTGCGCAAGGATGGCTGGTGAGCACACCGGCAAGGAGTGACATGATTGACACATATTTGTCCCCACGAGGAGAGAGAGAGAGAGGACACAGGATGGTCAGTTATCTTTGAAAAAATGTATTATCCTTCAACCTTAGTATGAAACATATATTTTTTAAGCAGGCCCAGTAGAAGTTCTTTAGTCGTGAGGTCTGAATCATGTCTGTGTTGAGAATTTTTTACACGTCTTTTCATGTTCATGTCATAATAATGAGTCGTTTTATAAGTGTTGTGTATTCATGCAATGTTTAATTCAGTGTGAACTTCATTAATCATGTTAGACGTATATAGTATTGGATTCTGATGAGTTGTGCTTGCAGCAGGTTAAAAAAAAAGGATGAAGTGTCACTGCATACTTTAATAATCCTAGTCATGTCACGTCCAGTTGGGGCAAAACATGAATTGATACCCTTACTAGACGAGAATAATATTGGCTAGTTGTGAATTCATGGGTCCAAATGCTGGAATATGCAGATGAGGGTAAGGAGGTAAACTGTGGTGCTATATTGATTATGCAAATCGCGACTTTCAGGGTTAAACACAATAACTCTAAACTTCAGCATGTACACAAATAATTTTCCAAAACTCAGACCCCTCGCTCCCACCCCGCAAAAAATTTGGATATATCTTGGGCTGCACCTATGTGTGATTGTGTGACTTGGAAAGGAGAAAGAAAAATGTAGAGTGGGCACAATGTTTTAAATGGTTCGGCGGCCTACGTCCACAGGTAACTTAAATTTCTCTTCTTTATATCTGTTGGGAAAAAAAGTTAAAGTTACTAGTGGCCAAAGGCTAAGAGAGAGAGAGTACATGGTCTTCACTACCACAATCTGGACGCCATCAATGAAGCTTCAAAGCAACATTTATAGCTAATAACGAAGATGATAGTGTGTGGATTTAAGCAGGAAGATTGCATTGAATGAGGAGGTTGGGGTACTTGGGGGCATGTTAATGGAAGATTATATCAGATGATCATCTGAGGATGTGTATGATAAGAGCTTGTTGTGCTAGCAGCTAATGAAGAGTGGGGTCACAAAATGCACTGACACAGTGGTACTCACATGCGTGACATCTTGATACAAGGAGTTACATATTAAGTGTGGGTATTACCGGTTGTGAAGTTTAGTTGTGTATAGTAGGGGATGCATGAGCAGTGTTGGGGTCTATTGGGCTCCATGAACCATCACCACTTTTTGTGAGTGTCCACTGTATTTTACTTAAGGCTATTAGATAGAGAATTAAGGCTCTGAGCCAGGTCCGTCCCTGAAGTTTTGGGGGCCCAAGGCAAACTTTCAAAATGGGTCCCCTATACATACAATTTGTTGTTTGCTTAAAGTCAATATTTTTTTCTTCAAATTATTGAAGATTATTAACTACAAGGATCAAGCACAAGGTAGCTATGTAAAATTACCCACCTAACCAAAGGCCTACAGGCCACCACCTAACACTACCCTTTGATGTGCTCTCTGTAAAAAAAAAAATATATATATATATATAAACATACTATTACTTTGACAAATCCCCAAAATAACATAAGAGTAAATGGAATCCAAAAAAAATCTATTGGGACATTGAATAAAAATTTGATCTCAAATAGAAAAAGTACTAAGTTAAAAACTGGTTTTATAACAATGTTATTAACATAATTTTGAAGGTTGAAGCAACAAATTGAATGTGTTTGAAAGGAATTAATGGCAACAATTTAAACCAACAGACAAATCAATTTGAAGGGAACCAAAGGCAACCCATTAAAACAACAATAAACAGACCAAAATAATAGTTGAAAAGGCTTTAAATTATAACTTAAGTTTCATTAACTCTAAATAAAGCTGTCATTGAGTTAGCATAAAAAAAGGAGCAACAAAATAGAAGATTTTTATGATGTAATGGCTTACCCAATTGGGAGCCCAATAATTCTATTTATACTAAAAAGATTACAATTCTAGAAGGTCCTACAGACTATAAAACTAAGATTACACAACTAAGGCCCAAAACGCGGAAGGCCCGATACATAGGGAAAAATACTAAAAATAACATGAAATCCAACACTCCCCCTCAAGCTGGAGCGAAGATATCAATCAAGTCCAGCTTGACAATGGAAAATAAGAGAGGGCCCAACTGATTTGGTGAAAAAATCCCTCATCTCAACCGAAGCAAGGCAAAAGTTGGACAAATGATGTCGGACCTCACCTTCTCCCCGATAAAATGAATATTAACATCCACGTGCTTCATCCACTCATGAAGCACGGAATCAGAAGTAAGCATAATAGCCGACTTATTATCGCAAAATGACTTCGATGATTTTACGAAATGATACATCTACCATCGAGCTGATGACGAATAAGGCACGTATGATCGGAATGAGACCGTGTAAACCCCAGGGATATAACAACCTCACTGAATCTGCTGAACCATAAATGGGATGATTGCTTAAGGCCATAGAGAGACTTCCGGAGATGACACACTTTCCCAGTATACTCCCCATCATCCCGAAAACCCGAAGGATGGTCCATATAGATAGTCTGAGAGAGATCCCCATGTAGGAAGGCATTCTTAACGTTTAACTAATGTAGAGGCCAAGAGTGAGAAGCCGCAAGAGAGATCAATAATCGTACGGAAGTAAGCTTGGTAATCGAGGCAAAGGTAGCACCAAAATCCTTCCCATGAGAATTTGTGTAAATCCTTTAGCCACCAACCGTGCCTTGTAGCGATCAATAGAGTCATTAATATTTCACATTAAAGACCCATTTACATCCAACGGTCTTCTCCCCAGAAGGTAGAGAAACTAGCTCCCATGTACCATTTAGGTGCAAATCATCCATTTCCACTTTCATTACCTCCACCCATTTAGGATTTTGGATAGCCTCACTGATCGGGGAATGGAGATGCAGTCAAGGTGACCCAAAAAAGTGCGATATGGAGTTGGAAGACTATCATAGGAAAGATGTTGGGAAATGGGATGATTAGAACTATCAACAAAATCACAGATGGAAGGGGGACGCCAAATAACGAGAAGGAAAATCAGAAGCAGGAGGGGGTAAAGAGGAGGGAGTACCCAAGTCTGGAGAAGGAGGGCCCGAGGGTGACGAGAGCATACTGTGACACCCCGCCCAATTAAATATAGGGTGATCAGTCCTCTACCAATTTAAAACAGGATATTCAGTTGGTTCATTCTCAGCATCACTGTCGAAAAACTTTTTAACATATTAATCACCTATTATAAAATTAAGCTAGGTGCCAAAACATTTCCAATTTAGTAAAACCAAGTAAATTCATTTCTTTCCATCTTAAAATATAAACCATTCACCACACATAGGAATGTAAATAAATACTGAACATGAATCAAGTACTGCAATAAATAAGACTGAGTAAAACTCTCAGTTCAAAACTCTAAACCATCAACTAAACTGAATACAATAACTCTGATAAAAGAACTAGAAGTGGGCGACATATGCCCTAAACAAGAAATCTAGATAAAACTAAATGGAAAGGATAGATGCGTCTATTGCAAGGACCTACAGCTTCCACAACAGCTGCAGCACGTCAAGCAATCCAAATCTCTAAATCTGGTACTCCTGTGGCTGAACACCTGATATAATACATATATATAGCAAAAGAGAGAAGAGATACAAGAAACGGGTCAGAGCCCGATGTGTAAAAATGATTTAGCAAGTATTTAAAATTGGTTCTTAAAACAAGTCTTATACGCATGTTAGTTATCGAACTCTCACATGAGTTTCTCACCTCTCGTCTATTGTGCACACCTAACGTACATCTAATCTCCCCCTAGTTATACCTCCCAGTTTAACCAGTCGGAAACCATACTAATACTAACTATGCTCATAAGTAGTAATCCCGTATCGCCCATACAATACGCCATTCAAATAGTTTATCTCACACACTAAATTTCATTATTCATCGTTTGAATGGTTAATCTTTTATTCACTAAGATCATTTTACTTCTCATTTTCATTTTATCTACTAGTCTCACAAAGTAGAAAGTTACCCGAGTACACTCATACATATATATAGTCTAATCATCCCTATATATATACACACTAATCCTGCACTCTTAGGTTAAGACCACTTGGTGCAATGAAATGATTATTATTATTACCAAGTCTACTAATTCCACACAGTAGCAATATTCACAAGTCCATATATATATATATATATATATATATATATATATATATATAGTACCATCATCCCTATACATATATATATACTAATCCTGCACCCCCGGCTAATCCCCATTAGTGCATATCTCCAGAAAATCATGCATCCCCGGGTTAGCACCCATTAATGCACCTATCAATAATAATTCATCTTTGTACCCCCGGGTTATCACCCATTAGTACACTTATCAATAGAGTTTATGCACCCCCGAGTTATCACTCATTAGTGCTCTTAACTATAAGGTTCTTGCACCCCCTGGTTATCACCCATTAGTGCTCTTACAATAATATCACATAATAGGCATACACACATCCTATTATAAATTATAGGTATTTCTCCAACCTACATATATACTCTTCATACGTATTTTAATCTCATCTCTACATATTGTATAAATATTTAGATTACTATCTCTCTCGTAATCTCCAAGGTATACTCTCTCTCTATATCGAAATAATTAAAGTATTTATTCTCACATACTTTCCCGAAATTCCATCTTATTTAAATTTACTATTTGGCAGTTTCTCTCACTCCAATAAACCGGCAAACTCAAAACTAGACTTTGAGAAAAATCCCCAAAAATTCCCTCTGTTGCTCGAACCAGGAGGGTTGTCGTTTGAACGACTTCCACATGTCGTTCGAGGGGCTTCGCGCGAGATGCCATCTCGCTCGCGCGAGATCTCCATCTCGTTTGAACCACTTCGCGCGAGATCCCCATCTCGTTTGAACCACTTCGCGCGAGATCGCGCGAGATTGCACTGTTCGTCTTCTTCACCAAACTTCAACATTTTTCACCATTTTTTAACCTAAAAACCTCTAAGATTCAATTCCCAACAACTCATCATCAATACCCATCAACCCCTAACAGGTTATAGATCATTTCTATCATCTTAGGATCCTTAATTTGTCTTTAATCATCATAATTACATAAAACCCCCAAATTAATTCACATGAACCCTAGTTTTCAAAATCCCAATTCAAGAACCTAATCAACCCAGATTCGTTCATCAATATATAATCAAATTCCGTGATTAATCCTCTACATACATGAAGGGATTTCAGCCACTAATTAAACCAATCCTTGATCATAATTTAAATCTCCAATTTTCACCCAATTAACATATAAATCATGATTAAATCCACCTATACTAACATGAGCATGATTATTGCTAAAAGAAAGCAAGTAATAAACACTTGCCTCGAATATGACGGTCTGATCCGTTGGTGATGTTGGTACATACGCGTTCCTCTCTTCTTGATCTACGCGTTGGTGGTCACGGTTATGCAAGATGGTGCTAATCGAGCCTTCTCTCTTGGAAATTGGTTCTCCCTCACACCCTCCATGGCCGTTCTTGATTTGTGTAACCTGGTAACCCTAATGGACTTTCCTAGGCTGATATAATTGCTCTTAATTTTCGTCCATTAATTTAGCCCAAAAATACAATTTACCATAATGCCCTCTCGGGGTGCCGGTTAGGCCTAAAATCGCCCCGGGACCCAAACTAAACACCCGAGTATACTATTTTGACTATCTCGACCCTCCCGGACTCAATGGCGCACTCGAAATGACCATACGAGTTAATAAAAATAAATTCCCTTTTTATTCCATTCAATTAGTTCCGACACGACTCACACGCGTGACAGACTTAAATTACCAAACTGTCATATTTCTCACTTCCGACAATTTATCAAATATCATAATTCCATATTACATATCACACAGTAATATTCAATAGTTCACAAAAATAAGTATTAACGCTTGGCACGCTAGTTAATAATTATTTAAATCCGGATTAAAACAAATTAATTTCTCACATTTTAATTTAATTAATCCAACAATAATAATTAATCGCACTTATTCCCATAATAATAATTAATCACATAATTATTTAAATCGTCAGAAATACGGGGTATTACACATACTTGTAAGGAGAGGTCAAAAGATGCGGGAGGAAGAATCTCATTAAATATTGGAATAGGATGGGCAAATGATGAAGCCTCGCTCTTGTAAGAAGGTGAGTCAATCATATCCTCAAGGGATAGGGAGTCATGAGCGTGCAAAGTACTCACCACCCCATAGACATACCCCATAGACATCAAGAGAGTGATACATGTCTTTTGATACATGTCTTTTGATACTGGATCATAGCACCGATACCCCTTAGACAACGAGGAGTACCCCGCAAACCGAATAGCTTTATCATCAAGTTTGGTCCGAGAGGGACTACGATCATGAACAAAACAAGTACACCCAAACACACGAGGATAAATGTGGAATAAAGTGCTATCGGACTGAAGGCACTGATGAGGCGCCTTCCCCCCAAAACCCGACTTGGGGTACGATTTATGATCAAAGTGGCGGTAAGGACAACAAGATGCCAATAGGATTTGGCACCTTCATACCACTCAACAAGCATCGAACTACTCCCATAAGGTGACATTTTTACGTTCCACCACCCCATTTTGTTCAGGGGTATATGGGCAAGTGAGTTGACGTAAGATCCCTTGTTGATTAGGTTGGGATACTCACGCCCATTATCGAACCGGATATTATGAACCACCATCTTAAATTGAGTTTTAATCATTTGGAGGAATTGAACAAACAAGGGAAGAACTTCATATTTCCTTTTAATGAGATACACCCAAGTACACCGAGAATAATCATCAATACAGGTCACATAATAGCGATGACCAGAAATGACGGTAACAGGGGATGGTCCCACACATCAAAATGAGTCAAATCAAATATACTAGGAGCATGACTTATATGTGAATATAACTAGTCCTAGATGTTTGGCGAGCTCACATACTTCACATAAGATTTTTTTATCCTTACACGCTTTCGAAAGAGAAATGGGAATAACAAACAGAAGTACTGAAAATTGACATGCCCTAGGCGGGCATGTCACAAGTACGAAGGCTGGAGGGAAACTTCATAAACAATGGAATCCGACAAGATGGAAGCATAGAGAGTAAGGGTAAGAGGGTGTGGTGGTGGAGGTTTCCCAAACAAATACAACCAGTCGCGCTCGTAGCCCCTGTCAATAATCATTTTCGAACTCAAGTATTCCAGAAGACAATGGGTAGGAAAAAACATAACAACACAATTGAGATGTTAGGCAAGTTGGCTAACGGACAAAAAATTATAAGAAAAATTAGGGCAATGTAAAAATGAGGAAAGAGTAATATCTGGAAACAAACACAGTTCCCCTTAAATATGGATGCGTGTACGAGAGTCGTCCACAATACGCACGTACTGACAAATAGTAATGGTGGGTAAGGAAAGAAAAGATGATTGTCCCGTCATGTGATCAGTGGCTCCGGAATCCAGAATCCAAGTGGGCTTCGCAATCTAAACGTGAAAAGCGGAGTAGGCACCTGAAGTAATGGTGGCACTGGCACTGAGAGAAGAATTGACAACCAAAGGAACAACCGCACGAGGTCAAGTGGTATCAACACCTCTAACCAGGCCAAGAATCGGATGATGACGACAAACAATCTCCCTATTACCACAACGGGATCCGAAAACAAAAGTGCACCCATTCATGAGGATATTTATAGCCGATTGAGTCGGGGTATGCTTTGTCAATGAAAAGGTGTTGTCCTTTACTCAAATCTTCCATTCAAACCCTAAATTACCAACAAATTGATTCAGCGTATATCAACCTCCAATCAAAACCACCACTAAAACTCATCAAGAATCATGAAAAACATCCATGGTACTTCAAAAAAATCCCCAAAACACGAAATTATCACAAAATCCCCCAAAAAACCCAAAAGAATGGCAACCAATTACAAAATGCCGTGGGAAACAAAATCAGCAGCGCTCAACAATAGAAGGATGTAACGAGTTTAGTACATTAAGAAAAGAGATGAGAAAGAACCCTAGGAAAGGGTAAAGAAAGAGGAAAAAAACTGGATCTAGGGTTTGGTCCTCAAAAAAAAAAAGGAAGAGTGGCAAAAAGGGGATTAAACCCCAAACCCCAACTGAAACAGAGAGGTGCGGGTGAACAATACCGATGAACAATAGCGTGAACAGTATCTGTGAACAGTAATTAGGGTTGGGGTTGGGAAGAAAAAAATGTATGGAGAGAGATTTACTTTTGGCTCTAGTACCACGAAGATTTTTATGATGTAATGGCTTACCCAATTGGGAACCCAATAATTGTATTTATACTAAAAAGATTACAATTCTAGAAGGTTCTAAGACCACAATACCAAAATGGCAAGTAAACTATTTGAACCATACTTCTACTTTATCATTAATATACATCCAAAGAATTTTGAGGCCCATAAAATTTATCATTATTCGGGAGACCGAGTCGACCACCTCACCCGCCTGCACCTTGGGCCGACCCTGTGGGGTTTCTTGGGCACAATAGACCATGTTTGGATTTGATGGTCTTGATCGAAATTACACTCATGGAACACTAATAAGAAAAAAGAGTATATGGTTCGGGTTTGCATTTCGGAAAAGCCTCATACACACACACGCATTATTTAAGTCATCGAAGATTTTTTTAATATATGTTTTTAGAATTAATTCTATAAGATATTACTTTGAAGACGGCTAAGAGTGATCTATGATGCACATGAATAAATAAAAGAAAATAGCCAAAATAAACAAATTTATGTAGCAATTACTTTCGTGAAAGTCCCGCTAATATATTCAGCTGCTTCCCTTCCCAAGTTCATAGCTGGTTCCACATCAGCCACACCAAACAAAACCATAACTGAATCCGTATCTCCATATATAACCTGACATTACAAATTAATCACTTATTAAGGAAAATGCCTTATAAGAATCTTTGTTAAAGAAGACTTTGTACTAAACTAGAAGAGGATTGAATGTGCTCAAGTGAAGCAATATTTGGACAAGAAAATAAATGCGAATGTGCATACATCATTCAATAACCATTGCAAACCTGAAAATTATTGGAACTAGAAGAGAGAATACATGTGGCAAGTAGTTGGCACTTGTATCAATATATCTACTGCTAAAATAGGACTTGTTCCAAAGTTTCAATAGTGAAAATAAAAGGTTGCAACACTAGGGAAGTAAATCCACATCACATGACCAGCAATTGAACTCAAACCTGGAAAATGTTTCGACCATCTAAAGACATTAGACATATATTAAAAATGATTATTAGCATAACATTTCTAGTGCTTGTGCATATTTTGAAAAAGAACCCTATAATCTCAAGAAGATATTTCAAGCAAAGTTCCATTCCCACTGTTAGGATACCAGCTACACTGATTGTTTGGTGGAATAAATTGCATCCAGACCCCGAAGCAATGGAAAGTGCACATGGATTTTAATGTCAAACTGAATTGGAAACTGACTTGTTGAAAGTGCAATATGCATTCACCTATCCCTCTGTATTTTCTTTCAGTTTAGAACTACCAAAGAAGTGAATCCCCACAAGTTTAAAAAAAATACCAAAGTTATCATAAGGTGAGAATAATTCTGGCTATAAGGAGCATTCAGCTAACTGTGAATGTATTTGTTATCCCTTAAATGAGGGGGATATTGATACAGAGCTCTAAGGAGCATGATTCAGGCATTGCTCTGAAACCTTGGTGGAACTTTTCACCATATAACTCCGTGTTTGGGCTTATCCTTAGAATTTATTGCTAAACAGATCTTGTGGTCAAGAAATCCACCGAAGAAAAAAGAAAAGTAAAACACCTAAGCAGCACAAATGCAGGTGCGGGTAAGGCACGATGCGGGTAAGGCAATTTGAAAATTCTCCAAAAAAATAGGATACGGATGCCACAAGAAAATAATACTATAGAAATATATTATATTATATTTTCTACTTGGGCTTCCAAAGAGGATACTAATCATCTTCTTCACTCATTTTCCTTCAAAAAAATTGATTAATCACACCAATTCGTGAGAACAAAACTATAAAGAAAAAAGATAAAGTGCACAAAATTGAGGAAGATATATTTAAAGAGATGGATTCTTCACTCAAAGACATTTAAATATAAAGCTTTGAATAGTTTTCAGGAAAAATAAATGAAATAACTACTAAATCAATCCCTAATGACCAAAAATTCGATAAGTTTGGGATTTCTACTACTCAGACAGGCAGGACCATCTTTTTGAGGGGTACTCATTTTCTTGCAAAAACGACCAACGAAACAATGGCCTCCTTATGGTCTTCCATGCGTAAATTAAGCTTGTTAAATAATTTGAGGTACTTGACTTTAAACGAACTCCCTTGGTCGACAAGAGCTTGTCGAAGTTCCAATTCATTATAAGCATGATAACTAGAGCATCATGATGGGAAGTCCTCACTCCCACAAAATCCCCCATAGTACATATGATGTGCTTCGCATTATCCACCTATTCTAGTCGGCAGCACTTTCCCATCATTAGCTTGCAAAAATTTGTTTGGAGCTTTCATTTATGCCGTTCCAACTCTTCTCATCAGGAATAGATGCTCCATGAATGACAATACATTCTCAACACAAGTCAAAGATATTCCACGAGGCTACCTATCGCTCTAGCTTTTTCCTTTTAGCCATCCCTAATTAATCCCCGAAATTACATTTTTGTAAGATTCATTGATAATACGCAAATATTGTGTATTTCATCCCTCGAACCTACGCATTTTAGCCCCCTCGGGTATCTTATTCCCTATATTTATGCTCGTTAACCAGACAACCTCGGATTTCTACGTTAGCATGCTTTGCAGGGGTTAATTGAGTTTTTATAGGTATTTGGATGCTAAGTGTGAAGTTCGAACGCATTCCGACTAATTTCCGTACGCAGTCGCACGTTCAAGGGCATTTTATTCATTTCACAGCTTGGGCACCTGGCCCAACACCTTCACGGAAGTTGTAGCCCTCCTCACAAGCTTCGCGTGGCCGCGAACGGTGAGCAAATTCGATCCCTAACGAAGAAGTTACGGCATTTTTAGCGGAAGAGAAAAACAAAGAAACCAAAACAGCAAGCAGCCCTGCTTGATCGATCGATCGATCAAAAGGATCGATCGATCGAGCCTTCAGATATTTGCCTTCGAGCCGAGACAGTGGGCTTAGTTTTCAACCATCAATCGATCGATCAAAGGGATCGATCGATCGATCCCCTGTTTCCTGATATTTTGCCCTTTCTTTTCTTTTTCCTTTTCTTTTCTAATTTAATTCCACTTACTATATAAACCCATTTTGTTGTAAATAACAGATATAAATCAATTTTAGGCTAGTTTAGCTTAGGGTTTGGGGGGTTTAGAGAGTTCTTCTTGGTTTGACACCCAATTGGGTTTGTAAGTTGGCTATTCATCTTCCCTACCATTTTAATATAGTTGTATTTACTTAATTCTTGCTTTGTAGTTAATTTACATGCTTTCACAATTAGGTTTACGTGCTTTCTTTCCGTGCTTTCTAGTTTAGTTTTATTGCGTTTATTTACCGTGTTTATTTACCGCGTTTTTAATATGCTTTCTACTAAATTAGTCTAGGTTGTGTCGGATTGAGCCCATTTCGGGTTGACATGTTGCTTTTACTTTGGTGATGGAGTTTACGGGTCTATTTCGGGTGCGTTGTCCTAGTTATTACCCTTAGGGTATTTGACGGGGCATATCATGTATGTTCCGTGCTTACGACATTGCGTGCGTAATTTTCGGAGTATTTGTTGACGCCAAAATCGAATTAGGCATTTACGCGAATTTAGGGGCGTGACAACTCTTGATTCAATTAACTGTCGAAACGAGACGCATTTGTAATAACTCGTCGACCCATGTAACCATTTTACACTAATTAACTCGGGTGAGGGATATTCGACGCAACCTATAGTTTTTACTCGTTTTATTATTCTAGCTTTATTTTTCCACCCCTAGATTAAATATTTCCCTTTTTGCATCTTTTCCTTTTCGTTCATATTTATCTTTTACACTTTTATTTAGGAATACTAAACCCTATAAATTCTAGCAACTCATCTCTGTGGATTTTCAATACCCGACTTACCGCTATACTTGTATCGCACGTGCAGTCGTAATTTAGGTTTTTGTATTGAGGTGGTGAACAGAAAACAACGACCGGCGTCTTGACCGACGTCGCGTTTCATGCCCAATCAAAATGGCGTCGTTGCCGGGGATGAGTTTGCTTTAAAATTTATTTGATTTAGTATTTCATAGTATTTTCTTTCTATTTGTATTTTTTGGCCAACCTTTTTGCAGGACTTCTACATTTGAGCACCTAGAAACGCTCGAATTTCTCGCGCGCGCATCTACTTGGTGGAATTCGCCACTTCGAGCCATTTTTGGGGTAAGCATGTCTTATTCCAATTCTTTCGGTAATCATTGTTATAATTCTCAAAATGCTCGTAATCCTATGACTTTCGGTGAATACTTAGAGTCCCAAAAAATTACAAATTCAAAAATGACTTTGGGCGAGTATAACGAAAGTCAAAATTTGGGTTATTGGAATTTCGATGATGATGATAATGATTTTGGTCCTTTAACTCCTTATAATAGGAAATTTGAAACGAATTGCAATAGTTTTCAAAAATCCTATAATAATGAGTTTAACTTTAGTGCCGATAACGATTTTCAAACTTCTCATTTTCAAGAATCCGCACCTCGGCCTATGGCTTTCGACGAGGGTTTGCTCATGCTTGAGAACGAGAGGTATGAAGAACGTTATCGGGAAGAAAATCGTTGTTGGGAGCAAGACTTGGATTTATTATTCGAATCCGACGACGATTTCTCTTCCGCGACTTTTGAAATCGAGGAATGTTTTGAACCAATTGAGACTTTGTGCCTAAATTGGAACAAACCATTCGTCACTTGGCCCATCTTTTAATAGAAAATGAAAGTGAGGATGAACAGATGTAGTATCCATTTGCAATGAGATGATTTCTTCTTTGGATCCCAAAGAAGAAAGTTTCATTGAAAATGATCCTATCTCTTTTGAAATTCCAACTTTGAGTGATGATAACTCATCTCTTGAGTTTGAATTTCTTTCCTCCCCATTTTCATTTTCTATTATCACACCTCACACCGTCACAAGTACCCGATGAATCGGTACCGAACTTTAAAACGTTCAACCCTTTCACCGACGAGGAGTACTTGCTCAAGTTGCTTTCCATGAAGGCATCTTTGCCCTCGTGTGCGTCACCTCCCATTCCGCTTGCTAAATCTTTGGGAGGATATTCTTCTTTTCTCGGTCCCCACATGTTTTTGTCACCCGTTCAATCCAAATCCCCCATCGTCCCTCAAAAACTTTTAATTGACGATGGTTCCTTTCTTCCGCCTTACACATGCCTTTCGTTGTTTAAACGGAATTCATATTTTTCGGAAGCATGCTTGTGAGTGAGGGCACCGGTTATCCTCCAAAGTCAAATCATTTTTGCGGTGGACCCTCAACTATTTAGACTTCTAGTGTATAGTTAGTGTGAAGCCTAAATAGTAGGTTGTCTATAGTTAGCTTTTTATTCTTTCTTTCTTTTTATTTTACTCCCTTTTTAATTTAGTCTAGTGTAATTAGTTAACTTTTTGTTATTTGTTTTTGCTATGCTCGGCACTAACTTGTTTTGTAGATTCTTTGGGCTTGTTCTTATGGGGATCGCTCCAATTTTGGGTAATATCGTTATTTTCCTCTCTTTAACTTGGTTCTTAATTCACATTGAGGACAATGTTAGGTTTTAAGTTAGGGGGTGTGGGATATTCTATCCATTTCTTTATTTAGTCCATGTTTTTGTTCACATATTAGTTACTTAGTATTCTTTTCTTAGAAAAATTCAAAAAATTCAAAAATATTTTCTTTCTTTTCTCTCCTTTGTTGGGCATTTTGCCTTTGTTTCCGATGATAAATTTCAATAATCGCCCGATCTAATAGACAACTCAATAATGAATGTTCTCGATTTTAGAAGTTATTAGATTTTAATCCTCAATCATTGATATTATGAATAACTTCATGAATTAAACTTTAACCCCATGAGCACATGCACTTTTATTGTTCTATTGATTTGGTTTAAGATTTTTATAACTCGGTAATCTTTTGTTGCATTGTATATATTTACACCGAGTAAGCTTTGTACCTTTCGTCGTTTGTGAGTGTATACACTATTCTTTCCTCTTTGAAAACGTTACAATCGTTGGTGATCTCTCTATTATTTCATTTGATCGTTCATTAATTGAGTTCATATATGAAATGTGTTAATTGAGCATGATTTTCATATATTGTTTTGACTCGAGAATTGCGTAAACTGTAGGAAATGATCATAGGCCATCTTTGTTATATCACCCATATTAGCCTTGACCTCACCTTTTACTTGTTCCCTAGTCAACCCCTTTTGAGCCTAAATATTAGCCTTTCGTTTCATAACCCCCAATCCCATAACCAACTCCAAATTGGAGTTTTAAACCATACATACACCTTCCATACCTTTGTTTGGAATGTTGCGTGGGATTGAATGTTGTTGTGTTGCGGTTGCAATTTAGGCATATGAGAGCGAGAAAAGTAAAGAAAAAGAAAGAAGTAGAAAAAGAGATGAAAAAGAGAAAGCAAAAAGCAAAAGAAAACAAAAAAGAAAAAATGAGAAAAAGAAGAAAAGAAAAGAAAGAGAAAGTTGTATATGTTGTATATAGTTCAATAAGCTTTGATTGCTCTCCAATTGTTATATTCAATGCTTGTTTGGAACTTGTTTTCCAAATTTTGTTATTGCCTGCATTTTTCCATTATCCGAGTTTTCATCCCTAACACTTTGAATCCGTATATACATTCCTCTCATTTCGTACCCTAGCCTAGCCTACATTACAACCCTATTAAAATCCTATGTGATCTTAAGTAGATGTAATTTAAAAATTAAAATAGTTTTGATAATCGGTAAAAATACATTTCGCCTCCTTTTATGAGCGGTATCTTTCATTGAGATTACAGTTTTTAATTTCATATATAGCATTCTTCATTTGTGGCATGTGCGCGGCCTAGTTTCCGTTTACATTTACTCTTTATGCCCGCATGTTCCGTGTGTTACCTCCTTGTTTCAAGTGAATTCGCTTAATGAGTGTAATGCCCATGAGGATTGAATATATGCCTGCTTTAGTTAGTATCCGGTTTATACAAGTTTTTCCCAAATCATACTTTGCATGTGCTCGCTCCCCTCCCGCATTTTAAGGTTTCAATTATATGAGGTGCATTCTATAATGTTAATGATTCGGACTTTTGTTTGAATTCGTTCAATGTGCCAAGAAAGCGTATGAAATCCTTTTCGTTATTGTTGGGCTTATCGCATGTTGGTTTGGGCATATTTTGAAGAAACCATGTGATGTTTGTGGGTTTCATCCCTGAAAACCCTCGCGAGACGAGACTCGTCCACTAGGGTAACCTAGGGGTTTAACGGCTTATTACATACGCTAAATGCAATCGAATCGCCCGCGAAAGTGGTCTTATGCTTTTATACCATACTTTTGTACTATATACTGCTTGTGGTTTGCTTGTAGTTCTTGTTGCATCCTATTTCATTGCTAGGGACTAGCAATGTGTATGTTATGGGGTGTGATAATACGCAAATATTGCGTATTTCATCCCACGAACCTACGCATTTTAGCCCCCTCGGGTATCTTATTCCCTATATTTATGCTCGTTAACCACACAACCTCGGATTTCTATGTTAACATGCTTTGCAGGGGTTAATTGAGTTTTTATAGGTATTTGGATGCTAAGTGTGAAGTTCGGACGCATTCCGGCTAATTTCCGTACGCAGTCGCACGTTCAAGGGCATTTTAGTCATTTCACAGCTTGGGCACCTGGCCCAACATCTTCACGGAAGTTGTAGCCCTCCTCGCAAGCTTCGCGTGGCCGCGAACGGTGCAGGAATCCGATCCCTAACGAAGAAGTTACGGCGTTTTTAGCGGAAGAGAAAAACAAAGGAAAAAACAGCAACCACCCCTGCTTGATCAATCGATCGATCAAAAGGATCGATCGATCGAGCCTTCAGATATTTGCCTTCGAGCCGAGACAGTGGGCTTAGTTTTCAACCATCAATCGATCGATCCCCTGTTTCCAGCTGATATTTTGCCCTTTCTTTTCTTTTTCCTTTTCTTTTCTAATTTAATTCCACTTACTATATAAACCCATTTTGTTGTAAATAACAGATATAAATCAATTTTAGGTTAGTTTAGCTTAGGGTTTGGGGGGTTTGGAGAGTTCTTCTTGGTTTGACACCCAATTGGGTTTGTAAGTTGACTATTCATCCTCCCTACCATTTTAATATAGTTGTATTTACTTAATTCTTGCTTTGTAGTTAATTTACATGCTTTCACAATTAGGTTTACGTGCTTTCTTTCCGTGATTTCTAGTGTAGTTTTATTGCGTTTATTTACCGTGTTTATTTACCGCGTTTTTAATCTGCTTTCTAGCTAAATTAGTCTAGCTTGTGTCGGATTGAACCCATTCCGGGTTGACATATTGCTTTGCTTTGGTGATGGAGTTTACGGGTCTATTTCGGGTGTGTTGTCCTAGTTATTACGCCAAGGGGATTTGACGGGGCATATCATGTATGTTCCGTGCTTACGACCTTGCGTGCGTAATTTTCGGGGTATTTGTTGGCGCCAAAATCGGATTAGGCATTTATGCGAATTTAGGGGCGTGACAACTCTTGAATCAATTAACTGTCGAAACGAGACGCATTTGTAATAACTCGTCGACCCATGTAACCATTTTATACTAATTAACTCGGGTGAGGGATATTCGACGCAACCTATAGTTTTTACTCGTTTTATTAGTCTAGCTTTATTTTTCCACGTCTAGATTAAATATTTCCCTTTTTGCATCTTTTCCTTTTTGTTCATATTTATCTTTTACACTTTTATTTAGGAATAGTAAACCCTATAAATTCTAGCAACTCGTCTCTGTGGATTTTCGATACCCGACTTACCGCTACACTTGTATCGCAAGTGCAGTCGTAATTTAGGTTTTTGTATTGAGGTGGTGAACAGAAAACAACGATTCGCGTTCTGACGCGACGCTACTTTTCACCATCGATCATTCATCTTTGGACCCACGACTTTCCCGAACAACATAAAGCACAAAAAGAATAATATTATGCACAAATTGTATGTGAGATATGTCCACTATATTTCTACCCACCTTAAAGCCTTTTATGAATTTGCCCTACAATGCTTTGTTAGGCATAGTTATTAAGACCATCCACAGCTAACGTAAAGAGGAAAGGAGATCGTGGATATCCCTGTCTAATCCCCCTAAAACCAAAATTCTTCCTCTAGGTTTCCTGTGCACTAGAATAGAATAATTCACCGATTAAATGAAACCACTTATCCATTTTTCTTAGAATCTTCTCTTTACTAAGACAAAATCAAAAAGTTCCCAATCAATGTTGTTGTATGCTTTGTCAAAAATCAATTTAAAAACCATGGTGTGTGTCCATCGTTAATTTTTCGTTTGTGTGCCTAGTAGGGAGGATACAATTTTTTCTTACTTGGAAATTAGATTGCAATATATTAGTTGGAAACTAGACTGGTTCTTATTTATTCAAACAATTTGGATTATTAAAATTACCGAAAAATAAAGTAACCACGTGATTCCTTTTTGCATTGGTCTCTGCGCATCTGAAACCAACACATTCAGTGCCCCACACTACTTTGCAAAAAGAAAATTAAGGAATAAATCTTACAGAAAAAATTAAATATAATGAATGATAATTTAATATGCAAATCGTAGTGTTTTCGAGGGAAAAAAAGTACCCAATTTCAAAGCATATGACGAATAAGACGTCTAATGCCCCATACTTATATGTGCAATTACATATCAATTCGTCATCTTTCCTACATACATTACCATACAGAAAAAAAAAAAACTGAAGAATCTAATGAATCGCTAACATTTACTGTCCTAGAACAAAACAATCCCATATTTCAAAACATTCAATGGGATCACAGATCACTAAGGCAATGGTACTCTCTAGTAAAACAAGCTCTGCCCAACAGCTATATGCTCCAATGCAGAGAAATATTTCAGATGTCATACCTCAGCATTGTGTTCATAGCCCCCAGATATAGTGAATTTGTCTTCCACGAGCTTCTTTGTATGTTCAATCATCTGCCGACCTTTAAAAGAAGTGGTGTCTCATAAACAAGAAGTATTTTTCAATATTCTTATATGTATATATATGTGTGTGTGTGTGTGTGTGTTTGTGAGAGAGAGAGAGAGAGGGGGGAGAGGGAGAGAGAGAGAGAGAGAGAGAGAGAGAGAGAGAGAGAGAGAGAGAGCATTAGCAAATAATTGTACAGTCGGAAGATAAAGCAAGAAGAATCCTTAGGGTAAGCTCTAGAACGGAAGTCCTGTTTTAGAGCCCAATTCTATGTATATATACACATATTACCATAGCTTGTAACGCTTGAAGATATCTCGAGACATGGTAATTGGCCAACAGTAGCTCCAGTAAACCCATACACAGAATTGGCACTTATCTGCAAAACCAACAGCCAAAAGGATCACATTATTGGAAACTATGCATTACAATCAATGTAATTCTAGATAACAAAGCTTTACCAAAGAAATAAAAAGAAAATACAAATGTAGAGTAGTCAAGGAGGACAAGAAACAGAAGATGGCATCTGTTACCTTCAAAGCTAACTGGCGACCATCTAACACAGCTTTCTCAAGTGGATCTTTTGCTTCCTAAAACCAAATAGAATGTCATTTACATGAACAAAGGCCATCCCAATAACTAGGAATGCAACATTGAACGGATCAATCCACAAACTGAAACACTAAGACCAAAAGCACTCTCAATAACTAGTAATGGGACAATGAAAAGCTAAATCCAACACCCAAACCAACATGACCATTTTGATTGGTCGGATTAGAACCCAGGTAAAAATGGATGAGTTGGCTTACAAACAACATATGACCGAGCCCACCCTTGTAAAGTCACTCCACATTGAAGCCTCTCAAGGCTGACATATCTTTAGGAAACATAGCAGCCTGAGCAATAGAATAACCGACCTCTACTTCTAGTATGTCAGTCATCAGTGGTGACGGGCTCTGCCACGACCCGATTTTTGGACAATTAAATATCCGACTGAGTTAATTCCCAACCAATATTCCATTGCCCAAAATCCCGATGTGAACTTAATTTTAGACTTACGCTCATGTTACAAGAATATAAATGGCAATAACATGAACTATCTCATCTCATAGATAATATTCGAAAAATATAATAATATAAAAGTACCAAATGAAATAGATAATAAGTTCCAATCAAAAAGACAAATAGTTATCAAAAGTGGCCCACATACCAAAGTCCAAAATAACAAACGAAAATTTAAAATGAACTGTAAATTAATTCAACAATGATTTCCAAATGTTGTACTCCACTACGTTGCGTCGACAGACTGCTACCAACTATGGTTGTGCCTGCTTATGATGTTCGGATGCATCCATTTGAAATGGATATATCCGAGTGTGCACAAACACAACTCGAGTCAGTTTTTAAAATACTAGTATGAATAACATAATGAAACGTCCAATTATTTAAAAACATAATCATCTTACTCGTAAATAATAATATACCAACCATTAATAATTCAACGGAACAAGACAGCTAGTTTCGCTCACATCTCGGGACAAGAAAGTAGTTTTCCATTAGCGGTGGCGATAGTTTCTTTTTCGTACTCAACTTTCTCATTTTAACCCCTCATATTTAATATAACATGTGGTAACCCAACACTTATTATAATAGGGCCCAGTCTCTAAAAGTGGAGTGGCATAATCAACAAATGGAGTCAAAGTTTCCATTTAAGCATTTTTGCAATTTCAGAGAAATATTATTAACATAATTTCTTTTTCTCATTTTTGATGTTGTATAATATTTTTGTAATTAACATAACATAATTCATTATTGTAAACTCTTAAATTAAAGTTAAACTTAAGGCTTCTTAATTTTTTTTCACCTTAGTTCATTCCACTTTGGCCTCCTATTGGACCGACCTACAAGGATGACTCCCTTGTGCCTCCCCATAATGATAACACCTCTCCGAATCCAAACTTGCACCGGGGCACCTTATGTGGTTCAGCGTTTAACCTGATATAAGGCCTACTATGTAGCTTTCTTCCCCTTCTTCCCCCTCAAGAGAAGGGGTGGGTCGAGGCTATTATTGGACAAAAAAAAGGACATTTCTACTTTGCATTGATGAAGGAATAATTCAAGAAATATTCATTTATTCTTAATTATGCTGAACTTATAAGCTCACCAGCTTGATTGGCAATAAAAACCAGCTAAAGATTATCATTTCAAGAATCAATTTATAAATCTTCATTATATTATAATTGATAAATGGGGTGGATTCAACTTTACATCATTGTTATGATTTGAACCTCTTCTCTAACTGCAGCATCAAGTGGGATGTGGTGGAAAGACTGAGCTTCTTAGAGTAACAGCCTCCAGAATAAACCAATGTTAAAATAACCGTGAAAGACGCACCTTGAGGCTCACTTCATTAGCGTGAAGCACAAAAAGCTTAAGGTTTTCTGCGCCTTTTTCACGCTATCTGTGCTTTTTCCCCTTTTCACAGAACAACTCAAAACTACATTGTTTTGACTAAGGAATCCAATTAATCTCTATTTTCGTCTTGTTTGAATCCTTCAATATATATAGATATGTATATAATTATATAAAACACTTTTCAATTGGCAATTAATGTTATTGATATATTCTGATTTCTGATATATTCATTGTGAATTTGTTTGGAGTAATGTTGTTGGATCTTTTGAATAATATTTAATTTCTTTAAAAATGATTTGTAGGTTATTCGCAAAATTTTATTTATACGCACATTGTTTACTATTTTCAAGACAAAATTCATTTAAAAAATCCGACACCCAAAAGGCTTACGACTTAATGCGTTAAGGCTTACACTTTGCTTTTTGACAAGCAAACACCTCGCGGTACGCTTTCGCCTTTTTAAACATTGGAATACACAGGGAGACAGAGAGGGAGAGGGGGGGGAGGTGGAGGTGACGGACTCTATGAAAGGGTACTCAAACATACAGTGGTTTATACATTTTATGAAGGAAAGGATATTTGACTAGGCCTTTCCCGAATGAAGTTGAGAAGGAATCCGTCGTGAGCCATTTTTTATCCCTACAACAATCATCTTATTATTATCCAATAGTTATAAGTTTGGGATCATCTTTAACGGTTGGGTTATAACATGGTCACTGCAGCTAAGAAGTTTCAGAATCCTTCCTTTTTTCATAAACTCAGCTCTATAGAACCTCGATTTTTTATAGATAACGAAATCTTTATTTATAAAGGAGAGAGTTACATAGACATGGAGGACAAGAAGTCCATACAAAATACAAGAAATCGAACAAGATATTCAACTAACCACTGGAAGATTACAAAAACAAAATTTAAAAAATGGCCCTTCGCTTGCCAATTTGCTAGAGTGGGCACCAAAATATACCTAGAAATCCTTGATGAGCTTTGTAGAAGAAATCCAAGAAGGCTCCATGAACTTAATTCTATCGCATACCATGTTCACTTTTTCCTCCTTGACCTTAAAGATATGTATTGCTCCCTTCCAACCATACTTCTCAAGCCACAGCCATAATCACACGTCTGCAAAAGTATTTAGCCCTTTCCTCATCACCGTAACCTATTTCTACATTGTCTGATTTCATCATTTCAGCGAAACAAGAATTTTCAAGACTTTGAAAACTTCATTTCATATCGATGACAAAAATCTGGAGCTTTGGTAACAAGAAAAAGGTTAGCCATTCTTTAACAATGAATTATTTTGGTTGACATTTGGGATGCTTGGTAAAATAAAAGAACTTTTCAGGATAGAGGAAGAAAAGGAGAATATTTGGGGAAGGATTAAGTTTGTCGTCGCTCGTTGACCATTGTGTTCTAAACAATTTAGGGATTTTCTAGTCTCTGATTTTGTTCACTTGGAGGGAGTGGTAGTGTAGTGAAAGTTTGGGTGCTCGTCTGAAATTTTTCTGCTCTTCGCATTTTTTTTTGGGGGGGTGGGGGGTGGGGGGGGTGATTTTTATAGGGGGTAACCTTGTCCTGCTTTATGTATCTTGGTTAATTTCTATTGATTAAGTTTTTTTCCACACAAAAAAAAGCATATTCTTCGGCGTGTATGCTTATAATATAATATGGTACATTATGTAAAAAATAGAAAGGTGACAACAGAAAAACTCAAAAATTGAAATTATAAGATATTACTCTGTTCTAAAAGGCCCGCCTAGGCTTGAGGCTTGAGAGAAACGCATCGCCTACGCCTTATTCTTGGTAAAAGGCTTAAGGCACACTTTTTTAAAAAAAAACAAAGGATTAGTTGACAAATAATGGTTATGGAGCATGAATCTGAGAAAGATGGCTACCAAACATATGGATATATTTTCAAAATTCAAGTTATGTACCATTTTATTATATTACTAGCCTTGGAATAATTAAAATAATAAAAAAAGGAAAAACGCCTTTTTACGCCTAGGCTATGTCACAAATTCGAAGTGTATATGCTAATCAATTTTGATCTGATGTAGTTTTGCCCGGATACAGGTATGGTTTCTGGGTTGATCTTGTGCCAGTACGGTTTTTTTCCAATGGGCAGTGCAACCATGAATCAATGAACCAAATTTTGCATCTCTTACAGTAGCAAGCAATTCAAGGACTACGGCATAACGATGCACAATTAAGAAACAAAAATTAATCTATTCACCAGAAAAGGAGAAATAGAATTTAAAAAAAAAAACCTTTAAATCTGCTCTGGCTCTTTTACGAGCAGCCAACAGTTCTTCAAGAATTTCCGGAAGTATCCCCTGAAATTAATTTCAATTCATTTTCACAAACAACGTTCATTCACATGCCTATAAAAGTAGCATATAAAATAGAATATATGAATAACCTTCTGTAAATCTTGTTTGACGAATGTTTCACCAGATGGAGTTCTGTTGACACATTCTGGTGGGAGGTTAAGTTTGCGGGCATCTTCAGGAGAAACCTTCATAGAAGTCATTAAAACTAAAACGTAAACACATAATCATCTCAATTAAAATTAATGGTCAACAAATTTATATCAAGTTTTAGGTTCACAAAAGGTGAAGTTTCACAAGATATACTAATAATGATTAATGGAAGAACAACCCACCAGAGTGCAGTAACATAAATTATATGCCATCATGATTGATGGATATAAAGATGCGAAATCCAGTGTTGCAATTGGCTTTTCATAGAACCCTGCCCTGGCCTCCAAAACCTGCATTGTAAAAAAATTTAGGATGTTAAATATAAACAACTTAGGTTACCCGGCTATGTTTAACGGAGACCCCAAAAAATTACCACAGGTTTATCAAAGCACAAATTAAAAATTATATCTACAAACGGGTGACATTCATTCAGGAGTGACCTGCATGTCTTGAATAAAATGACAGACATAAAGAGTGCAATAGGGCCTAATTGTAATAGTGTTGAATTGTTTATTTTTGTGTTTTGGATGAGTAAAATTGTAATTTTTTAATCTTGTTTCTTCTTATTGCATTTCTTATTTAAATTAGTATTTTAGTTAGGGGTAATATTCCCTTGGATTGTTCATAATGGCTCTCTTAGGGCTGTAAACGGATATTCGAAAATCCGCATCCGTCCGATATCCGAATTCGAATTTGCGGATATTTATCCGAAAATATGGAAACGGATACGAATATGGACACTCATTAAAAATATCCGAAAAAACGGATACGAATACGGATAGTACTAGTATCCGACACGGATAATCCGTATCCGATGCGGAGTATCCATTTTATCGAATATTCGTTTTACCGGATATCCGTATCCGTCAAACATATGTGTAAAATGTGACTAATAATATTAGTATTAGTATTACTAATAAAATATTATTAAAACAAATCCTAATCGTTTATTCCCAAAACAAAATAAACACATACTCCACTCAAAACAAAATACCCTAAAGTTATTATTTTATTGGGTATATTATAAAATGTCATGTATTATTATTTAATTGGGTATATTATCATGGAGTTACACTAAAGTTACAATACACATTATCACACACAACATACACCGACTAAAGAACATATACTCCACTAAAAAAAACTAACTTCGTTTCATTTCTCCTTCGTACAAAATAAGAGAAAAGAAACTCTCATGTGGTTGTTCGTTAGTTTCCTTAATTATAAATAAATGTAAGATAGAAACATAAAAGAATGTAAGAGAGAAACATAATAGAATGTAAGAGAGAAACATAAAAGTAAAGAGATGGTTTTGATTGTAATGAGAACTGAAGTTAACGACATGTATATTATATACAAATTAAAAATGTATCCTTATTAAAATAAAAATATTAGTATGTTTTGAAGACAAAATGTCCATGAGATTATCCTTCTCAATAAATTTGATTAATCTAAAAGGAGCATATTTATTTCTACTGTCATGGAATGCGACTGTTATTTTTTTTGGATGGTTTTAAGTTTATATGGTCGTAAAGTATGGATGACTTTAAGCCATATTATTATTATGGAATAATACTATTATTATGGAATCCATAATTGTTGATGTTAGGAGGCAGTAATTTTGTTACATATTTATTTGGATTGGATTGGATTTCATTGGATTTGATATTTTAATTGTTATTTTTTGCGATGGCTAAATAATATAAACGGATACGGATATTATCCGAATCCGAGGTATCCGAGCGGATACGGATATGGATAGTTGTTTTAAATATCCGAGCAGATACGGATACGGATACGGCTAGTACATTCAGATAGTGGCTATGGATATGAAAAACATGGTATCCGATCCGTATCCGTCCGTTTACCACCCCTAGGCTCTATTTAGTCTTTTTACCTAGTAGGGATCTTGGCTAGCAAGACAACATAGGCTATATATATAAGGCCCTTGGCTAATGATTCTAATCACTTTACAATTTAATGTTAAATTGATGCAAAGCTAACACGGCGGAAAAAAATACAAAAATAAACTCACACACGACCAAAGAGGAATATAAAGGGCATGGGTTACGTGGACGTAAAAGTCTAAAAAAGGGCATAAGAAGGCGAGTGATACCTATAGCACCAAAATATACAACTAAGTCCACTCATTTGCATCACCCTCCCCCCTTCAAAACAGTTTGACCCGAACTCAAAGGGGCTCTCCAACGGGTCAAGATGGATGATGTGGGAGATGAAAGCGTCATGGGTGGACCTCATCTTCCGGGACCGGTGGCGGAGGCTCCTCATTGTTTATCAGAAGGATTGGCATCCCCTTCGCTAAGAAGAAATCGGTGGCTCGGTGCCCCCAACTTACCACACCAAAAACACTTCATTGCTAGGGGAGTATGCTCACTAGTAGTGAGCATCCTGCATCGGCCTTGTCCACTCGCGGTATCCAGATGGGCACTGGAATTCCTCCTATTGGCGGGCATACTCAAATGCAATCCCAAGAGAGGGCACTTCTTTCATAAGTAGGTCCTGACGAAGCCGCTTCTGGAGATCGTTAGTATAATAACTCATCATTCGCTCTTCATACTCAATCTGCACGAATGCATAGGTGCCAGACCTGCTTGACATAAGTTGTGACGAATAGTGTTTTGCGGCTATGAAGCACTGATTCTTCAAAAATAGCCACGAGTCCGAATCTGATTCTTCTGAGGAGCGGGTGCGGCCCCGATTCGCACCCCAGAAGAATCGGTGGGGGAAAAAAAATCCGATTCGTTTTGGATTCGGCAAGGATTCGTTTCTGAATTCGTTTTTAATAAAAAGTAAGTTGTGTAAAAGTTTTGGGTCTTTTTTCAAAACAAAATAAAAAATTTGAGTTGAGTTATATGGCCACTGAAATGGTGTTGGGTGGGGGAGTATTTTTTGTTCTTGTAAAACTATCTTTTTGTTATGATTCACCTAAGAAATTGACGATGCATATATGGTGTTTTGATTTGTAAATGCTTCTACTAAACAATTGGTACATGAATCATATGATGTTTTTCTTCTGGTACTTAGTTGATGCTCCTGCTAGTTTACTTTTCAATTATAATTTAATTATTGTTCATATTTAGTTGTTGATTTTATTATGGTGCGTGTTTTCTAACTCTAAAAACTGATATATATATATAATAAAGAATAATATTTTATATATTATATTAATTTATTTTTCTTGCTGCACCCGCACCCTAATTTTTCAAAAAATTTCGAATCGCCGCACCGCCCTCAATTGCACTCGCATCCGTGCGTCATAGGCTTGAGGTGTTGAACCCGCATGAATCTCAATCATAATGTCATAAAAGGAAGGTCGTAAGCATAATCTCTTTCATCTCAAACTACATACGAATCAAGTTAAGTTACTCAAGCTCTCGACAACAGAGATACTAGTTCCACCATAGACCAAGTTAGCCTATTCAACACCCAATTCACCTCATGGGGTCGTTATTTTAGCGACAGCTTCGTAGCCAAGAAGATGGGGGAGAGCCTCATTCAAGACCTTATCGTTCTCAATTGAGATCTTATGCACGGGTCGTGGAGATGAGCAATTGGCATTTGTTATTTCATCACTTATGGCAGTACGACCATTTTAGAATTCAAGGCAGTCATGTCAATAAGTACATCTTCCAGCGACAAGTCAATGCATGCGCTCCGCCCCCACGCCCCTCTACCCTTGTTGTTCCCCACACTACATTAGTTGTTGAGGCAGAAAAGCACGACTTGTGTTATGCCCTTATGGTGTGTACGGGTCATACGAGTTCCCGGATTAATTTTTATTTTTGTTTATTTTATTTTTTTCCATGTTTTATTAGGATATTTCCTTATTTCAGTTGTTATTTTAGGTTTGAGGGTGGCAATGTCTTTTAATATCTTCAAATTGCCGTTTTTAGTCTTTTTACCCTTTTAGGCTTAACTTGACTAGCAAGCTAAGCTTATCCTATAAATAAGGTCTTTGGCCATCCATTGTACTCACTTTGCTTGTGAGATGAATTAGAGATATTTCTTGAGCCATTGACCTCTAAACATGATGTTGTTGTTGTTGTTGTGTAGTTAGTAGTTTTACACTTTCACCTTGTAACTTCACATCAAATTGGTATTAGAGCGACATTCGTTGTTGATGTGCTCGCCGATGTGAAGTTAAAAGGTGGAAGCCTAAATGCACCCCTGCCGCCAACGGTCAAGCGGGACCACGTCATCCTCCAACTCCGTACCCTCAAAACCCTAGATTTGGGATTTCAGCCCTATCTAGCCCCCAAACTGGTGCAATCCATCCCAAATCACACCCAACAGACCTGACCGACCAATCCTTACTGTCGTCGGCTTCGACCACCGACGAAGACTCTTGAAGGCCCCTTGCCAACCTCCAACGAACACTTCCAACTTCATACGACGGCGAATGGGGATCGCGATGTGCTGGAGATTTCCTCCATCGACTCATAGATGCAAAGAGGGGATGTAAATCCTAGTTTCGCGATAATGCAGGGGTCGCCAACCCAAACCGACCATGACAGGAGCTTCGCAAGTACCAGCGAATGCCCCTCAGATCTTAACCAACCTCCTTTAACGTCACAGCGGCCATACCGCTCTAAAACCTCTAAATCAGACTTCCATCTTGCCGACCTTCTATTTACGCCGACCTCAAGTCAACCTCGCCGACGGGAGCCGAGTGCAGCCAGAGCTCCGATGGAACTGAGAGATAGCAACTTGAATGTTGTTAAGGTTTCTAATAATTGGGGGAAGCGTGAGGGCTTGGTAGAACTTTCTCATGGTGGGCTGGTTTGCAAAAGGAAGAGTGGGTTATCATCACTAAGTCTAGCTGATCCATCAGGTCTGGTAAGTTGTCCGGGTCAATTAACAGCATCCAACTAAAAATTACAACCAACCTTCATTCAAATTTCATCAAAATTCCAAATCAACCCACCGAACTTTTCAAAAATATTAGTGAAAATGCAAATTTAACCCTAAAGTTTGGGATGATTTTCAATTTTAGACCCGAAGTTTGAAAAGTTGCAAAGTTAACCCAAAATACTATTACTATTGCAATATAACTCACCGTTATCATTCCATTAAAAAAATCAGACGGAAGGCTGACTGGGTTTTTCCATGTGTATATTTCATGTTGATCTCACCCTTTCTCACTTCACACACACAGCTATATATATATACACCTAAAACCAGTGTTATCTAGTTCGCCTACCCCCCCATCCATCCCGCGAACCAAACGTTCAACCCCAAATGGGGTGCGTTAGCGATCCAGAACGCCAAACTACGCTAACCCATTTTCAGCTTTCTTTAGAAATGAAAAAATAGATTTACAAAACTGATCCAAAAGAAAAAATCAAACTACAAATTCTTTGATGGCTTAAAGAAAGAGACGTATATCCTATTGAACAGATAATTAAAAAAAATCAATAAAAAAATCTTACAGCGTATTTGTGTTCGTCATGGATTTTTTTTGAAAGAGTTGAGAGTGACCACTAGATGAACATAGCTTCGACGGTTTATGGTTCACCAGAGTAAGTACCTTCGTTTCATCTTTGCTAAGTATTGTCATCTCCATTTTTGCTGGGTTATTTTTTTTTCTGGTTGGTTTTCTTTCTTTGGTTGGGGAGTAAAGAGATGGGTTTTGTTTGGAAGGGTTTGGTTGGGAAGTATGAGAGTGATACGTTTGCTGAGTTAAAATAGTTGTTTTTTGAGCTATCAAACATAAAAGTTGTTTTTGGGAAAGTGAATAAAGTGAAAAGTTACTTCGGGAAGTGAAGAGAGAGATGTAACTGTCAAATATCTGATGCATGTTTTAGGTTCAAACGATGGGACAAATGAAGAGCGTGGCGAGATGTGTATTACAAAGTCAAAAAACTGAAGGATTCTCTTCAACTGTTGAGTGTAGAGTACAGAAAATAAATGAAAGGTTCTTTTTAACAGTTGAGTGTACAGTGTACTGTACATAAAATAGTAATAAATTCAACTATATGATTCAACAAAAAGTAAGTCGAATGAATGTTTTCTTTACGGTACATGTACTAAACAAATAAATTAACAAATATAATATATTAATAATACTATCAGCTGATACAATTTATTATTAAAAAAACGTGCGAGAGTTCTTTGTACTTAAATTAATAATATTATTAAAAAATAACTAGTTGATTGTAAAGAGGCTCTTGCTACTACCATGGTTCTTAAATCATGGAAAGATTGGTTAAAAACGAGTGATGAACACACAAGGTGCTTCAGTCACAAACACTATTAATAGTGAGGAATTTTGGGACGACATAAAGAACATCATAAATATTACAAAGCCTTTGTATTATTTGATTAAACTTTGTGATGGAGAGAGACAAAAAATGGGGGAAATCTATGAAAGAATGGACAACATGTTTGGACAAATTAGCAATATCATGACAGGTGGAAAGCACGCCGACAAATTCCCCATTATACGAGATATTGTGCTCAAAAGGTGGGAAAAAATGAATATCCCGATGCATTGCCTTGGGCCTGCACTGACTCCTCGATTTTATGACACCCAATATCTTGCTAAGCTAGCTCCTGGAGGAATAGTTAGGAAGAGCCCAAATGAAGATATGGAAGTGATTATAGGTGTCTTGGAAGCATTTGCAAAGATTTTGGAATATGAAGAAGCACAATTGTTACGAGAGCAGTTCGCAGTCTTTCACTCGAAAAAATGTCTTTATGTTGTGGAGGCGACGCAAAGAGATGCTGTAACCATGGATGCCATTATCTGGTGGTCAACATACGGTCCAGAAACTCCAAGAGTTAGCAGAGGTTGCTGAAAAGGTAATATGTAATTATATTGTTGTTATTATTTTATAGCAAAAAAATTGGGTAAATTTTTTTATATATGTTTTAATATTACTTTCTATCATAGGTAGTAGCGCAACCGAAAACGACTTCTTCGGCCAAAAGAAATTGGAGCATATACTCCTTCATTCACAATGTCAAGAGAAACCGATTGAACACTTCTAGATCGAACAAATTAGTTTTCATTCATTCAGATATCCGCCTTCAGCCCCGGTTTACTCAAACCTACATGGATGAACCTTTTAAAAAATGGGATGTTGATCCGGAGAACACATACTTGGACGATTTGGTTGTGAGATTAGAAGATTTTACGTTGGAAATCCTTGGACGGTGACTTTGAAGATAATCCTAACGATGCTACAAATGAAGATGATGAGATACCCATTGCAAGAGAAGAAGTGCAACCTCCTCAATCGAGTTCTTCTAACAAGCCACGACCCAATCTGTCAGGACTACATCAGCCTCGGATTTCCAACTTTGCAAGAGGGGGAAACAATGTAAAAGATAAGGTAAAAGGGATTGCAAAATAAATGATGTTTTTCGACAATTAAGCATGAAATTTTTCACATTACTACAGTATTTTTTAATTTCTCACAAATTTAGAAGTGTTGGTAATAATATATCACGAGTTTTATCTTTTTTACTTTACCAAATTTATTGTTGTTGTATCACACTTTCATTTGTGGTGAACTTTGTATTATATATTTTACATATGATACAACTTACGAACCAGACAAAATTTAAAACGAATTGTGACCCGAAATAGCGTTCCAGCTCAGTATACCCCTATTGTACCGCGTACCGACCAAAGTAGCATTCCACGTATTAGTACCGCGTACCAATGCGAACCGCAAACCTGGTAACATTGCTTAAAAGACAAATATACACACACAGCTACATATACACACACACAACTATACATATATATATATATATAGAGAGAGAGAGAGAGAGGGGGGTTCTAAAGTGAACCTAAAAAACGAACTTTTTAATGAACCTAATAAAACATTAAAAAATAACCCCATTAATTTTAATTCATTGTTGTAATTGGTCCACGCCAGCGGCAACGGACACGCGTGTGACACACACGCGTATTTTTTAATATACACATCTTACCCACCCACCCACCCCACCTGTCAACTTAACAACAACAACTACAGCAAACAGAACACTGTCGCCCAAATTACATTTTTTTCTTTCTTTCTTGTTACCTGCTATTATGTGAACAAACTCACTTTTTCTTTTCACAGATTTGATTTGTAACAAAACAAAACAAAGTCTTGTGCAAAAAGATCTGATTTTTATTTTTATCCTCAGGAATGTCAGTTGTTTCGAGTTCTGTCAAACCCTTTTTTCCTTGTGTTCTATACCCCGATAATTTTCTAGCAACCGTGTCATAATGGATTGCAATGGCCTGCGAGATTGAGTTGAGGGGTTTTGTTAGGACCGAAACTTAATGCTATGTTCACAATTTGGTAGTTGCATACTGGGTTTGTCAGGTGAGTTTGAAGTTCAAACTGGGTCAGTGGGTATCTCCGTAGCCTGGACTGATGGCAGATCGGGGGGTGGGGGCTCTGCCCGGAATGGCGTCGGGTGCCACTAGCGCGGACCAATTACAACATAGGAATTAAAATTAATGGGGTTATTTTTTAATGTTTTATTAGGTTCATTAAAAGGTTCGATTTTTAGGTTCACTATAGAACCTCTCTCTCTCTCTTGCTATATATATATATATATATATATATATATATATATATATATATATATATATATATATATATATATATATATATGTGTGTGTGTGTGTGTGTGTGTGTGTGTGTGTGTGTAAAAACACAATTATATATACATGCATATATCTCACAGAATACATATACAACCCCGCTCTCTCTCTATCTCTTTTACACATTCTTAACCCAAGTTCACAAGAATACTCACACTCAGAATATTAGCCAACACAGCTACTCAACCAGAACAAACCCAGTTGAACACATCAACTGTGAAAACCAACCCTGCTAGACAAACCCAGTTGAACCCGTCAACTGTGGAAACCAACACAGCTGTAAATTAGGCTCATACGAATTCAAAAGCTCTTGTAAATCCTCTGTATCAAATCCTGATTATATTGCACCTCCTTTGTATATTTAAGCAACTGTAACTGTCCGACTTATGTGTGGGAAAATATACCATTATTTCAAAACTTTACACACAGCTCATATACTGTCATTAGAGTGTGTGTATTTGTGTTGTGTGTGTGTATATATATATAGTTGTGTATATATAGCTATGTGTGTGTGTATATATAGTTGTGTGTGTGTATAACTGTGTCTCTGTCTGTGTGTGTGTCTATAGATCTCTATGTGTGTATTTATGTTTTACGTGTGAGTGTATATATATATACGTGTGTGTGCATGTGTGAAGTGAGAGAGGGAGGAGAAGGTCAAGAGAAGGCTAAGAGGAAGAAGAAAAAATGAGAGAAGAAAGCCATGTGGAAAAAGGCCGTCGGCCTTCCGTTTGATTTTTTTGATGGAATGAAAAAGGTGGGTTAGATTGCAATACTAATTGTACTTCGGGGTTAACTTTGAAAGTTTTTAAACTTTAGGTCTAAAATTGAAAATTGTTATACTTATGAGATTAACAAAGTAAGGAAGATGAAGATGAAGAAGAAGAAGAAGAAGAAGAGAGAGAGAGAGAGAGAGAGAGAAATCAGCAAAAGAGAGGATGAATGAATGAATGCCTTCATTCTCCACATCACTTTCTGTCTATATTAATAAATTTCAGATATTACAGAAGTAGCTTACATAGTTCAAATATAACAAAACACACCATACAACTATAACAAATAAGACCCGACAACACTCCCCCTCAAGGTGAAACAAAGATATCTATCATGCCCAGCTTGACCAACAAATATTGCAAACAAGTTTTGCTCTCACCCTTAGTCAAGACCTCAGCAACTTGATTAATGTGCTGACATACAGAATACAAATCAATTCAAAACGAAGCTTTTCCTTGATAAAATGTCGATCAACTTCAATGTGTTTTGTCCAGTCATGTTGAATTGGATTGTGAGCAATACTAATGCCGGTTATTTTGTCACAATACAAATTCACTGGTTCACGAACAGGTAACCCAACTCATCTAACATGGTCCGTAGCCACATCAACTCGCACATTCTATGTGCCACGGATCTGAACTTCAGTTCTGCAATAGATCTAGCAACTACATATCATTTCTTGCTTCGCCATGAAACAAGATTACCTCCAACAAAGGTGCAATATCCCGAAGTGAATCGTCGATCGATGACAGACCCTACCCAATCAGCATCAGTGTAAGCTCAACACATAAGTGACCATGCTGTCCAAACAATATTCCCTTCCCAAAGGAACTCTTAAGGTACAGGAGGACATGATACGAAGCTTCCAAGTATGCATAAACTGGGTTATCACACTAACAGCATAAGCAATATCCGAGCGCGTAAGAGAAAGGTAAATAAGTCTCCCAACCAAACATTGAAATCTTCCCACATCAGTTAATGGCTCCCCATCCGTATCATTGAGCCTATGGTTATGCTCAATGGGGGGTATCAACAGGCTTAGCTCTAAGTTTACCCGTTTCAGCCAACAAATACTTCCATTGAGAAATAAACACTCCTTTCTTGGATCTGCACGCTTAGATTCCAAGGAAGTATCTCAATCATCCGAGATCTTTATCCTCAAACTTTGTTCCCGAGAATGTCTTCATCACTTGTATCACTTTCGAATCATCTCCAGTGATAACAATATCATCAAAATATACAATAAGGGCAGTGGCGCAATTTTGGTCCCTCTTGATGAAGAGTGTATGATCCGCTAGACTCTGTGTGTACCCTACCCTACTCACTTCACAACTGTGTTGAACCTCTCAAACCAAGCACGTGGAGACTTCTTAAGCCCATAAAAGACCTTATTTAGTTTGCACATTAAATCATGTCCATCAACAAGCTTGAAACTAGGATGCATCATCATATACACTTCTTCCTCCAAATCACCATGAAGAAAGGCATTCTTTACACCCAACTGATGCAAAGGCCAAGACAAATTAGCTGCCTAGGAGAGAAAAACTCGTATGGAGTTCATCTTGGCAATTGGAGGAAACGTCTCATAATAATCAATCCCATATGTCTGAGTGAAGCCCTTTGCAACTAACCGTGCTTTATATCTATCAATTTCTCCATCAGCCTGAAACTTAATTGTGTATGCCCATTTGCAGCCTACTAATTTCTTTTCTTTAGGCAATGGAATGTTTTCGCAATTTGTGAGGTTTGTTTTAGCAATACAAGAAATCCGTGACTAATAATAAGATAAATAACTTACTTCGGAAACTTCATGGAATTGGATACTATTTCGGAATCTTAAAAAAGAGATAAAAAGAACTGGGAATGTTATGTGATTAGTTGGTATTCAAAATTTTGTATTTTAGTTGGTATTCAAAATATACGATTCAAGTAGTCAAGTCGAGAAGAGATGGTTGAATCTAAATAATTTCGTTTAAAGTTCATTTTTGTCAGTGGTAGAGCGATCGGTTGTTAATCGATTGGTCGTAGGTTCAAATCGTACTTGAGGAGATATGATTCATTCTGAATTCTTTAATTCAAAAAAAGAAAAGGGCTCACTTTGACGGTTAAGAATAGGTAACTCATTCCCCGTCTTTGTTTCTATTGCAATCTATCTCATCGTATCGCATTCTGTTCTGTGAGATTTGAAAATCACCATCAATAGCTCGGTGTAGGTCCGGGATAATCATTTGTTCCATAGCCCTGGGGCTATTTACAACTATCCAATTAAGAATTCTCGAAATAATATCTCAAGTATTATTCTTCTCAAGGGCCTTCATTTCCTCAAACATGGCTTCCTTCCATTGGTCCTGACTAAGGGCATCTGAAACATTAGAAGGAATGGAAACACACGATACGGAAGAAGTGAAAGCACGATATGTAGAGGATAAGGCATCATATGATACAAACTAAGATATAGGATGTTTCGTACAATCACGAACACCCTTACAAAGAGCAATAAGGACATCAAGATCGAGTGAGGGATTACCTGGATCGAGGGAGACTTCTTGGTCCTGGGCTGAGACATGGCTTGTTTTTCTCTCCTAGTATATACAAGTATCTCCTTTGCACGTTGCAAATCATTAGTGTCAGTAGTAATAGACATAGGCTTCCCCTGAACAGGCATAGGCTCCCCTTGTGTAGGAACGGGTAATGGATGGGACATAAGTTCTCTATACTTATAATCTCCCCCTATAGAGAATCCTGAGTAGTAAGGGAAAAAAAGGAACTTACTCAAAGAATGTGACATCCATGGATGTATGTGAACATAACAAACACAACCAAACACTTAGGGAGGAGGAGTGAACAAAAGGGAGTGAGGGTGTAAAATAGAGGCCGGTGATTGATAGCCGAGAATCCGAGAGGGCATGTGATTGATTAAATACGTCACGGTTAACGTTGCATGAGCCCAATATGATTTAGGTACCACCATACCTATGAGAAGGGAACGACACACCTCTGTAATATGACGATATTTTCTTCCAGCTACACCATTTTGTTGTGGGATATCAATACATGATGTTTGATGGACAATCCCATTATCAGCAAAAAAGGAGGCAAGGCCACCATACATAAATTCCCCTCCATTATCGGGTCGAAGGATCTTAAGGAAACACCCAAACTGAGTACACACCATCTTATGAAATGTTTGAAAAATGGAATGAACTTCACTTTTAGTTTTCATAAGATAAAGTCAAGTCAATAAACACAACAAAGCATCTAAAACCAAGTAATGAAGTAGTTGGGTCGGGAACTCACACATCAAAATGAACAAGCTGAAACGGAATTGTAGTTTCATTAATACTAATAGGATAGGGAACATGACATTGTTTTGCGAGAACACATGCTTCACAATTTAGCTCAAAAGGTGCAATAGATGAAAATTTAGGGAGTACACGTTTCAAAACAGGAATAGGTAAATGTCATAGTATATTATGCCATCGCATCAAGGTGCTACTATCCCTAACACTAGTTTGATTTGCAATATAAGAAGATGGCCTCGTGTCCAGCAAATACAAGCCATTGACTTCACGTCCACTCCCAATCGTCTTCCCCGTGTCCAAGTCCTAAAAGAGATAATGAGACGGAAAAAAGGTTACACTACGATTCAAGCTTTTGGTAATGTGACTGACAGAGAATATTATTGGTAAGCTTTGGAGCATGAAGAACAGATGATAGAATAATATTAGAAGAGACAGGAATTGTGCCCTTCCCCGCAATGGAGGAGAAGAATCCATCCGTCACTCTAATCTTATCCCTAAGATAACACACATTGTAAAAGGAAAAACCAAATTTCATACCAATCATGTGATCAAGAGCCCCTAAATCAATGATTCAAGGAAGCGCATCATATGAAGCGGAAACATGATTTGCCGAATGATAAGTACATGCTCAAGTAAAATTGGTGGCAGAATTGTAATGAGAATCAAGCTGAGCTAATATCTGTCGGGGATATGAAACATGACTGGATATAAGAAAAAACCTTTTTAACAAAAGTAGGTGCAGAATATCTCGCCAACACTTGCATAACCCAAAGTGGTATGCTCATACTGTGGGTGCAGACCACTAAGAACTCATAGATGCGATTATGTTCTACCATAACTCGAAATGCTTTAACATCAGCTACACAAACTGGTATGTATTCTTGGTAGTGGTCAACCTCTTCCCACTTGCCATGCAGAGTATGATAATAGGTACCAAGAGAAAGATCATCTTACTTGAATTTTGCAATCTCTTGTTAAAGCTCACACAACTTAGCAAAATTACCAACAGATGAATAGGTCTCTTCAATAGCATCCCATAGCTCTTTGGCCGTTTTATAAACAAGAACCATTTGCTAATTTGTAGTTGCATTGACTATAACAACCACGTCATAACTAACTCATTTTTAGCATTCCATTCTTTGAACTTAAGATCATTCTTGATCCAGTACGTCACAGTTTCATCAATATGGTCAATCATTTTTCTACCTGTGATATGCATACGCACTGATTGCGCCCACTACATATAATTTATCTCATACAGACTAACAGTGGTGATACAGATGCCTGGATGATGATCATTGTCACTACTCATTGTTAGAGTAAGACTTGATGAAGACTCAGCTCCTCTGGAGCTCACATCTGAACCAAACATGTTCTTAAAATGGTTTTTGGATTATTCACTCCTCAAAAACAAAACAAGTGTGTAGAGAACTACCTCTCTAGCACAAAATAACAACTTATCTAGTAAAGTCTGAAACTGCATATAAACCCTAGAAAACAGTGGAGCAATTCATATATAATTCACGAACTACAAAAAAATAGCAGAGTAACGCATATACTTCAATCGCGTAGAACAAGGACGGGAAAACTGATCGGAACACAACGAATTGAATAGATCGCAGAAAAACAGGCCAAAAAGTTGGATCCGCAAAGTTATGGATGTGATTAATACACCCTTGCAAACAGCCAACTCACCGCGGAGTTGAATCTGCGAAAGTTGTGGATGTGATTAACCCTACACCCTTGCAAACAACTCCCATCTTTGAATCTCTCCAAACCCTATACACAAACTAGGGTTCGTACTACTTGCCCTTATATATTCACACACCACTCTGATACCATGTTAGATTTATGAGATTAACAATTTACATAATAAGGAAGATGATGAGAAGGGATAAAGAATGGAAAAATCAGCAAAAGAGGGAATGAATAAATGAATGCCTTCATTCTCCCCATCACTTTCTATTTATATTAATAAGTTTCAGATATTACACACGCACCCTACATAGTTTAAATATAACGTAACACACCATATAAATATTATAAATTTGACCCGACAACAAAAATCACCCCAAACTTCAAGGTTAAATTTGTATTTTTCCCGAAAAAATATTTGAAGCCCCATCCTACTTCGAAAATTTACGTTTCACCCCCCAAAATTTCTGAAAATTCAAAATCAACCCCAAAGTCTTTGAAAAATTATTTTTCAGCCACCCAACTTTCCAATAAATTACCATTCAAGCCCTGAATTTTCCCAAACCCCTAATTTAACCACTCATCTTCTTCCCGAGGCTTGTTTGCCTCCCAGTCATGGGATAAAAGTGATGGCCTGTATGGGTTAGATATGGAGGCTTGCGCAGAATTTTGGGAGTTGAGTCGTGCCGTCATCAAGGAACTCTAAAATCGCCTCAATCATTGGGAACGAGCGGGTGCCTCCCAATTTCAAGAGCTAAAGAACTTTCAGTTAAGTGTTATCTACATCAAGGAGTATGAGGAGAGGCATCGGCTCCTAAATCAGTATTGCGCAGAGTTTCTTGAGATGGAGGTGGCACGTGAGCAAGCTAGGCAATTGGCCAGATATTTCGACTACTTGTCCTAATATGTGACAGAGTCTAAAGCCCCCATCATTTCAGCACGACAATGAAGCTCATTAAACTCCTCTCGAATATCAAAATCGTCATCGCTAAACACATCGGGTAACTTATCACTAGGATGACCTATCGAGAGAAAAAAAAACGGCAAGAGAGAGAAACACCTAAATAACCCTATAACAGCACGAAACTACGCATCAGCACGATAACTTAGTGTCCCCGCTCTGATACCAATTTGAAAGTCCTATAGACTAGGAATCTAATATGGCAAAGGGTGCAAAACAAGCAAACCAATATTTTTAAAAATTTTAAACTTTAAGTTCAATTAAACATATTAACCCAAATTAAAACTTAGTACCAATTAATCAATTGTTGTGATAAACAGATTAACCAATTTTACCTTAACCTGAACATGCAAATAGGCGAGAGCAGAATAACATTAGTAAATCAATTACAACGCCTGATGTACGAGGAAAACTCAAATGGGAAAAACCTTTGACGACCCGGCCAACGCAATTCACTATGATGAGGAATTACACAAGACAGACAGCAGACTTACAATACAGACTCAACGCGCACGCAAGCCTTGACGCTCTTCAATCTTCAACATGTCCTCCGCAGTGCATGGAAGAGTCCGCTTACGCAGTGCCACAACATGAGTCAACACACGTCTCGGAATCCACCAATACAGGCTCAGCAACCGTCACACACGGAGTCCATCGAATGTAAACATATCAGGCACGGAATCCACAACACGAAACAGTTCTCAACAAGATATAGAGATCAAACTAATGGTACACACAAACTTGATCTCAAAGCATATATATGATGAATAATAAGATCTAAAACTGTTTGGGTGTAAACAGGATTTGAGTTTGGAAAACATCAATCATAAGTGATCATATAAACTCGGAGAGCTTTTTAGAAGAGTTTGGAAACTCAAAACCTAAGTTACAGCCTCGAAGAAAACTACTGCTCCGCACTCCTATTTATAGGAGGTTTTCCAAAATCGAGATAAGGATGAAAAGTTTGAAGAAAATCTCGAAATCTTGAAAAACATTTCAGCTTGTTCGAACGAAGCACCTAATCTCGTTTGAACAGCTTCTAACGACATATCTAACGAGAAACCAGAGAAGGCCAAAACATGCCTCGTTCGAATATGATCTAGCGAGGTACAGTCTCATTTGAACGACAATGTTGATGCCGTTCTAATGCCCTAGAGAATTTTCAAAAAATATTTTTAAACCATTTTTATAAAACTAACACCTAATATTAAATATCCAAGGATCAAAAATATATGTGCATTCATACCTGAGAAATCCTTGGAATCAGAGGACGAAACGTGACACGAAACACGACACGATGATGTAGATCTTTTAACTTGACTGCTATGTCTTCAATCAACATAGCATAGGCTTGAAAGGTCAACACACGCAAGTCCTAACCTCTGACTCAAACAGTTTTGTTCAAACACGAAATAAGCCAAAATACATACAAGTTGGCAAATTGAAAAATTTTCCGTACAGACGGCTTCCCTTTCAAGTGGGAGAGTCCATTGATGGATTATTCGCTCCTTTATCGCACACCTCCCGGGCTCGAGACGAGTTTTTTCAAGTGGGGGAGAGTAATGTGTACGAGGTCGTATGCACTCCCGAATTTATTTTTATTTTATTTTATTAGGATGTTTCCCTATTTTAATTGTTATTTTAGGTTAGAGAGTGGCATTGTCTTTTATTGTCTTTAAAGTGCCCTTTTTAGTATTTTTACCATTTTAGGCTTAGCTTGACTAACAAGCTAAGCTTGTCCTATAAATAAGGCCCGTGTCATCCACTGTACTCACTTTACTTTTGAGATGAATTGAAGATATTTCTCATTGGCCTCTAAACATTATGTTATTGTTGTTGTTGTGTAGTTAGTAGTTTTACGCTTCCGCCTTTTAACTTCACATCACCTTATCAACTCTTTCTCTACCCCAAAATGTAGTGTCCTCCAAAAATTCGAGATCTAGATTCGTACACAGATGTCTAGACACGCAGAATTAATTTCCCTATAATAACCTGCAATTTTAAATAATTAAAAAATTGGTATTTATTCTGAATAAGTGCTTGTGATTGGTAATGAATAAAATTAAATTGAGAAGTCTTGGTATTTCAGGACGTATACCGTTAGACCGGGCTCGAGAGGGGCCTAAAGGCCTCAATATGTATAAGAAACATGTTAAAGTTCTTTTGGAAGCATAAGGATAGTATTTTGGGCTCACTTGGGGGCTCCATGTTTGGCCCAAAAAGGACTTGCAAAGTTAAGGAATTAGAGAGGGTCATTAATTCATTTAATTTAGAAAATGACAGAAAATAACCCAAAGGGTAAAACCCTAGTTGTGGAAAGGAGTAGCTGGAGCAAGAAGCAGCATCAATGGAGATTCAACACCAAAGTTTAGGCAAAAAAAAAACTATCCTTCTTGCGTATTATCTGCAATTTAGTTATGATTTGATTGCTACTTTGAAAACCCTAGTTACGTTGGTTTAAGTAACTCCTTAAGGGTGAATTAATATGAAATCTATGGAGAAATTAGATTAAAACATTAATTGACAATGATAGTTTAAGGTAATCTAATGGAGAACTTATATTAAGACTTTGTATACATGTTTAGATATGAGATTATGAACTAAATCTGATATTTTAAAGTTCGAAATTCGCGCTTTATTAGAAACCAGTGGGCCATCATGACTTACAGTTTAATCCTTATATAAGGTTAGGATAATCCCTTATAATGAGTTTATTGATGTTTTAATCACTCAATAATTGTTGGAAATTTTTAAAGATCAATATTGAGACTGATCGGAGGTTGGGAAACCCTCATATGGATGTTTAGGATGGATGAAAACGCCACTAATGGAGTTTTGGTTCGAAATTGTGTCATTTTTTAGGGGTTGAATCGATCGTGGTGCGAGTCGATCCGAGTTGATATTAATCGATCCGGGCTATGGTAGGTCAGATCAATCCAGGTTGAGTGGTAAGTCGGGTGACCCCTATTTAGAGTTATTTTGGGAGGTTTTAATTGATATAACTTATGGGGTCTTAGAACTAATATGACCAATATAAGGCATTGAGTAGGTAGTATATGCGTGATTATACATACGAAATCACTATGTGGATTCCATAATAGATTGGGGACGATTAGCCCGACTTATACGGCTAAAGTTGTAAGTCATACTCATGTGTATTCTTTGTTGTGTGCTTTATATGTTGTGTTTGTGGACATACGAGGGGGTGTGAGTCTACTCATGACAAATTTATCGGTGGGGATTTGATGAATTGTTCGCGGGACCGCGTACGACACCCCTGGCATATGATGCAGGCTCCGTAAAGGTCTAATATCCCGATCCCAAGTGTTACGAGATAGAGACATAGAAGGCTAAATCTTCTCACGTAACGTGGTATGTGGTTACGTGATTGGTGTGTCGGTGTAGTGATTTCTCTTTTATGTATTTCGAGTCATTATGAGTGGGACCTCCTATAGAATGAACCAATAGAGGCATGAAGGATCCCCGAAGAATATGTCCATCGCGCTGTGCTTATATTATGTAGCTAGTTATGTGATGAGTTTAATATTTACTTGTACAATGTATAGTAGGGTAACTAGCAAATGATGGGCATAACCTACTTAAAGATTGAATAGTATATTAGTCAGGCCAGTGAGGTCTTAAGTTGCACGGATATGGTATCGCGTAGCTAAATTAGTAATGGGTATAATTTACTCAGATATGGTGTAGTACTATAGTACGTGGATACCATGGTTCAAAGTATCGGCCGAGCTGACTCGGTATCGGCCGAGTCAGCTCGGAATCGGAGGGTACCCATACGATACCGAGAGGCGTTTCAAAAAAAACACTGAATTGTATCGTCTCGCCGAGATATCGGCCGAGACAACCGATTCCGAGACGCCTCGCCGCGATATCGGCCGAGACAATCGATTCTAACGACACATTTTTTTAACACTTTGGACATTTTTTTTTGTACCAAAAAAACATTTTTCTCCAAAACATTTTTTAATTTTGTTTGTAAAAAGATGTCAAAAATACGTTTTGTAAGACATTTATCTGTACATTTTTTTCCAAAACATTTATTTGCACAAAAAAAAATGTTTATGTTTTGTAAGACATTTATTTGTACATAATTTTACAAAACATTTATTTGTACAAAAAAAAAATATTGTGAAAATTATTGCGACCTTATATAATTTTTCTAAGTAATATGGAAAAAAATTGCATCATTATTTGAACATTGTCATATTTTCTTTTATTTTTTGATAGAATTTTAATCTTTTACCATATTTCTTCGTTGTTGAAAATATATTGTAACATTTACAAAAACACGACCTATATAAGTTTGTCCACATAACATATACATGCAGAATAATTTTACACACTAAGATTAAATTAAACAATTGCAATAAAATTAAAATGTCACTAATATAAAACTAATAACATTCACCGTGCATAAAAACATTTGAACTTGGAACAAAATATCCTATCAAAATATAATATCAAAATATAATGTCACATAATGATGTCCAAAAATGGAAGAGACAAAGATTGGGGGAAAAAAGAATCCCCATAAGCCTTGTCTCGTCCATGAATATCAAACATCCTCCTACATAAATTAAAATCAACAATTAGTCACTAATACGTAATTATTTAGAGATTTTAAATAATTAAAAATAAAATTAGTACGTTAGCAATATTCCAAGTCCGCTGCACTTCAGAATAACTAATTGTACAATGTAATGCATATTAAATAATGGGTTGAACATTCTGATTGGTACATATTGTTAATCTTATGTTTTTGAAATTTTATATATTTTTTTCAGAATTTTCCGTGCTCTCTAAATAGCGTATCGCCAGATACCGCGGCAGAGTTGAAAATCAAGTGTCCGATACCGGGACCGATTCCGAGACTTTGAACCATGGTGGATACTGTGTTGGATAGTAGCTACTCCATAGCGAGGGGCTTAATTTATTTAAATATAGTACAATATAAGGATAGTGTGTGTACGTCCTCTAGTATATAAGCAACGGGTGTGAAATTATATTATAGCGAGAGATAGGAGTTACGTAGGTGACATGATAGTCGTGAGACTTAGGTACTTACGTTTTGGATTGGCACACAAGGCTTTGATTCCCTTATATAGAGGTGAGGTGCGTTACCTTGCGAGTGAGTGCTGGCGGAGACAACATGAGACGTGGATACACATTTAATATTGTGTTAAGATGAGATAGATATTTCTTGCAATGTGGAGTCTTGACCCGCGTTTTTCTTAACAACCCTTTTTCATAATTCCGACAGTCGCAGTCACAGGATGAGCGGACCGATTCCAAAGTCAGCATTATCCAATTATCAGAGTAAGAGATGTTGAAGTTATCTCTTATTGTATTTCCTTTGCAGTTGAACTTTGTACATTCGAGTTTTTCATTTGATCGGTCGTGGGGGTTCCAGAGTTGTTCATTTACTCGTTGGATCATTTATTCAAAACTTTATATTGTGGACATTTATTCCGGTCATTTATCTTGATGCACTTAAATTTTTATAGTCTCGTTTTGTTATCGCTTTTTGTTATGGTTGTTATCATATCAATTGTTCATTAATGCTTAAAATAATATAATTTGTTTGACGCTCCCTATATTTGGGAGATAAGACTAGGTCAACTTATACGTGCAAAATTGAGAGTGTAACACCCCCAATCAAATATATTCAACAAGCGGCCTGATGAAGAATGGAGGACGGCATTCAGATGAAGGACAATTCGCACAACAGGGAAGTCATATTATCGTTTGGCCTGTCCAAAGCCCCCTCCGCTGCAATGCTAGTTATGACCCAAATCCTCTAACCATTCTTGAGTAAATTTGTGGTGGTTTATCCATATGACATTCCACTATGCTATCGTTCAGAGGACAGCTCCTCATGTTGCACAAGTATTAGTTATCCTCTGGTCTAAGCGCGCGCTTTTACTTGCATTTTAAGAAGTTCTTGTCCATTGTGTCGTCAATTACCTTTTGGGTGTATGGGTCTGTGTTGATATAGCTAATGTCCAAGATATTGTTGATTAGTCAACTGTAACCTTTGTCTAACAAATACACAATTGCTTCTCGGACTTTATCAATGATTCATTATTGGGCTCAATATAGATCTTCACCTCATTACAAATTAGATGAGCGTGTCATCGACAGTAAAGGTTCACGAGAATAATGTCGTTGACTGGGCTTTTTTGACGCAATGTCCTCAATAACCACAGCTCAGTCGTGACATTTCCCAATTGCTCACAGTTATTCAAATGCAAGCAAGACCAGCTTCAGCACAGTAATGATCCATAATGAAAAGCTATGCCATTTATCGACCAAAAGGTCCTGACCCGCCCTTAATCAACATATGATTTGGAGTTTTATGTCGTTTGAAAGTCCTTAATTTTCGATAGTTTTACTTTACCACCATGTTTTCGTCATCAAATCGAACCACAGGGTGCTTTGATACTTGTCCGTCAGTGTCGTATTAGTAATCGACAAGCCAAATAGACCGCCTACTTACAGAGAGCCATTTCATCTTCAGTGTAAGTTGGGCAATGAGAAACAAGTCGAAAATGCCCCTTAACGTCATAAACATCCTCTAGTGATTGTTCGCGACCAGGATTTTGAATTTGATGAGGTACGCAACTTGTATGCCACTGATACATATTTAGCATGCTAACAGCACAACTACGTCTCCAATGATGTCTTGTTGCAATATTTATCCCTATTCCGTTGAGTTGTTCTTTTTATCCCCACCATTTCTCTACGAGGGAAGATTTTATTTGAGATCTGTAAGAGGGTAGTTTAGATAAGATGGAGGCGTAACCCCTTTTGAGTATAGTAATGATAAGTTAAATAGCGACACTATTGATTAACCACAGGACATACAAACACTACTCAATGAAGATAGACTCAGTTTGAACTCACAGATCTCTCGTGTATAACTCAGAAGGTAGTAATGAACTTAGAAGTAACTTAGCTAGAGGGAGAGAGAAGTAAGCACCCTAGATACACCTTGGCAGGCAGACAAACACACCAACCACCCTCAAGAATCTATGTCAAGTATTAAAAGCTTCGTAATAAATGACAATGGTGGGTGAGTAAACTCTCTGGTTTGTAATAACTCTCTCTCTCTGATGTATATTATTTCTAGTAATCACTTATGAACTCTCAAAAAGATCATCCTCTCCTCAGAGGTGGTTGGGGTCCTTAAATAGCCCCTCACACCATCCCCGAGATAACTCCGCCATTAATGTCTGTGAAAGACATCCCTCACACTTTATGTCACAAACATTAAATACCTTATACACTAGTTGTCTTCACGTCATAAACATTAAATGCCAAGACATGCCTTTTGCCTAACCACTGTGTGTCAGGGGGTTGTTGTCACAAAGGTGGCTCACCAACTGTCTGACATCCCCAAATACCACGGTGGTTTACTCAAGTGCAGGTCTGACATTGCCTAGCTGGTTAGTGACATCAGATAAAGTAGATGTGACATTAAGTAAAGGGTTGTTTGGCTCACAACTCAAAGCCCGATGGAACTCAAGGCTGCTCCCCCCCCTCCTCCCGAGGTTCCACGGTCAAGGTCCTTCGGTGTTTTACCAGGTGTATCTAAGATGGTCAGGACAAGCCCCAACGGTGCCTCACTTCTCAATCCTCCAAACCAAGTCCCTCCAAAGTTCCCACAGCGAGGTCGTTCGATAGAGCATGAAAGCTCTCCCAAGCCTTGTCAAGCCTGGTCTCTCGCGAGTACCGTTCGACCTCACACATAATCACATCATTACAACCGTTATAGCTTATAGTCAATATAAACAAAGATACAATATGACTAAACAACACAACAAGCTAAAGTATGAGTTGCCACGCTAAGCTGCCTCGCTGAGTTGCCACGCTTGAGCTGTCAGGCTGAGCTGCCTCGGTTTCTTAATCCCAAACACTGTTCTAATGGGGGGATTATCCCTAATCTCAAGATTACCTTCAAACCCCCTCTACAAGATCCATGTCGAGGTTCTCGCAAGACACATGGGATTACCTGCAAACTTACTTGCACACTCGTTTTCTTGTGGGAACGATTTTTCAATGAGTCTGGACAAACGCCATTATCCATCATCAGAAAATTAATGAAACGCATTACAACCTAAAATCAATCTTAGGGCAAGATTACATTAACCGACGGTAAGACCTTTGCTTTTGTGGCAGGAAATGTGGATTTGAACTCCACAATAACCGCATCTTTAATGCATCATTTTCTCACTATGCACAATAACTCCATGTAGGATCATCACTATTATTATTGTTAGTATTTTTCTTAATTCTTATGCTTAGACATTAAAGCCTATGCGAAGGCCGATCTCACCCTCTCTCTAAGTGATTTTTCTCCTCCTCTTTACATTTAATATTTCCTTTACTTCTCCTTAACATGATGGAAATGAGTTTCATATTAAGACATATTAGTCATTTTAATATTCGTTATTAGTTGTCCTTTTATTTTAGTTCTTTTATTTCTTTTAATTGATCTCCAAGCATGTTTGGAACTGATTAGGTATATCTCTGTTAAAACTCGTCATTTTTAGTCGTTCAGGTAATTACTTAGTTAGAAAAAAAATCCCCCACGTATAAATACCCATGTACTCCTCATTTGAGGATATTCCTCCATTTTTTTAATATAAGAAATTCTTAGTTTCTCTCGGTAGAGTTGGTGTTTGTTTGACGTGTAGCTTACGTCAAATTGGTATCAGAGCGGGTGTCGCTCCAACATTAGTGTATTAGTGCATCGGTGTGTGGATTATCAACAAAATCGTACACTCCACTTCCAATGTCCACGAAGAAATCGAATCGATATCAAGAAGAGATTTAAGAATTAATGCATAAGATTGATCAACGAACCCTAGACTTCAATAAAAAAAATGAAACCATTTTCCGCCACCTCTCCTCCAAAATTTCACCACCTACGACCGTGAACGATCAAATTTCACACGAAGAATCGTTACGGCGTATGGACCTCGACCCGAGGGCGACGAAGCACCACTATGGGAGAGCACCACCTCATGTCACAACTCCCTTGACCACACTACCACCAACTCCACCAACTTACTATCAAAACCCCAACTAAAACCCTCCAATCAACAAAAATATCTCATATCCAACCCTCCCGGAGCCGCCTAGACCCCCTCTGACCCTCTCTCGCCCCTACGACCCACAACAAACAATTTGCAACCTCCTCCGCACCTTTCCTGACCAGATCCGGCGTTCGACCAGCAAATGGAACACCTTCCCCTTCGCAACCTCTTTTCCGGCCACACCAGCCCACTCCGACCACAACCACACTCAATTCGACACACCCCGAGTCAGATCCGAACCCCTCCAACCCAAATTCGACCCGATCCGGACCCTTGTTCAATCCCACAGACCCGCGAACCCCCATTCCGACAAAACCGGCAGCTGCCGAGTATCTCCGACCTCCAGTGAAGAGATCTGGCCAGCCTTGGTGGAGGTTCGAACCCCGGCATCGACTTTGAAGGTTGAAGTGGCTAGTAATGGGGATGGATTTAGCAAGATAGCTGTTAGGGTTTTGAATGAAGAAAAGGAAGAAGATAGGGTTTTAAGTGGAGTGTTGGGCCTTGAATGTTTTAAGGAGTGTGGGCAGCCCAAGTGAGCTTTATCTAGTCTTGGCCTAATTTTAAAAGATAAACCACTTAGGTTGGAGTTTAATAGGGCCAATTTTGATTTTATTGGGGTAGAAAATTTTGGGTTTCCCCAATTTTTAATGTGATGAAAAATATTTTATTTGGGCCCCAAATTTTTCAAAAAAAATATTTTTTACCCCTAATAAATCATAACAAAATATTTTCAAAATATTTGTTCATGTGGTATGGTTGGATACAATTTTGGCAAGCGTTGTTGGTGCGACTCGGGCTACTCCAATTTGTCATTTTAAGTTCGAGGAAGAACTTTTTTAAAGCCGAGAGAATCATGGAAATGGGTTTCATATTAGTCATTTTAATATTTGTTATTAGTTGTCCTTTTATTTTAGTTCTTTTTATTTCTTTTAATTGATCTCCGAGCATGTTTGGGACTAATTATGTATATGTTTGTTAATACTTGTCCTTTTTAGTCTTTTAGGTAATTACTTGGTTAGCAAGTAATCTCCCGCATATAAATACCCATGTACTCCTCATTTGAAGATAATCCTCCATGTTTTAATATAAGAAATTCTTAGTCTCTCTCTCTCTAGAGTTGGTGTTCGTTTTGTTTTGGGCCTTTGACATGTAGTTTACGTTGTGTTCTAAAAGGCGCGCCTAGGCTTGAGAGAAACGCATCGTCTACGCCTTATTTTTGGTAAAAGGCTTAAGAAATACTTTTTTTTAAACATTTTGTATATTGCTTAATGAATGTTGAGAAATACATTTTATATATTGATTATGGATCATGAATATGAGAAACATGGCTACCAAACATACGAATATATCTTCAAAATTCAAGGTATATATTATTTTGTTATATTATTAGCCTTAGAATAATTAAAATAATAAAAAAGGAAAAACGCCTTTTTACGCCTAGGCTCCTAAGGCTTGAGGCTTGACCTCTACGCCTCGATCACGCATCGCGCCTTTTAGAACCTTGAGTTTACGTCACCATACTATCCACAAAATTGGCTAAGGAGATACATCTATGAAACCCCTTTGCTTCTTTTGAGTTCGTACACCATTAAGGAGCCATGTCAATTAACATGTCCATACCAGGACTAGGTGAAACATACACCAGACAATATTCTTTAGAATCTTTTCTATACCAAAGAAACAAATACAAGGGCAGGATTTCCGTACTCCTTGTCCTCCAATACAATACACCAACCTATGGTCAAGCAAGTGGTAAATATATTCCTCTTGAGAACATCGCAATCGATCTTTTTTTTGGTGAACAAAAATCCATGCAAATACCTACACTTCGGAAGGAATCCTCGATTCCAAATCAACCTCTAAGGCTTTTAGAAAATATCAAAAGAAAAGTCAGTCAAGCCTTTAAAAAGGGATTTAAAAGAGTTGGAGAAACCTTGGCCAAAGACTGAACAGATGCACTACGGTTCTTAGAATTAATGATATAAATGAATAAACAAACACCGAGAAGAACACTCTCCCCCTCACACATCCTTCCAAAACCAAAATCTAGAACCATCCCCTAAGTATTACGGTGGTAAGCATCCATGTGTTCAATACGTTGGGGGGACACCAATATTAAGGATCCATAGGTTTGGATTTATGTCTCACAAAATATAAATAAAAATAAAAAAGCATTCAAGTTAATTAGTCTCGGGTCTTCTATTTTAATTATGTATTTAAAAAGCAACTTTAGCATGTTTTGAATAAAATAATTGTATATGGTCAAATTCACTGCAAAGAGAAAAAATTGATAAACTTACAGTTGCACCTTCATATGTTCCTTGTTCAGATCCAGCCTGTTTGACGTTTGGAAGAACAAGATTCTTTTGTTTCGCCTTTCTTAGAAGTTGAGAAAGTACCTGAAAATATAGTTAACATTCAAATTTCCAAAACGCCGAAGCCTTCACCACAACTTACAAGTTTAAAAGCTCATAAAAGAAACCTTAATGCTCTGCCCTCTTGAAAGAAGAAATGAGATAGGAACGCCAGTGACTCGAGCCATCTCCACATAATTGTAGATGTACATCAACTTATCCAAAAGCCGTTGTGGGAGGTATGCATCCTACAACACAAATCACTTTGTTAAATATTGTAAATGGATGCACCGATGCTTGCATACCAAACTTTCTTACCAACAAAGATTGAGTGTTTAGGTTCAGAGTGTGAATATAAGTCGAACTACAGGTTCAGACTGATTGATTATGAGAAAGTTGTTTTTTACCAGCCATATAGTAAAAGGGTGTCTTGTGATGAAACTTTGAGAAAAGAAATAAATATACATGAAAAATAGTCACTTTGACACAAGTTACAATTAAAATTATAACTCGGTTAGAACTGATGGGGATTCATTTTATCTTCCTTTTATTTTCATTGTATTTTCTATTTTTAGTTCTTTTTAGGCCATTCCTTCCTTAATTAGTTTCCAAGCATGTTTGGGACTAATTAGGCATTCTTTTATTTTTAGTAGGCCCTTTTAGTCATTTTAGCTAATTACTTGATACTTCTTGTATTCTCATTTGTACTCACTTTTGTCATTCTTGAAATATAAGAAAATTTTGATTCTCTCTCTAGGGCTTGGTAATTCTTTTTAGCCACTTGACGTGGTTTACGTCAAATTGGTATCAGGGCGAGGTGTCGTTCCCCAATTGGTGTATTGGTGTATTGGTGTGCTGGTAATCAAAAATCGTAAACTACTCGTAATGACTCCAAAGAAATACAAGCCACAAACATAAGAGATTAAAGAATTGAGAAATGGCAATCAAGAATTGAAGCAACGAATGGATAATTGTCGAAAAAAAAAAAACATCAATTGAAGCAACTTGAAACCCTAATGTTGCTATTCTCCAAATTGCAAAACCTTATTCCCCCAAAAGAAACCCCAGAATCAAATCCCCACCGGCCCGGAAAACAGCCCGCAATTACTGAATCTCCACCTGAGCAGAATCTGGCACCGGAACTTGGGCCAAACCCCACTGACAAAGGTCGTACTGCACCCTTGCTGCGTCGGAGCACTTTTCTAGTGGCTGACTCCCTTCGTTCTGCCATCGATTTGCTAAACCCTAGCAGTCGACTTCCCTGCTACCCAGCCGACACCATCCAACCCTCAAACCCTAGCTGCGATCCAAAACTAAACTCCAACCTACAAAACCCTTGCAATCGCCCTCCCCCCGCCTCCTTAGTCAACTTCCGGTACCCATTATCCCACCCATTATCCCAGGTATAATCTACCCCGCTACCTGTTGTTCCATCGACAACAAAAAATCACCAAACAAAGTTGTCCAAATTGAAACCCTACTCCAAAATCCACATCAAGTTCACTCCGACCCTGGCCGTAAGACCCAATCTGAACCCGGACCCCATTACCATTTTACCGACCAAAACTCAAACCTAAATAACCCAAGAAACCCTACTTGTACCCAAGAATGTGCATCCACCCAAAAATTAACCCTAGCCGAGTTGCCCAAAACCCCAAACACAATTCCCCTCAACCATCTACCTAATCTCAATCCTATTCGACCACCCGAACCACCTGGCCCCAATGATTTTGGTATTTTTGAATATCAAAACATTGATCCACGTTTGCATCCACGTGCACCACCATACGCACCACCTCCCCCATCATCCCATCATACCCCGTCACATCATGACCTCTCCCTATTTTACATAGATTCTTCTTCATCCAGCGACGTTGGGGATACCCGCCATAGCATCTTGGATTGAATTCCCCCACTCTCGATGACACCGAGCATCCTCCTGGCCATGCATTGATTATATTTTTAGAGGGTGACTCTGTTGGTCTTCCCCTTTGAGTTCGTGGACGAACTCTTTTTGAGGGTGGGAGAGTGATGGGGATCCATTTTATCTTCCTTTTATTTTCATTGTATTTTCTATTTTTAGTTCTTTTTAGGCCATTTCCTTCCTTAATTAGGTTCCAAGCATGTTTGGGACTAATTAGGCATTCTTTTATTTTTAGTAGGCCCTTTTAGTCATTTTAGCTAATTACTTGATTAGCAAGTAATTCAGCCCCTATAAATACTTCTTGTATTCTCATTTGCACTCACTTTTGCCATTCTTGAAATATAAGACAATTTTGATTCTCTCTCTAAAATTAGGGTTTGGTAATTCTTTTTAGCCATTTGACGTGTAGTTTACATCAAGAACCATAAGTACTACAATTAGATCCTCCCACTTCCTTTCAATGCAATTCATATTCATTTCATTAGTGTTTCCATCCCAAAAAATTTCATTTTATGCCTGGCACATTTCAATCATGTTCTTGTATGATCAGTGTTAACATAGTAATGAAGCATATAAATTTCATTTTTCCACCCATGTTTCAATGCTCTTCACCACGAAACAAATTTCAGATGTTTCAATGGGGTGGGGTGGGGTGGGGTGGGGGGGAATTATTCTTATATTCTAAGTAGAAACTCAAAGCTCATGGGTGATATATGTAAAAGGATCCACAAAAGAACACAGCTGAAGGACTACTCCGGTGGTGAATCGAAGAAAGAAGGGAGGCCTTCGCTCAAAGGGTATAGAGAGTGTTCACATAATGTTCCAATTTCTATTATTTGGTTTTAATAATTGAATGCCACGTTTTGAAAGTTTGAATTTAATTCGAAAAATCATTTGCTACGAGCCAGTAGATCTAAACTTGTTTGGCGTCGGGAGAAAAAATACGAAGTGGAATTAATATGAGTCTGCTAATAGGTGTGGAGGCAACATACATGTACATCAACTTTACAGCTCGAAACAAAAACGATGTATATAGCCACATTTTTTTCTAACAGGAAACAAAACTTTTATCCATAATAAATAAATAAAGTTACAAGAACAAAAAAAAGAAAAATCAAGTACTCAGAAGGGTAAAATAATATGATGAAAGTGCTTAAAAGAAAAACCCAATATGAAAGCCAATAATTTAGCTCTAAGTTCTAACCCATTAGAACTCCCTGTAACACCCAAGATCTAATCCTTTAGGAAAACTCAAAGCAATTTCCTTAGGCCACGGCCAGGTACATATAGACCTACAGAGTGGAGAATGCTTGGTACATCACGGCCATACTATTTTACTTGGAGAGAGTTTGGAGTATTTTTTACCGAGGCTCAATTAAGGCCGAGTACTTTTGTATCAAAGAAGCGCATCACACGGTTTGATAACATGGACCAACAGATTATTAATTGGGGATCAGGTCTTAAGTCTTCTAGAACATCCAAGATGAGGATATCTAGGAAAAACCAATGATATTTTTGGAAACCCTAGGTTTCCACCCCTCGCTTTAAATGCATTCCTTTAGCACACTTCCTAAAGCTACCAAAAAATTTGAGAGAGAATTATAGAAAGAGGAAGTGAGTTTGAGAGAAGAGGGGTGCTGCCATGAAGGAGTGTGCAGAGGCAGAGTTGAGGCTGAGGAAGGTGGTTAGAGGATGACCAGAAGTAGCGGAACCATTTTTGAGGAGTTAGGCTTCGAACTCAATCCCATAAGTAAGGGATTCTACTCCACATCTTCCTTCTTTCAACTAAGTTGCTAGGCTATGTTTTCAATGAATGAGATGAACCCTTTTGGATATTAAACTTGAATCTACTCTACGTTTGAGTTGAGGCCATGGCCGAAGACAGTTCATCTAGTGTAAATATCATCATAGGTTGAACTACTGGAGTTCATTAATTTGCTTATACTTTGGGGTTTGGTTAATGAAATTTGGTGTTTAGTGATGCGCATGCGGGCCTCGGAATATTTATTGTCATTTTTAGTTTTGTTTTAGTGCTTAGTGTTTTATTGTCATAATAAGTGAGTATTCATTTGGCAATATTCTAACATAGCTTTAGATTAGCTTTAGTTATGTCATGGTTGATGTCCACCGGATGTGACATCATCATATTCTACAAAGCTCTCCAATATCCTCTTATAACCTACAAATAGAGTGCTTCCCTCGTTTGAGAGGGCACTACAACATTTGAGAGATATGAATATATGAAGAGTTGAGAGTTATCTTTACAATTCTAAACCTGAGTGTATAATTTCGGGTACAATTCAAATTGGTAGCAGAGCGACGTTCCAGAGTCATGGGTAAGGCAATGCAAGCGATTCAGAGCTATGGGTAAGGCTCGAAGGAACACTGTTGGACCACGTGTCCAAGCGATGAGGTCATTCTCAATTAAATGGAACTTTTCAACTTCTAATGGGTCCCTTCGCAGTTTCACACCTTTTGTTTGTAAATTGGAAAACAGAGGTAACCTTTAGAAATAAAAGGGAAAAAAATAGCATCCATAGCTGCCAAGTTATTTTTTTCTTTACCTCTGGGCTGGGATACGATGAACAAAATAGCACATTACTATTATGGGACTTGATGCTCCACCTCAAAATTGAAAGGGTGATCAAATACCACTGGGCTAAGAGCCTCGTGAATGACAGATTTACCATTATACAATTTATGAATACATGAAGCTGATCAAGCCAGTGAATTTGTCCATGATCATAAAGCAGGGAATATACATTGGAAAAGGTGGTATGCTGAAGTATAATTGAACTTAAAAATATCAAATGCACCTTCAGACAATATACAGCCAGCCGCCTCCTAGTTTCTGAGTTGCCATTCTGAAGGTCAGATATAATTGAATGATGAACATCCTCTTTCTGCAAACAGAATTTAGGGTCAGCACCAAATAACTACTCACTGGAATCAAGTACAAGAGTCTGAGCAAAGAAGTAAACAGTAAAAAGGACAGAACATTCACATGAACTCATCATCTATATTATATATATATATATATATATATATATATATATATATATATATATATATATATATCTGTGTGTGTGTGTGTGTGTGCGCGTGTGCGCGTGTGTATTTAGAGAGCGGGTAATTATTCAGAAATTAAGCTTATTTCAAATACTTCATTTCCCAAAAGTTGAGAGAACAAAACTATTGAGTGAAACAAGTGAAGTAACTTTCAGATTTCTTCTTATAGAGTTCAATAGTGCAAAATAGCCACTACAACATATGAGATTCAACCCTCCCATTTGCCTTCTTTATCTATTTTCCATTTCTATATTAATATATCTGGCAAAAAAATCACGTATTCAAGACCCAGACTACGAGTGTTTCAAAATTAATGTGAGTGTGTGGGTGCTTCATAAGTTTTCAACCATCCAAGGATCCAACTAGGGCATCAAAAAAATCCCATGATTCAATAATAATTGCATCCCATGTTTCAAAATAATTGCATACTTTTTAACCATCCCATGATCCAACCAGGCATAGAAAAACATAGGACTTTTTATCCGTGAAGAATGGAGAAAACCATATTCAAAAAGTAGAATCGTGTGTACTAGAAAGCTAGAAAACCTAAAACTAGGAAACAGAAGAAAAAAGTAAGTACAGTTTAATAAGAACTTATGTCCATCTACTATCCAAACAAAAAAGTACGTTATGTCCATCTCCATAAAACATTTGCTTATAGTTAAACAAACAACTTCACTACCATCGTCTCCAATTATTATGACTGAAAATGTATTGGCGCAATTTCTATTATTCATACTTTAAACAGTATCATGTTCATAAGAATCTGACAAAGTACAAAGTTTTACAATGGATGTAAGCTACCCAACACACCCCTCCTTTCTCTGTGCTCGGGATTGGCAGTGTGTGAAAATAAGATGATTATAAATACTAAAATATTGAAATAAATTTCTCCAGATTGGGTGCAACAAAAATCATAAGCATTACCTGCTCATTAAGAAAATGTGCTGAAACAGAATTCAATGAATACGAGCTTAACTTATAATCCCTTTGCATAGCCTGCATGTATAAGAGAAGTGGCAGGATGAATTGATTGTCATTAAAATTTGATGAACACTTTTTAGAAAACAGGAGGAGTGAAAAAAACCTGAAACAAATCAAACTGAACTCTCCCTTCCACTGAAACTTCTTTACTTTCCCTTGTCCCATATTGTCTGTAATACCGTACTATAAATCAGTCAAATATTACATGAAGTAGACTTAAAGTAACACAGGACAATCCATCAACCAAACAACATTGCATTCATATGCCTATACATATATTGGATATATAAATATAATACTTCGAAGTCCACAGAAAAAACAAAACATGAGAATTCGTAAATGAATCGTTTAGAGCACATCAACATCAAAATTCAATTTAAATTCTAGCTTTTGCATCACATCTTTGACAGATTGTCACTTAAAAATCAAAGAATGAAAAGAAAAAGGCATAGATTCTGCCAAATTGCAGGTAAAAGACAGCCGGAGCAACTGTGATGCATCATAATAGATTAATATCAACATAGCAATCCATCATGTTAAGAAGCTTCCCACTTTCGTTGTAATGAAGATAAGGTTTATTAAAAAAATGCAAAGTAACAAACAATGGTATCAGACGTTGAAGAAAAGATCATTCACCGATATTCATCTAAAACAGTGTCCAAACTTCAAAATCAGCTTTTGGATTTTACGACTGCCAAATCCAGTTTCTCCAAAAAGAAGAAGTTACATAGATATTATTCTGGTGTGGTTTCTTAGACACATAAAATTCCATGAGCATTGCTTAACGAACAAGCACTGCAGGGCCTCAAACTTTCTTTATGTTTTTTCATCCCTTTTCTGGGACAAGTGAGTATAATTCAAACCTAACCCCAAATCTCCCTTATTATATTGTCAAGCCTACATAAAAAAACATATCTCACAAAATCAACACAGTTGAGCTAGTTTCGGACATAGCATTCATTTTTAAGTAACAATCATTGGGTAAAATATATTCGCTTCTCCCAGGTTTGATCTTCCCACTCAACATTCATGATACATGATCTTTAAACAGAAATAATGTTAGGAACGCACTATTTTTGTATTGAATCACCGGTCCTCAGTACAATATTCAAAGAATTGAAGTTGTCTTTTTTCAAATTCCAGATCATTAAGCATGTTATTATTTTGATAACCATGTCCGATTCAATACTTCATATCTAGTAAGCTAGACAAACGCCGTGCATATATAATACAATGCAGAGCGGGAAGATTATCTGTGGTCTGTGATGGGCGTGGGGTAGGTTTTGGAGGGATGATTAGTGTGCAAGCATGCCTTTGCAGGATAATTTACTGAGTTGTTTTTTATGGCGATGGACAGGGAGTGCAGTATTGTGCATTCAGTGTGTGCCGATAATAAGGGTCGTCAGGTCTGCAATCCTCGTTTCAGACGACATTTTCAGGACAGGGAGATTGAGGCAATGGATAGTTTGATGGAGGTTTCGGATGAGGCTGGTCTTCCTTATAGTGTGTGAGATCTGATTTGGTGGGTGGGCAATAGAAGCGGCAAATTCTCTCTAAAATCCTTCTACTTTCTAATCCAAGGAAATTCAGAGTTAGAACCTTTGAAGGTGGCGTTATAAAGGTGGTCACCAGCTAGGAGTGCTATTTTAACTTTTGAGAATTTGAAGAAGGGGCAAGTGACTAGCGAATAGATATTGTGTCTTCAGCTGACTTGCAAAAAGCTACTGCACTACCAATCACGCACTCTAGTCGTCTGAAGTCATCTACGGCTGCACCTCTACAGCCATCCTCTTTGCAATCTGAAGGTCCTGAATCCAAGTCTCTAGCTCATTCAGCAGTAGCAGCACCGCCTGATATTGATCTTTTTATTTCTCTTTGGAAGGGTAAGCAATTGTGTTCCATCCATCCAATACAAAACAGTGTTATAGTGGTTTGTATCTTACCCTTTGCTGTTTTACTTCGGCCTTATGGTCTGTCTTTATCCTATCTTCAGTACAAAAGGGCTTACTTGTCTCTATTTGATCTTCAATACAGGAAGCTTTAACAGATCCTAGATGGAGGACAGCTATGCAAGAGGAGTCGGTTGCTCTTTATCATAAAAATAGACTTGGGTCTTGTTTCCATTCCTCCAGGAAACATACTTAGCGAAAGTAGAAGAGTCTACACTGTAAAGTACCTACCTGATGGTTTCATTGAGAGGCTAAAGGTCAGGATACTAGAATAGTTGTCAAAGGTTTCACTCATATTGGAATGGTTATGCTCAAACCTTATCCCCCTTGCCATTCATGTGCTCATTTGGTCTTTTTGTAATTCCGAGAATCTCGGATTTATAAATTCACATATGAAGCCTCATATGATGTTAAGAGCCTTAAATAATATAATGTCAATTCCTTACCGAATGTTCAAATTTTACATGTGAAATTACCAATTTAGATTCTCGAAAACCCGAAAAACTCGAACCCAACGGGCATCATATGCACAGCTTGTGATGTCTCTCTGCCACCATTTTTAACTGGCCATTGTTCCAGACTTCCAGTCGATGCAAGAACATATTTCACAATGAGTTAAATGAGTAAGTTCACACGGAGCAACCTCCAAAGCATGTTGCTCAAGGCGAGTCTCAGGTATATAAACTGATGAAAGTGATATATGGCCTCAAACAATCTCCTTGAGCCTGGTTTGGGAAGTTAAGTGAAGCAGTATCAAGTTGGGTTGATACTTCAAAAGTGTTTGATGCAAACACCACCAATTGAATCCAAAAGGAGAGAAAAGTACACTAAACAATCTAAAATTTTATTAACAACCAAAGAACATGTCTTCCCAATGGGGAATGAGTACATTTATAGATATTGGGGAAGGCTTCTTGATGGTGCTAGCTATCTATGAATTGTCATTCATGAGTTGATATGCATGACAACTCTAATGGCACCATCTAGAAGCTTTTATCCTAATTATAATATCTAAGCATTAAAATACGACAAGTATTATTTATATCACACTTCCCCCTATCGACATCACTTTCCCCTCCTTTAGAAAAGTCCGTCCTCGAACATGAGGGTTGACGGTGCGAGAAATTCGTAAAATATGCAACCGAGAAGAAGAGAAAATTTTAGGGTCCAAAATTAATTTTGTCAAATATTTAGGGAAGACCCCAAATATGTTCCGCCAAGACTGGACTTACTGTTGGCTTTTTTGTGTGTAATTAACTCTTGATTAGCAGTTCCATGATAAGCTGGAATATAAGGGGATTATTAAAACAAGCTCGAAGCTCCAAAGCTCAGAGGCCAAGTTGTTACCCTAGGTTGTCCAACAAAGCACTTTGGGTTTGCAAGAAACCCCAGCAGCCTACATGCTCTCTAGTCTTCTCTCCGATCTTGTAAAGGTCCACGGCTACCGAGGAAAAAATCAATTGAAGGTCATAAAACCCTAAATCTAGCCCCCAAGGATCATCGCCAATCCGTTTGCACGCCATAGCACGTCGCCGGAGAGCATGGAAGTCCATCGGAGTTAAATCAGAAGTCATTCGAACACATTTTTTTGTTCAATTTCATCTTCTTCTTCTTCTCTTTCTTTGATATTTCCTTAGGGACTAATTGGGGTTGTGATTTGGCAAATTTCAACCACCCTCCCCTTTTCTTTTTGTTCTTTTCCATCACATCCCTAGGGTTTTCGGGGGCTATAGAGACCTGAAGTGGTTGGGGTCTGTAACAGATTGGGTTAGGGAGGTTTTTGGGGGGTTTCTTTTTTGGTTGCAATTAGGGCTGGGTCTGATTGAGGGTAACTTTGATGAATTTCAAAATTAGGGTTTAAGATTGGGGTTAAGGTTTGTATGGGAAATGTAATTGGGTGAGAAGCAAGAACTTCCAATTTTGACAGAATTCGAGTTTGTTGGCTCCTCATTTCAACCATGTTCTTTGATTCCAGCTGCCATGAAGGTTCTGGCTTCATGTAGGGCAGCAATCTGACTTTCAGAATTGGTGTTTCGATTTCTTTTCTTGGGAGCCATTAATGGAGATGCAATAGGAGACACACACACCAAGGAGCTCTTACCGCTCTTTATCCAATTTGATGCAAACAACACCAATTGGATCCAAAGAACAGAGAAAAGCACACCAAATGATCTAAAGTTTTATTAATAACCAAAGAATGCGTCTTCCTAATGGGGAATGAGTACATTTATAGTCACTGGGGAGAGGCCTTTAAAATTTGCTAGCTATGTAAGAGTTGTCATGACAACTCTAATGGTACCATTCAAAAGCTTCTATCCTAACTATGATATATAAGCGCTAAAATAGGACAAGTGTGACAAAAGACAATAGAATGGAACAGTACAAATGTATCCCCCTATTATTTACATCACACTTCCCCCTATCTACTATCTACTGGGGTGTTAGGATCATTTTGTAACTAGCAAGATATCTAAACATGGCATGATCATTCTTGAGGTCTATGTTGATGACATTGTATCACGTGTAGTGATAGTGAAGGCACTGCTGGTCTTAAAGATTTCTTATAACGCAAATTTCACATCAATGGTTTCAGAAAGTCATGTTACTATTTAGGAACTGAAGTGGCTTGCTCTAAGCATGGTATCAACTTATCTCAACACTCGTATGTAGATCTTGCTGAAACATTCCTTATGGGTACAATACTGTATGATACAAGGAAGTTCGATTATCAAAGGTATAGGAGTTTTGTTGGTAAGTTGACTTACTTGACTATTAGTCTATTACTTAACCATATATGTCTTTAGGGTCAGTGTTGTAAGTAAATTTATGGAGTCTTCCATAGTGTCACTAGACCAGGCAACGGGAAGCAATAATTCTTGGAAGTTCATGGGTTTGTTGCACAATTCTCAAATATTTCAAAGAGTCACCTAGTCAATGTTTGTTGCACAAGGTTCATGGGAATATTCCAAGTAGGTTACAATTAGTTTTCTATCACGTAGACCTACCACCGAACATTATATAATCTTGGAAGAAATTTAGTTACATGGAAAAGAAATACTTCCTCCGCCCCAAATTAATAGTCCAGCTTTCCTTCTGTAGTCCATCTCAACTTAATAGTCACGTTTCCAAAAATAGCATAAAAAATTATGTGAGATTGTAAAGTTACTCATCCGACAATCCGAAAATTACACGAGAGAACAATGATCCAAATGGATGTACATTCATTTTAAAGGTATTCATTATTTTTAGGAGCATAACTTTGGAAAGTACATTTTTTTCTTATAATGACTTCCAAACAGCGGCTATTAATTTTGGACGCGGGGAGAAGAAACAGAGCGCAGTAGTCAGAACCGGTGCAGAGGCATAATATAGATCAGCATCTCATTGTCTACTCTAATGGACTTATTTTATGATATTGAGGTTGCTCTTCATACTGCTTCCAATCCATTTCTGAGAGAACAAACAAAGCATATTGAGGTTGATTGCCGCTTTGTTTACGAAAAATTTCAGTCTAAAGATATCGTTAATTCTTTTGTTTGCTCAGAGGATCAGATGTCTTCACAAACCTCTTGCCTAATATGGAGTTTATATTATCTATTCCACGTTGCGACTACTTGACGTATAGAATCCAGATTGAGGGAGACTATCAGTAATTTATAATTCTATTAATTAACTATTTACCAATCGGATAAATAGAAAAAAAAAAGTCTTAATAGGTTTTGGAAGAAGTCAAATTGAAGTCATACGAGCCCCAAAAATTATTGACTTGGATGTGCTTGTTTATGTGGTGAAGTAAAATAAAATCAACAAAAAAGTAGCAATGGAGACAAGAAGATCAGGAAATGAAGCGGTTAAAGGGAAATAAACAAGGCCAAACAATCTGGTGAAAGATGTAACAATCGCAAAACCAAGAACAGTAAGTTTACACAAGCAGAAAATGAAGAATCACTTTCTTGACTGGTAGATCCAATCCAGACGATCTGGGATGGTCTTTGCAGAAAGCTTTACATATATCTCTACAACAGGTGGCTGCTTTTTCAACCTCACAAGTGAGGAAAGGTGGAAAATATAGGATATTAGAAGATGCGCATCTCATTTTTTGGAAATTAGACATAATACAGCAAAATTGGGAGAGACGGGTATTTCCCTTATCTATCAAGAAAACATATCGTCACATATTTTATGTAATATTGTCGCAGTAGTCCTTTAATGATGTAAATCTGTCACATCAAAGAATGAAAGAAATATAGTGGATGAAGACAAGTATTACAGGAAATAGAAATACAATTGCCATACTACGTTGGAAATAAATGTAGCATTAATTGTTAATTGGAAACTAATGCAAAAAATTATGAAAAATGATATAAGCCATAACCTTGAAGAAAAAGTTGTATCTTTGACACGAACCCTGCTATTTCTGATGCGGCCTAGTACTGGAAATTCTGCAATTCCTAAGGCCTCAGCTCTCTATAACCCACAAAACAAACCAAAAAAAATTATTACATAACTCAACACGGTGACAAGCACAAACCATGTTCATTGTTAATTTTTGCACAAACAAGAATTTGATGAGACATCAAAATACAATATAAATTCAAATAAGGGTTTTTTACTACCTCACAAGTAGTAAAAATTAGATTTTGGAACCAAGGTTCTAAAAGGCGCGGGCGTGGTCGAGGCATAGAGATCAGGCCTCGAGCCTTAGAAGCCTAGGCATAAAAAGGCGTTTTCCCTTTTTTTATTATTTTAATTATTTTAAGGCTAATAGTAGTAATATAATAAAATAATACATACCTTAAATTTTGAAAATATATTTGTATGTTTGGTAGCCATCTTTCTCATATGCATGCTCCATAATCAATATACGAAATGTATTTCTCAACATTTAATAAGCAATATACAACTTTCACCTTTCAAATAAGCAATGTAATTTTCACCTTTCAAATAAAATAAATAGACTTTTGGTCGGAAATCAGTCGGCAATGTTCAACTTTTTTTTTACGAGAGGCAAAGAGGTTTGGGATACTGTTTGTCTTTTGATTGTTTTGGATGAGATTAAAAAAAAGTTTTTAAAAGGCGATATCGTTTCATTAAAGAGTTTTTTTTTAAAGTGCGCCTTAAGCCTTTTACCAAGCATAAGGCGTATGCGGGGCATTTCTCCCAAGTCTCAAGCCTAAGCATACCTAGGCGGAGTCTAGCCGCTTCTTTTAGAAACACAATTTGGTACTATAATTAATTTTGGACTTGGTACTACTTCGGTACACTTATCGTTGTTGAATGTAAAAAGTTCACCAATGAAAGTGATATTTAGCAATGAAAATGTCCAGAAGTCTTTGAAAACAATTAAGGTAATAATACCAAAGTATAATTTCAAACAGTAGTGAGGTACCTAATAAAAATCACCCTTGAAAGTATACAAAGTAATGAAGCAGAAAAAGAATCAAGAGAACATCCACCAACCTGAATTAGATAAGGCAAATCAAATTTGCAGATGTTATATCCAATAATAATATCAGGATCCACTTCACGGATAAAATCCTGCAAACAAGCCTTGTAAGTGAAACTAAAAGTTGGGATTGATCTAAGTTGTTGCCAAATATATAGTTAAGTGTCATTGCAGGAATTAGAAGTGGAAATTAAAACAGAAGACCTAAAAACGGGGTGGCAAAACAATTGTGGAGATTCCCAAGAGAAGAAGAATCACTTCGGTTCCCTAAAATCAGACATAAATATGGATTGGATTGTAACGGGTGGGACTCCAAAAAGGTTCAGATAGTTTTTTGGAGGTCCTTGGATATTCATATCACATGGTATATAATCGTTCCTAAAGGGAGTGTCGTTGAAGTAGGGAACAGTACTTCTATTCAATTTTGGGAAAGTGTTTCGATGGGAGAACCTTCTTTCCAAACTCTCTTTCATCGGCTTCGCAAACATCAACTTGAATAAAAATCGTACCTTCATTTCACATGCATCTTTGGACTCCAACTAGTTAGCTTCTTGGAATTTACTGTTTCATAGAAATTTAAATGACTTTCAGACAGTTGAATTCATTTCTTCAACCAGGATCATTGAGAGTATTCATCTTCACAAAGGGCTTCGGAGACAAGAAGAGAGAGTGGGCTTTAGACAATCAAGGCTTCTCTTGCACACCATTGAGAGTATTCATTTTCACAAAGGGCTTGGGAGACATGAGCCATTTCTTCCTTTGTTTTCACCTTCAGGCTTCTAAGTTGATTTGGGCAGTCCCAAAGTCAGGGTTTGTGGCACACATGAAAATGTAAACACTTGTGATATGTTGCAAAGGAGTCCTTATAAATACTATATGCGGATTGGTGTGGTCTTTGCAAAAATAGCAATGAGTTGTTCACTCATTTCTTCATAGTCTGTTTGCTGCCTTTAATTGGGGGGGTTGGGGGGAATTGGGAGCTGAATATGGTCGGGTCATTGCCTCCTAAACCAATCGACATCCTCCTTTGAGAATGGAAAGGCTTGCGAATTCTTCAAAATTAGGATGCCTTTCGAGATGCCCGGCCCTTGTTGTTTTTATTTTATTTGGCTGGAACAACATAACTTGAGCTGGAAAAATTCAATATTGTAGTTTGTAGACCTTTTCCCCTTTTTTCAGTGCTATTATCTCTGTTTTCTGTTTTATATATTCAGATTTGGTCGGATGTGGACCGTTGGTCCGTAATGTTGTAACGATTATGGCTTTTTTTCATCAATATAATTGTTTCTGATCAAAAAAAAGAACTACAAACAATTAGTGCATAGCAATCACACACTTCCTCATTACGATCAACGCAAATAACTAAAAATTATATAAGAGTAAGTACAAAGTTTGAAAATTGTTTGTGATTGTTAGGGTTTAATTTTTACAAGCTTATCATGTATTTATTTGGGATATCCTACTATACTTTACAAGGGATAATATTGCAATATTAAATTTATTTATTTTTTAATTAAATAGTTGAGGTAGCAAAACACACAACTCAATATTTAGCCCAACTCTGCCACTGTCTTTTCTCCCTCTAAAGTTCCTCGAGCTTGGTTGTAATGTCCTAAATTTACTCTTTGAGTATACTCGACACTCATCCTTTTGATATACCAAATGGATTCATCTGTTATGTCATATATACTGACGCTTGAGAATTGTTCAAGAAAAGTGTTGGAGATTTGTTGGAAACTTAGTCTACCTCACTGTTACTCGTAGAGATATCCAGTATGATTGTCACGGAAGTTAGCCAGTTATATATGAACCTAATAAGCCTCAGTGGGAGGTTATTTGCCATATTCTTCGATATCACAAGGGAGCCTATGTTACTTCACAACTATTAAGCACCGATTCTTCAAAATAATCATTGCACCCGCACCCGCACTGAATCCCTAAACCAATGCCTTATTTTGTCAAATCGCCGCACCCCTACCCCGCACCCTCATTCGCACCTGTCCGCACCCATGCTTCATAGCTTCACATGGTAGGAAAAAGACCATGGTGTCTCGATCTCGTGCCATCGTTAATTATTGGGCAATGGTTCATTGAGATGTCATGGTTCTTGTTGTTTGTAAAAATTATTCATCTACGTGGACCAATGAGAAATGGACTTATGTCCTCCTACGTGGCAGTTCTCACTACTTACTATCTTGGTCGGCTCCAGAGACCCTTGGTCGGCCAACCGGCCGACCAACTTCAAGAATACAAACCATCAAGTAGCAAAACTCACTCGGGTGGAACAGCTAACAGGGCTTGTACACGTACCTTTGAATGTCAACGGTCTTATTTATTGTATACAATTGTAAAAGCCTTGATATATAAAGGCATTCCATCTCTTGGATTCCTAACCACTATAAATACACGATCTCCCTTAGCTCAAAGGGATGATTCAATCAGGCACAAACATACTCAACCCTGAGCGATTGTAACCACCAGAAATAATAAAAACAGTGGACGTAGGCTTTTCGCATAGCTGAACTACTTTAAAAACCTTGTTTGTTGTGTGTTTGCTTTGCTTGATTATTTTTATTTTATCTGTGATTATAAATTTGGACCTACTCTATTTTTAGACATCAACAGATTGGCATCGTCTGTGGGAACGATTGTTGGTCATCGTACTCTACCTATTTTATTCATTTGTTCATCTTCGAAGTTCTCTGAGGAATGACAACCGTTCCTGAGAGCAGCCTTGCGATTGTAGGTAACAATCCAGATCCATCTACTCCTCCTAGTGTGGCAAATCTTCAAGGAATTTTGCTCAACCTTGTTAAAGGGCAAGAAGCTTTGCAAGAGTCAGTTCGTCAATTGGCTCGCACGTTGCAAGACAAGTCTACCACTGAACCATCCCGGAGGGATATGCCACCTCCACCAGCCAGAAATGAGAGAAGTAATCGCTCCAGATCCTCTCGTGACAGATCTTACCGTCCTGGGGCAACATCGTCAATCCGATCTACAGATTATTACGATGGTCGGTCTTTCTCCAACGAACGGCCGAGCGCATTAGAACGCTTTAAGTAAGGCATCTGCCTTTGATTGTTTGGGGCCCCGAGCAACCAGAGGTTATCACAGGGAGACAGATCGATCTCGCGAGCATAGAGAAGAATCCGTGAGGTCTAGGGCTATCATAAGAGGCTCTGCGCGTGCGGAGCAGACTTCTCAGGAAGAGCGCTCAACACATGTGCACAGTAAAGCCACCAAAGCTGCCTCACCCAAGTCTAAACCAGAGGAACATTCCAGGAAGGGATCCATGCAGCGACTAGAAGATCATTTGGGAGAAATGGCTAAAACTAAAAACCCTTGGCAGAGGAGTTATGTGAAGGGATTCCCTTTTATTCAGGCAATTGTGGACTACCCCAAACCTCTGAAATTCAAGCCACCGGTTGTCACTCCCAAGTATGATGGGAAGACTGATCCAGTCCTCCATATTGAGCAATATCAAGTTGTTGCTGATATCTACTCTGTCCTCGACGAGATGCGTTGTCGGTCATTCTCAAGTTCCATCACAAGTCCAACCCAGTTATGGTACAACAACCTACCCAAAGGGAAAATTTCTAGTTTCCATCAGTTGGCCGAGTTGTTTATTGATAACTTTCGTTTTGGGGCAAAGCCAATCAAGAGTGTCACCCATCTCTTGACCGTTCATCAAAGACCTGGAGAAACTACTCGGGAGTACATCATTCGCTTCAATAATGAGAAACTAGAAGTGGTTGATTATGAAGAGAAGACTGTCATTGTTGCGTTGATGAGTGGATTGCTCGCCAAGGACCTGTACTATGCTCTAGCAAAAAAAAACTCCCAAGACCATGACAAAATTGATGGCCAAGGCTGGGATGATTATGAACGCCGAGCAGGCAATGGCTGTTAAAGGCCAGAGCCAGAAGAATTCAACCAACAAAGATCAGAAGGACAAGAAGGTTGATAAAATCAAGAAGTATGATTAATATACCCCACTCACCAAAAGTGTCCATCACATACTGGAGGAGATTAGGGGCAATAAAGAGTCAAACTGGCCTAGGAAACTAAAGTCGTCTCCCAACAGGAGAGATAAATCCAAATATTGCGATTTTCACAGAGATCACGCCACTAACAATTGCATCGCTCTGAAGAACGAAGTGGAAAATCTCATCCGTCGAGGAAAATGGACTATATATGTTGATCGGGCTAGTGGTCGAGACACCAGAAAAAGGTTTGAGTCACCTTGCCGAGGAAAAGATGACAAGAAAAGGGCTCGAGATGATGATTATGATGACGACCCCGAACTGCCGAAGAAACCCAAGCTGCCAGAAGTAGAGGTAGGAATGATTTATTTTGGCTGTCATTTCATTGCATGAGGAGATGCCGGTAGTGGAGATGAGATAGCTGAAAGAAAAGCTTATTTAATGAAGCCAAAGTCCGCCCTTCCATCAGACAGATTGACATGTCCAAGTTCACAGATGGTCGGCCCAGGAAAGTAAACAAGGACAGGTTAGTGATCGGCCTCTCCAAGAATGATCCAAGCGGAGTACTTTATCCTCATAATGACCCACTGGTTATCACTTATCGGGTTATTTATGGCAGAGTAGCAAGAATCCTGGTAGACAATGGGAGTTCAGCAGATGCCATGTTCTATAGCTGTTTCCACAGCCTAGGGCTACGAGACAGCAAATTAAAACCCTATCACAGGCCTCTCATCGGATTCTTAGGAGAATCCTTTGGGGACAATCAAACTGGATGTCTTGGTTGGCGCTTGGCCAACAAGCAAAAAAGAGAGGATTCGTTTCTTTGTATTGGATAAAATGTCCCTTCAGCTTGCAACATGATTCTCGACAGAGTTGGGATGAAACAGTTGGAAGCTATACCGTCTAAAGTACATCAATGTATGAAGTTTCCGACCAATTATAGAGTCGACATAGTGAATGGCAACCAGATGAAGACTAGAGAGTGCTATTACACTTCGGCCAACCATCAGGAAGTTTAGAAAAGCACTACCACCTATAATATTAACACTCTGGATCCTCGAGAGGAAGAAGATCTAGTCAAAGGACAAGTTATAGAGGCAACAGAGACCATTGTGCTTGATGACGAGAAGCCAGAAAGAACCACTCAAATTGGCTTGACTTAACAGCTGGAACTGACTGCATTCCTTAGAGAGCAGAGAAACGTGTTTTCTTAGAGCCATAAGGATATGGCTGGAATTGACCCTAATTTCATCTATTATGAGCTCAACATCTACAAAGATGCTAAGCCGATTAAGAGGAAACGAGGAGTGTTCAATCCAGAAAAGAACCTCGCCATCCAAGAGGAAGTGGAGAAATTGTAGAGCTCTCAATTTATAGAAGATGTCAAGTACCCCAACTAGTTGGCCAATGTAGTAATGGTCAAAAAGAAAACGACAAATGGCCAAAAGATCTTCTAGTGCGTAGACTTCACCGACCTCAATAAAGCATGCCCAAAAGATCATTTTCCTTTACCAAGGATTGATCAGTTTGATCAGTTGGTAGATGCAACTGCAGATTATGAGTTACTCAGCTTCATGGAAGCCTATTCCGGTTATAATCAGATTAAAATGAAGCCAGAAGACAAGTAGAGCACGTCTTTTATCACTAGCCGAGGTACATACTGCTACAACGTTATGCCCTTTGGGCTAAAAAGCGTTAGAGCAACGTACCAGAGGCTGGTGAACAAAGTGCTTGAAAAGAAGATTAGCAAGAACATGGAGGTATATGTGGACGACATGCTCACCAAGAGCAAGGTGGCCACCAACCACATTAAAGACTTGGCTCAAACATTTGACCATTTAGAAAAAGCACCAGATGAAACTCAACCCGACCAAATGCATATTCAAGGTACAAAAAGGAATGTTCTTGGGCTATATCGTGAACCAGAGAGGAAGAGAAGCCAATCCTGACAAGATAAAGGCTTCGATTGAGATGCAATCACCCATATGCAAGAAAGACGTGCAGAAGTTGACTGAAAGAGTAGCAGCCCTCAACCGTTTTGTATTCCCAGCAACCGACAACTGTCTTCCATTTTTCAAGGTGCTCAAAAAGACCTTTGAGTGGAACGACGAGTGTGAGAAAGGTTTCTTAGAATTGAAGAAGTATTTAGGGTCTTCACCATTACTCTCCCGACCAGTTTTGGGAGAAAGGTTGTAATTTTACTTGGCTGTTTCAGAGTCAACTGTTAGTTCTGTCTTGATCCGAATAGAGGGTGGAGTTCAGAAACCTATTTACTACACCAGCAAAGCATTCCAAGGAGCAAAAGTCAAATATCCACGCTTGGAAAAACTAGCACTTCCACTTATTGAAGCCTCCAGGAGAATGGGACCATATTTCCAAGCACACGCTATTGTTGTATACACTGATTTGCCCCTGCGATAAGCTTTGCACAAACCGGAAAAGTCGGGAAGGTTGATGTCCTGGGCAGTTAAACTAGGGGAATATGAGATTGTCTATGAGCCAAGGGCTGCATTGAAAGAGCAAGCAGTAGCGGAGTTCATTACAGAATTCACATACCCAGAGGTGACCAACAATTGAAGTTTGCCTGTCGAGCATACTTCTTTGGAGAAGAGCTCAACTGAAAAGCAAACTAAGATTGTCGTCGACCAATCGAAAACATCAGTCTCCCTAGAAAAAGCTCAGCGATTAGCTGAATAGAGCAAGAAGATGACATGGAGTATTATCAGAGGAAGACTTCAGCAACGAGATTCCAGTTTGGAAATTATTTATGGATGGATCTTCATGTCGCGCTGGCAATGGAGCAGGACTTATCATCAACACTCCAGATGACTTAGATGTGGAATATGCTTTATGTTTTCCGTTCCAAGCTTCCAACAACGAGGCCGAGTACGAGGCGTTGATTACGGGTTTGGAACTCGCTTTATCACTAGGTGTCGGGCGGATGATAGCACACAATGATTCTCAACTCATTGTCAATCTGATGCTTCAGATATATGAAGTCTAAGGAGAACTTATGGTAAGGTATTTGAACAAAGCTATCGAAGTTAACTCTTTGTTTCCTACAATCAAGATGGTCCGGCTCCCTAGAGTGGAGAACACCCGAACAGATGCCCTTGCTCGGCCAGTCTCAACAACTCGGACAGAACTCAGACGAACCATTCCAGTAGAGATCCTCACACATATAAGCATTGATGTGGAAGTTGTCAATATTATCTCTGTAGAATTGGGTCCTTCCTGGATGGATCCGATCAAAGACTACATTGACAAAGGGTTGCTGCCATCCGACCAGAAAGAAGTCAGGAAGCTGAGATACAAAACAGTTACTTATGTTTTGGAGCAAGGCATTTTGTATAAAAAGGGATATACTGTTTCCCTACTTCGTTGTGTTCATCCAGTCGAAGTACAGGACTTGATCAAGGAGGTATACATGAAGGCTCATGTGGAGCTCATTCAGTCGGCCGATCATTGGTGCAAAGAATAGAAATGCAAGGCTACTACTAGCCAACGATGAAGTCAGATTGTGTTTTTTTCGCTAAGTGTGATAAGTGCTAGAAGTTCGCTACTATACATAGAAGACCGGGAGCTGCCCTAACTTCAATCACTTCTCCTTAGCTGTTTGCTATTTGGGGGATCGACTTGGTCAAACCATTGCCGACCACCAAAGGAAGGTTCAAGTATTTGATTGTAGCAGTGGATTACTTCACCAAATGGGTGGAGGCTGAGCCCTTGATTGATATGCCTTATCAGATATGGAAGCAAATCATATGCCATTATGGGACGCGTATTCTTTCATCACTGATCATGGTACTCAGTTTGACAATGAGGAGTTTGAGGAATATTGCATCCGGTCCGAGATTCAGAAACTTCATTCAGCACTTGGACATCCACAAAACTATGGCCAGACAGAGGTTACTAACAAGACTTTACTTGAAGGGTTGAAGAAAAGGTTGAATGATGCTAAAGGGAACTGGATCAACGAGTTGCACAGCGTCTTTTGGGCTTACGGGACTACGCCAAAAACAGCAACAAGGAAAACTCCATACATACTCGCTTTTGGCACTGAGGCAATAGTACAACAGAAATAGGTTTGCCGACTCACAGGGTACTGAATTTTGACTCCCCTAAGAGTGATCTCATGAGGAGACTGGATCTAGACATGGTTGAAGAAGTCAGAGAGGATGCTGCTTTTCAACAAAGGACTGCTAGATTCTACAATAGAAGGGTCAAGCCGACCAACCAAAAAGAAGGAGACTATATCCGTAAGAAAGTATTTCAGAAGGGCAACAAGTTGGAGCCCAACTAGCACGGTCCTTATCGCATTTTTGCAGTCATCCGACCAGGTACCTATCACCTGAAAATACTTGAGGGGGAAGAACACAAGAATCCATGGAACGCGACCACCTACAAAAATATTATCAGTAATTTTGATTTGATGCAGTTGTTTATTCAATTTAATGAAGTTGAGAGTTGCTATCAAGTATGCTTCCTTTTTATGTTTTTTTTTCGGGGTAGGGTGATATACATCCAGCAATAACAAACTTAACTTCAAAAAAGTAAACTTTTCCAATTCAAACTTTTCCAACTTTAAAAAAGTTTAATTTGGAAATTTCTTTTAGAGTTCATATATGATTTCGTCTTCGACAAGTCAAGAACAAGAAGTCAGTAAAACTTCATGTATGACTTAAAGTTAAACCCAAGAAGTTTTACCTGACTAGGTTAAACGCAGGAATAAATATACATTCCTAACACACTTGGTCGCCAATGATAATTGATGCAAACACTTAGCTCAACAAAACTACTTACAGTTTTACCTAAGTGCATTAGTAGAATCTAAGGCAATACAAAATGGGTTCAACACTAGACCAAACACTTGTCATTTAAGCATTATCATTTAAGCAGATTATCTAGTCGGCAAACTAACTAACTAATCATAAGGCATATTACCTAGTTGGCAAGCTGATTAACTAATCATAAGCTTAAGTAAATGTTGAAATGTATTAACAAACATACATATTGAAAAACTATTTTATTCCCAACATAATTTGTTATAATACAAAAATCAAAAGGCAGGAAATACAAGTTTATTCTACTGGACGTTTTCCTTCAGCGTTACTCATCCGAGCAGGAGGCTCATCAAAGGTGCTCGATAAGGTTGTAGCTCTGAAATCTCTTATAGCCTATTACGTTTGATGTTGCTCGTCCGATCTAACAAATGAGAGGGACGAATATATTCATCTTCATCCTGAAGGCTATAATCACCTATATACTTTCGCACTAAGCTTTGGGGAATAGCGTCGATCGATATCCATGCAGCATCAATCTTGAAGGGAGGATCAAGGTAATCCAACATACTTGGATCATACCAGTGCGACAATTCATTTTTGTCGTGTACCTTCAGCAATCCGAGCACATTCAACCAACCCCATTTATATCCTTCCCGACGAGATTGCCCCGGGTGGTCATCCAGGCTAGTTAAAGCCTCATCATATCCATCCATCCAGACAACTTTGGGTAGTTTATGGAAATGAAAAGTTAGTCGATCTACTCTGTCTTGGAGCTTCTTGATGGCTTTATCCTTCTCCTGCAACAAAGTTGCTTGGTCGGCCAAGATATTCTTAGTTCTCTCTTCATCTACTGTTGGTCGAGCAACAGCTACCTGTCTAGAGGGTTGGTCAGACTTGGTGTTTCTCTTCTTTAAGTTTTTTCAAGCTCCTCTAGCAGTCTGGCATTCTCCATCTCCAAGAAAAAGACTCTTTCATTTGGCCCAGTATCAGGGGCCTTCTTCAAACTATCCAGCTCATTCCTGAAGGGATTATTTCGTTTTTCCAAGAGTGCAACAATCTCCCGAGAAGTTTCTGCTTCTTTATTTAGCACAATTTCCTTCTTCAAGGTAAATGTGATTTCTTGCAACTTCTTGTCAAACCCCCAACCTGCTCTCAAAACTTCGTACTTAGCTTCATAGTTAAGAGTGTAGCAATGCCCGAAAAAGATTGTGATCTTCTTGCAGTTGTTCAACCATCTCATAGTAGGCAGCGTTGTTCGCCACAGCCTTATCAAGAAGGCAATGAAGATGAACATAGGCATCTTTCACTTGGCCAGAGGCATCTGCTCCGAGCAACCCTACCAACTCTTTTTCAGTCAAAGCCACATGACCAGCTTCAAGAAGACTTTGCAACGTCTCAACAGGTCGGATTCAGCATAAATTATCATATTCTTCCTGGCATCAAACTGGAAATTCACAAGTATAAGAACATAAGTCCGACCACAAAAGACAAGCAGCAATAATCAAACAAGCGAACGATATCAAAGAAGCACGGGAAAGATTGAACAAAACTTCTCCATTTCATTCAAAAATCAAGGATTACAAATGTGGTTCCATTACAAATGAAGAAAGAAGAAAAGAGAAATACATAAAAAGAGGACAAAAACTAGCTAAAGGAATTAGACCTTCTCCTTGGCTGCTGAGTCAGAAGGAGGTAGGTCGATTATAGCAGCTTGCACCATGGAAGATTCCCCAGAACCCTCTTCATCATCAAACTCCTCATCAAAGTTGGGATGGGTTCCTGGGTTATGCCTTTGAAATAATTCTGATTCTGCTTCCGTACCGACCTCCTTCAAGGCATGGACCAACCATCCTTATAAGAGAGCTTCTTGGCATACTCAATTTGGATGGCTGCTCCAGCAAATGCCCTGTCCCATCCTTTGTTGGCGGCTTCCTCCTTATCAGATTTATTCTTGAGCTTTAGCTCCAAGAATTGTTTTTCCTTTGAAGCCACGTCGGCAGTCAAAGTGGTGACCTTATCCTCAGCAAGTTTGGCCTTGTTCACGGCCTCTTTCAACTTCCTCTCAACAGACGTAGCTCTCTCTTCGGTTGCTCGGATTTTATCTCCCCGTGTCTTTCTCTCATTCCCAAGAGCTTTTTCAGAATCCTTTAAAGACTTCTGCAAACCTTCAAAGGCTTATTCCAAGTCTGCCGAGGAAGCCTTCAGTTGGTCGTCCTTCTCGAGCATTTGGTTATAATCAACCAAGAACTGCAAGAGAAGAAATACACAACATCAATACAGGAAGAGATTAGGTATACATTATTGAAGACAGACAAAGAATTTAAGTACTTACCAAGGTTAAATTCTGACTAGCCCTCTCCATCAACCGGGCTCTTGACATCGGGGTTGTTGACGACCTATCCGCTGGAAATGTTCCAGCCTTTATCAAACCCTTGGCCAATCCAAGATTGATGGCCACAGAGGCATCTTCAATCCTGCCTTGGTCGGCAGAGGCTTTCTGTGCCAACTCTTGGTGGCTGGGCAGACCTTTCTTCAACCTCTTGAATTGAGGATCAACAGTTCTTACTTCTTCAGCATTGAGGACTTGGGGCCTCTTGTCGATAGCAGTATTCTTTTTGGCAGGAGGAGGAGATCCAGATCCAATCAACAAGTTTGAAATCTTTCTCTTCACCATTTCTGCAGAGGGTGAAGTTGGGATGGTTGTGAGGTCAAGTGATTCAAAGGAAAATGATGTTCCTCCTTGTGCAAGCTCTCTCTACTCCAGTTGACTCGACAGGAGAGGAAGTGGAAACTGGTTCCTCGTCCAAGTTGATGGGAGACTGAGGCAGAATGATTGTTGGTCGAGCAACAAAAGAAGTAACTGCAATCCTATATTCTAGCAGGACAGAAGCTGCTCAGGGATGTTGTTCTCCTACTCTTTGGTAGATGGCCCACAAATATTTGAGATCGTCAATATTAACCTCACTTTTCCTTTGGGCACTTCTTTTTGTGTTCTTCTGCATAAAAACAAGACGAGACAGTTAATCGGCAAACCATCAAGCAGTTAGTAAACAAGGAAAAAATTGAAAATCAAAACAAATGTACGACCTATGCCACACCGTTCCTGGGGGCAGCTGGGTCCAATATATGTTATTCCCTCAGAAAGGGGTATTGCCAATTCTTCACTACAACACCATAGCATCAGTAATCTTTGTTGGAATCTAGCAAGTTAACCACCAATGCCCTATTAACCTGTTTGGTCTTCATATAATAAGTATTATCACAAGTGGTTCCCCACTTATAACAAAACATCAACTCGGGAATCCCAATACGAGTCCCATGAATTTCGTTTAACTTATCCACCCCATTTACAATCCTCCATGTATAGGGGGGCTACTCTCGCTGGGACTACATCAAAATACTGGCAAAATTGAAGAAAAAAGGGGTTTGGGCGAAAGATGATACCGCACTCATGAACAGAGTTGGGATCCAGTGACCCTCTGACAAAGACAGCACATCAACAAGCCCACTAGCTATTTCTAACCATACCCAACTAGAAATCTTTCTTCTCTCCCTAAATTCCTCTAAAGAACCTTCGTCTGCAATTTACACCATTATTGAAAGACTGGAAAAATCAAAGAAAGGAAAAGCAAGAAAGCTTACAGAGTTGAAAAACGATGGCAAAGAGCAAACAGCGAAAGCAGAAGGAAAGCTTGTGAAGAAAGGGAGAGCCGAAGTTATGAAATTTTGAGGTAAAGAAAAGTGGAGGGAAACAATCTTCCTTTTATAAGTAACCTTGAAATAAGAAATGAAATGATTAACTAAACGAACAATTAAACTATTGACGCCTGCACGAGTCCCAACACGCAGAAAGACCAACGTACCCTTTGGCGGTTCGCTAAAGTTTAGACTATTTAAAAAAAGCATTATCAGATACACTAGTGAAAAATTTTACAAATCCAGGAGGTCGGCTGCTGACCAACTCCCAGATAGCACTCCGATCAATCATCAAGCATGGAGCATTGGGAGCTTTTGTTGTATATATAAATTATTCATCTATGTAGACCAATGAGAAATGGACATTTGTCCTCCTACGTGGCAATTCTCACTACTTTCTTGGTTGGCCAATCGGCCGACCAACTTCAAGAATACAAACCATCAAGAATAGTAACAGTCACTCGGGTGGAACAGCTAACAACTCTTGTACACGTACCTGTGAATGTCAACAGTCTTATTTATTGTATACAAATGTAAATGCCTGGATATATAAAGGCATTCCATCTAGTGGGTTCCTAACCACTATAAATACATGATCTCCCTTAGCTCAAAGGGATGATTCAATCAGGCACAAACATACTCAACCCAACCCTGAGTTATTGTAACCACCAAAAATAATAAAAACAGTGGATGTAGGCTTTTCTCATAGCTGAACCACTTTAAAAACCTTTTTTGTTGTGTGTTTGTTTTGCTTGATTATCTTTATGTTATTTGTGATTATAAATTTGGACCCACTCCATTTTTAGACATCAACAGTTATGTTCTTTACTTTGTAGTATGGGGACTGATGTTCTAATATTAATGTATTGAGATAATCAGAGAGTTACCTTCATTGCTATAAAAACGAATGCTTCATGAGAAGAAGAAACACATTGGAGGTTCATTGTCATTTTATTAGGGGTCTTATCCTTTAGAAACAAATTGCTACTCCTTATCTACAGTTTAGGGACCAGTTTGGTAATATTCTCACCAAGTATTTGACTCAGCCTACGTTCTGTAGTTGAAGTTGAATTCCTATCTGGGCATATTTGATCTATGTGCTCCAGCTTGGGAGGGAGAGTTCTTATTTTATACCGTATATTTGTGTGGATATTGTAATATACCCCAGCAGGGGTAATATTGTAAGGTTCCAGTTTTTGTTTACTAATATATATAGTTAGGGACAGAAAAATGCATAAACCAATATAATTCATCGTCCGTTTGTTGTTTTTTCTTCTCTCCCTTTCAAAACGATATTTTCTCAGTAATTCTAAATTTCTGTGCAACTTTATTGTGATCAAGGCAAGGGAAGCAGAAAGAGAATACGCTTTTCAAATGAGAAAGACTAAACTCTACACCTTTCCCTGCACTTCATAAACAGATACTAGCATTGTATGTCAGCCATGGGAACCAAAACCATTCCTCAACAAGGTCCCTCGTATATAAGATTCAATAGGCATGTCAAGTTTAGTTAGACAGTGCATTTCCTATTAAAAAAATTGTGTACTTGTATGTTAGGAGATCAAGCTTTGCACCATTGAAAAAATATGGGATGGAAATATAAAACTAAACAATTATGAAGGAAGACAATCTTTTAAAATAAAGTATTTAAAAAATGGGGGCTCTAGGGGTGTATTGTACTCCCTATGCATTAAATGCTAACTATTTTAGTTGTTACAATTGCCTCGCGTACAAGAAGGCTGTTTTTCAGAATAATTTAACTTTTGCCAGAAGCATTACCCTCCAAGCTAGCAGGACTTCTTTTTCTGTGTCAAATGACATCACATCAACGCCGACTATAGGTGAGCATGACTTCAGAGTCATCACATTACGAACAAATGGCTGATTCTCTCCCTGCAAGGTAACTAAATTGGCCACCTAGAATGAAGTGAGAAATCTTATGTCAGCAAATGAAAAACAAAAGACTTACAAAAATGCAGAATTGTTGTGCTCATCAATTAAATGGATGATAGGGATAGGTACTAAACCTGGATAACAGGATCATGGATAGGCTCAGGGAAAAGACCTTTACGACCAGCACACTCAATGTCAAAACTCAATATGCGAAATGGAGCCATTTTTGAGAATTCTCCTTCGGGAAGATGGCTGATCAATTGCGAGTAACTATCAAAAATTGTTAAGAAAAGAATTTACTATAGTAGGAAAAAATCGAATAACAAGAAGACAGAGTGGGAGCTTTTGTATAAAGATTGTAATGTGATCCGTGAATGAGGATACAGGCAATCAAACTCTAATTGGCAATAAGACAGATTCTTTGCAGTCTTCATATACTTTCCAGCAGGAACTTCAATCCAATTGCCACCGACAATATTGCAGTCAATCATGAATCGAAGAGCAAAAAGAACATTACTTTCATACGTCATAAAGCTTTTCATTCCAAGACCATCAATGTGTATGCCTCTATCAAGGATACCTACCAATTTGAATAGATAAAACGAAATCAACAAGAGAACGCGATTGTGAACACAATTAGGCGACATATGACAAAAAGGCATACTTAAATGACCTCAAGTTTTGTTCCATTCACTCCACCTTTGCATATATGTTTGTCATACTATAATATATAGTAGCAGATACAGCAAACGGTAGAGCAGATTCAGAATCAATCATGCATGAATATCTGTTGGCCTGTAGGCCCTTAAATGAGCCCATCAATTATTAATCCAATAAATGCATGAAGAAACAATGAGGCCATCAATTATACCCTATATTGATATTCTCATGCATGAACCAAAGCAATTACATAAAAAACTTCCATAACAGTCAAAATATGCAATCAACTCGATGCGAATTTTTACCCCGGCAGCTGGTAACCATTGTTGGCAATGCAACTACGATTTTAAGGAAAGGTTGTGAAATCTGCTGCTGGTAATACATAATGCTTCTTTTCTGAACCATTTCTACAGAGTGAACAAATTTGGGAACCTTACTGTTCCTGTTCGCTTCCCTCATCCTCCCCTGCAGTAACCACCAAGTGCAAAAAAGTATAGCTATTGTTAAATGAGAGAACTGACTTTTGATTATGCGTGTCCATATATACATACATATATATAGTATATGCACATAAACAGGTTCCTATCTTGGCTAATATAATACCTCAAGAATGTGATGAAAACGGGAAATATCATCAGGGCCCATTCCTGGAGGGCAGCTGATATAGAAATACGGCTCAAACCCATGAACATGGCAGCAGACGCTATGTCCTGACCAAAATCCAAGAAAGCACTTCATAGAATTAATGGGGCTTAATTTTTATCAACAAAAGCACCACAAAAATGCAGAAAACTGTAACATGAATGTTTTGAACCTGCAATGTGCCAAAAAGTACTCGTTGGGAATACAATTTCTATTCAACACATACAAAGATTGATGACATGCATAATTACCTCTTCATAGAGTTGTTTTTAGTTGTTACAACCTATAACTTTGCATGTACACCACACAATCCTATTTGCTATTCAATTGCATGATTAAAGCTTTGGATGGAGATTCAAAGTGCACTAGCAGCAAAAATATAGAGGATAATAACTGTGTATGGCTTTACATATCTGTTAAAATTGCAATATATCTATAATATAAGCAACGCAACACGGTATATAACAATGTTTCTATAATCACAAAAAATTGCAATATATCTATAATATAAGCAATGCAACATGGTATATAACAATGTTTCTACAATCACAAAATCTCATGAATACATCACATAGTGGTAAATCGCAAAATATCAACTATAAATCACAAACTAGAGATATATCGTAACATATAGTATATAGAATTTATTATAATTTTTTACTTTTTGTTTGAATGACTAGCAATCCTGTAATTCTTACCATTTTCTACTCTTATGTGGGATAAAGATCCCTTCTTTTCAGCTCTTACACACTCAAACAAAGACACCCATTAACCATAATCATTATTTGACATGAGGTAACTGCATACACGAGGTACACTAATGGTATAATTGTGTGTTATATTTATAATTGGACACATATAATCCTTATTTAATTTTGGTGGATTTAAACTTCGTAATATATTAGATTTTGTTGCACTTCAGTTTTACCAGCTGCGCATTTTTTCATACTTTGCTCTAAAATAGATATTTTACTTGAAATATGTTGATGCAAAACATTGCACTAATATTTGCATAACTGGTCACAAAATTTTATATAAAACTTCAATACTTCAAACCCAAAATCCATGGAACATGTCTAAAGTTTGGGGTATCCTGTACATAATGACAAACCTACTTTGGATTTGGTGTTTGGGCATTATGTGAGAGTCCATATGTCGGAAGATTTTCCTGTTCAGCTGCTTGTTGAGAGGAAAGGTCTTAGTTTTGTTCTGGGTATTTTGTATAAGGCCTCTATTTTTTGTAGTCGATAGCCACATTGTTTCCAAACGCAAAGGGTTTAATAATATCCTTGTTGGGACTGTTCCAATTAAGGATGCTATGGAGAGAGGGTCTTGAATAAAGAAGGTAGCTTCTGAAGTTGTTGAACCTCGGGTCATGGAGGTACGTACATAAGTTGCTGGTGTTGATTCTCTGTCTCCAGTGGTTTCTACAGCTTCTAAAGATTCTGGTTAGCTAGATGTGTTGCTTCCTGAATCTTATCAGATTTTGAGGGATATGTATCACATCCTTGTAGCTGCCTGTGATCCTCCACGCATGGAAAATGATGTACCCATCATTGAGATGGGTTGTGTTGGTACTAATAAGGAGCGCCAATGGTTTTCCTCTCTATTTCGGCACAGATGCGTCCTCGGGATGCATTAATTTAAAAGGGCTCAAGGAGTGCCAGCAGGCATCGGTTCTAGCTAATTACCCTGTGGGCTCTGTTACTGATATCTCAGGTTGGAGGTTCTTCTTCAGAGTTACAACCTAGTATATCTAGAAAATACAGACAAAATAATGCTAGGCAAAGGGATAGACTAATTAAGTTTCGAGCTCAGCAAGAAGCAAGGTATACCCTTTAATTGATATATTACATTTTGTGAATCTAACCTGAGAGTGTGTGGCCTCACGACGGTAGCTCCTATAGTGTACTCTCCACCTCTTCCTTCTCATATGACTCCTCCCTTTTTCTCTCTTTGCCACTGATTCTTCCTTTATACATATTCATGGTTGTATATTCTCTCCTAGGGTAACCATTAACATGGTATCTCTAGAAGAGATTATCCTGTTCCCAGACACCAATCGAAGTCTCAATTCATTTTTCTTTAAGAATATTCTGGGGGGTTTGTTTGCTGATATTGTTTCGCACCTTGCAATCTCTGATGTCTGTGAAGTAACAGTAACTTTATAAGGTTACTTCAAGTGAATAAGCTTGTTGCAGATTTTTGCAATTCCTGTTATGCTTCAACCATCCGTACCTGTTGCTTTCTGCAATTGTTGCAACTTCTGTTTAATCACGACATCTATTCAAGATGTGAATTACTAACAATTTGCAGCTAGTTTTTGTTTCTGGTTTCTTTATTCACAACTATTTAACTGCTCAACGTGTGTAATGTTAGTTAAGAAGGTTCATGGGCTAAAGCACTCATTTGGACTGTGATTTGATAAGTTTAGTCAGATTGTAATGGGAGTGGAGGCATTTGCAAAAAAAAAATTCTATTCATCTCCAATTTACACATGTTCTGAAATTGTGGCTCGTGGAGCTAATACTTGTGCTTCGATTCAAAAAGAAGAAGACTCAATTGGTGTCTTCTCCTAGTTGGTGCATCCTGTGTTGCAACCAACATGAGTGTGCATCATTTGTTAGTTCATTGCAACATCGCTTCCCTCATTTAGAGGAAAGTGATGAGAGTTTGGCGGCTAAATATGCTCCCTAGGCATACAAAGAAGTGCTCATCATTTTTGGTTTGTGTTACAAAGTGAGAAGAAACGCAATATAACATCTTCGAAGATGTATTATGGGGACAAACTTTTTTCAGGGGGTTGAAGTTTTGTATGTATGTTAGTCGCCCTCTTGATGCATTCTATGCAAGGGTGGCGATGAGTCCATTGACCATGTTTTGCCTCATTTTCCCGTCGCTAGAACTGTTTGGGTTTAGGTGCTAAATGTTCTTGCAATTCCTTTCTATGCTTCGTGTAATGGCGATAAGAAGGCCAAGTGTTCGTGGGCAGATATTCTAATGGCTTTGATGTGGTGCATTTGTTTGGAGAGAAATCGTCAGATTATTTCAAACAAATCAGTGGAAAAGGATAAGCTATGGATGAAAATTGGTATTACGGTGTCATCGTGAGCATCTTCTTCTAAAGCATTTGACCCTTGTCAGAAGTTGGGCAACAGTGTTACTTTAGCTTGAAAATTTGGAGTCTGGAATCATCTTTTTCGTGATAGCTTCGCTTGGCTAAGAGGGGGCTGCATTATGCATTGGATGTCATCTTTTCTTGCACTTGTATCTCCATTTATTTATTGTGCTTATCTTGATTGTACTGGTTGTTTATTTGATAAATTCATTTCGTCTTTGATCATAAATTAGCAATATATATTTTAGCCCATTTCCATATCTTGAGCATTTTCATTAGTTCTCGTGTTGTTATAATCCCATAAAGAATTTGGAATTTTCTGTATTTTTAGCATATTCTAGTTTGTGTCTTTATATCTATATAATAATTGAGGATGGTGTTTTGGCCCTCCCCAACTAACAGTCCAGATTTAGAGTTTGTACTATAAACACAAAGTAATGAAAAATAATGAGAAATCACACACACCAACAAATCACAAGACAAGATGTACGTGGTTCACCAATTTGGCTACGTACACGGATGATGACTTCCTTTCTTTGATATAAACAATAAGGGTTACAACTCTCTCAAACCTCACAATCATCTCAAAGTGTATACAAGAGCACTAAATGATGAACAATAGAGAAGCTCTATTATATTTATGTGTTTTGAACCATGACTGAAACCTTCCTTAAATAAGGAGTAAAAGTGAGCAGTAAAACGCATATAAATAGGACCCCGCGTGTGAACAGTACCCCGTGTCTGAACAGTAGAATTCAAGCCAATTTCTACAAATCTTCACATTTGCGAAAGAATTCTGTAACCCCCACACATCAGCGCAATCATTTAGGAACACCACCAATCAACCCCGAGGAGCCTCAACAATATAGAACATTGATCAAGTTTGAACAATGTTCAAACTTGATCACCGGTACCACCTTCGTCAACATGTTGGTCGGATTATCTTTGGTACTGGACATCAATATGCTTGGTCCTCCCATGATGAGCTTGATTCTTAGCCAAGTGAATAGCACTTTGACTATCACAATGCACCTCCACACAATCCAGTGTAATCCCCAAATCACCAATAAGACCTTGAAGCCATAGGGACTCCTTCACGGCTTCCGTTGCCACCATATACTCCGCCTCCATAGTAGACAAAGCAGTCGTGGCCTGCAACATAGACCTCCAACTCACCACTAGCTAATGTAAAAACATACCTCGTAGTCAACCGAAGCTTGTCCAAATCACCCGCATAGCCCGAATCCACATACCCACACACATGTGACTTCTCCACCCGTCGCTACACAAGTCCCACATCAAGTGAACCCCGTAGATACCGCAAAATCCATTTCACCGCATTCCAATGTTATTTGCCTGAATTTGTCATATACCTACTCACAACGCTCACTCTTTGAAATATATCCGGTCGAGTATAAACCATGACATACATCAAGCTACCCACCGCACTCGCATACAGAACTCCAGCCATATACTCCACCTCATCCTCAGTGCTCGAAGCCATCCTAGCTAAGAGTCTAGAGTGTGCAGCCAAAGGGGAATTCACAGGCTTTGCATCCAGAACCGTGCTACAATTTTCTCTAGGTAACCCTCCCTTCTTCCTCTCTCTATTAATCTCCATGCCGAGAATCTTTTTGCCTTTACCCAAATCTTTCATCTCAAACTCTTGACTCAATTGAGCCTTCATCTTGCCAAAATCTACCATGCTCGAACAAGCAATGAGCATCTCATCAACATACAAAAGTAAATTGATGAAAGTATCTTCCTTGAGCCGCTTGAAATATACACAATGATCAAAATCACTCTGTGTGAATTTTGTCCAAATATAAACGTGTCAAATCGCTTGTACCACTGTCGAGGCGATTGTTTCAACCCATACAAAGACTTTCGCAATTTACACACATGATCTTCCTTGCCAACAACCTTGAAACCCTCCTACTGAGACATATAAATCTCCTCCTCTAGATCCCCGTGCAAGAACGTCGTTTTGACATCGAGTTGTTCAAGCTCTAAGTCAAAACGCGGCACCATAGCCAATAGCACCCAAATGGAAGTGTGTTTCACCACCGGAGAGAACACTTAATTGTAATCAACACCTTTTATTTGACCAAAACCCTTGGCCACTAATCTTGCCTTGTAACGAACATCGGAATCTAGAGCCCCATATTTCTTACCATATACCCACTTACTCCCGAGAGACTTCTTCCCCTTAGGCAACTTCACAAGCTCCCAAGTTTGGTTGTTCTTGCCATTTTGACTAGGTCCCTCATCCGAAACCTCCATCTCTTTCATTTGAAGAATCAATTGGAGTAATCATCCTCCACCTCATCTAAGCTTAATAAATAGGTGATAATTTTATTAAACTCATCAAGATGTTCGGACATCGACATACCTTCAATATAGTCAAATCAGAATAGCTTCTTGAGATAAAGACGATTCTCTATGCTCTTCGTCATATATTTGTCTTCCAATTTCTTCCATATTGACTCTGCCAATTCTTCCTTCATGACATTGTACACCACATTTTGTGCGAGATTTAACTGGATTGTGCTACACGCTTGTAAGTCGTACTCTTTCCAATCATCCTCCGATATATCCTCGGGTTTAGCCGAATTGCCCCTCAACGTCTTATGCAAACCTTGTTGGATCAAGACATCTCTCATTTGACATTACCACATGCCAAATTAATGGTTTTACCATCAAACTTCTCCAAGTCGAGCCACACCACTGACACCTTTGCAACCTTAGATTTAACATTCTCTAATCTCCGAAATGAGTCTTCAACAAGAAACAATTGGGCCAAGACCAAAATCCCACTTGGAAATTTTGTCAAACACCTTGAATGAACACAAAGCAAAGACCCTACAAGCTAAAGTTTTGATACCAATTTGTTGTGCGGTTACTCACTCGATGGTGCACGCCCAAGATCCATAATATAGAGCAACCAGAGAGATAACAAGAGAAATACACTCTAAACGCAACGTAATGAGAAAGTAATAAGAAACCACACATACCAACAAATCACAAGACAAGATGTACGTGGTTCACCAATTTGGTTACGTCCACGGATGATGGCTTCCTTTCTTTGATATAAACAACAAGGATTACAACTCTCTCGAGCCTCACAATCCTCTCAAAGTGTATACAAAGAGCACTAAATGATGAACAATAGAAGCTCTCTTCTATTTCTTTATGTGTGTTTTGAACCATGGTTGAAACCTTCCTTAAATACCCCGTGCGGCCAATTTCTACAAAGATCACAATAAACATGGATTACCTTCAATTTACAATAGAGGAAGCTACTTTTTGCACAAGGTTACACGAAATAATTATGGTCAGTACATTCGCAACTGTTATAGCTAATGGTTATCCACAAAGCTATGTTATCACAAAAGTGCATCATCTCCATCAAGCCATCCTTATATCTCTGAACCGACTACCACCCTCACCCACATCAATGTAAAGCACTCAACTCTGCTGTCTTTTGTACTTTTCAAGACTTTTTAAATCTTGAACGCCTCTCTCTCTCTCTCTAAATATATACACACACACACACACACACACACATTAATCCTCCATGAAGTCCGACCGCTAGCTCATGGTTCCTCTTACAAACTCCTACGATCGCTACCAGAGTTTCATCTTTGACAAAGGTTTGTTACCTCCACCCATTCTCTAATATGTGGCTTTGATTGGTGGTAAAGGTTAACAATATGCGTGAGCCACCAGTTGTAGATGTTATAAAATAAATAAAATTTGCTACTGAAACAGACTTGTTTATTATAAAAGAATTAAAGTTCGCAGGTCCTATAACAGTCATTTTAAAAACAAAATAGTTAGTATTGCTATGCACTTAAACCTCAACGAACTTTCTGTTTTTTAGGCTGAACCACGATTAAGGAGAGAAAAAAAAATTATTGTGAGTGGGCATAGTTTTAGAAGGAAAAAGAACAAAAAACAACCATAAAGAGAGATGGTCGTTCGTGAAATCAATTCGTGAAGGCATTGATGGTAGATTTCACATTTTCAATGCATAATCCATCGTGTTTTTCTTCCATTACACTGCATCTTCGTTACACTTTTTATTTCATGGTTGTGATGATGTCATCCTTTATCTTCATTATACCTCTCAAGTTTGTTTGTTTTTCCCTCAATGGTAGGGACAGTCCTATGGATTGTGCATGCTTCCACAGTACTATAAGTGAGTATTATACAGGTTTGGTGAACAATTGTGATGCAGCCGTTTGTTCTGTGTGTTTATGTTTATATAGATATGGATAAGTTTATGTGGATTGTGCGTACATGGGTTGTCTTTTTATGACTGCGTTGTGTTTTCTCGTAGAAATTGTAGAGAGAGAGAGAGAGAGAGAGAGAGGGAAATGGGGAAGTAAAAGTGTTATTTTGACAGGAATGCAAGTCCAAAATGCTATGTGCCTTAAATTGTTTGTACATGCAGTGTTTGTACAATACTCTAATGCATTTGGTGCACATCCTTAATGTAAAGTATAGTTTGTTATTTTATTTTTTATTTTTCTTATAATCACCATTCTAAATAACATATAACTGAGTAAATTATTTATTTGAATTTTTATTTTCTTCCTACTGATATATTTCATGTTTGGATTCAATTCTTTGTAATTTTTGGTAATTAATGACGTTTTGTTAGTCCAAATTTGAAGGTGTTAAAAAAGAATTTTAGCTATTACTTAAAAATTTTAAGTTATTCAGTATATTACCTACCCACTGTTTCATACTTTTTAATCATTTTTGTACTGTTTTTGAAGTTTTGAAGGTTAAGTATACTATTGAAGTGTTGTATTGGAGAGTGAATGAGTTGTTCAATATCCTTTACTAAAATTTCTTTAGTTAAGCCATTGCATGAGTATATATTGCTTCCTCTATTTCATGGTATTATAATAAGGGGCACCGAATAGTCCCTCGAACATTTTTTAATACACGTTTAGTCTAAACCTTTTTATTTTGTTCCAAAAAGTCTCTCACTACATAAAAACACTCAAAACAAGGACACACATAAACCCATTGGTGTTGGTTGTTATCCCATAATTGAATATCATATATTCTACTGAATAAAACAATTGTAGACATCTTTGCTCATCAAAAATTTTAAGATTTCTCTTAAAAAATATCTTTTGGATTGTTTTTGTAATTAGGAACTAAAATAACTTTTGATTTAGGTTTGTGTTGTTGATGACAGCTGTGGGTGTCTGAGATACCTTCCCTATGTGTATTTTTGTAATTGGTTTTCTGTTGTTAATGAATGTTATATGGCTCAGATATATGATTTGTTTAATCTTGATCGGTCATTTGCATGGTAGATGTAGGGGAACATGGATTTGTGTTTTAGCGTCCTGAAATTGATTTGATTTTGTGTGTGCTGCAATTAATATTAATATATGAATAATGATTGTAGTTAATTACAATGATGTTTAAAAAGAAAAGACTGAATATCCTATCCTGTGTCTCTCGCATTTTTTTTAGTGTGAGTAGTAGGTATGTGATTTAGACAAAAATTGAGTGATTTAGTGAAAATGTTAAGTTGCGAAGGAGTTGGATGCAATGGTTAGTTAAAAACACAAATTGATATATTTTGGAAAAAAATGGGGGGATGGGAGGGAGAGCAAGTTACCTTGGCGGGTGACCCCAAAGATTCTGATAATTGCAGCAGGACCAGAGGAATTGGGCATCAAGTGTTTATGAGTGTCTCCGATGACATAGTCAATCTCTATTTGCTGGAAAACTAAAAGGGAAGAAAAAAGGGGATGAGACGAGAGATTAAAAAAAGAAACCCTAAAAAGAAAAGAGAGGAGAAGTAGTGAACTGATGCTGTGAGAGTAAGGGTGGGAAAGCAGTGGACGCTTCCATTTGTGGAGACGAGAGGCAAGTGCTTCTCTGTCGTCCATGTCACGGAGGAGGAGGAGGGCTTCTTCCTCGTCGTCGTACAGGAGGGTTTCGTCCGCGAACACATCTTCGTCCATCTCTTCCATCCCCTCATGCTCATTCTTTTTCTCTGCTGGAGCTGCCGCTACCGCTGGCGGAGGCCGCTTCTTGTTCATGGCTTATTCACTATTCACGACTCAACACACTCTTACTCTAAAACCCTCCACCACAACCAACAACACAATCAACACCGTTCCCGCCAATTTTTTTTTAGGGGTTTTGCAATGGCCCCATCTCACGTGCACTTCTTACCATACTCCCATTCCTCTTTCTATCTTCCTAAACTTCTACACTATACTAGTTCAACTTTGTCGGTGGGAAGAACCTACCATGCAAAAGAATGCTACACCTAATGGAGAAAGGGAGCATATGATATGAACAAGACTAGGGCTGTCAATGGATCGGGTCTGGATCCGGACCCGACCTAAATTAACGGATCTGAGCAAATTTTGTAGATCCGATTATCCGATTACCCGATTACCCGATTAGTTAATGGATCGGATCTGGATATACATGACTTCGATCCGATAAGGACCGGACCTAAATGTGTATATATATAATATAATAAATATATATTTATATATAATATTATATATATATATATAGTCTTACATATAGTTACTAAATATATATATAACTAACTTATATATATATATATATAACAGTTTTACATACATATATACATACATATATATAAGTTATATATAAAAACAGTTTTACACACACATATATATATATATATATATATATATATATATATATAAGTTATATATTTATATAAAAACAGTTTTATATAAAAACAGTTTTATATAAAAACTGTTTTATATAAAAACTGTTTTTATATATATATATAAGTTATATTTATATAATATAAAAACAGTTTTATTTTATATAACAGTTTTATTTTATATAAAACAGAACAGTTTTATTTTATATAAAAACAGAACAGTTTTATTTTATATAACAGTTTTATTTTATATAAAAACTGTTTTTATATAAATATAACTTATATATATATATATATATATAAAAACAGTTTTTATATTGTTTTTATATAAATATAAGTTATATTTATATAAAAACAGTTTTATTTATATATATATATATAAACAGTTTATATATATATATATATATATATATATATATATATATATATATATATATATATATATATATATATATATATATATATATATATATATATATATATATATATATATAATCGGGTCGGATATTCGGGTCGGGTCTCCGGGTCCTTAACGGATCCGGGTCTGAATCCATTTTCTGAGATCCGTCGGGTAATCGGGTAAGACCCGATCCGTTAAAAATATACCCGGATCGGATCTGGATATACCCAGACCCGATCGAGACCCGACCCGTTTACACCCCTAAACAAGACTAGATAGAAGAGGGGCGGTGGCGGGGATTTTGTGGGCAAAACGAACGCACAAGTCCGATTTCACCTCCCTATATAGAAAACCTCTTGCGTCGGTCGATTAGAAATGGATGGTGTTAAACGAATCACCAAAATTTATATCCAGCACCACCAACTAAAAACACAACATGAGTCATCAAATGTTATACCTCTCACTCAAAAATTAAACACCCACATGATCAAAGGTATATATCATATTTTTTTACTAAATAGATAATTTTTTCACTCATCTTTCTCTATATAGCCTTAAGCTATCAAACCCAAACTCAAGAACAAAAACCTCAAAACAAGCAAAAAGAACAATAAAAATAAGCTTGGAAATCAACTAAAATCTCCATACATAAACAAAGGTTGGCATATACAATTTAGTGATCATTTTCAACATTAACAAACCCTAACTATATATTGGACATTAAGAAACTCTAATGTATAATCTCCACACATTTGAACGTAAGATATCCTAAAAGATGCTTTTCCATATGTTCTGAATCAAAAAACGACCATGACAGTAGAAATTATAGCATGTTTAAACGAGCTTTTGAGTTATAATGTATTTATTTTAACTTCATAATTGCAAGTTCACCACCATAGTGCCGAAAACGCTGACATATTTCGGCACTATAATGGCCTCTAAATATAATATTATCAGCATTATAATATTGAGTGCGATATTTACTATGTAAACTTCAATTTGGTATTATAATACCGACTTTTCTTATAACTTTTAGCACCTTCCTATCGAGATGGCACCTAAATGCCGAAATATCTAAATTGATTCGCTACTTAAATATCGATAGTGTGGTTTAATATGTTAGTATTTGTTAGACATCAAAATGCCGACAAATTCAATTTCTTTCGGTACCATCCTACCGATTCAACAACATTTAACCGAGTCTTACTTGTTTTGGGGGCATTAAGTAACCGAATCAAGCAATGTGGACTGTTACTAACACGTTACATATGTATTGCGTGTTAAAACATGGTTAGGGTGTTTAAAGAATATAAAGTTGTGCCTGCAAAGGCCAAGTCACAAGGTACAATGAGAAAAAATTGAAGCTAGTATAAGAGTGAAGAGAAGGGTGAGAGTGAGGTAAGAAATCTTGTAAATGAACTTTTATAACTATACTAGAAATAAAACTATACTAGAAAGTACGGGATCAAAGCATGTAAACCTAAATTAGAAATCTTGTAAATGAACTAGAAAGCAAGAAATGAAGATATACAAATTATATTAATGGAGAGGATGATGAATAGTCAACATTCAAGCCCAAAAGTGTATCAATCCAAGAAGAAATGAAGAAGAACTAAGCAAATCACCCAAACCCTAACCTATTCAATCTTCTATAACTATCTAAAAACGTTCCCTCTGAATATTACAACAAAATTGGTATATATACCAAGTTAGAATAAAAGAAAAAAAGAAAGAAAATGAAAAGAAAATATCTGCAGGAAAAAATAGGGGATCGATCGATCGACCCCCTGTGGTCGATCGATCGACTGTTAAAATCGTGGTAAAAATATAGAGGGTCGATCGATTGACCCCCAGGCTCGATCGATCGATCAAGCAGGGCAGCATGCAGAATCCCCTGTTTTGGCATGCAATTCATCTCCGCTCAAATCGCTGTAACTTTGTCATACGGACTCGGAATCGCGCACCGTTCGCGGCGACGCGAAGCTAGAGAGGAGAGCTACAACTTCTGTGTAGATGTCGGGCCAGGTGACCAAGCTGTGAAATGACCGGATTGCCCTTGAACGTGCGATTGTGTACGAAAATTGCGCGAAATGCGTCTGAATCCCATACTTGGTACCTAAATACCTACAAAAGTCCAATTACACCTCATATAGCATGTTAACAATATAAACAGAGGTTGTCTGGTTAACGAGCTTAAATATAGAGATTAAGGCACCCGAGAGGGCTAAAATGCGTAGCTTCGACGGATGAAATACGCGATATTTATGTATTATCACACCCCCTAACTTACACATTGCTAGTCCCTAGCAATGAAATAGTATGCAACAAGAACAACAAGCACCAAAAGCAGGATAAGTACAAAAATATGGTATAAAAGCATAAAGCCACTTTTGCGGGCGATTCGATTGCATTTAGCGTATGCAATAAGCCGTTACACCCCTAGGTTACCCTAGTGGACGAGTGTCATCTCGTGAGGGTTTTCAGTGATGGTACCCACAAACATCACAAAGTTTCCTCAAAATATGCCCAATCAAGTACGACAAACTCATCAATGCGAACAAGATTTCAACATGTTATTAGCATAGCAAACGAATTCGCGTGAGAAGTCTGTAGTTATTAACATTATCGAATGCGCCTCAATGAATTGAAACTCTAACATGTGGGAGGGGAGTGAGCATATGCGAAGTATGATTTGGCGAAAAACTTAAATAACTCGGATACTAAATATCAAAGCATGTATAAAAGTCAATCCTCACGGGCATTACACTCATCAAATGAATTCACTTGAAACAGGGAGTTAACACACGGGACATGCGGGCATAAGGAGTCAATGTAAAGGGAAACTAGGCCACGCACATGTCACAATTGAAGAACGCTATATAGGAAATAAAAATTGCAATCTCAGTGAAAGGATACCGCACATATAAATGAGGCGAAATGCATTTTCACAGATTATAAAAACCATTTAAACCTTTGAATTACATCTACTTAAGATCACATAGGACTTTAATAGGGTTATAATGTAGGCTAGGTTAAGGTACGAAATGAAAGGGATGTATATACGGATTCAAAGTGTTTGGGGATGAAACTCGGGAAAATGGGAAAAAGTGGGCAATTTCAAAATTGGACAAATGATTTCCAAACGAGCATTAGATATAACAATCTAGAGAGTAACAAGGATTATTGAATCACATACAAACACTATAAACAACTTTCTCTTTCTTTTTCTTTTCTTCTTTTTCTCACTTTTTTCTTTTGTTTTCTTTTGTTTTTAACTTTCTCTTTTTCACTATTTTTCTTTTCACTTCTTACTCTTTTTCACTCTCAAATTGCAACCACAACACAACAATATCATTCAATCCCTAGAAGCAATCCAAACAAGGGTATGTAAGGTAATATGTATGGTATAAAACTCCAATTTGGAGTTGGATATGGGATTTGGGGTAATGAAAAGAAAGGCTAGTATTTAGGCTCAAGTGGGTTGACTAGGGAACATATAAAGGGTGAGGTCAAGGTCATATGGGTGATATATCAAAGATGGCCTATGATCATTTCAAAAAGTATACGCAATTCTCGAGTCAAACAACATATGAAAATCATGCTCAAGTAACACATTTCAAGTATGAACTCAATTAATGAACGGTCAATGAAAGAATAAAGAGATTACCGATGACTGTAACATTTTCAAAGAGGAAAGAAAAGTGTATACACTCACAAGTGAAGATAAGTCTCTAATATGAGTCGGTGTAAGTATATACAATGCAACAAAAGCAAACCGAGTTATAAAAATCTTAAACCAAATCAATATAACGAGAATGGTGCATGTGCTCACGAATTAAAGTTTAATTCATGAAATTATTCATAATATTAATGATTTAGGACTAAAGTCTAATAACTTCTAAAATCGAGAACATGCATCGTTGAATTGTCTATTTGATCGGGCAATTATTAAAATTTATCATCGGAAACAAGGGCAAAATGCCCAATAAAGGAGAAAAAAAAGAAAATATTTTTGAAAATTTTCAAACTTTTAACAAAAACATGCTTTGTAACTAAATTGTAATAAAATTCAAGGACTAATCAGCAAAATGGCTAGAATATCCTACACCCCCTAACTTAAATGTTGCATTGTCCCCAATACGTCCATTAAAGAACACAACACAAAGATAAAAAAAGAATGATATTACCCAAATTTGGAGCGATCTCCATAAGTACAAGTCCAAATGAAGCTGCAAAACAAGTTAGTACAAAGCATAGGAAGAATATGTACCGATGTATTAAGTTAAGAGAATCTATGTCACAAGTCACAATAATATAGAGGGGCTGAAGTGCCAAATACTAGATAAATTGATGGTGAACTTTTTGATTTTATAAAATGGAAGGTCACACATCAAAATCCAATAAACAACCACAAACTACATTTTCATTTCTCATTTCATAAGTTCAATACAAAATCACTTAATACATTACAACTAGTGAAATAAATGAAATACAAATAAAAATAAAAAGTACAATATAATATCCGATCCCAGAATGCCAAAAACGACCCAGTACAATAGCAGCCTAGTGGCCAGAACCACTAGGATCAGAGGGGTCCTGAAAATGAGGAGGTAGCGCTGTGCCGGAATCATGTCGCTGCAAATAAAGATCTCTCATCATCTGCTGCATCATCCCGTACTCATGTCTGTGCTGCGCTCTAGCCTGCCTCTGTAGGGTCCACTCCTGCCGGTGCTCGACCTAAAACTGCTCCTGCTGGGCCTGCTCGGCCTGCAACTGGTCCAGGCGGGACTCCCATGTAGCCCACCTCAGCTGGGTCTCCTCCCAGCGCTGGTCCTGCACGGGCTGGAATGCCTCAAAGTGGGCATCATAATCTGTGGGCGGCGCGTGAGAACCCTCACCAATCTCCATCTCCCGAATCTCGTCCTCCTCATCGTCCGGCTCATCAGCCACCTTCGCCCTCTGTCTCTTATTGCCCGGTTTCCCCCACTCGTGCTTTAGCATTTTTGAAATATTATCCTTCGAGAGAAGCCCGAGTGGGTCGTGCTTACGGTCAGCGTCAAACTCAGGGCAACCGTGCGATAAACATATCCTTGTAATGAGGGCAGGAAAGGGAAGGGAAAACCTCCAGGCAATCTCTTTAGCCGTCGCGCACATCATATCCAAAAAGATACTGGGCAAGCTGATATTGCCCAAACCATTAATCAACGTGTAGATCAATGCGGCATGCTTGTGACGAACCTCTGACCGGTTGTTCGTCACCATAAAAGAGTGGACATTAATGTAGTGCAGTAACCTCGGTAAGTCCTCCATTGCAACCTAGCAAAAAACACCCTTTTTCCATGCCTCGCCCGGTGCAAGGGCCTCTATCAATGTCCCACGGCCGAAGATGGTCCCATCCATAAAACTAATCGAGTCCTCGGTGTTTGGCACACCCATGTAGTAAGCCAAATCAGAAATGTTGAAAGGTATCCTCACCCCATGGACCATCGCCTCATAAGTAGTCGGCCCATCCCCCTTTACCTCTACCAACGTCGCATAGTTTACGGACCAGTTCTTCGTTGATGCGCCCGTTGGTAGCGAGAAAGGGCTCCCATCCCTGACCGCGCAGAAGAACACACGCCTCCCGCGGTATATGCTCAATGGTCCACGCAAAATGATACCCAAGTGGACGTTCGGATGTGTGAAAGTGGGCGCGGTACCAATCCCGCTCCTGATCGTAGCGGAACCCCTCAACGCCCCCGGCGGGCAAGCACCTAGTATATTTGTATTTTTTTAGTTGGGCCATTTCAACCTACAAAACAAGAATTACACAATACAAAAAATATTGTAAGCACAATTAATGTTTAGTTAGTGTACAAGTTGAAATGGGAGTGCAAGTGCGCAAAACCGAGGTAAAAATTGCAACATTGCGATAAAATATGTCGGAATGCGACAAGGAGTGAAAATCACCCAAGTGTGCGTCAAAAATTGGATTGAAAACTGTTGTGGGCATTTTAGCGAACACTTAACGTGCGCGATGTGCGTCAAGGGTGAAATATACCGATTTGAACCAACCGAAAAGCCCCACTCATGAACAAAACAACAATGCAACAATATACATGTGTTCATGAGTGGATTATACAAAAGAAATCAGTGGAATCAACACAAATCAGGGAGATAATCAACCACATTCAAACAATGTCAACAAAGGGTTTAAACATGTAAAACTTGACAAAAATCTACCAAAAACTACAAAAACATGTTAAAGTAGTAAGGATTATACCTTTGTAGTGTAGAGAATGGAAGAAATTGAAAGAAATGTGGTGGTGGGGGGGGGGGGGGGAATTTAGGGCAAAATCGTGTAGGAGAGGAGAAGAGAGAATAAGGAAATGGGAAAAAAAATAGCAGCTCTCGGCCTAATACTGCTCGATCGATCGATCGAGCCAGGGCCTTCTATCGATCGATTGAGCAGCAACCCGCACGCAGCTTTGCTGTTTTAAATGGGGGGGGGGATTTTGGAATTATGGGATAATTAAGGGGTTTAAGTATAATATAAATATATATATAGTACATATAAGTGTATATATATATATATATATATAAATATGAAATAAAAATATAAAAATAAAAACAAAAATAAAATTAAATAGACATAGGCTAAAATATACACATACATAGGCCTATGCTAACCAAAAAAAATAAAAAAATATGCACAACGAGCAACACACACCAATGTTCACGACAAAAAATGAAAAATAAAATAAAATAAAATAAAAAAGAAAAACAAATGCAAATGCGTGAGGATGCGTGTGTGAAAAACAAAGGAAAATTATTTTTGTGACTTTTTTTATTGTTTTCTTAACAAATGTGTGCAGGGATGCATAGTCTCCGCAAATTCAAGTGCGTTGAACCTAAAAAAGAGTTAGAACCAAGCATACAAAAAGAAATAAAAAGATATTAACTAATTACACTAGGCTAATATTAATAAAAAATAAAAATGAAGAAGTTAGTATATACAACCTACACTTAGGATGTGTAATTAACTATATACTAAAAGTTGAAACTTTTGAGGGTCCATCCAAAACACAATTTGAATTTGGCAGATCAACGGTGTACCCTCCCGAACATGCATGCCTCCCGAAAAATAGGAATTCCATTCGAACGACGGAAGGCATGTGTAAGGCGGTAAAAGTGAATCATCCCCAATTGAAACTTTGGGAGAGGGGATGCGGGATTTGGATAGGACGGGTGACAAAAACAAGTGGGGACCGAGAAAAGCCGAAAATCCTCCCAATGATTTTGAAATTGGAATGGGAGGCGGCACACACAAAGGCAAAGATGCTATCGTGGAGGGCGACTCGAGTAAGTACTCCTCATCAGCGATAGGGTTTAAAACATTAAAGTTGGAAATCGAATCATCGGGTACTTGTTCCGGTGGGGTAATAGAGAATGAAAATGGGTATGAATGAAATTCAAACTCATGAGATGAATCATCATCGCATGAAGTTTGAGATTCGAATGAAATAATATTATTTTCAATGAAATGTTCTTCTTTGGGGGCCAAAGAAGAACTCATTTCATTGCAAATAGATATTACGTCATTTTCATCCTCGCTTTCAGTATCTATTACGCGATGGGCAAAGTATAAAATGGTTTGTTCCAAAGTAGGCACAAGTACCTAATTTGGTTCAAAACATTCCTCGACTTCGAAAGTCTCGGAAGCAAAATCGTCATCGGACTCAAATAATAAATCCAACTCATGTTCCCACGAACGATTTTCTTCCCGATAACGACTTTCAAGTTTCTCATTTTCATACATACGCAAGCCCTCACCAAATGTCATAGGTCGAGGTGCGGATACATGAGAATGGGAACATTGAAAATTACCATCGGACTTAAACTTAAACTCATCATTATAGAAATTTTGAAAACTATTTGAATTCGTTTCAAAATTCCTATTATAAGGAGGTAAAGGCCCAAAATCATTATCATCATCATCATCAAAATTCCAATAACCCACATTTTGACTTTCGTTATACTCGCCCAAAGTCATATTTGAATTTGTAAATTTTTGGGATTCTAAGTATTCACTGAAAGTCATAGGCCTAGAATTTTGAGAATTATAACAAGGATTACCGAAAGAATTGGAATAAGACATGCTTACCCCCAAAAATGGCTCAAGTGGCGAATTCCACGAAGTAGGTGCGCGCGGAATGAATTCAAGCATTTCTAAGTGCTCAAATGTGGAAGTCCTGCAAAAATATTAGAAAATAATACAAATAGAAAGAAAATACTATGAAATACTAAATCAAATAAAGTCTAAAACAAACTCATCCCCGGCAACGGCGCCATTTTGATTAAGTGTGAAAAGTAGCGCGTGTAAAGACGCTGATCGTTGTTTTCGTTTCGCCAACTTAATACAAAAACCTAAGTTACTACTACACTTGCAGGGCAAGTCTAGCGGTAAGTCGGGTATTGAGAATCCACTCGGACGAGTTGCTAGAATTCAAGTGATTTAATACTCCGAAATAAAAGTGTAAAAGATGATTACAAACTGAAAAGGAAAAGATGCATAAAGGGAAAGATTAATCTAGACAATGGTATTGAAACTAGATTATGAAAGCGAGTAAAACTATAGGTTGTGTCGAATATCCCTCACCCGAGTTAAATAGTATAAAATGGTTACATGGGTCGATGGGTTATTACAAGTGCGTCTCGTTTCGACAGTTAATTCAATCAAGGGTTGTTACGCCCTACATCATCATAAAAGCCTAATAAGATTTTGGCGTCAACAAATATCCCGAAAATTACGCGCGAAAGATCGTAAGCACGGGACATACATGATATTCCCCGTCAAATCTCCTAGGCGTAATAACTAGGACAACGCACCCGAAATAGACCCATAAACTCCATCACCAAAGCAAAGCAACGCGTCAACTCGAGTGAGTTCCATTCAAACACAACCTAATTTAAATTACCTAGAAAGCATGTTAAAATGCGGTAAATGGAAAGCGTAAAATAAACGCGATAAAACTATACTAGAAAGTACGGGATCAAAGCATGTAACTAAAGCATGTAAACCTAAATTAGAAAGGTTGTAAATGAACAAAAAAGCAATAAATGAAGAAATACAACTATATTAATGGAGAGGATGATGAATAGTCAATATTCAAGCCCAAAAGTGTGTCAATCCAAGAAGAAATGAAGAAGAACTAAGCAAATCACCCAAACCCTAACCTATTCAATCTTCTATAACTATCTAAAAACGTTCCCTCTGAATATTACAACAAAATTGGTATATATACCAAGTTAGAATAAAAAAAAAGAAGAAAGAAAATGAAAAGAAAATATCTGCAGGAAAAAATAGGGGATCGATCGATCGACCCCTGTGGTCGATCGATCGACTATTAAAATCGTGGCAAAAATATAGAGGGTCGATCGATCGACCCCCAGGCTTGATCGATCGATCAAGCAGGGCAGCCTGCAGAATCCCCTGTTTTGGCATGCAATTCATCTCCGCTCAAATTGCCGTAACTTTGTCATACGGACTCGGAATCGCGCACCGTTCATGGCCACGCGAAGCTAGCGAGGAGAGCTAAAATTTCCGTGTAGATGTCGGGCCATGTGCCCAAGATATAAAATAACCGAATTGCCCTTGAACGTGCGATTGTGTACGGAAATTGCGCGGAATGTGTCCGAATCCCATACTTGGTACCTAAATACCTACAAAAGCCCAATTATACCTCTTATAGCATGTTAACAATATAAATAGAGGTTGTCTGGTTAACGGGCTTAAATATAGAGATTAAGGCACCCGAGAGGGCTAAAATGCGTAGGTTCAACGGATGAAATACGCGATATTTGCGTATTATCATTTATATGGGATAAATTCTCAAATTAAGGATTTCTAGCCTATTTAATTGAGGAAATAAATAGCCTTAACTAAGGGAAATATATTTATCCAATTGAGGAAATTTATGGGGATTACGATAGTGTCTTAAGTGTGCGACACTAGAAATTATATTTTCGAATAAATAATTAAAGTGAGGAATTAGAGAGTTGGGATTTCCCAATAATAGAGTGGGGACCTCTAAATTATTAATTGGACAAAATGTAGTCCTTGAGTTTGTGGAAATGGAATCCACGACCTATTTAAATTAAGGGTGTTTGGTGACAAATATTTTTGGGATAATTTCAGTGAGTATTTGGGCTTATATAACTATGCGCGTAGAAACCATAATTATATCGATTGTGGTTGAGTATATCGTGCGATACTATTAGGATGAATTTGGGAAGATGCGTATTTACTTAGTGTGAATTGGTGTAGTTGGAGAAATTATATAAATCCTTAAGTGTGAATAAGGTACAGGTTATTTATCAAGTGAGGGAATAATTTTGGGTTTAGTATCTTAAGTGTGCGAATACTCGAATATTATTATTTATGAGAACCTTTAGGATTATTGGCCATCGTTATGTGTGATTAGTAATTATGGCCATTTATATTTGTTTGAGGAACAATGTGGAATATATATATAGTACGTGAGTAAAGTGTATATATTATATGATACGGATATGTATGTGTGTATATATATATATATATCTTTGTGTGGATTGTATATATATATGTGAATCATTACCCCTCCAATGATATCACGGGAAGTTGCGCGATGTGGGTGAGGCCCCTGGCTTGAGGAGCAGGGTGCGTATAGTCCCCAGGTCATAGCGTCCATTTTTAAATTGTGTGATTTTTATTAGAGGTGAGACGTGGTGGGTATGTTTCGTCTCACTTTCGGGGAGGAACTATGACCACTTCCTAAACGTTGTGTTTGTTGACCGCGATGTCAATGATATTGAGTCCGACCGCTGGTCTCCGGGATGGTATGTGAGTGATGCCCTGGAAGATGATAGCATTGAGAGACCGCACCCTCGAGTTATAGCTCGTTGGGATGGTTATTGTACTGGTGTGTATAGTATATTACTTGTGTAAGAGACCAAGATAATATATCTCTACTAGAGTAAAGAGATAAATTGAACATGAAATGAATTCTCATTTCAGGAGATTTTACCGGACTTAAAATGTGATATGTATATAAAAGTGAGCATGAAAAATAAAGATGAGTATGTTATGTATATATATATAAGTTGAGTACTGAGAGTCTAATGGATCTCGATGATCGACCTTGCCAAGTAGTAGTGTATCAGGGGGGTTCCTTTTTTGGATTTCGCTTTGCGAGATACCCACGCACGAACATGGCTTAGTGTTGAGACTTGAGAGAAGTTTAACCTTTAGTGCTCTAGTTTTAGATTTTTCTTATAATATATATATATATATATATATATATATATATATTATATTGTGTACTGAGGGTCTAATGGATCTCGACGATCGACCTTGCCAAGTAGTAGTGTATCGGGGGGTTCCTTGTTTGGATTTCGCTTTGCGAGACACCCCACGCACGAACATGGCATAGCGTTGAGACTGTGGAGAAGTTTAACCCTTAGTACTTGGTTTGCTTAGGATTTCTAGAGTTTAGGGGGGACGGATTAGTTAGTAAGCGAAGCTTGACTAGGATGTTTAGAGGGATGCGCTAGGTGTCCACTATTAGAAGAGATGTAAGGGGTGTCTCATGGGAGTGTGATACCAATTTAAATATGAGATCAAACATATTTAAAAAAAATAAAGAATTTATGCACTTGCTAAATATTTTCACAACTCGGGCTCTGACCCGTTTATCTACTTTTTCTCTCTTGCTATATATATTATATATATAGGTGTCCAGACACAGGGACGCCTGGACGATGATCCTTTCGAGTCAGACGTCTGCTGCAGCAGCTGTGGATGCATGCAGGATTGATTTAGACGCTTCTATTCTTGCGATCTAGATAGGAAGCATTGTAGTTACTCTCGGGCCGAATGTCCAATCGTATTTATTTATTCTTTCATCGCCTTTTAGTGCGCCATTCGATTTGGTTGTATTATATTTGAACCGAGCGTTCGATTAATTTATCTCTTTCCAGTTTCATTTATATAAACTGTGTGAATGTTTTAATTGTATAGTTCGTTTAAAAAGATTAGTTAAATAAAATTTTGACGCCAGCCTAATAGGTTATTAGTAATTAATTTTGTTTTCGATGGTGATGCTGAAAATGATCCATATGCGACTCCTGGTTTAATTTGATATAGGAGTGATCGCCCGATATTTTATTTGGCGGGGTGTCACAAATAGGCACCAGTAAGGAAGGGTAAAAAGACAAAATCACAAGCCAAGGAAAAGGGTAGGGGAAAGTTAGTTAGAGATGACGGTGGACTTAGAGATGAAAAAATATTGAAGCATTTTAATCACCGTGTAGCATATGCCATAAGGCGTGGAGTTGTAACTATTTTTTATTATCGCGTAGTTCTCTTTGTAATTTTTTATAGTTTTTCTTCTAATGTAATTATATCACGTTTCATTATGCAGAATCATGTTGGTTTGAAAAACACAACATCATTTCAAAATCCATTGGGCAGTGGGTTTGGACCAAAGAATACGTCGAAGTTAAGAAACTCATTGACGGTTCTGTACTGGGTCTTTTATCAGAGGTTATTAGTTGATTTATCGTCTATGTATCCGTAATTGCATTTATGGAGAGATGGCAACCAGAGATAGACACGTTTCATTTACCATTTGGTGAGATGCCAATAACATTAAATGACGTGTTCATATTCTCCAAATACCGATAGTAGAGCATCACATATATGGAGGGGAGGAACCAGGGTCGACCACAAAGGAGGCTTATTAATATATGGTGTTTGTGTGTCAGTATCGATGAGGTACAGGACGAGTGTCGGGATAGTTGGGTTGTGCAATTGGATTGGGTAAAAACAAATTGCAAAGGAAAGGCGTTTAAGTATAACCCAACAAGCAAAGAGATTAAACAAAATGCGAGGGGTGTCCACTATTTTTGTTAGGTTATACATTTTTACCCGATAACACGGGCCATAAGATAACAATTCAATATCGTAATAGTTTGAGAGACTTGTCTAAAGTCATGGGGGTTTCATGGGGTTCTGGCATGCTTGTTCATCTATATCGACAGTTGGGCTTGACGTCCAGTGTGGACGTAGAGCAAGTTAGCAATTATTTATCACTACTACAGTGTTGGATATATGACCATTTCAATATTGGACACGAGGTTATGATTATATAATAAATGAGATCAAAGCCCAGCTAATTCAGCTACAGGAATAATGGGATGATCTTACATATGCCGATACGAGTACTTACCATAATATTGTTCTTGCTATCGTTTGATATGTTTTTCAAATTATCACTCTAACATTTTATATTCTTATAATGCATTCACTTGGGATCCATATAAGAACCACTGAAATGCTTACCCAGTCCAGGAGGTTGCATGATATACGGACCTTCTATTATGTTATGACGTCACCTAGCCGTATTACCCTGTTCGGGTGTTACAGTAATTTTCTTGTGTCCAAAGGGTCCCACACCCACCGATGAAATCGACAGTTGAAAAGATAGGTGGTTCCCGAGCTCAGTACAAGTTAAAATTTGACAATGTTGGGAAATTATGCCAGGATAATTGGGTGGACCACTTACTAGCCGATAGGAACCGATTTGTACTCGTAGGTTAGGATCCATGGGAGTGAATATATATATATATATATATATATTGTTACAGATGATTGTTGTGAGTTAATCATTGGTTATACTCGATCGCCCAATTGACCAGGGAGGATCGTTGGAGTTAAAAGAAGAGGTCTATTAAATACTGTCTACCGCTTTTGGTACATGGGTTGGGAAGGGAAAGAAAAAGGTTACTCAACGTCGCCTCGTAATCTGTTATAAGAGATCCAAATGGTTACATAAAAATATAGCAGTCGTAGAGAAGTATTATTGTTTGTTTTTGAATTATTGTTGTTGGTTGTTGGTTTGTTTATTTTTAGTAGAAGTTAATGGTGGAATTTGATGGACTCCCGAAATTTAATGGAATTTGTCTGAATTTTTATATATAATGAGTCTTTTTTTCATTATTAAATGTTTTGCATTACTCATAGATGATGGTTAATTTCAGTTTTTATATAAAAAAATGAGACTTAACAACTTTAACTTGATTTAATTTAAATTGTGAATTAAGTAACATGTAATAATAACCAACGTTTACTAACGAAATAAAATAAATAAGAGCCAATATATAATTCAAAGATATAATTCAACATTCAAGTTTGATTTATCATTCAATTTCAAATTTTAAGAACTGACATCCTCCAAATTTCACGTTAAAACCCAAAATCCTCCCCAAAAAATAGAAGTTGATACCTCAAAAAAATACAATCAAAATATCGACGTCATTGATTCACAAGTACACATATCAACATCCTAAAAAAAACTTCAATGCAATATACAAGGATAGTTTCCATCCTTCAGCTTTAATCGATTTCGATCGGCATATCCGGCTAGGCCTGTAAACGAATCGGATTCGGACCGGATCAGGCATATCAAAATCCATATTCGTTTATGTTAAACGAATTCGGATCCGACACGTTTATTAATCGGATCGGATCATGCGAATTCAAATCCATATCCTTTTTTTAAACGGATTTGAATTCGATCCGATTATCCGCTTATGTTAAACTTGATTTGCAGCATTTTTATTTTCAACTCTTATTTCATAAATTTATTTTACAAATGTTCCAAAAAAACAGATAATGAAATAAAGAACTATTATAATATATAATTAAAATATTATTAAATACAATATATATTAATTAAAAATTCATTATATATATATATATATATATATATATATATATATATATATATATATATATATATATATATATATATATATATTAAAAATATTAATCGGATCGGAGTATATGAATCCAAATCCGCTCCATTTAATAATCGGGTAATCGGATAATCGAATTTTAGGCATGATATATATCCGCTTAAATGGATCGGATTCGGATTTGGATAAAATCCGATCCATTGATAAGCCTATATCCGGCCACAACAACCGGGCACATGGAGTTACAAAGGTTAATTCATTCATTCAAAAGTAGTCTCCATCATCCGGCTTGAGGCTCGCGATGGTCATTCTAAATACATTTTATCAGTGGGATTGGGATATTTTCCTTAAGTTGCACATCCATATAATGCACGTTAGTAATGTTTAGCATCGTTATAGTTTTTCTTTCTTCTTGCGGTAAATGGTCGAAAAATGGATGAATATGAGGCACAACGATTTTCTTATTAATACAATGACACAGTTGTATGTTTGCGTGACCAAGTACATCATCTTAGGCACCACAAACCAACAATTCAAATTACATGGTGATTTGTCATATTGTAAGGCCGCTAAAATCTCAGAGTACATCCTAATGCCTCTTAAAAACAAACTAGACTAAAAGAGGGTAGTTAGTTCCTGAATAAGGTCCATTCAGATGAATCTCCGATGATCAACCGTTAGCCCACTCCAACCAAGTCCAAGAGTTAAACCCAATACCCATAATTTTCGTTACCCTTAACGTCCGTCATATTCTCCACAAAAGTTTGTAAAAAGTCAGTCATATAGCCCAAGTTGCATTTAATAATACATCACGTATTTTTTTTAATTTAAAAGGGAATTGTAGTCGTTGTAACCAAGTCATTGAGTGACTTGGAGGTTTTGCAGTCACGTGGATCATGTTTAGTTGATGTTGCTTATTTTTTCTCCTTTTATGTCATTTTACCATGTGGCCCACCATTATGATTAACTGGTTTTGGCTCAAACAAACCTTTACCGATTGGACTAGAAAGATCACCAAGCTTAAAGAGAAGTCCCTATATGTATCCATTGTTGACTCTGACCCATCTTTTTCTAGAAACAATCATCTCGAGCTTATAGCCAACCCCACTGTATTTATGCAAATTTGGGCGCAATGTTAAGCTTTTGCCACAGTTCATCTATCGCACATAGAGGGATATGTCATGCTCCTTGGGCATCGTACAATGCAATCTCATGAGGGCACGATAAGCTAAATACAGGACGCAAGACATGACCACATGTGTGATCATTAACTCCCATAAACTCAATTAAATATATCTCCCTCACAAATACACCAAATGCGTTGTGTGAAACGTGCCCCGCAAATGCTTAAATTATAAAATGTTGTGCATGTGTCGATTGCAACTATGGGATCTCTCAAAATCAACCCAAGTTCTTGTCACTTGATCCATAAAAAGTACATGAGGAACTCAACAAGTGATCAATTAGATGATCCACTACACCAAAACATGTCAATTGTATCCCTCTCCCCATCAACTGTAATATTTTTGTAATGGATTACGGGTCAACTCCACCCATAGACTTCAGTGCATATCCCAAGATTGAAATGTTATATTCAACATCTATAGATAATAAAATTCATAAGCATTTTCATATATAAGGCAAAAAAATTACTCAAAATTGGTTCCTCCACATAAAAATCAAATGATGTCCACCATATCTAGCAAACAACTTAATAGCACAAACCGTGTGAATCCAAAATTCAAACAAACACCGTGTGAATTCGAGAATAGAAACTGCACCATCCATCGCTACCCAACACCATGTGAATCCAAAAATTTCACCACCCCCCCCCCCCAAAAAAAAGGACTATCGAATAATGATGAACACAACTATACTGACTATAATAGAAGTAAATATTATAAAAATTAAATTGGAAAATTTTATTCTTGATGTATTGAACTATTCATATAAAAACGCCAAATAAAGAAAGGAAACACATATTCTTCCTTAAGAAATTTGTAATGGCTCCTCAAAGTCGATCCGAGACACTGAGTCCCAAATACAATTGACACATCCTCTTCCGATTTATCATAATCTACATAACAATAACAAATAATGTGGTTATTAGTTCAAATATGTATAACAATTGAATAACCAATAACAAATATCAAGTTAAAATCAAATTTACATTCAACCAACATTTAAGAGTAATCTTTTGCATGTGTACAAACTCTAGAAGGATAATTAGATATAAATATAAAGTATAAATGCTATCAAGTCATTTTCTAAAATTAAAACTAACTACTAATAACAGAGTTGTGAGAGCACAAACAAAAATAGTAAGACACAACAATTTGCAGGAAAATAAAAAATAACCAATGAAACAAAGCTATATTACATAAATCCCTAAAGAATAAATAAAATTTCTAGGTGCAGAAATCATAAAATCTATCTATGGTGAAATCAAAATAAGTTAGGGATTTATATGTGTATGTTGATTACCCAATAACATGACAACCTCCATCATAATTTTTTATGTAAAATCAAACCTATTAACTTATGTCACCACAAACGTGTTCATTTTAAACAGGTTCTCTTCATTGATTGCCATGCATTTAAAAGAGAGCACCAAGTGCGTTTCAAAAAACATATAAAGCAGTTCTTGACTATCAATATAAAATAAAAAATTATTTTGTGGATAAAGAGGAAATAAAAATAAACAAATCATGGTTACCTAGCAAGAACTTGAAACCACAAGAACAGTAGCAACAAGGGTAAATGAAACAAAAATAATAAAATAAGGAGAAGCAAAACCTGAATCCCCAAATCATGGGTACCAAGCAAGAACTTGAAACCACGATCAGAGAAAAAAAGGTCGACAAAGGGGAATGGAACCCTAAAACAATATTCTCTTTGTATTGGTGTTGTTAATGTTGAGGTGTTTATTGTTAAACAATCGATGGGTAGAGGGATACAACTAGGTGGGGATAGGGATGGCAATTTAACCCGACCCGTAGGAGCTTCGCCCCGCTCCGACACTAATGGGGCGAGTTTTGAAACCCGATAAATAAACTCGGAGCGGGTATGGAGTTAAAAAAAAGCGTTTATTAAACGGGGCGGGTTAGGAGTTAAATCCAATAAACCCGGCCCGCCCTGCCCCGTCTATCTTATTGTTTTAGAGGCTTTGATGTGTACACAAGATTGGTTGTGGAATAATATTCAAGGTACTTGTTTATTGTTTTCATTAATAATATACATGCTAGTTGTTTATCCTATTTTTTCCCATTAATATTTGTATCGTATTTTTGTAGATGAAGAATCTACCGTCGATTCGAGGCCTATGATTTGTGATGAAGAGTTCGAGCCAATGGAGGCTTAAGGTAATTTTTTAATAGTTAAAATGTTGTAAATATTATTACATTAATGTATGCTGAATTTATTGATATTATTTTTTGAACATGTTGGAAATATTACCTTTTCAGGTTTTGAGGAGTTGATGAGGAGGATGATGTTGAAGTTCGTGGAGTCACTTGATTAAATTTTTATGCTGTGTTGCTTCAAATTCAATCCTCTATGTTTCTATGTTTTGTATACTTGTATTTGAGATTTTTGGGACCATTTTTATGTTGTGTAACTCTTAATTATGGATATGCTGAATTTTTAGAGACATTTTCTTTGTAATGTTACTTTAGTACATGCTGAATTTTTTATAGTATGCTGAATTTGTTAGAGTAATGTTACTTTAATGTTGAGATCCATTGTCACTTTAGAACGTGCTGAATTTTTAAGAGCATGCTGAATTTTTTTAGGGCATAATACATGCTGAATTTTTTAAAGTAAACATTATGAATTTTTCTAGGCCATGGCACATGCTGATTTTTTTAAAATAAACATGCTGATTTTTTTTAGCATTCCAAAATATACATGGCGGATTCATATAAACGGGGCGGTTTGTGACCCACGAAATTTAAATGGGGCGGGGCGGGTTCGTATTAATACAAAAAATATTTACACGGGTTTGGGGCTCCTACAACTAGACCCTACACGGGTCGCGGGGCGGGGCGGGGAGGAAATATTTAAATGGGGCGGGTTAGGGTTTTTGAAAACCCGCCCAAAACTCGCACCGTTGCCATCCCTATGCGGGGAGAGGCAGAAAGGAGGGAGTGGGACTAGTATTGGGGGGAAACGGTCGACGCGCATTTTTTCAATTTTTTTTCTTCAAATCACTTTTTCAACGGTTATAGATATTTTGTAATGATTATAGTTAATTTGTAACAGTTTATAACCATTGTAATTATCTATTGGACAAAATTCGTTACAAATGAAAAATAAAATTCATTACAAAATAAGTATTTTAGTATAGTGATCGAAGCATCTTTTTTAGCTAAGCACGAGCACCCTTCGCTCTTTTAGTAGTGCAATTTCCATTGTACATAGTCCTGTTCGTCCAGAGTAGACCGAAATCTTCACAAACCAACAACCAAGCCTTTTCAATGTAGTCAACCACATTAGGGAATGTCATATGGTTGACTTTAAATCGGGACCACAAATCGAGAAATTGAATATGTGTATCCTGCTCAATCATAAAAGACCTTTCCTCTGTTAAGGCTTTCCAATCATCCATCGTCTTGACAAACTTCTTACAATTCATTTCCACATTCTTGTTGATATGGAATATGCAAAGCATCATTCTAACTCGAGGGAAAACTCTATGAAAGGCATTGATAAAACATTGTTGACGGTCCATAATCACGACTCGAGGCATGTTTTCAAGACCATTAAGCATACCCAAACATGTTAACGCCCATGCAAATTGTTCTTCCTTTTCAGAGGACAAGAAAAAAAATGCAAAATGTTATACCCATTGATGTCACACCAACCATCTCAAATATCAACATGTTAAATCGGTTGGTCTTATACGTGAAGTCCATCAATACACATGTGGGAAAGCATTTCACAAGCAAAACAGACATGGGGTGATCAAAGAATGAATTGATTAACTCGTTAGTATTCGATCGTTGTTTGTCTAGTAACCATAGTGGTTATCCAAAATTATCTTTAGGAGTTGTTGAATCATATTCCTCCCACACATCTCTTTATAGTTTAATTTTCCCATGACATTTTAAATTGTGCGCATGGTTGAAAACTTATTCATTGATCTCTCCTTTATAGTCTTCAAAACTTGTCCAGGCTTAACCCCATTGGTAATTAAATCTTTGGCAAGTTCATATTCCTCGCAGGTCAATCTCCCGACATATGGATGTATGATTAGTGTCTTGGCAATCTCGTGGTTGTAGAGGCCACTAAACGCTTTAACCTTCCACTTTATTTTCGGTAGTGGTACACCCTATAACGGAAATTGACAATCACACTTTTTGTAAATGGGGCAGTATCATCCTCCGACCTTTGTGATTTTTTGTCCCTTTATTATAATGTGATCGACATTATCCTACCCATTTTACAACCTATAATCAACCTCCCACTCCTTCCATGTGATGGATTCTTTAATTTTGATATAGCCATTACCACCCTCGTGAAGTTCATATCATTTGAGAGGTAAACACATCGAACATAAGTATCATATCATTAGAGAATTTGTGTAATGGGGTGATGTCACAATTACCAAGATTGCATCAGAGAACAACCTGACGGACGATTTCACAAAGAGCGTACCAGCCAAGACTTTTGATAGTCACATAAAGGGCATGGCAGTGAGATGCATTGCAACATGGATTTGAGTCTAAATGGAAGATTATTAGAACAACTGATTAAAACCATGATTTATGAAATAGGTTATGAATTTATTAATAATTTTTTCCTATTTTAACGAGAATCGTGTATGGACATATTATTTGCATTATTTTATATATTTTGCTTAGTGGGTATTTTGGTGTGTAAAGTACAGCTTACGCACAGAGGCTCAGATCACCAGTTCTTATGGAATATAAGTTTTATCGTTCACAGTCTTAGATGGAACTAGACTAACCATCAGTAAGGTTATAGGACAATATTTTAATAGGTCTATCTTGATTACGGGAAACAATATAGTTTCAACTTGTTGTGTTAGTAAACTTTGTGTGTATTGAACAGGACAACTTTGAGGTCATTGTCTTTTATATTGATTTTATAAGACAATATATACCTCATGATTATTAGGTTTACTTAAGGCTCTTAATCCATATATTATTTGAAAAATCCAGCGCCCATGAAACAATCTCCATACGCGCAAATGAACATACTCCGATTTCATGCAAGTTTTTCTAATATATATAATCAAATCAAGAAAAACTTTATTATTCAACTAAACAAATTTTAATACATGCGGAAATTAAAATTAATTATTATAACTCAAGTAATTAATTCATGTAACAATTTTAATTCTAAATCATACATAGAAGAAGACGAGGAAAATAAGAATAACTTGTATGATTTTTTTAACGTGGTAAAAAACCAAACTAGGGAAAACAACCACGACTCTCTCTACGGAGTAGACCAAAAATTCCACTAAAAACAAATATACAAGAGTTACAAGCACCCAAACATACAACACAAGATCCTAAGTAAAACAGTCTTGAAACATATACCTACACGAGTTACTCCACTCTCAAAGGTCTTCCCTCTACGGTATTTCTGATTCTGTTACTTTGATCTCCCTGGAAGTTTCCTTGCTTTAACTCCTTGCTTCTTGTTTTAGTGAATTCTAACTCAGTCAAAACCGATCTCTCTCTCAATAACATACTTTATATGTTTTGAGTTGTGAAAAATGTGCAAATGATTACGTTCTAAATGTAAACCATGCAAGAACTTAATTCTTAACACAGGCATATAAGTTTTCTATAAAAACTTAACAAAAGTACATTTTCAATCATCAACCACTTAAGTTTTCCGTAAAAACTTACAAAATAAATTTTCAATCATAAATCTTCATATAATCAATTTTTTAGATAGAATTCAAAAATTATCATCATTAATCCTATAAACATTATTCCTAATTAATATGTAAATAACACTCATATGAACACTATCATATAAACATAAAATAATCACTCCAACATGTGTTCATAATTTCTCAAAAATATAAATTCATTTTTTATGAGAAAAGTGTTTTACAAATTATTTCACAAATATGAGAAAACAAATCTTTAAAAGATTTTCAATAAACATGCAAGATCTGGGGAAATTATGATTTCAACATCGTATAGCATCCAACACAAAAATCAGAATATTTAGATCATAAAAATATACATACAATTTCGGGTCTAAAATCTAAGGAATTATAGTTTTTGTAAAAAAATATTTCATCATGAAAGAACATAAATTCTCTCTACAATAACACAATATTCCAATATATATAATATGAGATGATGTGAAAGATCATTGAGAATTCAAAAATAAAAACATAAAAGAGATGAAGTATAAATAAACACAATGTGTGTAAAATAACATTCAATCTCTCATTTAGATATTTATCTAATTCTCTATATTTTTCTCTCTAGAAAATATATAACCCTAATGTGTTTCCCACTTTAGAAAATATCTGATGATCTCTAAAATCTATAAAAACTCTAACTCCAATAAACTCTCTAATGAGGTTTATATAGGTGATAAAAGATAATTCTAAAAACACTAAATTAAAGGTTTAGATTAAAATTTATTAATCTAAGGCTGAGATTAAATCGAGTTAAAATAGATTTTAAAAAATCTAAGCTGATTATCAACAACTTGCAAATTAAGTCTATTATGAAAACAAAAAACCACTAAAGATACGTAAACAAGACTGGTATAGGGTTTTGGTAGTAACAAACTCTCCAACGGTCAAAGATGGATACAAAGTTGGCAAAATCTATAGGTAAGGCATCTCTAAGATCCTTACAGCTTAGGCCTCCTAAGATATCTAATGGTTAAAACGGTTTAACCTAATAGTTTTATATGCTATAACTTAAAGGACAAAATCTTCAATTAATTGGTCACATGTGTTTTCTTGTCAATTAGAGCTTTTAATTCAAAAAACAAATCATTCAGATAGCTTACAGAAACAATAGTTTCTAAAATTGTTTAAAAATCTATTTTAACTTTCAAAATAAAATAGAAAAATTATTTTTAACAAAACATATACCAATTTTATTTTAAAAAAATTATTTTCAGTAAAAATAATCTAATTTATCTTTTTTAAAAAGTTTAAACAATCAAGCCCATAAACTCAATCAATATATACATGAGTGTCTAATGTCCCAAGTGCAAAATGTGCAACCACACGTGAATACCTTTACTCGGATATGCCGTTGAGTATAGTCAAGGCATCTTGAGAAGACGAATAATGTTGTATGATGAACCATGGAGAAGGTTCGTACTAAAAAAATATGTTTTGACACAATATCCAAATTAGTTGAAACGCCTAAATAATATAGACTCAAGTAAGTCAAAGATTTAGGGTGTTTCGTGATTGATGGAAATGTTCACTAGTATGATTTCTCCCTCCTCCAGCTGCTGCCCCAAGTTTTCGACCTCCCTCCCTTATTACTCGCTTCATTTTTGCATTAGAATTGTGGCGACAAACTCAGGTACAAACACTTAGACTTATTTTTCTGGTTTTAGCACCTCCAGTCTCTTAGACTCCTTTTCCTCCCATTTTGATCCTAAGCCGCTAAAACCGTAAGCCCATTATGTTAGGGTTTTGAATCTTTTTAGTGCCTTGACTGACAATATTAATAATGTTGAATCATATTCTTAACCCAACCCAATTACACACATACTAGTCACCCGTATAATATGTCACATTTTGAACTTGTATGGTTGTTATTATTTTTTATTTATCTTATTATTATTTTGTTTTGCTGTCATTGTTATTTATCTGCAAACTTTGATATGAAACGATTAATCAAAATTTTAACATTTTATAATAAAAAAGATTAAATAAATAATAAATTACAAGGTTTGTTCTGGAACTATTGTTGCAATCTACTTTTTTTTCTTGAGCTGTAGTTTCTTTTCTTTTATGAATATTAGTTATCACATAAGATTTCTTGTGTAAGTTTGTGCATCACAACCATTTAAGGGTTATGGTTTTGCAAGTTTGTCTACTTATTTGACATGATTCATTTTATTAGGGGGCTTTTGATGAAACTAAACGTTAACATTCTCCATTATTGAACGTTAATATTCTCTCTCTCAATCGCAGCTGAATGGTAACATTCTCCTCTATCATTTTAATTTTTTTCCATATGTATGATTCAACTCGGTAATTCTACTAATCGTTTCTCATCTTTGGGTTTTTATCAACGTCTTTTTAAGAAAAGACATTGGTTATTGCACGCACACTGTGTAAGGTTCTGATATGGCTATTTGGTGCTCTTTAACATGGAAATTTATTGGAGGCCATATAATGGCTAGTCCATTCAAGGATCCGTAGACTAATATATTTGTAGATTGAACCTAAAAATGGTTGCTAGTTTTTTAAAAAAAGGTTTTCTGTTTTTTTAGTTGCATTTTTCTTTTGTTGATTGTGTTTTTTATATAGTTTTTTTTGTTTGGATCTGATTTATTCTTTAAAATTGATGTTAATCCGGTACTTACAGAAAACATGTCACATATTCTATGAGCCTATTTATTTTGTTAGAGGAAATATTATGTAGTTTATAAAAAATTGCCATGATCCTATTTATATGAAATTGTTAGTGCAATTTATTTGTCTCTTTAGAAAGGAGACCTTATCTCCTAATAATGTCACATTTGCTACGAGCTTATTTGTTTTGTTAGAGGAAATATTATGTCTGAACTTTTATTAATAATAGAAAATAAATGTTTAACAAATTCCTTATTTAGTACCGATTGTTATCTTAGATCATATTCTGACTTCGATAAAATGTGTTTTCATGTCTTCATTGGTTAGTGTAATTTGATCGTACACTTAATAGGATATAAAAATTATATAATTCCAGAAATAACATAGCAAAAATAAGTTCCCTAGCCTTAAGTACTGGTTTGGATAGAAAAATAAAACACCGGAGATGACTGAAAACCTAACCAACCCTTTACATTTAGCTTAAACCTAAGGAATTTCATTTCGAACTTTTAATGAGACAAAATCTTCAATAGGATGTATGTAACCACTATATCTTATACCAATGATGCATATATCAAGGACTTGCTAGACTTGCGAATAGAATCTCTTTTCTTCTATGGTGAATAACACCTTGCCTTGTCTTCCATTGCAATAATTATTTACATACTCGTGATGAATTTTGAGTAAGGTGGGTTTAGGAAGGTAGACCACCTGCTGCAAAAAACAGTAGTAGGTTCTTACATATAGATAAGGGAAATGAGGGGGAAGGGAATGGCAAAGGGAAATGGGATAAGGGTTTAAGTTTTGGGGTTAATGATGGTGGGGTATGTGGATGAGTGTGGTTTTTGTATATGCATATATAATATGTATGTACAAATGTGTGTGTGTGTGTGTGTGTGTATTAGTGATAGGGATAAAAATACAAGGACACACATATTTACATACACACATAATATACATGTACACATGTGACTAAGTATAATAATTCTATTACTAACACATTCCACATAAAAAAACTAAATTATATACTACTAAATATAACATTACTCAAACATATAGCAAAATCTTTAATAACTAAAATATTTATTCTATACATATACGTGTGTATGCCATTTTTCATTATAAACTTTCCAATTTCGATTGTTTTACTTGTATATAATTATGTTTATATAGGAAGATCGAATGTTCCATTAAGATTATTGAGATACTCATTTAGGTTTATAATCTAAGGAGTTTCTATCTGTTTGTATGGTAGAATTGATAGGGTTTTCATAATATAAAGAATGGATGGGTGAAAGTTCTCGAGGAGCAAGTATACGTTAATGGGGTTAAAGTTTGTGAAAAATGCATACAAGAATCTTAAAATTGATATTATCCCATGCTTGTGCATTCGTTGTAGAAATGGTAAACGTTTGAAAGGGGCAAATGTAAATTTACATTTGATTCACTGGGGTGTGCGAAAGGACAACATGTATTGAAAATTCCACGCGGAGAGGGATTTTTCGTATATTTCAGAAGAAGTATTTATCAAGGAAATGATTCACATAGATGGTGAACTGTTAGCACATGCTAGGTTAAACGATCTCATAAATGACACTTATGACTTGTAAGTATAATACCATATGTAATTAAATATTTAGGTTGATCAAGTCTAAATATAAAATTATCCGGAATATTTAAAACAAATTAAACACCATTCTCAGCATAGAGAGATCAAACGAAACAATAACATAAGTAATGTGGAAATGATATGAAGATCCTCAATGGAATGCCCATAGTTATTAACGAGATACAATAATATCTCAATAATAATATCTTTATACAATTCCCAAAGAATCTCTGAATAACACAAGCTAGTTAAGTCTCAACATATAAACTAGAGTGTCTCCAAAATCATCTAAGATCGAACAAGTAAAAATAATAGCTTAATAAAATAGAGACCTACAATGTATTTGAAACGGATATCTTGAGTGAGAGAGATGAATAACAACGTCTGCTAGACCAAGGAATCCATACGAAGGGTTCCCCCTAGCACTTGAGTTCCACGTAAAGACATGGGTCAAACCCCTAGAAAGTAACTTAGCTGCGCGACTCAAAGCAATTATATGCAGAGATTAAAAAGTCATAAATTTAATAATTTAATGAGCGTCCCAACCCATAAAGGTAATCTCATAATGTATTAGAATTATACAATTTATTTAGTTAGCTACTTAATCTCAATAATTCGATAAACGTAACCAACATGCGTCCCTACCTCTCAGCCATCTCATATGCATGTAGTACACAAAATTTAAATTGCTACAATGCATTAGAATTATCTCAATACAATTTATCAATTAAACAACAAGTAACCAAAATGCGCCCCTTCCTCTCGGCCATCTCATAAACATACAGTACGCTAAATTTTAAACAATCACATAAATCTCGATCGCCCATTATGTAGTATCGGAATAACACATCACATTAGATCATAAACATTACATTTCACGCCCTGGCGCCACTTGGTATTCGCATGACTGGGAATTCGTATATAATAATAAATCACAAAAGTCTTGTTTCATGCCCTAACGCCACCTGGTATTCGCCTGGCTGGGAATTCACATATCGTAATAATTTATAAACATTACGTGTCACACCCCGAGGCCACCTGATATTCGCACGATAGGAAATTTACATATCTCAATATCGGGGTGTCCCTCAACGGTGTCCACCCATTCATTTTTATTTCATTTTTTTATTTAGCATTTGACATTTTAACACATCTTTATTCACTACGAGCAATTTACTCAAACCCTAATTAGCCCACCAGGTTCATATCATTTAGAATTCATTATACGTTTTAATCCATTTCATATGGCGCTAAAAGGGTAATCATCCTACAAGTGATTCCTCGTAACGAAAAGCATTAAATCAAAAGTATCTAAATTCCATTAATGATTTAAGTCATCACTCCTTTCCGTCTATAAACTTTGTACGTGGAACGCCTCACCGAAGGGGAATCCAAATAAGGAACACCTCGATACACTTAAGTTTAGATAGGGTAGTTTTTAAGATATATTTATTTACAGTTTATTATAAGGGAGAGTGGGACAAGAGTTTAAATGTCCATTTGTTCCATCAAGTCAACTAATCCAACATCACTATCCACACACCAAACCAATAACCAATAATTTTCCAGTATTCCTTATATCGTCTACACGATAAAATATATACCAATAATAATAATAATATCTCAAGTAAGGGCTTATACATTTTCTTGCATGAAAGAGACGTGTAATTAACTTACACGTGTGTTACATCATAACGATTAATAACGTATCAAGTGTCCCAAGTCATAAATAGTGTATTCACGGTAACTCTTTTAACAATGAATAAGGTCCTCATAATAAATCTCATCAAATTGGGTCATCAACGTCAAAAGTGTCACTCTCATAGCATATGGTACAATCCATACTAAGTATGCACAATATAAACTCACTAACTCTCAATTTAAGTCCGTATAATACACTATCAAATCTCAATCGTCAAAATATACAAATGGGATGAAAATCTTAAATATTAATTTTTCCATGCTTTGGGGCCTTAAAAAATAATTTTCTCAAAATAAAAAGGCTCAACAACCATCTCACGTATATCAAATTATCTATATGCACCTATTCATGGTTTAATTTGGAATACACAACTTTCTAAGGGTTACCAACTAATTTTTAGCACAAAAATTAATTTAGGTGAATTTACCACTACACACATAAAAGGTGGAGAGTAGATAGTTACTTGCCTCAAATATGTGCCCCGAGAACTCGTTGAAATTGACTCCGAAATGGCCTTTGGAGTTTGGTTTATAAATGTAGGAAATATTTTGGGTGAAAACTTAATTACGGGTGGCTCGACAATTTTTGAAATAATGGGAACAAGGGTCTCATGTCAATTATGCTGTTTTGTAATAATAATAACAATTAAAAATGTCTCATATTGTCAGCAGCTTATAAATCAAATAAGCCATTACATTAACAATTAAAATTTTTACAATTGAATTAATTCCTTCATCAATTACCAAATAACACAATTAAAAATTATAATTTAAATTCCAATTTAACTTTCAATTAAAGCAATTTAACCATCACCATTAAAATATAATAATTTACCCGTTTAATTAATATTATAAATTCATCACACTTTAAATTGTTTTAACTTATTCAAACATAAGCCACTTAGATTTTGAAAATTTAGTTCGTGTACTTTTTAATTTATTAATTGAATAAACACGATTAAAAAAAAATTCTAAAAAGAAGAGGTATTACATTCTTCCCCTCTAATAAAAAGAATTTCTTCCTCAGAACTCATAGAAAGTAACAAATGCATATATCAAAATAAGTGCGGATATTGCTGTCTTATCTAATCCTCTCACTCCTAAGTCGACTCATCCTTGCTATGGTGACGCACTTAATGGGAACAAACACGATCTCCTTACTTCTCCAAAATCTTGGCTCTTCGATCTAATATACGAGTATCATTTAAGTATATATGATAATATCCGATCTTACCCCATAAGAACTTATGAAGCATTGATATGTGAAACAAATTGTGCACTCGAGCTAGGTGATGTGGAAGTGCTAAACGATAAGTGAGTGGACCTACACGACCTATGATCATAAACGACCCAATATATCTTGGGGTAAACTTTCCCTTTTTCCCAAAGCGCATCACCCCCTCATAGGTGACACCTTGAGGAGAACTTGATCGCTGACTTGAAACTCTACGTACTCCTTATCTGAGTCCGTTTAACTCTTTAGCCTACGTTTTCCTACCTTAATTCGTCATGAATCATCTTGATATTCTTTGAAGTCTCTAGTTTGAACTCGACCCCCAACAAGCTTCTCTTTCTCGTATCCAACCAACACATCGATGACCAACATATTCGACCATATAATGACTCATACATTAATAAACTAATCGATTTTTGATAGATATTATTGTAGACAAACTCAACCAAAGATAGACGTGTCTCCCAACTACCCTTGAAGTCCAATGTGCATTCCCAAAGTATATCTAAAATAAAACATACGGTTCACTCGTTTTGTTTGCCCATCTATTTGAGATGGTAAGATACACTGAAGTACAACCTAGCCTTTGTAACCTCCTAGAAACTTACCCAAAAGTGAGATACAAAAGTTGGATCTTTGTTTGAGATGAACGATAATGGTACCCTATGCAACCGAATAATCTCTGCCACATACAAACGTGTATATTGCTCTGTCGTGAAATCCATATGAACCGGTAAGAAATGTGGAACCTTCATCAAACGGTCCACTATAAACCAAATAGAATTGCGTTGAGTTGGGGTCAAAGGCAACCCAATGATGAAGTCCATCAAAATTCTGTCCCACTTTCGCTCGAGAATGGGTAAGTGTAAAATCCTCCTTGGCCATCGTTGATGATCCACTTTGACCATCTGATAAGTGCTACATTGAGACACAAATGTAGCAATACACAACTTCATCTAGGACCACCAATATTATCTCCTCATATCCTAGTACATCCTATCTTCACCAGAATGCATCAAAAATTGAGATTTACGGATGTTATCTCGTTTGAGCGATCTACCGACTCAATTCTTAAAAAAATCCATTTGACAAAAAATAATGCCTCAACTGATTAAAAACAGATTTGAAATATTTTCTCAACACTTAGAAAGATTATCCCGACACTTTAAATGAATCGTAAAGGGACTTAAACACAACCTTACTAAAATTAATCTCTCAGAAGCTTTTCTGTTGAAGAATGTTGATATTCGGATTCGTCTTGATGCATGATTAATCTTGAATAAATCTTCGATGGTTGTAGCGGTATACGACATACACTAATGTAAATCGAACAATGTATATTATGTCCTTACAAATATTTCCCTATGTATATGCTGGTACAAACTAAAAACATCTGAATTATCAAATCAAAATTCTTATAGAAATCTAATGCCCTCCCATGAACCCAAAAATGAAAACGTACTAAAATTTGTAAGGTTATAATTTACATTATCAGGTTTACATTAGTGTATGTTGTATATCGCGACAACTGTCGAAGATTTATTCAAGATTAATAATGCATTAATACATATCCGAATATTAACATTCTTCAACAAAAAAGCCTTTGCGAGATTAATTTTGGTAAGGTTGTGTTTAAGTCTCCTTATGATTCATCTAAAGTGTTGGAATAATTTTTCTAAACTATTTATAATCAGTTGAGGCATTGTTTTTTGTCAAATGAATTTTTTTCTAAGTATTGAGGCGAACTGTTTTTGGCATAATTGTCATTCAAACGACATCAGTATGTCGTTCGAGCGACATAAGGATGTCGTGAAAATTCATTCTAGCGACATATGACTTCGTTCAAGCGATGTTGTTATCTAGTTCGAGCGATCTGCCGACTCAACTTTTTATAAATAGAGTGTTAAATGAGTCATTTTTTTAAGAATACCTGGCGTTTTTTTATACACAAAAGCTGCAAACTGCAGTATACTTTTATTTTCTTCAATTTAGGGTCTAAATCTTTATTTTTCAATTCAAAAAAATCCCAATAGTTTAGTGAATTATTTTAGGACCCAAGATACAATATTCGCTGGAGTTTCTATTGTAGGGAAGATTTCCTACTGCTGATTAAGTACCACTTGAGGGAGGTGCCGGGATGACTACGACTGCAGTTTTTGGGAGTACTCGTGGGTGATCTTTGCTATCATGTGGAGTTTCTGCAGAATTCCATTACTGATTCAGAACTGTATTTTTATTGTGAGTGTCTACGAATATTCATTGCAGATTTCATGGTGTATGTAAGTTACGATTTACTTTTGCATAGTGAAATAAAAAGGTTTTCCCTTTGTCTTTTCCCTGAAATCTGTGTGTCATGGTTTGATTTTACTCACGTAGTTGCATGTGTTAGGGTTGAATTTAATTTGGTTTAAAATTGACAAGCAATTAAATAAGTTTAAAATTGGAATTTGAGAATTCGATTTAATCAATATCACATAGCTTTCACAAATTGCTATCAGAGCTTATTTAAGCGATCACTACTTTCACAAATTGGTATCAAAGTGGGTTTCTCTAATTTATCGAGTGATTCTATTTTTTGCAAAATTTAGTGATATTGATTTTTTTGAAAAATCTGATTTTTAAATTTTGTAATGTTTCCGAATGAAAACTTATATAATCGGTTGCTAATTTTTAACGGATCTAATTATGCCAACTGAAAAGCCCATATGAAATCTCATTTAAAATTAATGGATGAGCGAGTTTAGGTTTCTGTGAAAGATGGTGGACTTCTCCCATTGTCACCGCTAAATATATCATGAATCTTAAACCTGTGACAGACTGGACTGAGGATGAGTTTAGGTGGAGTACTTTTAATTCTCATGGGCTAAGTGCCATTTTTAGCGCTGTCACTCCTGAAGAGTTTCGACGTATTATGACGTGCACCATGTCTAAAGAAGCATGGGATGTTTTACAACTTACCCATGAAGGCACGAATGCGGTAAAAGAGTATAAATTGCAATATTTAACTACTTAATTTGAAATAATTACCATGCTTGAATCTAAGTATTTTGTTGGCTTTTATGCACGTTTGTCTGATATTGTCAACACTAGTTTCAATCTTGGTGAGCTCATACATGATGAATGAGTAGTTAAAAATATTTTGAGATCATTGCCTAAACGTTTTATTCCTAAAGTAACTATTTTGAATTCGTTAGGAAATTTGGTCAATCTCAAGTTAGAAGAACTGGTTGGAGACCTTCAGACATACGAAATTGACATGTTTCTTGACACTGTCGAGTCTAAGTATATAGGTATAACTCCAAGATCCCAGTCTAGGAAGGGAGAGTAAGAAAAAGAAAGGGAAATTTTATGAGTCCGAGTCTGAGGACAAATTTGATTTTGATATGGCCTTGCTTGTGAATTTTCTTAAAAAGTTTCTCAAATTTTCCGAAGAAAATTCTTCGAATAAAAGATTTTTTCAGAAAAATAAAAAGAAGGAGGAGGCCAAAGAGAGTGTTGATAAAGAGGAGGAAAATATATGTTTTGAATGTGAGGGTAAGGGGCATAAGGCTTTTTAGTGTCCCATTAGGCTAAAGATAAAGGGCAAGAAGATTGTCATGCCAAGTACTCTTAGCGATAGTGAGGAAGAAGTGAAGGATTTCGAGGACAAATCTTCACATGGGATGTGTGTAGCCTTTTTAGCTAGTCACATGAGCGCACCTAGTTTGCCCCACGACGATGAGGATACTTATGCACGTGAGACCCCCAAGGATTGTTTGAGTGTCTTCAACGAGTGTGAGAGTGAGTGGGATAGTGCGGGTGATAGTGAGCTCCAAATTGCGTTTAGAGATTTGTACACCGAGACCTTAAAGACTAAGAAATTGAATAAGGAGTTAGGTTGTAGGTTTATTGATTTGGAGAGAGAAATTGAGAGTTTGAGAGGATTTGAGGCGTCGACGAGTCAACTCGAGAACGTAAATGATACTTTTAGTAAGCAGTTGATCGTCGTAGGTCGGGAAAAGGGTGAACTAATAGTCCATGTATCACAATTAAAGAGAGATCTTGAACGTGCCTCGGAGATAGGGGTGGCCATAGGCCCGAGGCCCGCCAAGCCCGCCCAATAAAAAAATAGGCCTTGGGTAAGGTGAATAGGCCCGCAAAGCGGGCTTGGCAAAATTTGATAGGCCCGATTTTTTTCCTAGCGGTCTTGGGCATGAATTCTCAAGCCCGATGAGGCCCGACCCGAGGCCTGAGAATTATATATAGATATATGTGTATGTGTGTGTGTGTGTGTGTATTAATTTATTATTAAAGTTTAAGACTACAAAGTTATAAATAAATATATAAAGTGGCTAACTTTTATAAATATAAAAACATATACTAAGTCTTTTTTTGTAGAGTGACGAACTTTATATATAAACTTTGTAATAAATAAAGTTTAAAACAAGTTTTTAATTAAAAAAATAGGTCTTTGATTAAGATTTTTTTTTATTTAAAAAAAACAGTAACCGGGCTTGGCCAACGAGCCTGGGTAAAGAGTTTTCAAATCTGCGCGGGCTTGGGATTACATATTAAGGCCCGATACAGGCCCAAGCAAGCTTGGGATAACTCATAATTTTATAAGCCCGGTCCGAGCCCGACCCGACCCGACCCGTGGTCACCCCTACTGGGATGTAAAGGTCACTTTAGAGGATACATCTAAGAAGGTAGGAAATATGCTCCTCGATCCCACTTTGGGTAATGTTGAGAGACTAGGAATTGGTCATGACGGTGCATCCACTTCCTACGTAGCACCCGTGCCGGTTCCTGAGTTTGTGATAGATCCATATGGCTCTCAACCTAACCCACCTAGGCGTCACGTTCCGTAGAGGAGAGTGCACCGTGTTGAGAGAGGTGTTCCTAGGCCCCTGTACATTTGCACCCATTGCAAGAAGACATGACACCTTAGGAAATTTTACTTTAAGTTGGCTAATGTGTCACGTTTTACTACTACACGTTTTCACCCAAACACACCCACACATGATGCTTCGACCTTTGAAAAACTCCACCGCACCTAACAGTTGAGGTTTAAACTTGTTTGATAGCATATGATGATTTTCACGATTATATTTTATGCCTATTGCTAGTGTGTACCATTTTTGTATTTATATTCTCCATTTTTGGATATTTTTTGAAAAACCAAAAAGATTTTTATTTTTGATTTTTTTGGAAAAATACAAAAAGATATTCTATGTTTTGAGAAATATTGAAAAAGTCAAAAATTTGTTATTTTGATAAATTTTTTTGTAAAATTCAAAAAGAGTTTTGTATTTTGTTTACACAAATTATGAATAGACATATAGGATCGTCGAGTCATACTTTCATTCCATATCCACGTGACTACTTGATAGTGCTTTGATATGCGTCATCATTTCATTTTTGTGCTTTATAATGTTTGGAGTCATTAAGATGTAATTTGAGATTACTTTCTACATGTTTGACTTTTAGTCTCCTTTAATACACACTTGCACTAAGTTGTTTGATTATTGTACTTGTCTATCAGACGTTGATCGAAGTGTTTCCATCTCAATCCTGTCTTTAAAACGAACCATATGCGATAAAAATCTACAATGAAAGTAGTGCACGTAATAACCGTTGCGAGTGAGGAATTTGTTTAAATTGCAAAAAATGATGAGTGTTCAAGGGAAAGGGTTGCGAGAGTACAAAATCGTGAAAGCCACCGTTTAAAAGAGTCCGAAAAAATTTAAAGGCAATAAAAATAATCATATGCCAAATTGGGGCCAATAGGATTTCTCTAAGGAGAGAAAAATAGATCACCTCAAGAAAAAATAAAAGATAAATTATTTATGAGGGAGTTTGGTTGGAAATGTAAAAACGGGTTTGCACGTCCTGACAAAGTATTGAAAAAGCATTACATAGTTTTAGACGTTATTAGTGTGAAAATCATTTTAGACTTTGAAGTGTCGATTAGATCGAGTCGATGTCTTATGAATTTACATTTTTGACACCTAAGGACGATTTTGAGATTATTCGTTAGAAGTATCCATATTAATCATGCACATATGTTATGTTTGACTGCATTGATTTTCCTATCGAATTTATTCACACCCATTCATTCCGTTTCCATGATATGGTTATCTTAGTGTAAAGTCACGGTGTGTGATTTTTGTAAAATTATTTTTGCATTTTTGTTTGAAATCTTTGAAAAATCAAAAATAGTTTGTGGATGCTTTTGAGTGTATCCTTGATGATCGTAGTTGTTTGTTTTGCTTGTCGTGATACTCCATATTTATTTTATTTATTGTTTTCCTTGTCTATTTCTGACAAATAAAAAGGGAGAGAATGAATTATGATTTTATGGGAGAGAATTGAGATTTGTTTTGATTGATGTTTATCTCATTTCAAACTCGATACATCACGGAGGTATTTTTTTCTTATCTCATGTGTGTCGGTACGAAATTAAAGATCAATATTTTTGCACACCTTGATGATGACAAAGAAAAGTTAGAGATCTGAAGATTTGAAGTTGAAGATTTTCGAAGAAAGTTTATAGACTTGTAGTTTTAGTACCTTTTCATTTTTGGGTTCATGAGAGGGTACTTAATTTGCAGTTTTAGTACCTTTTCATTTTTGGGTTCATGGGAGGGTATTAGATTTGTATAGGAATTTTGATTTGATAATTCAGATGTTTTTAGTTTGTACCGGCATAGACATAGGGGGAGATATGTAAGGACATAATTTATATTGTTCAGTTTACATTAGTGTATCTCGTATACCGCTACAACCGTCGAAGATTTATTCAAGATCAATCATGCATCAAGGCGAATTCGAATATCAACATTCTTCAGTAAACAATCCTCTGCGAGATTAATTTTGGTAAGGTTTTGTTTAAGTCCATTTACGATTCATTTAAAGTGTTGGGATAATTTTTCCAAGTGTTAAATTTTTTTTTCTAATTTGTTTTTAATTACTCGAGGCGTTGTGTTTCGTCAAATGAATTTTTTTCTAAGTATTGGGGCGAACTGGTTTTGACGTAGTGGTCATTCAAACGACATCCGTATGTCGTTCAAGCGACATAAGTATGTCGCGCAAAGTCGTTCGAGTGACATATGACTTCGTTCAAGCGACGTTGTTAACTTGTTAGAACGATACGCCGACTCAATTTTCTTATTATAAATAGAGTGTTAAATGAGTCATTTTCTTAAAAAGACTTGACATTTTTTTATACACGGAAACTGCAAACTGCAGTATACTTTTGTCTTCTTCAATTTAGGGTTCAAACCTTTATTTTTCAATTCACAAAAATCCCAATAGTTTAGTGACTTGTTTTGGAACCTAAGATACGATCTTTGCTGGAGTTTCTCTTATAGGGAAGATTTCCTACTGCTGATTAAGTACCACTTGAGGGAGGTGTTGGGCTGACTACGACTGTGGTCTTTTGGATTACTCGTGGGTGATCCTTACTGTCTTGTGTAGTTGCTGCAAAATTCCACTGCTGATTGAAAACTGCATGTTCTTGTGCGTATCTGCTGATATTCATTGCAGATTTCATTGTGTATGTAAGTTGCGATTTACTTTTGCATAGTGAAATAAAATGGTTTTCCCTTTGGGTTTTTTTCCTGAAATCTGTGTGTAAGCAAATTTTTATAATGGTTTGATTTTACCCACGTAGTTGCATGTGTTAGGGCTGAATTTAATTTAGTTTAAAATTGGAATTTGCGAATTCGTTTTAATCAATATCATATAGCATTCACACACCTACATAACGACCCAACGCAACGCTTTTCCTGGTGGTATAACTAGCCTCCCCTTGTACCGCAATCCACCATTTGAACCAATGGTGTAAAGAGGTACATTGATGGCTATTAACTTAGCCACTATCTCCTTGTAAAACACATCATATGTCTGCGCTCAAACCGCCCATATAAAATATCGTTAGTCACGGTGAGCATCTTCATAAATACATTGGCTAACTTGCTAATCACTTGAATAAAACCAATATCTATTAATTGAAGAGAAGAAAAATTTCCACTAGGCCGTTGACTCTAAGTATCTTCCACTACATTGCCCTTCCTTGGGGGATGCTGAATCATAAACTGGTAGTCCTTAATAAACTCGAACCACTATGGGATTTCAAATTTTGAAATATATAGGCAATATGACGATCATCTTGTATCAACACTCCACCTAATCCCTATAAGTAATCATCGATAGATACCAAATACTCAACCCCACACCTAGGTAGAGACAAAATTGGATCTGAAGCTAACTTATCCTTGAGAGTGTCAAAGGCTTGTAGATACATCTCTGTTCAAATAAATTGAACCCTTTCTGATTCAACTAGGCTAACGGTCTAATAATCTTTAAAAATCATCGAATAAACCTCCAATAATACCCTACTAATCCTAAAAAGCTAAGAACCTCCGTAGGTGTCATGGGCTGTCCCTAATCCAATACGGTCGACACCTTATTCAGAACCACTGATAATTTCAACTTCGAAACTTCATGCCCCCCAAATTTTTCCTCCCATTTCCCAAACTCATAATTTTAGAACTTCGCATATAACTTGTACTCCTAAAACATCTGAAGTGCAACCCTAAAATGCTCAGTATGCTCCTCCCTAGTTCGAGAAATTTCATCAATGAAGACGATGATAAACTGATTCAAATACAATCAAAACACTCGATTCATCAAATCCAGGACTAGCCCAGTTGGGCATTAGTCAACCCAGACATCATGACCCTGAACTTATAGGAACCATAACGAGTTAAAATGATAATCTTCGATATGTCCTCCTCACGTACCCTCAGTCGGGGGTATCCTGAATGCAAATTAATATTCGAGAATAACGAAACACCCTAAAGTTGATCAAAGAGATCATGAATCCTTACTAAAGAATACTTGTTCCTTACTGTTACCATGTTCAACTCCCGGCAGTCAATACACAATCTTAGTGAACTATATCGCCTTATCACAAAAAGAACTAATGTTTACCCATGATGACGTACTATGCCAAATGAACCCCTGCTATAACAACTGATGGATTCCTTATCTCAACTCCCTCATTTACATACAATCCCTTAAGTATACCCCCTGGCAATTAAAATTCATACTAGGAGCAAAATAAAAAAATAACTCTCTCAATCTGCTGGCAACGCTCTCAAATACGTCAAAAAAATAACTCTCTCAAATATGTCAAAAAAAATCCTAGCATTCGAAATTGAACCTAATGAAACAGTAGTCCCCTCTCGCTTCTCTTCATCGATAAAATACAAGTGTGTAATTTCACCACCCTTTGGTTTAGGCATAGCCGAAAAATATATCTCCTAACTCGAAATAGTGAAAAGAGTATTCTGCCCCTATAATATATATGATCATATACCTCATATATTAGTCTATACCCAAGATCACATTATAAGAGTGGGTGTCTGAAACTAACAAATCAACCTCAATACACAATATACCAATATAAACCTCCACATCATCCGAAATCTCAAAAATACAGGAAGATACGTTTAACGGAGTAGCTATTGATAAATATCCATCACAATGTCTAGGAAGCAAACTAATAATCCCCACAAAACTACGTGATACGAATGAGTGTATGGCGTTGATGCCAAAATAAACACTAGTTAAAGTGTCAAAAATGTAAAATGTACCATCCATCGCCTGGACCTACCTCGGGCTAGGGTTGTGCCATCTAATAAATTCTCCCATACTGAAGCTAGGACTTTTAATATGCAGATGTTTATGAGGGTAGCACTACTATTGGATGCGGCTTCGTCGCTAAATACTGGGATTATTGGGGCCTGAGAACATGTTAAAACTGCCCTTGAAGCTGCCTATAATGGGCTTGCTCCTGGTCTTGATGGACCTAATATTGTTTCCCCTAAATTCAAACACTGGGGAAACTCGAAATTTATTTCCTCTTCCTCCACATATAATGTATACTTCCTCAAATGGGGCTGTATCCTCCCACTACTATCTCAGCGGTTGGTGTATCTCCTGCCCAGATCCAAAATACCTTATCTTAATCTTTCTCCCCCAAATAATGATCACGGCTACAAGTAGGGGTATTATGGGTGGTATCTCATGCTTGGGTGTAACTAAGCGTGCTTGGACCGCCTAGCTAGTTAACTCTGACAAACTGTTTTTCCCCAAGGTAATACTTCCCTTGGGCATCAGGGTTAGAATACCCAGCATAATGAGCGCCTAGGGTGCGAGGCTACGAAATTGGCCTACCTTCCTGTGTTTTTGGATAAATGAAAATTTCCTCCTAGGTAGCATCTAAAATTTTAGATGGACATTTTATTAGTAACAAAACATATATGAGAGTACAAGGAAAGGTAGGTATTAAAGAATGCTACGCACAAGTTTAAAAGAACCTATAACCCTTGAGGCCGAAGACCATGCTCTGATTCCAACAATAATACCTAGTGTAACTAAACATTTACGTTGATCAAGTCTAAATATAAAATTATACGGAATATTTAAATCAAATCAAATACCATTCTCAGCACGGAGAGATCAAACGAAATATTAACACAAGTAATGCGGAAACGATGTGAAGATCCTCAATGTAAACCCATAATGGAATAAGAGATACAATAACGTCTCAATAATAATATCTTAATGCAATGCCCAAAGAATCTCCGAATAATACAAGCCAATTAAGTTTCAACATATAAACTAGATTGTCTCCAAAGTCATCTAAGACTAAATATGTAAAAATAATATCTAAATAAAATAGAGACCCATAATGTCTTTGAAACTGATATCCTGGGTGAGAGAGATGAATAACAATGTCTGCCGGAATAGGGAAGCCATACGAAAGATCTAACCCTAGCACCCGAGTTCCACGTAAAGAGATGGGTCAAAACCCTAGCAAGTAACTTAGCCACGCAACTCAAAGCAGTTATATGCATAGATGATAAAGTCACAGTTTAATAATTCAATGAGCGTCCTAACCCATAAACGTAATCTCACAATGTATTAGAATTATCCAATTAATTAATTAATTAATTAATTATTCTCAATAATTAAGCAAACATTATCGACATGTGCCCTTTCCCCTCGGTCGTCTCGTTAGCATGTGGTACACTAGATTTCAATCCTTACAATGCATTATAATTACCTTAATAAATTTTCTTAATTAAACATAACGTAACCGACATGCGTCCCTTCCTCTCAGCCATCTCATAAACAGAAGGTACACCAAATTTTAAACAATCAGATAAACCTCGGTCACCCGTTATGCAATGCCGGAATAACACATCAAGAATGATCATAAACATTACTTTTAAGGCCCTAAAGCCACCTGGTATTCGTATGGATGGGGATTCACATATCACAATAATTATAAACATCAGGTTTCATGCCCTGATGCCATGTGGAATTCATATGGTCGGGAATTAATATATCATAATAAATCATAAACATCACATTTCAAGTAGTGACACCGCCTAATATTCCCATGGATAAAAATTTATATATTGCAATATCAGCGTGTCCCTCCACGGTGCCCACTCATTCATTTTTATTTCACATGTTCATTTAACATTTGACATTTTAACACATCTTTATTCACTCTGAGCAATTCAATCAAACCCTAATTACCCCACCCTGGGTCAAATTATTTAGAATTCATTATACATTTTAATCCATTTCTTATGGAGCTAAAAGGACAATTATAGTACTAGTTATTCCTCGTAACGAAAAGTATTAAATCAAAAGTGTATTAATTTCATTAATGATTTAATTCGTCACTTATACCCGTCTCTCAACTCCATGTGTGGGACGTCTCACCGAAGTGTAATGCAAACAAGAAACACCCCCGATATACTTAAATTTTGATAAGGTAGTTGCTAACACATATTTATTGAGGTTTTATTATGAGGGAGTGTAACAAATATTTAAATGTCCATTTTTGCATCAAGTCAACTAATCCAACATCACTATCCAACGACCAAACTAACAATCAACAATTATCTCGTACTCCTTCGATCTTCTACGTGATAAAATATATACAAATAATAACAGTATCTCGGGTAAGGGCTTATACATTTTCTTGCATGAAAGAGATATGTAATTAACTTACAAGTGTGTTAAATCATAATGGTTCATAACGTATTGATGAGTGCATTATTTTGTATATTTTATATCCAAATTTATACTTTGTTAGTCCCATTTTAGTGTATTTAATAAGTTCTTAGGACTATTTTATTAAAAAGAGGAAAAAATGCGAGAATGATTGAATTCATATTGAAAATGGCAATTTTAAGTAAAAAATGGGCACTTTGATAATTTTATAATATTCTTGTGCTGATTTGTGAAAAAAGTTGCCTAGTGCAATTTTTGCAGATAATGATGGAATTTGGTGCAAATTGATGATCAATTCAAAAAAGGCGCGAAAAAGCTGATTTTTACGGTCGTTCGAAAAAAGCTATTTTTTGCACTTAGAAAGTCGAAAATTTTTATTCTCCGATTTAGACGAAACTCGGCATGGGTGTTCAGCAAGAAAAGATAAGAGTCTTCGGGTGGGTGGAAATTCCGTCCCTTATCACGATCCAAAGATTAAAGAGGTGGAGAGATAGCTACCAACATCATTCGTCCAATAAAAAAGAGTCCCAACACAACTCAAATACCTCACCACTTGTCTTATAAAAAGGACCCTTGGGCTCATAGTTTCGTATAAAATTAGAGAGGAATTTCGTAGAGGATTTCGGCGAGCAACTTTGAGTGATTGTAATCAATTTGAGGGCCAAGTTTTTATCATTTTTTTAGAGGATTGAAGATTGTTGTGAGAGAACTATTTGTAAGTTTGGTTTATTAATGAAGATCTCTACTCATTCTTGCAATTTCTCTTTCATTATGGTGGCTTGATTCTTATATTAGGAGTGGGGTGAAGTTTATCATAGTTAGCTAATATTGTCACATTAATTTTATCGTGGTTTATTCCTTACTTGTTTTAATTGTTATTAAAGATTCGGTATTCATTTTAAAGCGACACGAGAGTGTGTTTTTGAACCTTCAAGATTGTTTTGTCAAATCAAGTTTTGAGATTTAAAAATAGTAATTTTTGATGGATTATGCTTGCACTTTGATTATTTTGATAGTCCATGCTTAAATACATTTGCGAATTTTAAAACCTGTATTTTCTAAGGGAATATGGATTTTAGCTGTCTATTAGAGACGTTAAAAATATTTTGATCATAACCGTCATATTTTTCGAATTAAACGCGGCGAGAGTCGGTTTAACTTGAGTTATAAAAAGGGAATGACAACATTAAATTAGTGTGCAATATTAGTTACGCGATAAATGGACCCCGAATCCTAATTATTTCCTAATTGTTTACAAATATCTTGTGTTACCCTCATTTATCGTAATTTCTTTTATTTAGTGTAGTTTATAATCATTCTCTATCCCATTTAGTCTAGTTGGACAGTCACAATTAATTTGAATAAAAAATTGACAAATCTCTGTGGGTTTGACAATTTTTTTTTATAATTTTTTTTTGACTTTCAGACTAGTTTGTTTTACTTTTTGCAATTTTTTTAGTAAAAATTTCAAAAAAAAAACTCATAGCGAGGCTAGAATTAAAAGCTATTCCAACGCGAACTTGTCAAATCGATTCCATTTCACCTTGTCTAGGATTGGTGGTTTTTAATGAGTCTTCGTGCTGACCACCTACCTGGTGGTGAAATCGGAATTTAAAGAAACAACCGCAGTTGGTCGTCTTTTAAATTCTCCATTGTCAAAGAGTAGGAGCTATCCAAAATAATAAAAAAAATTCATGTGTTGTAAATTACAATGGGTGATCCTCATATTGTTATCCCGCCATCTTTCTCATATTCCTCAATGGATCCTATGGACGTGTTTTTACAAAATACTGAAAATCTAGATGACTACGTATTTCAATTTAATTCAGATGGGTCAGTAGTCATTTTAAAAATTAAAGAAGGTATGGATGAGACTCCAAAACCTTTAATTACTATTGGTCCACCAAAGTGTATCAATTGGAGAGAAGTGAACAAATGGTATAATGATGCTATTTCTAAAAATAATCATGAATTAATTGGGGATAATCAATTTTGTGATGAAAAAAAATTGACAATCTTGACACGTGTAATACTTGTGATGATTTGGATGTTTGTCAAAATTTTTCTGCTAATTTAATTGAGCAAAATGCTGCTTCTTTTTATATGTGGGAAAATTTATTTGAGGATTCGTCATCCGATTTTAGTGATACTTCAAGTATTTATGACGGTCCTCCTGTTTTTTATGAAGAAAGTGTATCACCCAGTGATACATATTCTTCCTACGCTTTTCATAAAATCTCACATTTAGGAGTGGAGTATGCATCCCCAATTTTATGTGACTATTTTCGAAAAAGGGATAATAAATATTTGGATCCTTATTGCAATTTATTACCTCCATGTGATGCATCGACATATGATTCATTTCATGCGATTCAAATTTATTTATTATTGATGATGTCGGTGCTCACCATTATGACCATGGATTTAAGATTGAAATTTGTGTTGTGCGATCATGCTCTCAGATTTATGATATTTTGGCACTTAGTGCTATAAAGTTTATTAATTGGAATGACCCATAACTATTTCGATTATTAATTTATGGTGATGATGGTAATTGTCATGTGTTTGTATATTATTTGTGTATTTTTTTTTCTTTTTGTTATTTTTTAGTTAACATGTATCATCATTTTACTTCTTTACTTTATTTTCTTTGTCCATATTTTTATTTAAGCATACTGTTGATACCAAATTTATTCCGCTGATATGGACCTATTATTTGAAGACGCGTGTCATCCTAGGTGGCAACTGTAAATGTTTATATCGAGCTAATCAAAACCCCGAGGAACTATCAGATTCCTAATGACTCAAGATCACCGAGTAACTAAAAAGCCACGAGGAGCCCATGGGCCCCGAGCAGCTCAAGAGTGTCGAGCTACTTAAGCGGTCTGAGCAACTCAAATACTCGTGGCGTACGTATCAAGGATAACTACGCATTAAATGTACAGTTATTGTCGTACAGATGTATATGCCTACAGGACAGCTATGCATTATTCATTCACATGTACAACCTCATGGCTTTAAATACATTGTAACCTCCTCATTAGCAGGGGACTCGGAATTTCTTGGTAAACCCGTTATCGAGATTTCTGCAAACAGTCAGCAATAACAAATACAGTGGATGTAGTCCATTCTTACAAGGCTGGACCACTTTAAAAATCTTTTGTCTTATATTTATAAATCATTTTTATCTGTGATTAATTAATTAGATCAAATCTAGTTTTTTACATGAACAGATTGGCGCCGTCTGTGAGAAATCGACTGTAATTAGCGTTTTTTACCAAAACAAATCATCGTCAATGGTTGATCATCCAGAATCTAGTAATCGAAACGCTGGGATTCCTCCAAATCCATCTACTCCTCCAAATGTCCAAGATGTGGCTGGTATAATGGCTAATTTGGCCTAGGGCCAGACGACCATGCAAGAGACCATGCGATAACTCATGCAAACTATCCAAGATGGAGCACCGACCTAGTCAGGATAGCGAAGCATTCAGAGAAATCCCCGGTTACCTTCTAGGCGAACGCCATTCCCAGAGGAATCTCGATCCAGACACACCGATTCATATCGTATTAAGAGATCTAATGATCCTTCTTATCAGCCTGGAAGGACTTCCTCGGTACGAGCTACAGACACTCAACAAAACATCACTTTATCTTTAGAAAGGACAAGTGCTCTCAAAAGGTTGAGTAGAGTCTATCCTTTTAATCGTCTAGGTCCTAGGAGGAATAAAAGTCCTCCTAGGATTGTGTCGAGGAACTCTCAACAATCATTTGATATGAAGGAAAGATTTGCCCAATCACGACCAACTGCTGGTCATGAAAGATCCCAAGAGGCTAATTCAACACGATCAGTTGCTCGAACTAATAGGATCGAGGAAGGAAATGAGGCATGGAAAGGCTCAATTCAAAGGTTGGATGATAGATTAGGGGAGATGGTTAAAACCAAGAATCCTCTGCAAAAGACTTTTGTCCGAGGGACACCATTTGTACAAGCAATCGTGGATTTTCCTACTCCATCAAAATTCAAAGCTCCTGTGGTGACACCTAAATATGATGGGAAAACGGACCCTGTCCTTCATATTAAATAATACCAAGATGCTGCTGATATCTACGCAGTTTCAGATGAGATGAGGTGCAGGGCATTTTCAGGAAATCTTACCGGATCTGCTCAAATATGGTACAATAATCTTCCTCGGGGGAAGATTGCGACTTTCTTTCAACTGGTCGAGCTCTTTATTGGAAATTTCTGTTTTGGAGCAAAACCTGTTAAATGAGTAGCACACTTGTTGAGTGTTAGACAAAAGGCAGGTGAAAGTACCAGGGATTACATTACTCATTTCAATAACGAGAAACTGGAAGTAATTGACTATGAGGAGAAAACTGCGATTACTGCTTTGATGAGTGGACTGTTGCCCAATAAATTGTACTACACTTTGGCCAAAGATCTGCCCAAGACCATGTCAGAACTAATGACAAAAGCAGCCAAAATCATGAATACCGAGGAAGCTATGGTCGCGAAGAAGAACATGGACACTAAGGAGACCAAACTTGAGGCCGATAAGGTTGAGAAGAAGGAGCAGAAGAACAATGGTGGCAACAAATAATCAAAAGCAAAGCAAGCATTGGAACAATTGAAATTTTTTGGAAATTATACTCCTTTGAAAGTAGATATAAACCACATTCTGGAAGAGATCAAGAACAACGAGGAGCTAAATTTGCCTGAAAAAATGAAGACAGATCCTGACAAGAGGAATAAGTCCAAATATTGCGAGTTCCATAAGGATCATGGTCACACGACCAAAAACTGCATAGCTCTCCAGAACGAAATTGAAGCACTCATTAGACGAGGAAAATTGACCAAATATGTTGATCATCAAAACGATGGTCGAACCAGAGAACGAGGAAGGCAGAGGTCTAAATCTCCTATTCAAATAAAAGAAGACAAGAAAAGAGATCATGAAGATGACCCAGAAGACGACCCCGATCTCCCCAAAAGACCAAGACAGCCAGAACATGAGGTATTTTCAATTCGTTTTGGATCATTTGATTGCAATGTTATTACAGGTGGAGATGCAGGAGGTGGAGACCTTACTGCAGAGAGGAAAGCTTACCTCAATGAGGCTCAAGCTTGTTCATACATTCAACGTATAAATTTAGCTGAAGATGATCGCCCGAGGAAGGTGAATAAAGACAAACTGGTCATCGATTTCTCTAAGAACGACCTCGCAGGTGTGCTATATCCTCATGATGATCCATTGGTGATCAAAATGAGAATGAAGGAAGTAATGATCTCAAGAGTACTGGTGGATAATGGCAGTTTGGCGGACATCATGTTCTACTCATGCTTTGACAACTTAAATCTAAAATTATCTCAGTTGGAACCTTATCACAGGCCCCTCCTCGGTTTTACTGGCGAGAAAGTTTTTCCACTTGGGATGATCAAGTTGGATATGTTCATCGGTACATGGACTGCTTGTCGAACAAGAAGAGTGCGCTTTTTCGTGATGGATAAAAATGTCCAATCAGCTTACAATATCATCATGGGAAGGGTAGGCTTGAAGAAGTTCGAAGCAGTACCATCTACTGTACATCAATGCCTAAAATTTCCAACCAATTTTAGAGTAGGAATGTGAAGGGTGACCAAAAAGTAGCTCGGGAATGCTACTATTCGTCTGCCGAGCAGGAAGAACTGGAGGAATCTAGGAGAAAGACTACTACCTTTCAAGTGGATGAAGGTGCAGAGATTGAAACACTAGATCCTAGAGATGAGTCTCAGCTCGTTAAGGGTCAGGTCATGGAGGCTACTGAAAATATCATTTTGGACGAAGAACATCCAGAACGAATAACTCAAATCGGTGCGTCACTAGATGTGTCAGTAAAGCAAGAGCTGATAGCATTTATAAGAAGCAGAAAGCAGACTTTTGCATGGAGTCACGAAGATATGCCAGGGATAGACCCAAATTTCTTATGTCACGAGCTCAATGTGAACAAGGAAATCAAGCCAGTGAAGCAGCGATGAAGAGTGTTCTGCCCTGAAAAGAACCAAGCTATACAAGAAGAGGTCGAGAAGCTTCAGAAAGCCCGCTTTATTGAAGACGTCAACTATCCAGACTAGTTAGCAAATGTGGTGATGGTGAAGAAGAAGAATAACAAGTGGAGGATGTGTGTGGACTTCACCGACCTCAACAAGGCATGCCCAAAGGATCATTTTCCTATACCCCGAATTGATCAATTAGTGGATGCTACCTCGAGACACGAGCTGTTGAGCTTCATGGATGCTTATTCTGGTTACAACCAGATTAAAATGAAACCTGAAGACAGGGAGAGTACCTCTTTTATCACCCCTAGAGGAACTTATTGTTATAATGTTATGCCTTTTGGTTTGAAAAATGCTGGTGCAACATATCAGCGACTGATGAACAAGGTGTTTGCAGAGCAAATCAATTACAACATGGAGGTTTATGTCGATGATATGCTGACGAAGAGCAAGAAAGCTGTTGATCATCTAATTGACTTCGGCCAGACCTTTGATCAAATATATAAATATCAAATGAAGTTGAACCCTACCAAATGCATATTCGGAGTATGAAAAGGCATGTTTCTCGGGTATATTGTCAATCAATGAGGTATTGAAGCAAACCCTGAAAAGATCAAGGCCCTATTAGGGCTACGATCTCCAACCACGAAGAAGGAAGTACAAAGTCTCACAGGGCGAGTTGCAACACTTAATAGATTTATATCACGAGCAACTGATAGGTGTCTCCTATTCTTCAAAACACTCTGAAAAACGTTTGAATGGAATGATGAATTCTAGAAGGCCTTTTAAGAGTTGAAGAAGTACCTGGGAGCACCTCCACTGTTGTCCAGACTAGTGATGGGAGAAAGATTGTACTTGTATCTGGCAGTTTCAAAGAATGCAGTTAACTCGGCATTGATAAGAATGGAGGATGGAGTGCAAAAACCAATTTATTACACTAGTAAGGCCTTCCAAGGAGCAGAGATCAGATATATAAGACTGGAAAAATTGGCACTAGCGTTGATCAAAGCGAGTAGAAGAATGAGGCTGTACTTCCAAGCCCATACCATAGTCGTGTATACCGATATGCCGTTGAGGCAAGCTCTTCATAAACCCAAAAAATCTGGGAGATTGATGTACTGGGGAGTAGAACTTGGTGAATATGACATAGTTTATGAACCCAGATCGTCACTTAAAGGGCAGGCAGTGGCAAATTTTATTACAGAGTTCACCTATCCTGACACCTCCGAAGAGCAAAAGTTGAATACCGACCAACCTGTGGATGTTACAGGATCATCAAATTTAAACCCCGACCAACTTAAGCCGGTTGACGAGCAAGAGAAGATGGTCGACGAGCAGCAAAAAGTGCTAGAAAAGGATATAAAGAAGCAACAAATATTCCACCGAGGAACTTTATCCTATCAAAAATTTGAGGATGAAGTACCTATATGGAATCTATATGTGGATGGCTCATCTTGCACTACAGGCTGTGGGGCAGGGATTATTTTAAACAGCCCAGACGAGATTGATGTGGAGTATGCTCTGCGCTTTCAATTTAAGGCTTCTAATAATGAGGCTGAATATGAAGCTATGATTGCAGGTCTTAGTTTAGCAAAAACCATGGGGGCAGAGTAGGTCATTGTATTCAGTGACTCACAGTTGATCGTAAATCAAATGCTTGGGGTATACATGACAAGGGGCGAGTTAATGATTAAGTACCACGCAAAAGCAATGGAGTTGGTATCGAGTTTTGTTGCTATTCAACTGATCAGAACACCAAGATTAGAGAATGCAGGAGCAGACACCCTAGCCCGATTAGCATCATCTACACGCACTGAGTTGCGAAGAACAATCCCAATAGAGATTCTAGCTAGTCAGAGCATAAACGAAGATCTGGTTATAAACATCATTGCTCTCGATTTGGGACCATCAAGGATGGATCCCATCAGGGCCTATATTGAGGAGGGGATATTACCAACTGATAAACTCGCGGCCAAGAAGCTAAAGTTTAAAGTTGTTCATTATGTATTGACTAATGGCATTTTATACAGACGAGGAATTATAGCAGGTTTTCAAAGATGTGTCCACCCCTCCGAGGTGGAAAATTTGATTGAAGAAGTCCATGAAGGGTCTTGTGGAGCCCATGTAGCAGGTCGGACACTCTTGCAAAGAATTACAATGCAAGGGTATTACTGGACGATGATGAGAGCTGATTGTGTAGCTTATGCCAAGAAATGTGATAAATGTCAATGTTTCTCTTCCATCCGAAGAACTTCCAAGCATTGCTAACACCCATCACGTCTCCTTGGCCATTCTCCATGTCGGGAATAGACTTGGTCGGGCCGCTTCCAATAACCCGATGAAGATTTAAATACCTCGTGGTCGCGGTGGATTATTTTACTAAATGGGTAGAAGCTGAGCCTCTTATTGATATGACGTATGACAAGGTATATCAATTTATTTGGAAGAATATCATTTATAGATATGGTCTTCCCCATGCATTCATCACAGATCATGGAACTCAGTTCGACAATGAGGAGTTCGCTGCATATTGCCATCAGTCAAACATATTAAAGACCCATTATGCACCAGGTCATCCACAGAGCAATGGACAAACTGGGGTGACGAACAGAACGCTACTGAACGGTTTAAAGAAATGACCGGATGATGCGAAGGCAAATTGGATCAATGAGCTACATTCTGTGCTGTGGGCTTATCGTACTACACCGCGAGCAGTAACAGGAGAATCTCCATACATGCTGGCATTCGGAAGCGAAGCTGCTATACCTGCCGAGTTGGGCATTCCCACACACAGGGTGCTGAATTTCAATTCTCCTATCAGTGACTTGATGAGACGATTAGATCTAGATATGCTCGAGGAAGTTAGAGAAGAAGAAACAATCAGGAATGCTGCATACCAACAACGAACAACTCTGTTTTACAACAAAAGGGTAAAAAAGTGCGATCTGAAGGAAGGAGACTATGTGCTAAAGAAAGTAATTCAAAAGCACAATAAACTGGAAGCTAACTGGCATGGACCCTACAGAGTAACAGAAGTTGTTCGACCAGGGACCTACAGGATTGAAACCTTGGAGGGAGAAGAATTTAAGAATGCATGGAATACAGAGCATCTACGCAAGTATTATCAATAGTTGGGATTCCTATGTAAAGGTAGTTTTCTTTAGTATAAATAAAGTGTCGAAATTTTTACCCAGTTCTCTCTTTTTGATGAAATTTTTTGGAGTATTAGTGCTACACACTACGCATCAAATTCAGAATGATCTCCACCAACTATGGTTGGTCGGTAAATAAAAACCCACCAGCTACGGTTGGTCGGTAAACAAAAACCCACCAGCTACGGTTGGTCGGTAAACTAAAATCCACCAACTACGGGTTGTCGGTAAATAAAAATCCACCAACTACGGTTGGTCGGTAAATAAAAATTCACCAACGATGGTTGCTCGGTAAATAAAAATCCACCAACCAAGGTTGGTCGGTAAATAAAAATCCACCAGCTACGGTTGGTCGGTAAATAAAAATCCACCAGCTACGATTGGTTGGTAAATCAAAATCCACCAACTACGGTTCGGTAAACAAAATCTACCGACTCCGATTGGTCGGCAAAATCAATTTTCTCCAACTCCGATTGATCGAGAATCAATATTCACCAACTCCGGTTGGTCAGTAAAATCAATTTACAATCAATTCAGGTTGGTTAAACTAAGCAGGATCATGGGATGTAAGTCATTTTACTGCTCAAGATCAAAGAAGTGATAAGTCACTATGGTCAAAAAATAAAACAGAATGGACATATCAAAATACGCATATATTCACAAACAAAGATATTCTGCAGAATGTTTAGAAGAATATGGAATAGCAGAAGACTAAATTTCTTCATTTAAAAAAAAAAGAATTACATATGCTATGAAAAGTACAAGTTATTACATAAAAATCCTACTCCATAGGTTTCTTTCCCTCTCCCTTTGGAACAGGTTCTACTCCAGCAGGAGGATCATCTAAGGCATAGGGAGAGTTTATAAAATTTTATATCTCGGAGCATCCTAACATTCAGTACAGATGGTCGATCGAGCAAGTGCTTCGGGCGAGATATCTCAAAATTGGAATGAAGATTGTAGTCGCCGAGATACTTGGAGATTATGCACTGAGGAATTGCCCGAGCAGGAATCCAGCTCATATCAAGTTTAAAAGGTGGCACGGGAAACTCAAGCAATCCAGGGTCATACTAATCCCATAGATAGTGGCCCTGCTCCAACTTTAACACCCCCAGTGCATTCAGCCATCCTTGTTTGTAACCCTCGTTATTTGACTGCTGGATTCGATCATCGAGATGATAAAGGGCTTCATTATATCCAGCCATCCAAAAATCTCTGGGCTGTTTGTGGAATTGGTAGGTCAACCTCTCCAGTTGATCGTGAAGATTCTTTTCTAAAATTTCCTTATTCTCCAAGGCCGAGCTTTGTGTAGAAAGTTGTTCGTCGAGGTTCAGAATCTTCTTGGACATCTCTACTAAGGCTTGATTCTTCGCCATCAACTGGAATGCCTGACTCTCTAAGGCTGATTGGGTCCTCACCTCTTCAATTAAGATCCGAGCAGCTCTTGCTCGTCCCCGATAAGATCTTGCTCGACCACGAGTAGAAGTGGAGGGTCCAACTCTTTTTAAAGTTTCCAACCCATCTCTTAAGTTGACATTCTCTACCTCTAAGAAAGAGAAACCTTCGTCATTGACAGGGACCAAGGCTCCTGAGGTAGATGTTGCATATTTCAGTTGGGATATCTCTCATCACAAAACATTGTTTTCCTGCTCCAACAGTTTAGCAATTTGCATATGCTCCTCGACCTCAACCCTTAGAATTTTCTCTTTCTTCTCGTAAGCAGTGATGAACTTATCATATCCTTTGTCAGCATTTAGTTGCTGATATTTTTTCTCATACCCCTGATGTAAAGGGCAGAAGATTCCTTGTATTGTTGTTGGAGTTCCTCGATGGTACCCTGGAGATCTTCAATCATCTCGTAATATGCTACATTGTTGGCAACTGTACGATCGAGGAAGCACTTCAAATAGTGGTATACTTCGACTGCTCATTCAAAAGTATCTGGACCAAAGATGTCAATGATTTGAGCTTCATTCAGATCTGCATGACCAACTTTGAAGTAGTCATTGCATTTTTTTCATCAATTCTGTGTCATGAGCCGATAATAGCTCCATCCTGGCCATAAACTAGCAAAGAAAAGCCATAAACAGGATCAATAATGATAAAGACAGTTCAAGAATAAGGGAGTCAATATGAACAACCAAAAATTCGAATTTTTATTTGTAATACCCCGTATTTTCTATGATATTTATTTTTGGGGATTAATTGAATTAAATGTTTATTAATTGGAAATTAATCCGGATAATAATATTAACGAGACGTGAGTTAGTATTTTATTATAATGTGTATACTTGGCATTATATGAATATTGGAAAATATTGAAATTGTCACGAGATTGAAATACGGCAATTTCGGAAACTTTGTTGGGATGCGCGTGACAGTCGCGTCAGGAATATAATTATTTGAATTAAAAAGTGAATTTTATTTTTATCACCCGTATGTTCATTTTGAGTGCGCCAACGAGTCCGAAAGGATCGAGATAGTCAGAAAACACTAGCCGGGAGTTTAGTTTGGGTCCCGGGGTATTTTTAGGCCATACCGACATCATAAAGGGTATTTTGGTAATTTTGTATTTTTGGGAATTAAAAGTGACGAAAATTAGAAATAGAAATCTGACTTCTTCTTTAACCCACTAAACCCACTAACTACACTAAGAGACTTAATGGGCTACGGGAGAAGTTGAAATATAGTCCCAACTTACCAAAAACCAAACACACCTCCATTGTCATCATCCTTGGGAAGAACTTGTAGAGAGCGAGAGAAAGGAAAGAATTCTGCAGAAAGAGAGATAGAGGACAGATTCAACCTTCAAATTCAACATCAAATTCAAAGAAAGATTAAGGCAAGTGGTTTAAATTCATTTGATTCAAGCTATACTTTTCCATGTTTAGGAATTTTTGAAATTGATCTTGGAAGATGATTTAGACCCATATATTGGAAGTTAAAAGTTATGAATTATGTTAGGGATTGCATGTAGTAATATTCTGGACGAATTATATGTTCTAAACATAACCATTGATGATCTAAAAATAGAGTTTAGAAGTAGTTTATTGATGTTCTTGAATGGGGAAGAAATCTGGAAATTTTTGATGTAGTTTCGATCTAAACAAAGCCTTTGAATGATGAATTATGGGTTTTAGAATGTTAATACTGTTGTAGAATGATAGTATGATGATATTGTAACCTTGTCTTAGAGTTTCATGCTTGAAAATGGTGTTTTGGGACGAATTGGTAACTGCAAAACGAAGCAGTCCGTAACCATACCTGGTGCGTTCGATCGATCGATGTTCTTCAGTCGATCGATCGACCACCATCGATCGATCGATGTTCTTCAGTCGATCGATCGACCTTCCCAGAATGAGTAAAGTTTTTCCCTAATTAAATTTTAATGGTGTTAATCCTTGAATGATATTATTGGAGACCTTATGAATACCCTTAACCTTAAGGAAGACCAGTAGGCATGATTATGAGATTGGACCTTAATTGGAATTTAATTTGAGGAATTATTCTAAATTAATGAAATTCGATAATTGAGATAATATTTGGGTTAATAGGGTAAATCTGAATAATTTGATGAAATAAGGTTTGGGGCAGAAGTAAAGACCTTAGGTGTAAAGATGTTATATGGGGGAATAAGAGGAACTTAATAGTCTATTCGAGATAGGTTTTAAGTTTAAGAAACTACGACGTGAGACGTGTCGACAATTTAATTTCTATATTATCGGGATACTTGAAATATATGAATTTGGAATAATGGTATAAAGATGTAGAGTATACCTTTATTAATATCGAGATATCTAAGATGTGTGAATGCTTAGTATATAATTGTATGTGTATGACATACCTACCATACTTGCTATCACGGGAGGTTTACGTTCGCTTAGGGCCTTCTTATCCTTGTGTTGCCCGGATTTAGATTGGTTACCTTGATGAACATAGGTCATAGAAGGATTTATTGGGATATTAATAAGTTTGCTGATCATGGGAGCGTAGGTATGTGCGTGACCCATGTGATGTGACTGTGTTCGCCTCCACTATTTGTGATGTTGTTATCTGAACGATTCCTGAGAGATTCGGAATGCGTGATCCTTATGTACGTGATGTACCGGGATGGATAGCAGAGTATGTGTGCACCGCAGCTTAGCCTTTGGGTGCTTGTATTGTATATTTATGATGTGAAAATATACGGTTAAACGAGAAGGAATTTACTATGTTAAATTGTGAGTATAGTTATGGTAATGTTATGTAGATAAAAAGGGAACTTATATCTATAAATGGTTTTGTTAATAATTGGGAATTCGAGAATTAAAGTAGAACTCTCTATTTAATTGTTAAGGTTGGAAATTAAACGTGAACCAAGTAGTAGTGTTAGAAACTCTTCAGAATTAGATAGTTATGAGATAACACATGAATGGGTACAAGAACGTTAGGAGTGCACAGTTAGACGAGAGGTGAGTATCTCATGTGAGAGCACGTCCTAACATGTATTTTGCATATACTGTTTTAAATGTTTTTAAAGCACTTGCAGGTTTTTAAAATATCTCCACATTCGGGCTCTGACCCGTTTGCTTTCAAATCTATTTTTTTGTAAAACCATTTTTAGGTGCCCAGCCACAAGGACACCATGCATATGATTCTCACTCAGATGACGAGCTGTAGCTGCTTGTGGAAGCTACAGGGATTTGCTTTTAGACGCTTATATCATTTGGATTCCATACTCAGTATTCCTCAGTTATAGGGCATGTTGCCCAATTTCTATTAGAGACATTTCCATTTCAGTTTTTCAGACTTTGGCATGTATTGATTCAGTATTCAGTATTTCGTTACTTACTTCAGTTGCGGGATTTTGTTGTGAGGAGTTTTTCCTCCAGATTTATTTATATCATGTGTTGGTTATTCTATTGTTTCGTTATGGTGAATGGTGATATTATTCTTGCTTTAAATCTTTTACTGCATGTTAATCAGGCTTTAATTAAAATTTGGCAACTTACTTTTAAATACTAGGTGGTTAGTAATAATAAAAAAAATATTTTCGACAGTGATGCTATTAACTGAGCCAACTTGGCATTTTGATTTAATTTAATAAAGGAGTAGCTACCCGGTATTTAATTAGTCGGGGTGTCACATTATTCATTAAAAATTAAATACAAAGCTCCAAGTTACATTCAAAAGAAATAACAAAATTAAAACCCGAGCAACTTTACACCTTCTCCTTGTGTTTTACAACTTCCTCGGAAAGCTGGGATGATGAGGTTGGTTGCTCGGAAGATAATGGCAGTTGATCGACTAAAATACTGGTGGGATGAAGTTGCTGGTAGAAATTCTGAACAACTGGAATAGGAGGGACTTGGTCTCCAATTATCAGGGAAGATTCCTCTGAGGTAGCTTAGTCCTCTTCTTCTTCTCCAGGAGAGGGAGGAGGACCATGAACATATCGCTGGAATAGTTCAGAATTCTCAGCGATCTTTAGCTCCTGCAGAGCTGCAACCCATCCATCCCTGAAGTACTTGACGCTGGCATACTCCATTTACGAGGTCATGGAAGCCAGGCCCTTATTCCAGCCTTTATCCCAGCCAGCACTGAATGATTTCTTAACAACCTTTTTCCTTTTTTCTTTCTCCGAGGAGGTTCTTTCCCTAAGGAGCTCCTCAACAGCTTTTAACTTCCCTTCCACCTCCTCCTTCTGGCGATCAACCTCATGAAGTCTACCAACTTCCTATTCAGTAGTTTTTAGCTTGTTCTCAAGCTCTCCAGCATTCTTGAGCTTATCCTCAAGCTCTTTATTCTTCTTATCAAACTCTTTCATCTTCTTCTCTAATCCCTTAGAGGCCTCCACAGCTTAGTCTCTCTCTTGCTCGATGGACTTGAGTTGCTTCTCCCAAGCCACTTTATCTTCTTCATATTTTTGACGAGAGTCCTTTAAGGACCGAGTCAGACCTACAAAAGCTTCCTCTACACCTCCCAAGGAGATCGAAGCTTTAATAGCCTCATCCTTCTTCAGAATACTGTTGAAACAGGTTACCAGCTAAAGAAAGAAATAATTTTGAGCCAATACAGGGACATATCAATGAAAAGTGAAAACTTAGACTAGTAATACTTACTGAGGAAATATGTTGAGCTGCGAAGGTAGTGACCCTGTCCCGAGGAAGAGTGTCTTTAATACCTTAGATTTCTGGGATAATCCAAGACTTCACAGATCCCATGGCAGAGGTCGGAGGAACAAAAGTGGGAATACCACTTTCAGCATTTAAAGCCTGAGAGACAGGTCTAGCAGGTCTCTCAGACGAAATTTTCTTTGATTTCTTTGGAGGAGCAGGAATATCTTCAACCAAAGAAGAAGTCTTGGTTGGTGATATGACAATAACCTCACTAGGAGGAGAGATAACCACAGCCTTGCTCGGAGCCATTGGGGGATTCTCAACAACTTTCTTGGCAGTAACTGGAGGGGTTGCATCAATGTTTCTCGTTCCTTCCACTGGAACATCATGCTTATTTTTCTTCGCCTGCACATTGGCAGAGTCTGATTTGTCAAAGAAAGCAGGAGCTCTTCTTCTCTTCATTATGTTACTAATTGGAATATTTGACTCTGAAGAAGATCCTTCTACACTAGTATCAACAGCTGGTACTTGGTCGATGTCAACCACCACTGGACGAGCAGTAAAGGATGAAGTATAGCTCTTGTACGGCAACAAATAGGAGGTTGATCTAATATGTTTGTCAGCCACAGACTGATGCAAACTCCAGATAAGTTTTATATGTTTTAAATTAACCTTTGTCTCCTTTGGAGACTTTCTTTTGCTATCAACTGCAAATAATAAAAATTAAATGTCAGTGATACATTTTATCAAACATCAAGAAAATAAGATTTCAAAAACTAAAAAATAACCTATTCCATTGCCATAAGGGGGACACCTGGGACCCTGATATACATCATCTCCATTTAATGGAGCATGTTGCCAATTTTTCATAACAACCCCATGTTCAAAGTAATCCCTATTGGCATCTGGAAGATTGACAACTAAATCCCTATTCAAAAACCTAGTCTTTAAATAAAAAGTACTATCGCTGACAACCCATCTGTAACAAAACGTAATTTCTGGAATTCCTAAACGGGTTCCATGAATTTGATTTAACCTATGGACTCCATTAACTATTCTCCAAGTATTCAACACTATTTTTGCAGGAACAACGTCAAAGTATTGACAGAACTCCAAACATAAAGGATTTAGAGGAAAAGAAAAGCCACATTCGGCCACAAAGAGACTTGGGAACAAGTGTCCCTCAGCTAAAGAGAAATAGTCAGAAGGTTCAGAAAGTTCCTCCAAAATGACCCATGAAGGAATTAAAAATTCAGAACGAAATTTATCAATCGATTCAACAACATAAACCATGATGATCAAAGCAAAATAAAAGAGAAGGAAGAAGATCTAACAGGAGAAGAGTGAATCACTTGACAACAAACAAGGAAAGAAACGAACGCACAAGATAGAGAAGAAATGAAAAGCTCAAAGGTAGATTTGAAAAGTGAAAAAATGATAGGATTTCTGTCGCGTTTAAATACTTTACCTCGGGAATAGAAAAAGCAATGATTACCAAAACGGACGTTTGCGTATCCGACGACTAAAAAGAAGAAAAGGGGAACGAAAAACGAAGCGGTTAGGGAAGTTCAAAATATTTATGAGGATTGATATTGTGCATTTAAAAAGGAGTTGTATACAACGAATGCTTTCCTAAAAACCATACAAATCGAAAATCTAAGCAGCAGAATGTTCCATACTTTTCTTCAACATCAAACTACGAAACATTGGGGGCTTCTGTTGATACCAAATTTATTCCGCTGATATGGACCTATTATTTGAAGACGCGTGTCATCCTAGGTGGCAACTGTTAATGTTAATACCGAGCTACTCAACCCCCCGAGGAACTAACAGATTCCTAATGACTCAAGATCACCGAGTAACTAAAAAGCCAGGGGCCCCGAGCAGCTCAAGAGTGTCGAGCTACTTAGGCGGTCCGAGCTACTGAGTCGGTCCGACCAACTCAAATACTTATGGCGTATGTATTAAGGATAACTACGCTTTAAATGTACAGTTATTGTCGTACAGATGTATACGCCTACGGGACAACTATGCATTATTCATTCACATGTACAGCCTCATGGCTATAAATACATTGTAACCTCCTCATTAGCAGGGGACTCGAAATTTCTTGGTAAACCCGTTATCGAGAATTCTTCAAACAGTCAACAATAACAAATACAGTGGATGTAGGCCATTCTTAGAAGGCTGAACCACTTTAAAATTCTTTTATCTTATATTTATATATTCATTTTTATCTGTGATTAAATAATTGGATCAAATCTAGTTTTTTACATCAACACATACATTGAGGACAATGTAAAATTTAGGGTTGGGGGTAAGGATGATATTTTTGAATTTTTTTTAGAAAAAATTCAAAAATATTTTCAATATAATTGAGTTTTGAAATGATTTCTTAATATATAATTGATTCATGGATCTCTCAACTTATAAATTTTTTACACATTAGCCGAATAATATTATCGAAAATGGATATTGAGGCGAAAGTTAATATGCTTCACAAATAAATGTGGAGATTTTAGCTCAGTGAGATATTGTGCCATTCATCGTTTTAGAGAGATTTAAATCAATCTAAGTTAAAATAACACAAACTTTCCATCAGTGATAAATTCGTTGATGATCTCAAAATTCTTTGTTTTGTTCGATTATTGAAAACAAAAAGTCAAATTGTGAGTCTTAAGCACTAGAAGTCTTAGTGAGTCATCTTGAGACACAAATTAACTGAACGAAACTTGAGAAATGAGATTAGGCCATCGTTTGAAAGCCCAAAATTAAGCCTAAAATCCAACATTTTTACATTATTCCGTTGCAAGCCCATTTGAGTCAAAAAGAAAATATGTCTTTTGTTGAAAATCCATTGTCCTACCTAACTCCAACTGGGAGTTTGAAGACCATAAAAAGAAGTCATACCCATTATCTGAGAATACTGGAGTAAAATTACGGTTGAAAAAAAGGCCAAAAAAAAAGTTCGCAAAAGAATGATGTGTCGAAACAAAGGGGAAGAAAGAAAGAGAGAAAAAAAGATGATGAAAAATGTGAGTTGAAAAGAAAAAGGAAATAGAAAAGAAAAATGGAGGTGAGGAAAAGTGCCTGAAAGTCAAAATACCGAAAAACCTCTATATTCTCAGAAATTTTGAACTCCAAAAAAAACCATTCTTTCTAGCGAAACCCGAGCCTACAATATAACCAAAGAAAGTCCTAATCGATCTCAAGGGAAGTTAGTTATAGTGTGGAGAGAAGATGAATAGGATCTATTGCGCGATTCAACGTTTTCAACAAGTAATCGATTTTCCATTCATGAGATCATATCCATCAATTATAAAAAACAAAAATCCATTTTTGATCATGTATATGTGAAATTTGTTCATATAAATTCACTCTTTTATTCACATATACCGAGAGAAAATAACCCATTTTTGAGTGTTCGATTGTGAGTGCATCCCGTGAGATTTTGAAATCAAAACGAACTTTCGGATAAGAAATGTAACAATCAAATCTTTTGAAATTACAGTTATACTGGCTATGCACACACACCACGATAAGTTGAGATTGAAAAATGAAGTTCTACTATATTTATGAAGTTTGCATTCAAACTTGGTTATATTACTTTTGAGTCTTTTGTATTGAGTCAAGTTTTTTGAATTTTTTGGGTATATTCACTGCAAACCCTCACGAGATAAAACTCGTCTACTAGGGCAATCTAGAGGTTTAACGGCTTGTTGCACATGCCAAGTGCAATCGTGATTCCTACGAAAGTGAGTTAGATTTTAATTTTTAGTTTTGCTCGAGGACTAGGAAAGTTTAGGTTTGGGGGTATTTGATGAGTGCATTATTTTGTATATTTTTTACCCAAATTTTTACATTGTTAGTCCCATTTTAGTGTATTTAATAAGTTCGTAGGACTGTTTTATTAAAAAGAGAAAAAAAATGTGAGAATGATTGAATTCATATTGAAAATGGAAATTTTAAGTAAAAAATGGGAACTTCGATAATTTTATAATATTCTTGTGCTAATTTGTGAAAAAAGTTGCCTAGTGAAATTTTTGCAGATAATGATGAAATTTGGTGCAAATTGACGATCAATTCAAAAAAGGCGCGAAAAAGCTGATTTTTACGGTCGTTCGAAAAAAGCTATATTTTGCATTTGTGAAATCGTAAAAAAGTCAAAAAATTTTATTCTCCGATTTGGACGAAACTCGGCATGCGTGTTCAGCAAGAAAAGATAAGAGTTTTCGAGTGGGGGGAAATTCCATCCCTTATCACGATCCAAAGATTAAAGAGGTTGAGAGATAGCTACCAATACCATTCGGCCAATAAAAAAGAGTCCCACCAAAACTCAAATACCTCACCACTTGTCCTATAAAAGGACCCTTGGGCTCATAGTTTCGTAGACAATTAGAGAGGAATTTCGTGGAGGATTTCGGCGAGCAACTTTGAGTGATTGTAATCAATTTGAGGGCCAAGTTTTTATTATTTTTTAGAGGATTGAATATTGTTGTGAGAGAACTATTTGTATGTTTGGTTTATTAATGAAGATCTCTACTCATTCTTGCAATTTCTCTTTCATTATGGTAGCTTGATTCTTATATTAGGAGTGGGGTGAAGTTTATCATAGTTAGCTAATATTGTCACGTTAATTTTATCGTTGTTTGTTCCCTACTTGTTTTAATTGTTATTAAAGATTCGGTATTCATTTCAAAGCGACACGAGAGTGTGTTTTAGAACCTTCAAAATTATTTTGTCAAATCAAGTTTTGAGATTTAAAATAGTAATTTTTATGCTTGCACTTTGATTGCTTTGATAGTCCATGCTTAAATACATTTGCGAATTTTAAAACCTGTATTTTCTAAGGGAATAGGGATTTTAGCCGTCTATTAGAGACGTTAAAAATATTTTGGTCATAGCCGTCATATTTTTCCAATTAAATGCGGCGAGAGTCGGTTTAACTTGAGTTATAAAAAGGGAATGACAACATTAAATTAATGTGCAATATTAGTTACGTGATAAATGGACCTCGAATCCTAATTGTTTACAAATATCTTGTGTTACCCTCATTTATCGTAATTTTTTTTATTTAGTGTAGTTTATAATCATTCTGTATCCCATTTAGTCTAGTTGGACAGTCACAATTAATTTGAATAAAAAATTGACAAATCTTTGTGGGTTCGACCCGTACTTACACTCGCTATTCTATAATAGCCCGTGCACTTGCGGTATTTTATAAATTGACAACACGTACCAAGTGTCCCATGTCTTAAAAAATTTATTCACAGTAACTCTTTTAACAATGAATAAGGTCCTCAGAGTAATTCTCATTACTTTGGGACATAACCGTTAAAATGCCACTCCCATGGCATAAGGTTCAATCCCTACTAACCATGCATAATTTGAATTAACTAACTCAAAATTTAAGCTCGTATAATACACTATCAAATATTAATCGTCAAACTCTACAGATGGGATCCAAATATTAAATACTAATTTTTCCATGCTTTGGGGCCCTAAAAAAATATTTTCTCAAAGTAAAAGGCTCAACAAGCATTTCAAATATATCAAATTATCTAAATTCAGTTATTCGTGGTTTAATTAGGAGTACATAACTTCTGAATGGTTACTAATTAATTTCTAGCATAAAAAATTATTTTGGTGAATTTACCACGACGCACATAAAAGGAGGTGCATAGAAAGTTACTCGCCTCAAATGCGCGTCCAAATAACTCCTTTAAATTGACTCTGAAATGGCCTCTAAAATAATTTTGGGTTTGGTTTGTAATTGTAGGAAATATTTGGGTGAAAATCAAAATTATGGGTGGCTTGATTATTTTTGAAATAATGGGTACAACGGTTTGGTGTCAATTATTACTGGTTGCTAATAATTATAATAATTAAAAATATCTTAATATTATAAGTGGCTTAAATGTTACGAAGGGGAGCCACACTATGTTCTTATTTTGTTCCCAAAACTTGGATAATAATGAGTATGAAAAGGGAGACAGCCCTATTTATTTATGACAACTGTAAGAACAAAAGGGAGTTGCCCCTTTTATTCTTTTACTATTCTCTTTCTCAGCATCCTCTCTTACCCAAGTCGGCAACTTCAATTAATGCCGAAAATAAAACGTACCCTTTGCTCCCTTGATTTCGGTGATGCTGACATAACTCTCTCACTCCCTATATTAATTAGCGCCGGTTAAACATCAAACCCACAACCTACAATAATTAAGTCGTTGGACAAGAAACAAAAAAAAGAAGGGAGTTATCCCCCCGTTTGACCTCACTAGCGCCATACCTACTGCTGAAAAAAAGGATAATTCTTCCCAATACAAGCTCACCCAAAAATCTGCGTCACTAGTGAGATTTCAGTGAAATCCTCATTTCCTACCCTCTCAAATGTCCTTTTTTTCACTTTTGTCTGCTGAAGTGCCCAAGATGACAGTCTCCTTCTACAATAAACATATTCCGAAGTTAAAATATTTGGTCGAAAGATTATAACCCTAGCCTATCATCTCCTTAATTTACTCGACCCACGGAAAGGAAGCTGTCATTTTTTATATAACAAGTCAAGTAATTATTTACTAGGGCCCAATATGATTAAATAGTCACTACCTCACTAACTCATAACTGTTCGACCCATATCTTTTCTGTACAACAAGTTTACTATTTAAATTTATAAATCAAGTAAGCCATTACAATAACAATTTAAAATTTTACAATTTAATTAATTCCTTAATTAATTACCAAATAACTCAATGGATAATAATAATTTAAGTTCCAATTTAACTTTCAATTAAAGCAATTTAACTATCATCATTAAATTTAATAATTTACCCGTTTAATTAATATTATAAATTCACCACACTTTAAATTGTTTAACTTATTCAAACACAAGTCACTTAGATTTTCAAAATTTAGCCCGGGTAATTTTTAATTTATTAATTGAATAAACATAATTAAAAAAATTACCTCAAAATAGCGAGGTATTACATTCTTCCCCTCTAACAAAAAGAATTATGTTCTCGGAATTCATGGAAAGTAACACATACGTATATTAAAATAACTGCAGATTCTATTGTCTCATCGAATTCTCTCGCTCCCAAGTGGACTCATCCTTGCTATGGTGACCCCACTTAATACAAACTAATGGTATCACGTTAGGTTTCAAAATTTGGGCTCTACGATATTAGATACGAGTATCATTTAAGTCTATATGCTGATACGTGGCCTTACTCCATAAGAACCTGCGAAGCATCAGTACATTAGACACATTGTGCACTCGAGATAGGTGATCTGGAAGCGCTAAACGATAAGCGAGTGAACCTACATTACGTGTGATCATAAATGACTCAATATATCTTGGGGTCAACTCACCCTTCTTCCCAAATCGCATCATCCTGTTTTTATGAGACACCTTGAGGAGAACTTGGGGATATCTATCGCGGAGTCATAAATTTAGGTCAATACGAATTATTTTTCTCCCAGAAGAGCGGTCAACAAAGGCTAATCAGAATTTGAGGGGGAAACATCTCACAATTTTGGCCCAGAAGCGTAAAAGAACATATGTTGATGTGAAGATGGCATGGTCGAGTAGATTAATTAGTTTGATTTGCCATAATGGAAGGAACATCCTATGCAACGCGTGATAGACATTCTTCATGTTGAGAGAAATATTATTGTGCGTAAGTGGTGCTCATTCCACGGACGGAGAAAAAGCCCGTGAAGATCTTCGTGATTTGAGGATTAAAATATCATTTTAGTTGAATGAATATCCCAACACTAGTAAAAAGCATATGACGGTTGCATCTTATACTTCGAGTATTATTGAAGGAAATATGTTCCTAGAGACATTGAAAGGGTTGAAGGTACTTTATAATTTCTCCTCCAATGTATGCTGGATTGTTTGCAATGCAACAAAAGATTTGAAAAAATGCAAGTCTCACAATTGGATAGTGATTATGCAACGTGTCCCTCTGTTGTTTGGACTCCGTATTGGGACATGTATGGGAGGCATGACTTTTAACGATATCGAGAAATATTGGGCGGTTTGGACCTTGCTTTGTCTTTTCACTAAGTGATCCAAAGTCATTTATTTTGAATAATTAGTTGTAAAAAAGTTGAACTTTTGTAGGAATAGATATTAATTGTCAAAATGAACAATTTATACTGTTTCAAACTATTTGTACTGATATAAACTATTTTGTTACCATTGTAGTTGGTAATTTTGTGCTAGTATTTTATTTCTTTGAACTCTTTGCAGAATTTGGAAGACCTAAGTCAATTGCTGAATTTAAATGCCCAAAGCCGAGCAACATCAACAGTTGAAAAGTTTTTTAAGTAAGTTTATTCTTCTTATTTTATTTTTATTTCTACGGATTTTTTTAAACTACTCATTATTTATATATAAACCGTTCAAACAAAAAGTTTGGTGTTGTAATAGAGGTGGAGTTGTGATTGATGTGTTAATGGAGGTGGAGTTAAGTTTAGCAGATTTTATATCTACAAGATATTTGAAATGTCCGAAATATAATGGAAATTTTGACAATTATTTTTAAAATATAAAGACAACTTGCCATTACATCTAGCAGTGGAAAAGGTCATTTGTAGCGATGTCTGTCACTACTTGTAGCAGTGACAAACTTAACATTTATAACTACTATGTGCAATGACAAATTTGTTACACCGCCCATTTTATTATTACTGAAATTAGTGACAAGTCTGATGTTAGCTAGTGTTATTAGCAGTCAAAACTTCAATATTTATCACGGCTATCAACAGTGATTGCCACTGCTGATATAAGTAACAAATGTTGAATTTGTGATTGCTAACAGTAGTGACAAACATCAGATTTATCACTGCTGTCAGTTGTTATAAATTGCGAGGGGTAATTGTTGTCTCCATTTATAATCCCATAGGAGTTATAAAAAATAGGGTCATTTAAGTTTTGACCCCCATTTAATTCCCTATAATGAGTCAAACCCCCGGGATTTGACTTTTTTAAGGGTTGACCCCCAATTTTAACTTTTCGTCCACTTAGTTGTTAACCCCATGTTTATTTACCATTTATCCCCATAATGCCCCTCTTTATTGTTGGGATGTTACTAGCCCTTGGAAGACTTCCTATTTAAGCTCCAACCTGCAATTCATTTTGTTACCAAAACGGGGGGAGGCTCAACTTCATCCTACCAGGTTATTTTTTATTATTTGTTTTGCTAACTTATTAATTTGTACTCTATTTTATTATTTGCAAGTAATATGCCAACTTTGTGATGAAAGTGGTCATGCAACCAAATTATGTCCATCATTGTTGAAAATCAAACGCAACAAGATGTGAAGAAGGATGTATGTTTTCAATGTAGAAAAGAAAGACATTGGGTCAAACATTGTCCATGGAAGAATACGAAGTGTCCAAAAGGTTAAAAGACCCCAAGAAATTTATGGACGTCTAGGAAAGAATAAAGTTACGATAAAAAAATTCTCAAATGTGTTGATTGTGGTAGTTTCGAGTGGCTCGACATCGCTACAGAAAAACGTCTAAATATGAAATTAAAAGTGAAGTTGGAAGTGACGTTAGATGATTTATGTAATGGTTTTAAAAGTAGTGTGAATTTTAATGTTTGATTTCATAATTTTTGAAAGGATATAAATGGTTTTAACGATATTTACATGGTTTCATTTTGACTTCCATTCAATTTTGTATATCTAACACTTTGTAGACAACAAAAATAATGATCACGTCAATAACTTTCCATAATAGCTTAACATCCAATGTACATAACAACCCAAAATAACCTAATAACTTTCCAACTTAATAACATCCAAAATAAGTTAATAACATCCCAAACAAGTTAACATCCGAAAGAATTGAATAACATCCAAAACAACTTAATAACTTTCCAGCTTAGTTATAATCTGGTGGTAGGGGAAACTTAGGAGGGACAATGGTTTTGTTATTTTTTGTGCCTTGTCTAAGACCAAGTCTCGTCTTCTTAGGCTTTGGAATGGGAGGGATGACCAGTTGAGGCTTTGTAACCCGAGATCCTTGAGTTTTAACTTGGGATCCTTGATCATGATGTGGTCACACTTTGAGGTGAAATCCTTTGAGGTGAAATAAAAATATATTTGATCAATAGGGCACCTTTACCCTTCTACAACACTATCTGGATTCATCTTTAAAATTTAATTCTTTATTTTTGGGACCATTTTATAACCCTCTTTGTAACTACCATACACCCTCTCGTGACAAATCATCTTGGCATTGTATGCAGTCATGTATAACACCTTTGTTCCATGTTTCTCCCAAATTTCTGCAACGATTTCTTTTGGCTTGAACTTGTGGTGGTTCCTCATAGCTGTCTCTATTTGATTTGTAACCCAACCAGCATGTTCTTTTGAGTTTTTGCATCTCTCATCACTCTTACAATTGTGTTGGTCATTGAAGCTTCTAAGCATGACAGTGTGTTCCTTTGGCAAAATTCTAACATATACCCTCCATGAACATTTGGGGTCTTTGCACATAAATATAATCTTCAGGCTGTCATTCTTCTTGTGTTTATATTCAAACTTCTTCTTAATGGCATATTTCCTCATGTATTGTCAGCAATGCTTCATAGTAGGCCATAATATCTTAGCATTCAAATCTACATTGTCACCCATATTAGCATCGATATCTTCACTATCATACACATTGTGAGTTTGATCAATGAATTCCTTGAATTTAAACTCCATTAACCCAATGATTCTTTCAGTAGACTACGTAATTGACTACTCTGATTCCATGTCCTTAAGATGCCCTGAAGCTAATTCCACATATTCATCACCACTAGATTCATAAGTATGACTGTCCATGTACTCACTATCTTCAGTAAGATTGTTGTATACATCTTTTGCAGCCAAGTTATCAAACTGATCCATGTTGGATGGTGCTTCATTTGGATTCTCAACCAATGGTGCTTCCTGTGTAGTGTTAAATGGATTATCAACCACTGATGCTTCACGTGTGGTCTCAAATGGAGTCTCAAATTTAGTATCAATCACTAGTGCTCCTATAGGATTCTCAAGCAATTTAAGGAATACCCAGTTATCTTCATCAGTGACACCAATGAGTACAAGCTATGTATCATTGGTTGTATATGGCTTTTGTTTGGTAAACCTAAGGGACCTTTTGGGTTGTTTTGGGTTAAGGACTGAGTGGATTATTGTGGTGGGTTTTATTAGTTGGTTATTATGGTTTGGAAGTAATGTAATGGTGAAAGTTTCCATTCATAGCTAAATAACGTCCCACATTTTCTTCAAGTCTTTGTCTCCCAAAATAGGTTCTATGATCCCCTCATTTACCCAATCTATGTTGAAATACTTAAGCCCAGACGTTTCTTCTATGTCCTTTACCAAGTCAATAAAGCAAAGTTCATCCCCATCCACATCAACCAATTTAAAATTCTGATAACCCAGATATGTGAACCTTACATCATCCCCAAACCCCCCATAGTGGACCACAAATTTCTTTTTCCCAAGTAAAGGCATCTATAAAAAGTTAAGCATAATATAAGACAAAAAATCTAGAAAATATCTAGGAGATACCAAACCAACAAACATAACCAACATGCATTCCACAAAACACCTTCAAAAACTCAATACGAGAAGAATAACTTGAAACCCTAATTTTTTCTTCATTTACATAAAAAATATGGCAAAATACATTTAAAAAAAAATCTCAAATATAAGACTAACCTTTGATTAATGTGATGAATACCACGAAATCGAGTGAAACCCTATATTTTTCACTGAGATTTCTTGTTGTAAAGAGAGAGAAGATAACTTTTTTACTTATATTAGGACTAATCATTGTAGAGAGAGAAGATAACTTAGAAATGGTTACGAATTGTGTTACAACTGTGAAAACCGTCGATTGGGGTTACATATTAGAGCAAGGGTATAACTCGTAATAAACATGGGGGTTAACGGCTAAGTGGATGAAAAGTTAAAAATGCGGGCCAACCCTTAAAAAAGTCAATTCTCGGGGGTTTGACTCATAATATGGAACTAAATGTGGGAAAAACTTAAATAACAAAAAAAAATATTTGTCATTGCTCGGAGTAGTGACATATATTTTTTTTCACCCCCAAAAATCGTTTTGGTAAATAGTAATGAGAAAGGTCATTTGTTAGTGACCATAACAGTGAAAAATCACGTGTTTTGCTGCATGTGTGATGACTCCAACATAGAGGGATGGTTTGAAGTATGACCAGTTATGATGCATTTTAAATAGAAGTATGTTCTGTGGACAGTGAGATCGTGGAAGAATCTTATACTGTGGCTAAATACGAGAGAGAATTTACGGTATTATCGATGTTTGCGCTGAATGAGGTTATTACTGAGCAGCGAAAATTGGTTTGCTTTATTTAGGTATTAACATGGAACATGAAGTAGGTGATTATGGGGAACCTAATGTATTTTATATGTGCTTAGGTGGTATATGCTACATTGATGCACTATTAGGATTGATGAGAGAAAAAGAGGAATTTGGAGAAGATCGGGAAGTCTAATGGGCCAAAAGCATATAAAGTAGTTCTAGTAGTGAGAATCATGGATTTCTGGGACATTAGGATGAAGGACAGTGGGGATAGTTTAAGTCAAGCAGTAGAGACCATAACTATAGCTACAATGACCCCCTTACTCTAGGTAGGGGAAACAACAGTAGTAGAGGCAATAAGGGGTACCATTAACCTTATTTAGATTTGTTTGTTTTAGATGTGGCAATAAGGGACATAAATATTAAGTTTTACAGAGTGCTGAAACTTAAGGGAAGTAGAGAAAGGACCATCAGGGCCAGGGCCAATAGGGTTTTAGGCCCCAACAATAGTAGCATCAACCATATTATCCTTTTTATCTCATAACGTTGAGGCTATATTCGATAATAACATTTATTGAACCCTCAACCTCATAGAAGAAAACCAAACTTCAGTATAACCAGGTGTATCAGATTGCATAACCCCAACAGGAGGGCCAGATATGGGTCCAGGTGGTGGACAATATGTTTTATATTATGGCACCTGATCGAGTGCGAAAAGTAGCGCGTGTCAAACGCTGATCGTTATTTTCATTTTGCCAACTCAACACAAAAACCTAAATTACGACTACAGTTGCGGGGCAAGTCTAGCGGTAAGTCGGGTATCGAAAATATCCACTGGGACGAGTTACTAGAATTCAATTGATTTACTATTGCGGAAATAAAAGTGTAAAAGATGATTACAAACTAAAAGAAAAGATGCATGAAAGGAAAATGATTAATCTAGGCAAGTGTATTGAAACTAGACTAACAAAGCGGTAAAACTATAGGTTGCGTCGAATATCCCTCACCCGAGTTAATTTGTATAAAATGGTTACATGGGCCGACGAGTTGTTACAAATGTGTCTCGTTTTGACAGTTAATTAAATCAAGGGTCGTCACTCCCCTAAATCCGCATAAAAGCCTAATAAGATTTTAGCATCAACAAATATCCCAAAAATTACGTGCGAAAGGTCGTAAGCACGGGACATACATAATATGCCCCGTCAAATCTCCTACGCGTAATAACTAGGACAACGCACCTAAAATAGACCCGTAAACCCTATCATCAAGCAAAGCAACGCGTTAACCTGAGTGAGTTCAATTCAAACACAACCTAATTTAAATTAGCTAGAAAGCATGGTAAAAACGCAGTATAGAAAGCGGTAAATAAATACGATAAATCTATACTAGAGAGCGAGTAAATCAAAGCATGTAAACTAATTAACAAAGCATGTAAACCTAATTAATAAAGCATGAAACAATGAAATACAACTATATTAATGGAGAGGGAAGATGAATAGTCGACTTACAAGCCCAAAAGTGTGTCAATCCAAGAAGAAATGAAGAAGAACTAAACCCTAAGTTACTCTCTCTAAAATCTATTCTAACTACTTAATAACTGATATTTACACAAAATTTGGAGTGTGATTTGGCGAAAAACTTATATAAACTGGATAAACATTAAAGCAAGCATACATTCAATCCTCACGGGAATTACACTCATCAAATGAAATTCACTTGAAACAGGGGGGTAACACACGGAACATGCGGGCATAAAGAGTAAATGTAAATGGAAACTAGGCCGCACACATGTCACAAATGAAGAACACTATATATAAAATGAAAAACTGTAATCTCAATGAAAGATACCGCACATTAAAAAAGGCGAAATGCATTTTCACAGATTATCAAAACTATTTAAACTTTTAGATTACATCAACCTAAGATCACATAGGACTTTAATAGGATTGTAATGTAGGCTAGGCTAGGGTACGAAAAGAAAGGAATGTATGTACGGATTCAAAGTGTTCGAAATGAAAACTCGGGATAATGGGCAAATGCGGGCAATATCAAAATCGGAAAACAAGTTCCAAAAAGGCATTGAATATAACAATCGGGAGAGCAATCAAAGCTTATTGAACTATATACACATCATTTACAACTTTCTCCTTCTTTTCTTTTCTTTTCTTCTTTTTCTCATTTTTTCTTTTGTTTTCTTTTGCCTTTTCCTTTCTCTTTTTATTCATTTTTTCACATTTCTTTTCTTTACTTATCAAACTCTCATATGCCCAATTTGCAACCGACATCACAACACATAATTCAATCCCAAGAAACATTCAAAACAAAGGTATGGAAAGTGTATGTATGGGCTAAAACTCCAATGCGGAGTTGGTTATGGGATTGGGGTAATGAAACGAAAGGCTATATTTAGGCTCAAAGGGGTTAACGAGGGTAAACATATAAGGGTGAGGTATACGCTAATATGGGTGATATAACAAAGAATGCCTATAATCATTTCCCAAAGTTTACGCGATTCTCGAATCAAAACAATATATGAAAATCATGCTCAAGTAACACATTTCAAGTATGAACTCAATTAATGAACGATCAAATAAAAGAATAGAGAGATTACCGACGAATTCAACGTTTTCAAAGAGGAAAGAATAGTGTATACACTCACAAATGACGAAAGGTACAAAGCTTACTCGGTGTAAGTATATACAATACAACAAAAGATTACCGAGTTATAAAAATCTTAAACAAAATCAATAAAACGATAAAAGTGCATGTGCTCATGAGATTAAAGTTTAATTCATGAAGTTATTCATAATATCAATAATGGAGATTAAAGTCTTATAACTTCTAAAATCGAGAACATGCATCATTGGGTTGTCTATTGGATTGGGTAATTATTGAAATTTATCATCAGAAACAAAGGCAAAATGCCCAAAAAAGGAGAAAAAAAGAAAGAAAATCTTTTTGAAATTTTTTATTTTTCTAAGAAAAGCGTACTAAGTAACTAACATGTGAGCAAAAACATGGACTAAATAAAGAAATGGATAGAATATCCCACACCCCCTAACTTAAAACTTGACATTGTCCTCAATGTGAATTAAGAACCAAGTTAAGAGAGGAAAATAATGATATTACCCAAAATTGGAGCGATCCCTATAAGAACAAGTCCAAAGAATCTATAAAACAAGTTAGTACCGAGCATAGCAAAAATAAATAACAAAAAGTTAACTAATTACACTAGACTAAATTTAAAATAAAGAAAGAATAAAAAGTTAACTATATACAACCTACTATATATGCTTCACACTAACTATACACTAGAAGTCAAAATAGCTGAGGGTCCACCATAAGAACGATTTGACTTTGGAGGACAATCGGTGTTCCCTCACACTCAAGCATGCCCTCTGAAAAATATGAATTCCGTTTGAACAACGGAAGGCATGTGTAAGGCGGAAGAAAGGAACCATCGCCAATTAAATTTTTTGGAGGGACGGTGGGGGGTTTGGATTGAACGGGTGACAAAAACATGTGGGGATCGAGAAAAGCCGAATATCCTCCCAAAGATTTAGCAATTGGAATGGGAGGCGGTGCACACAAAGCCAAAGATGAGATCATGGAAGGCAACTCGAGCAAGTACTCCTCATCGGCGAAAAGGTTTAAAACATTAAAGTTTGAAACCGAATCATCGGGTACTTGTGACGGTGTAATAATAGAGAATGAAAATAGGGATGAAAGAAATTCAAACTCATGAGATGAATCATCATCACATGAAGATTGAGTTTCGAAGGAAATAATATCATTTTCAATGAAATGTTCTTCTTTGGGGACCAAAGAAGAAATCATTTCATTGCAAATAGATATTACTTCATTTTCATCCTCACTTTCTATATCTATTACGCAATGGGCAAAGTCAAGAATGTTTTGTTCCAAAGTAGGCACAAGTACCTCATTTGGTTCAAAACATTCTTCTACCTCAAAAGTCTCGGAAGCAAAATCGTCGTCGGACTCAAATGAAAAATCCAAGTCATGTTCCCACGAACGATTTTCTTCCTGATAACGATTTTCAAGTTTCTCATTTTCATACATACGCAAGCCCTCACCGAATGTCATGGGTCGAGGTGCGGATGCATGAAAATGGGAACTTTGAAAATTACCATCGGACTTAAAGAAAAACTCATTATTATAGGAATCTTGAAAACTATTCAAATTCGTTTCAAAGTTCCAATTATAAGGAGTTAAAGGCCCAAAATCATTGTCATCATCATCAAAATTCCAATAACCCAAATTTTGACTTTCGTTATACTCGCCCAAAGTCATATTTGAATTTGTTATACTTTGGGATTCTAAGTATTCACCGAAAGTCATAGGTTTGCGGGAATTTTGAGAATTATAACAATGATTACCGAAAGAATTGGAATATGACATGCTTACCCCAAAAATGGCTCGAAGTGGCGGATTCCACAAAGTAAGTGCGTACGGGAAAAATTTGAGCGTTTCTAAGTGCTCAAATATGGAAGTCCTGCAAAATATTCGCAAATAATACAAATAGAAAGAATATACTATGAAATACTAAATTAAATAAAGTCTAAAACAAACTCATCCCCAACAACGACGCCATTTTGATCGAGTGCGAAAAGTAGCGCGTGTCAAACGCTGATCGTTGTTTTCATTTTGCCAACTCAACACAAAAACCTAAATTACGACTACAGTTGCGGGGCAAGTCTAGCGGTAAGTCGGGTATCGAAAATATCCACTGGGACAAGTTACTAGAATTCAATTGATTTACTATTGCGGAAATAAAAGTGTAAAAGATGATTACAAACTAAAAGAAAAGATGCATGAAAGGAAAATGATTCATCTAGGCAAATGTATTGAAACTAGACTAACAAAGCGGTAAAACTATAGGTTGCGTCGAATATCCCTCACCCGAGTTAATTTGTATAAAATGGTTATATGGGTCAACGAGTTATTACGAATGCGTCTCGTTTTGACAGTTAATTAAATCAAGGGATGTCACGCCCCTAATTCCGCATAAAAGCCTAATAAGATTTTGGCGTCAACAAATATCCCGGAAATTATGCGCGAAAGGTCGTAAGCAAGGGACATACATGATATGCCCCGTCAAATCTCCTACGCGTAATAACTAGGACAACGCACCCGAAATAGACTCATAAACCCTATCACCAAGCACAGCAACACGTTAACCCGAGCGAGTTCAATTCAAACACAACCTAATTTAAATTAGCTAGAAAGCATGGTAAAAATGCGGTAAATAAAGCGGTAAATCTATACTACAAAGCGAGTAAATCAAAGCATGTAAACTAATTAACAAAGCATGTAAATTACACTAGAAAGCAAGAAAATAAGGAAGTACAACTATATTAATGGAGATGGAAGATGGTAGCATAAATTACAAGCCCAAATGGGTGTCAATCCAAGAGGAAATGAAAAAACGAGCTCTCAAACCTTCAAAACCCTAACCTATCTAACCTAAAACGAATTATATCTTATATTTACAACAAAACAGTCTTATATAGTAAGTGGAATTAAATTAAAAAAGAAAAAGAAAAAGAAATGAAAAGGCAAAATATCTCCTGGAAAGAGGGGATCGATCGATCCACCCCTTTGGTCGATCGATCGATGATGAACAAAATTTACACTATCGAGAAGGATCGATCGATCGATCCTTTTGATCGATCGATCGATCAAGCAGGTATCAACCACTGCATTGCTGTTTTTACATGCTTGCCTTTCTCGTCCGCTGAAATCGCCGTAACTTCTTCATACAGACTCAGAATCGTGCACCGTTCGCGGCCACGCAAAGTTTGCGAGGAGGGATACAACTTCCGTGTAGATATTGGGCCAGGTGCCTAATCTTTAAAATGACTAAATTGCCCTTGAACGTGAGATCGCGTACGGAAATCGAGCGGAATGCGCCCGTATTTTACACTTAGCATCCAAATACCTATAAAAGCTCAATTAACCCTTGCAAAACATGTTAACGTAGAAATCCGAGGTTGTCTGGTTAACGAGCATAAATATAGGAAATAAGATACCCGAGGGGGCTCAATACGTCCGTTCGGAGGATGAAATACGCAATATTTGCGTATCATCAACACCCTAACTAGAGTCTTATTTAACACAGATGCCACACATTCTTTTGTATCATATAGTTTTGTAGAGACTTCTTCCTTATTACCCAAACTTTGTGATATGGATTAATCTATAGCTACTACGTTGGGTGTGTCGACTCATATCTTGAAGACATGTGAGAGCGTTGAGATATATGTTAGTAGGTTATATAATGTGATAGACTTATTGGTTCTGGATACCTACTCTTACGATGTGATCTTAGGTACAGATTGACTAGTTAAATAAATTATAGGATTTGATATTTTCTTTTTACATTACCGGGATAGTAGATGTATATTGTTTTATGACTTGGTTGGAGGGTGGTGCCATGCCACATTTATAGTTTATAGATGAGGAGATTCAGGAGGAGACTACCATTCCTTTAGACTCAATACTTGTTGTTATGGGTCTTGATGATGCTTTTTAAGAGGTTGCTGGGTTAACTCCAACTCAAAAGATTGATTTTGGGTTTGACTTCATTCCCAACACTAAGCCGATTGCCAAGGCACCTTTAGAGATAAGGGAGTTACAAGAGAAGACTAAGTAGTTATTACAACAGGAATTCATTCAACATAGAACTTTGTCATGTGGATATCCAGCTCTTTTTTATTATAAGAGGGATGGTTCACCATGGTTGTGTGATGATAACTACCGCAAGTTGACTAAGGTGACGGTGAGGAATAAATACCCTTTTTCGAGGATCAAGGATTTATTTTATACATGACAGGTTGCTTTTTTATCTTTATAATAGAGTCTCTCTCAGACTACCCTCAATTGAGGGTACATGAGGAGCTCGTACCGAAGACTTACTTTTTAACTCATTATTGATCTTACAAGTTCAGGGTCATACTGTTTGGGCTGACCAATGCCTCAATCGTATTTATGGATTTAATGAACTGAGTATTTCGGTCATACTTCGGTTATCATCTTCACTGATGACGTCTTTATGGATCGAGGAGGATTATGCCAAACATTTGAGGATTGGGCGTCAGACATTATTGGAGCATAAATTGAATACGTAAGGTGTAGTTTTGGGGCCATGTTATCTCAAAGTCGGGATTACCACTGGATTAAAAGAAGGTATTGGTTGTATTGTATTGGGGTCAACTGAAGACACCTATTGAGTTTCATAGATTTATTGGATTGTTGGTTACTACAGGAGGTTCATACTGGGATTTTCTAAGATAACATTATTTTTGAGCGAGTTAACTCAGAAGGTCATTCAGTTCACATAGACTGAGAAGTATTAGTATGCCTTCAACACTCTCAAGGAGAGGTTGTCTTTGGCTGTAGTTTTGGCTCTTCCTACGAGTGGGGTTGGGTATTTAGTATACACCAATAATCCTTATAATGATTAGGTAGGGTGTTGATGTAGGGGGATTTTCCTATTGCTTATGCAACTCAGAAATTGAAGTCTCATGAGGTTAATTATTCGACATATGATTTGGAGTTAGCGGATGTAGTGCTCGTACTATATATATAGAGGCACTATTTATTGGGTGAAAAGTGCAGGATCTTTAGTGATAACAAGAGCCTTCAGTATTTTTTCATGAAAAAGGATTTGAACATGAGAGAGACGGTGGTTCGAGTTCATTAAGGATAACCAGTTTATGATTTAGTATCACCCAGGAAAGGCAAATGTGATGGCAGGTTCTTTGAGTCAACGATCAAGCAATAGTTTTTTTACCCTTCAGTTATTAGATGTGCGTCCCGTTTAATTGATTAGAGAATTAGTCGATGATTTTATAGGGATGCTAAAATTGACTCCCAATATTATTATGTGGGTAGTCATAGAACCGATAGATGAAGTGGCATGCAAGGATAAGATGGTCGAGCTATTGGCTATCGGGATGAGGAGTTGCATATTAACATCATGCTGGAGTCCGATGAATCGCAGTTTTCGATACATCTTAGTGGGGAAAATATGCCCAAGGAGATGACGAGACAATATTGGTGGGCCGGGATAAAGAAAGATGTTGCTACATTTATATCCCAGTGTAACACAAGTCTGATGGTGAAGGGGGATAACTATAAATTTTACGGTACACTTCAACCTTTGCCCATTTTTGAGTGGAAGTGGGAAAACATCTTGATGGACTTCATAGTACGATTGTCTTTAACGCTAAGAATTATGACTCCATTTGGGTTATTGTGGACCGTCTAATGAAAGTTCTATATTTCTTACCCATCCATTCAAATTTTATAGGAGAGCAATATGCTCGATTGAAAAATGCTAGTTCTAGAGTTATACCATATTTTAATTCCCAATTAATTAAATGAATGAGAAATTTTAATTAAGCCCCAGTTTAAACATGTTTTTAAGATATTAATCAATTTTATCTTGCTCTAAGCATGCTTCTAGGTGATTGGGAAGAATAAAATAAATTAATAAACCACAACGTTATGATGTATGAGGAAAACTTGCAACGGGAAAAACTTGAGAAGATCTAGCGACACAAGTCCACTATGATATAGGTGGTATCATACAAGGACAAATTAGACTTACTCACAGACTCGACACCTTCAAGCCTTGATCCTTTATTTTCTCCTTGTCACCTTTTTCACAGCCACCTCTGGATGCCTTTCAATGGCAATCACAATGCATGCGCCTCTCACATATCTGTATCCAATGATCTCACTTGGTTATTGGTTAGTCAACTATCACCACAAATGAAACATGAAATCCATCGCACAAAACGTACTCAAGAAATATGTTGAGTAAACTGATCTTGGTGATCAAACTCAATATCTCAGACAAGCATGATATATTGAATCTTGTATCTCAAAACATAGTGTGTAAACAATTAAGAGGCTCTTGTTTGTATAAAGAAGTATGTTTTTGCAAACCCTTGCATTTAAAATTATTGCAATGACCTTGTTCATTTAATATCACATGACCAACCATGAAAGTAGTGAAGTAATGCACCAAATGAGAATTGGGTTCCTCTTCCAACTCACAGTCACTAAGGGTAACATTGTATGTCTTAGGCTTCTTACCTTATTTCCTTATTCTAGTGGGACACTCCGTGCACGTTAACCAAAGGCATTCAAAACACTTCTCTCCGTCATCCATTTTCTCAGGGTTATCCCTCTTATTCCTATGACAATCGATGCTAAATTTCTTAGATTTCTTTTTATCTTCTCTAAGATTAAAAAGCATACTGAATTTCCTGGCACACTTAGCAATTCAATGGGATCTAAATTACACTCACTGTCGAAATTCGACACATCCTCCTTTTTAGATTTCAAAGCTACACTTTTTTCTCTATATTTACATAATTCTTTCTAGGAGTACACATGTTCATTCCATAGTTTTGGAGATCACCTACAAGCTCTAGGACCCTCATACTATCAACACCGTAAAGAGAATATAGGATTGTAACCTTGACATTAAATACGTCAGGCAACGACCTTAAGATTTTTTCACAACTCTCGGCATGAGGACAGGCTCATCAAAGTTAAACAAGGAGTTAACAATATCTGACTACTTGGCATAAAACTCACTAAAATACTCATTCCCTAACATTTTAATCGTCTCAAACCTAGTCATCAGATTTTGTAATTTAGAAACCCTTATCGTGTCAGTGCCTTCGTGCGTGAATTTCAAAATTTCTCAAGTCTCTCTCTCTCTCTCTCTCTCTCTCTCTCTCTCTCTCTCTCTCTCTCTCTCTCTATCTATCTATCTATCTATCTCTCATGTCATAATATGCCTAAACTCTTTAGCGGTGACAACATAAAAAATAGCGTCCACACCCTTAGAATTAAACGTCGAGGCATTTTTCAGTCGCTGTCCAATGGGAGTATGATTTTCATAAACCACCTTCAATAAGAGGGCACCAACCTTTCTCTAAATAGTTTCAAATGATCTCATCAATAGATTTACGAAAAAATACATCCGGGCCATTCAATATAGATAGTTCAAACCATCGAATATGGAAGGTAGGATTATGGAACTACCGCCATGGTTAAAATCCATAAAAAAAATCCTAAACACACTAAAACAAGGATCAAATACGATGAATTAGCGTAGCCTGTTTTGATACCAATTTGAGAAATGCTAGTGCTTGGGTTATAACAAATTTTGAATTCCCAATAAATTAAACGAATAAGCAATTTAAGCCAATTTTAATTAAGTACCAGTTTAGACATGCATTGTAAACTATTAACCAATTTTATCTTTCCTCAAGCATGCTTCAAGTTGATTTGAAAGAATAAAATAAAGAAATAAACCACAATATTGTGATGTACTAGGAAAACTCACAATGGGAAAAACCTCGGACGTCCTAGACACACAAGTCCATTATGTTATAGGTCTTATAAAACAAAAAATTGGACTTACTCACAAACTCGACCCCTTCAAGACTTAATGCTCTCTTTTATCATTGTCACCTTATTCACAACCACCATTAGACACCTTCCAATTCAATCACAATGAAGGTACCTCCCACGTCTCAGTATCCACCGATCGTACTTGCTTATTGGGAAGACAACTGTCATTGCAAACGAAACATGGAATCCACCACATGAAACGTACTCAACAATTTGTAGATTAAACTAATCTTAGTGCTTAAACTTGAGGCCTCAATTAAGTATAAAATGCTGAAACTTTGTATCTCAAGGCATAGTGTGTAAATTAGGGTTTAAGAGGCTCTTGTTTGTGTAAAGAAATCTATTTTCACAAAACCTCTCATTTAAAAATGTTTCAATGACCATGTTCATATAGTTTTTTATGAAAAAAGCCAACACACAACCCAAGACAAGTCGTTCGAACGAAAACCACAAACTCGTTCAAACGACATTTGCTATGTCGTTTAAACCAAATCAAAGTCATTGGAATAACCTAGCTAAACTCGTTTGAATGAGCTTCCAGTGAGCTTTGCACAAAAACTTTCTGTCAAACAAAAACAACTCGTTTGAAGGAAATCAAAGCAAAATGCCCAAACTCGTTTGAATGAAGTGAAGAATTCGTTCAATTAAAACTGTGTAACTCGACTGAAGTAAATAATAAAATCATTCGATAGAAGTTAAAAACAAAGATATTTTTGTTTAATTTTTTTTTGAAAATGGCCTCAATAAAACTTTTAAAAACTAAACACCCAAAATTGAATTCATGGATAAAATGTAAATACGCATTCATACCTTTCTTGATATTCTATGGATGAAGACGAAACATGATACAAAACTCGATGTTACTTTAATTCGGCTGCTACAATTTGTATCATAGGCTTGAAGGACAAACTGAACTAAAATCCTAACCTATGACTCAAACAATTTTGTCCAAACGGAATAAATCCAATCTTATAAATTCTACAATAAATGTTACAAATTGAATCGATGCAAAATTTTCCGTTACAAATCTCTCCATTTGGCTATTTCGGAATAAAACCCAAAATAAAAACTACTAGTTTGTCGGACTCAATCCCAACACAAAAAGGAAAAAAACACTGTGACACCCCATAAAATTTAAGCTAAATTGATTAGTTCTAAAGTAAATGAAATATGAGTCCACTAATAATTTTCTATCATTCTAAGGAGGACTATAAATAAAACTGAATACATAAATGAATAACTCTATATAAAAGTGGTGAACCATACAATCTCTGATACTAAACCAACAACAGTAATAGAATCATAGCAAACTACACTATCCTTAAATACAATCCCCAATAAAAGTAGTAATAATAATAAAATCGACAGGATAAAATAGTAAATAGGATAAAAGAGTGAGCAATCAGTCTCGACACTAACATCCTAGAAGATCAACAACTTAAAACTCAATACTGGATTAGAGTGAGGGTTCACTTGTGGCTTTTGTGCTGAAAAAAGTTTATATGATACATTAACATCAAGTTTACATAGTGTAAGAATATAATTGATTCTGGACTATAATATAATTATGCATCTTCTTCCCGTCTTTCAGTAGCTTTTAGGTTATCCTAAAACTCGACAATCCTAGATATCACATGAGTCGAGTTTATACATCTAGATAGAAAACATATCTCTACGTGTGTATTCACATATGTAATATTCATTTCAAGTATTATATAATTGACTTCTGGAGTACCGGAGTACAGATGTGGCTCTGTTGCATGACCCAAAGTAAGCCTGTTTTGCTCTCTCTTGGGATACCGATGTGGTGTCATTGCCCAACCCAGGGTACAACTCACATCTATCTATCAGAGTGCCGAAATGGCTCTATCGCATGACCAAGGGTAAGACCGTCTCTCTATCTTAGGAAGTGGTGCCTTCGCCCAACCCACGGTACTATAATACTATAATGCTCATGATGCTTTAAAAATAGTGTAGGATTCAAGTGCAAATCATTCGCAATAAGTAGTATCCGGGTAAGTCCGGAATCATATTCCTTAGGAATTTAACTCTCGTAAGAGAACGAAAATAGGTTATATGAAACTCTTTAAATGTCACAAAGATAAAGTGTAAAATATGATTAGTTAGTTGAAGTGGTGAGATTAAGTTACCACTATACTAAAATGCATTTAATTAATAAAGAACGAGATAACTATGAAGATGAACTTAAATGAACTAAGATAAGCTTAAGTTCAATAGATAAAAGGGATTGAGGATCATTATCCCACCTCGAATTCGCTAAGAATATGATAGGACATGGTTTAAATTTAATTCTAATCGAGCATAACTAATTAAGTCCAAACATCAACCATGTAGAGACAAAACTCATCGATGAAGGATTAAGGGTTAATTAGTTATTGCTAGATGGGTTGGGTTTATAGTATAGCATCAAACACTACCCTTGCATGACAAGGGAAGTTAAGAGACTAGGATACTCCAATACCATCACATGAAGTTCCATTAGAATAATTATAAACCAAACCATAAATATGAAGTTATGATCCCCAACCATAAGTTTAGCTACTTATAATGGAAACTAAGCCACACATGCAAAGAACAACATACTTAAGCAAACCATCTAGTTAAACACAAACCTATACAAGAGATAGTAATAAATGCAAATTAAAGCTAAGAAAACAAGTAGAGAAGAAGTAAATGAACCAATCTTGCATTAACAACTAACTTACTTGTAATTACTCAATGCTTTATATGTGGGTAAGAACAATAAATTAACATGACCTATGAGAGAGAAGAGAGACTTTCTAACTTTAGAAACTTTATAATTATAAAGCCGATCCTTACAAAGAGCAAACAAAGGGTTAACCCCCCGAAATATCTCGGATGGTAGAATTTTAATTAGCAAGAAAGGGGGCGAATAGATTTGGTACTATACCCGAATCAATTTGCAAAGGAAAATGGCCATCACTAAAAGGAACCGAATCGATTCGGCCAGAGGCCCGACTCGATCCGCAACTGCTTTCAAAGTGAGGATGGGGCTGAAATGGCTTTATTTATCCCAAGATCCACAGAATCGTCCGTAACTTCTTCGATACAACTCGAATTCGTGCACCGTCAGAGGCCACGCGAAGATGAATAAAAGGTGTTCAACTTTCGTGAGAGTTTGGGATAAAAAATATAGTGCTGAATTTACTTAAATGCCCCTGACTTTGCGAATGTCAATGGAGCTTTCCATGGATTCAACCAAACTTCACGCCTTGCATTCCCGATACCTATAAAAGCTCAAATAAGGCACACACAATATATATGATGAAAGTAGGGGTTAATCAATAAATGAGCATAAGAACCAAGAATAACATGCATGAAAATGCTAGAATGCAAAAATTAACGGGGTAGTAAATGCAATAAATGTTATTGCATTTAGTGTATACAATAATTCATTGAAACCCTAGGCGTTTCTAGGGGATGAGTGTTATCTCGTGAGGGTTTCCAGGGATGACACCCATAAAGATCAAGTCAACTCGTACAATGATAATCCAAAAATCGATGCATAGCTCAATAATAATCGAAGAAAACATAATCGATTAACAAACTGAACGACGCTCACACAAAAGTCGGCAATTATTGACATTATAAGAGGAACTTCAACAAAAGCTGAAACCATAGAAATGCGAAATAAGCAGACAAATGTGGTAATTTAGATTTGGCAAAACTGTCATAATCCACGTAGATGCTGAGGCATGCATGACTTAAGTTCTCTTCGATTGTTACACTCAATAAATGACAGAACTTAGAAATATGATGTAACACACACGGGACATGCGAGCATAAGGAGTAATTATTTCAGGAAACTAGGCCGCACACATGTTATGAATGAATAACAATACATAAAAGTGAAAAAAATACAATCTCATGAAAGGATATCGCCTATTAACTGAGGTGAAATGCACTCTAACATATTATCATAAATGTTTGACCTTTGAATCAACTTCACCCTTGGATCAAGTAGGAATTTTTTTGTATATAATTTGGGCTAGGCTATGGCTTGGAAACGAAAGTCTATTTACGGGAGCAAAGGGGATTTGGGAATAACATTCAGGATATTGGAATAAGTGGACAATTTAAAAATTGGATCTCAAGTTCCATAATCAAGATATTCATGAGAGTAAGACGTTTATTTACATACATGCGGTGAAATGGGATTCACGCAAATCGGATACATTTATTCATTTTTTCTTGTTTTCCTTTTCTTTTCCTTTTTTTCTTTTCTTTTCTTCCTCCAGTCCACTCATTGTTTGATTGCATTCCACATAAGATAAACATCATTCAATCCCGGGAATAATCCCAAATCAAGGTACGAAAGGTGTATATAAGGGTAAAAACTCCAATGTGGAGTTGGTTAGGGGATATGAGAATGAAACGAAAGGTCATAATAAGGCTCAACGGGGTTGACTAGGGAAATGTGTATGGGTAAGGCTAAGGTCGTAAGGGTTTAAATAACAAGGAAGGCCTATGATCCTTTCCACGGTTTCATGTGATTCTCGGGACTCAAAACTTTTGAAAATCATGCTCAAGTGTTAATTTCATGATGAATTCAGTTAATATGCAATCAATGAAAAGAAAGTGAGATTGTTAACAAGATATGTTTTTTAAGAAAGAGAAAGAGTAATTGTATACGCGCGCAATTGAAGGTTTGTCTTGAATCTCACTTATGCAAGTGTATAGCATGTATTTTATGATCAACGAATTAAATCAGCTTTAAACTGAATCATATATAATTATTTGTGTATTGTGCTCATGGGCTTCACAATTTAATTTCATGAAGTTATTCACAATGATGACAATATATGAGCTAAAGGGTAATAAATTAGAAATTCAAAACATGCATCATTGCTATACAATAGAAAAGGGCAATCACAATCGTAATCATTGGAGACAAGGGAGAAAAAGGAGAATTTGAATTTTTAATTTTTGTAATTATTTTTTAAATAAATAAATTAATGCGAATTAATAATAACATATTAAACGGTTGCAGAATCTAAATCACACCCCTAACTTGAAATATACATTGTCCCCAATGTTTGTAGGGACAAAAATGGAAAAGTAGGTGATAAAATGTCACCTCGTAAGGAGCAAATTCCGAGGAGCGCAACGGCATACCTGTTAACATGTTAGTACTAAAAACAACAATATATACAATAAAGATATATATATATATATATATATATATATATATATATATACAAGTGCAAAAAAAAGAAAAAGAACTGAGTAATTTCGTTAATGATATAAAGTTGTGTACATGGGATTAAAAACCAAAAATATAAAATACAATAAAGTATCCTCTCATCCACCAGTTACACAACTAAAACCAACAAAAACTAGCTAAAAATAGCAAAAGACAACAATATAGTAGAGATACTAAACACAAGCAGAGATAAGGGCAGATCCTAAGGGCGACTCGAAGACCAGGGTGCATTGGGGTCACACGACCCATAAGGATCATAAAGATAAGGTGGCATGGGTACCTCGCCCCAACGAATGTGAGCGAACAACTCCATCTAAATATCGCTCTTGTAATCACCCCTAAACGAAGTAAAGTCAACCTGTAGTGCGTCCATCCTGACGTCCAAATCTCTAATCGGGTCAACCAAAGGTGGGACCAGTGGTGGCACCTCCGGGACATTGTGCATAGGCGCGCCAGCAACATCAAGGTCGCCCTCCTCTTTTTTCGTCGCTCCCAATTGTCCTCGCCCAAGGACTTCCCAATTGTTTTTTTTTTCTAGAAATGTGGGGAGGGCTGGAAATTTATCGCTCGGCAACACCTCGCATCTGGCACTTTTATAAATTTGGGAAACAAGGAGCGCAAAAGGGAGAGTAGTCGATCCCTTATTGCAATAGGCAACGTTCAACATTTGCTGTAACACCAAGGCTGGAAGGGTAATAACGACATTGTTATCTAGGAGGGTGTAAAGGAAATGGGCTTGTATGGATCAAAGGACAAAATTTATTTGGGTTGGTGTAATACCCCGTACTTTTGACTATATTTATTTTGAGGATTAATTAATTAAATGCGTATTAATTGGAAATTAATCCGGGTTATAAATACTAATGTGATGTAAATTGGTATTTGATTATGTGCATATATGATTATATATGAACTTGGTATTATAAAATTTGTCGTGGGATTTATATACGGCATTTTAGAAATTTTGTTGAGACGCGTGGGACCGCCGCGTCACGGTATAATGTTTTGTTAATAAAAGTGATTTTAAAATCTATAATCCGTATGGTCGTTTTGAGTGCGCCAACGTGTCCGAAAGGGTCGAGATAGTCAGAAAACACTAGCCGGGGGTATAGTTTGGGTCCCGGGGTATTTTTAGGCCATTCCGGCACCATAAAGGGTATTTTAGTAATTTGGTATTTTTGGGTAATTAAAAGTGACGAAAATTGAGAGTTGTAATCTGATAAGGAATTGACCCAACCAACCCTTATTAACCCAACAAGCTACGGAGGTTTATAAAATTAGGTTTTCATAAGTTCCCCCAAAGCAAACCCTAGCCACCATAGCCTTTTGGAGAAGAAAGCTTGGAGAAGGAGAGAGAGAGAGGAATTCTGCAGAAATCCTACACCGAATCCACACCAAATTCAGAGACAAACAAGGCAAGTGGTTTGATGTTCTTTCCATGTTAGAAAATTGATGTTTTACAAATTGTTCTTGGAAGATAAATGAAAACCCATGTTAATTGGACTTAGAATTTGATTATTAAGGACCCTTTGCACGTAGAATAGTATGGGATGAAATTATATGATGATTATACATGATTGGGTGAAACAAAAACGGATTTAATTTGATGAATTGAGGGTTTATAAATTAGGGTTCTTGTTCATGAATGATTTGGGGGGAAAGTTTAATATTTGCAAATTTGATGGATGATTAGGATGAGTTAATCCATAAAAACGTGATAGGATGTGGTTATATTGTGTTTAGAATTGTTTAGATATCTTAAATCAATCATTGGGACGTATTTTGGAGAAGATTTGAGGTGTAAAAATGTTGAAAAACGAATTGGGAAAAAAATCTGGGCCGAAACTGGTACCTCGTTAGAAGCAGCCCCCAGGTCGTTCGAACGAACTCGTTCGAACGAGCTTCTAACGAGTTGACCAGTCGCTACTAACGAGTGGGGATTTCGTTCGATATCTCGTTCGAACGAGATATCGTTAGAAGGGTCAGTTCGTTCGAACGAACTGGGATCTCGTTCGAACAGCCTCGTTCGAACGAGACTTCTAACGACCTGACAGTCCAAACTCGTTCGAAGTCTCGTTCGAACGAGACTTCTAACGAGTTGACAGTTTGATCCTTTTTGGACTGTTTTGATTTTTAGAGTCCCGTAAATTTGTTCGAGGATATAGAAGACCTTCCTTTATTGATGTGAGGATAGATTTGGGACTTTTGGGTTATTGAGAGGAGTATTATACACTAGAAATATATTCAATGAACCATTTGGGTTGAGATGTGAGTGTCTACTACGATGTGAGGATGAATTGTGGCACGTATAATTACAAACCGGTATAGTACGAATTGTGATAATTATAGTTAGTACGAGAATGCGATATGTACTACGATTAAAAATATGGTATTACTAAGATGTGTGTTTACTTAGTATTAGTATATGGATTGTGTGTATGACATACCTACCATACTTGCTATCACGGGAGGTTTGCGTTCGCTTAGGACCCTCTAATCCTTGTGTGCCTACGGGGGGGATATAGACTGGTACCTTGATGAGCATAGGTCATAGAAAGACTTATTGTGATATTAATAAGTCCGCTGACCATGGGAGCGTAGGTATGTGCGTGACCCATGTGATGGTGACTGTGTTCGCCTCCACTATTTGTGATTTGTGTTATCTGAACTATTCCTGAGAGATTCGGAATATGTGATCCTTATGTACGTGATGTACCGGGATGGATAGCAGAGTATGTGTGCACCATAGCTTAGATTGCGGGGTGCTTGTATCGTATATTTATGATGTGAATAATATACATTAAATTAATGGAAATCCTCCTGTTAATGTTGTAAAAATATTACGGTATTGTTTCGAGGTATATAATGAGTTCACTGATAGTTATATCAATGGCATATTTAGTAACTGAGTTTCTATTTAAGTATGAGCATTATATGTTAGTAGAACCGGGTAAAAAGGGTAGGAACTATTACAGTCTAGCTAGTTATGATGTCACTTAGCTAGTGGTTATATTATTGTAGATGGGTACTTGCGTTAGGAGTGCACAGTTAGACGAGAGGTGAGAATATCATGTGAGTGCACGTCCTAACATGTATTTTGCATTTAATGTTTTAAATGTTTTTAAAGCACTTGCAGGTTTTTAAAATATAACTCCACATTCGGGCTCTGACCCGTTTGCTTTTCAAATCTCTTTTTCTTTGTAAAACCATTTTTAGGTGCCCAGCCACAAGGACACCAAGCATAGGTACTCATTCAGGTGACGAGCTGTAGCTGCTTGTGGAAGCTACAGGGATTTGCATGTAGACGCTTCTATCTCTTTGGATTCCAGAGTCACTATCTATCAGTTGTAGGGCATGTTGCCCATTTCTTTAGAGACATCTTTTACATTTCAGTTTTCAGACTTTAGCATGTTTTATTTTGTTTCAGTTTTTTTATTTCAGTTATGGGATTGTAGTGAGGAGTTTCCTCCAGACTTTATTTACTCTATTGTGATGGTTATTCATTTTACTTCAGCATGGAATGGTGTTATCTATTTCTTCATTTTACTCCTTGCATGTTAATCAGACTTAAATTAAAATTTGGCAACTTGCTTTTTAAATACTAGGTGGTTAGTAATAATAAAATGTTTTCGACAGGGATGCTATTAACTGAGCCAACTTGGCATTTTGAATTAATTTTATAAAGGATTAGCTACCCGGTATTTAATTAGTCGGGGTGTCACAGGTGGTATCAGAGCATCAGGTTCTAGTGTCCTTTAGGATCTATACGGCTATTATGTTTCCGCTACGTTTTCTTTGATATAGAGCCCTATATTTTAGGACTGTTGTACTCTTATTGTGTATGCTTCGTTCTTCAGCTATTTTTAAGTTTATAAATCGTGAACTTATAAACTTTGTTCTCATTTCAGATGCCTCCACGACGTGCACGACGAGTTCCCAGGAATGCAACGCCCGAACCCCAGCCCGCTCCGGTTCAGGGCATGTTGAACGCCACTGAGGTTGCAACTATAGTAGCTCAAGCGGTGAATGCCGCGATTGCCGTTATTCAGCAGGCGCCACCACAAGCGCCGGTTGTCGCGCCAGCACAGGTTAATGCATTCCCGTCTGCTTGGGAGCGTGTACGTGACGCTTTTCAGAAAGCGCATCCGCCAGAGTTTGCAGGTAGCTCAGACGTGGTAGTCTCGAGCCAATGGAGGAAGGACATACAGAGGCATTTGAGGATGCATGAGTGCACTGATGTTCAGAAACAGGTGCTAGCTACTTTCAAGCTAGTGGGATCTGCACTACAGTGGTGGGAATCTATTACCACCGCGGAGGGGAGGGATACCCTCACGATTCAGGAGTTCTGGGTGCGGTTCGACCGCAAGTACTTTCCGTCCGCAGTTCATACAGAGATGAGGAGGAAGCTGATGAGTTTGAAGCAGGAGGGCAAGACAGTGGCCGAGTATGAGGCCGAGTTCACTAACCTGTTGAATATCATTCCAGACGAGATTCCAACAGAGAAGAAGAAGATCGAGAAGTTCACTGATGGGTTGAATTGGAGGATCCGTCAGCATCTGATAGGGAACCTATCATTGGCCACTTATTCTGATGTGGTTAACGCTGCATTATTACACTGCCAGGACCACCGTTTTCATATGGCCGAGGGCAAACGGTCAGGGGAGTCTAGCCATCAGGGCAGGACTGGAGGACATGGTGCCAGTGGGGCACAAACCGGTCAGGGGCAGAGACAGACTGAGCAGGGCTCCCAGCAGGGGGATAATAAGAGGTTCCGGTCAGGGAACTACAGGCAGGGACAGGGAGGTTTTCGTCAGGGCCATCAGGGTCCAAACGGCCATCAGGGCCAGCAGGGGCAGAATGGGCAGCAGTTTCATCAGGGCCAGCAGGGCCAAGGGAGGAATGGTAACGGCCACCAGGGCCGAGGACAGCAGGGGCAGAGGGGAGGGAACTTCCCAGGGAAGTGCTTTACTTGTGGCAAGACTGGCCATAAGAAGCAGAATTGTCCTGATAGGGGCAGGGCCCCACAGCAGCAGCAGCAGGGTGCTCGCCAGGAGCCGCAGAGACCTATGTTTCCCGCCGCTCTTCTCGCACCGCCACAGATGGCAGCATTGCCACCCATTCCAGCAGTCCCAGCTCAGCAGGGGCAGCTACAGTATGGACGTGTCTACAACGTTCACCAGGCTGCAGTTCCACAGGCACCGCCCGCGATCGAGGGTACGTTTTCTATCCATGGCACTATGGGTCGGGTGTTATTTGATACGGGTGCTACACACTGTTTTATTGCTACACACTTCGCGAAAGCTTTAGGATTGTTAGATACGGCAGAGAGCACAGTGACATGTGTCGACTCACCATTAGGGAGTGGGTCACTTATTTTCTTTATATGCCGGGGAGTGGGGGTAGAGATTGGTGGTTTGTTATTGCCTGCAGACATGTTAGTGTTAGACATGCATGTTCACGATGTGATCATCGGTATGGATTGGCTCGTAGCATATAGGGCCATGATTGACTGCTTCAGCGGGAGCATTGTTTTTGCCATTCCGGGGCAAGAGATGTTTATAGTGGCGATGCCTCGCCCAGAGGGAGGATCGACCGCTCATCTGTATTACATAGAGGAGGATACCTCTAAGGAGGTTGTGATTCCTTTGGATTCGATCCCGGTTGTCAGGGAGTATTCGGATGTGTTTCAGGAGATACCAGGCTTACCACCCAGTCGAGAGATAGACTTTGTTATAGATTTGCTACCGGGTACGAGACCTATAGCACGTCCACCGTACCGTATGGCTCCAGCTGAGATGAGAGAGCTACGGGATCAGATAGAGCAGCTTTTGGGACAAGGCTTTATTCGCAGGAGTACCTCACCTTGGGGAGCTCCAGTTTTATTTGTGAAGAAGAGGGACGGTTCACTGAGATTGTGTGTGGACTACCGAGAGCTGAATAAGGTCACGATACGGAATAAGTATCCGTTGCCTCGAATCGATGACTTGTTCGACCAGTTGAGAGGAGCTTCTTTCTTCTCGAAGATTGACTTGAGGTCGGGATACCATCAGTTGCGTATCAGGGAGGAGGATGTCTCGAAGACCGCATTCTTGTCGAGGTATGGTTCTTACGAGTTTCGGGTTATGCCTTTCGGCTTGACCAACGCTCCAGCAGTGTTTATGGACTTGATGAACAGAGTGTTCAGGGATTTCCTAGACCAGTTTGTCATCGTCTTCATTGATGATATTCTGGTTTACTCTCAGACAGAGGAGGAGCACGCCGAGCATTTGAGGCAGGTTTTGCAGACACTTCGTCAGAACGAGCTGTATGCAAAATACGAGAAGTGCGGGTTTTGGTTGAAGGAAGTCCAGTTCTTGGGTCACATTATTTCCGACCAAGGAATATCTGTCGATCCGGGGAAGGTATCAGCAGTGAGGGAGTGGGGACAGCCCACGACACCAACAGAGATTCGTAGTTTCTTGGGTCTAGCAGGATACTACAGGAGGTTTATTCGGGGTTTCTCAGAAATAGCAGGTCCTTTGACACATCTTACTCGTAAAGGTGTGCCGTTCATTTGGAGTGATGCCTGTCAGTTGGCATTCGATGAATTGAAGGACAAGTTGACCTCAGCACCTGTGTTAGCATTGCCGAGACCGGGAGTTGAGTATTTGGTTTACACCGATGCGTCTTTGCAAGGGCTTGGAGGTGTTTTGCAGCAGGAGAGACAGGCGCTAGCTTATGCTTCCCGTAAGCTTAAGCCTCATGAGAAGAATTACCCCACGCATGATTTGGAGTTGGTAGCAGTGGTATTTGCCTTACGGATTTGGAGGCACTATCTTTTGGGGGAGAAGTTTCAGCTGTTCACGGACCACAAGTCACTACAGTACCTGTTCACGCAGAAGGAATTGAATATGCGGCAGCGTAGGTGGCTTGAATTTGTGAAGGACTACCAGTTCGACATCCAGTACCACCCGGGTAAGGCTAACGTAGTAGCAGACGCGTTGAGCCGCAGGCCAGCAGATGAGGTGGCAGAGGTGTGGAAAGCTAAGTGGAAGGAATTGGGACACCAGGATGCAGTGGCCCGATCTTTCATGTCTGTGATGACCGTTACACCGCAGATTGTCACAAAGGTAGTACGGGCACAGGATAATGACTCGTTCTGTCAGGAGCAGATAGTTCGATTACTTGCAGAGGGAGCCGAGTCCTATACCGTTAGCTCAGACGGGGGATTGCGCTTCAATGAGAGATTGGTAGTTCCAGAAGGGGAGGATTTGCGGCACGATGTGATGGCAGAGTCGCACGGCTCACGGTTCGCGGTACATCCCGGAGGGGACAAAATGTACCAAGACATGAGACGGCAGTATTGGTGGAGAGGTATGAAGAGAGATATCGCTGAGTTTATCTCAAAATGCGTCACTTGTCAGCTTGTAAAAGTGGATCATCATAGACCAGCAGGGTTGCTACAGCCGTTGGAGGTTCCGGTGTGGATGTGGGAGAGCATATCCATGGACTTTATCACGGGGTTGCCTACGTCGCAGAGGGGTCACGACTCCGTTTGGGTAATTGTGGACAAATTGTCCAAGGTCGCTCACTTCTTACCCGTAAGGACTGATTACACTACGGGACAGTATGCCCAGCTCTTCATTTCAGAGATTGTGAGACTTCACGGTGTGCCCCTAAACATCGTGTCTGACAGAGACAAGATATTTGTTTCGAGGTTTTGGGAGAGTTTCCAGGAGGCAATGGGCACGGAACTGCGGTTGAGTACGGCTTATCATCCGCAGACCGATGGGCAGACAGAGCGCACCAACCAGATGTTGGAAGACATACGCATGTGCATTATTGACTTCGGGGGTGGATGGGAGCAGTACCTTCCACTGGTAGAGTTTGCTTACAACAACTCCTATCAGTTCACTATTGGCATGGCTCCGTTTGAGGCATTGTACGGTAGGCCTTGTCGTTCCCCAGCATGTTGGTTGGAGGTGGGGGACAACAAACTACTTGGGCCGGAAGTGATTCAGGATACTTCGGCAAGGATTGAGTTGATTCGGAGTCGCATTCGGGTAGCTCAAGACAGGCAGAAGAGTTATGCTGATGCAAAGAGGTTTTTCAGGGAGTTCCAAGTGGGGGACCAGGTTTTGCTCAGGGTTTCTCCGATGAAGGGGATTATGCGATTCTGAAAGAAGGGGAAGTTGGCACCGAGGTATGTGGGGCCGTTTCCTATTATTGAGCGGATCGGACCCGTTGCGTATAGACTTGGACTACCGGAGCACTTGCATCGGATTCATGACGTGTTCCATATTTCCTCGCTAAGGAAATACCTTAGAGATAATTTGGCTCATTCTCACATTGCTGTGGAGGACATCGATCTCCAGCCGGATAGCTCCTACGAGGAGGGGCCAATTGCTATTTTGGACCGAAGCGAGAGGAAACTGCGGTCAAAGATAGTCCCGTTAGTGTGTGTTCAGTGGCGACATCACAATGTCGAGGAGTCCACATGGGAGCACGAGGATGAGATGCGCGATCGTTATCCAGAGCTGTTTTTAGCAGGTACTTTCTAGTTTCGAATTTCGGGACGAAATTCAGTTATTAGGGGGGAAGTATGTAATACCCCGTACTTTTGACTATATTTATTTTGAGGATTAATTAATTAAATGCGTATTAATTGGAAATTAATCCGGGTTATAAATACTAATGTGATGTAAATTGGTATTTGATTATGTGCATATATGATTATATATGAACTTGGTATTATAAAATTTGTCGTGGGATTTATATACGGCATTTTAGAAATTTTGTTGAGACGCGTGGGACCGCCGCGTCACGGTATAATGTTTTGTTAATAAAAGTGATTTTAAAATCTATAATCCGTATGGTCGTTTTGAGTGCGCCAACGCGTCCGGAAGGGTCGAGATAGTCAGAAAACACTAGCCGGGGGTATAGTTTGGGTCCCGGGGTATTTTTAGGCCATTCCGGCACCATAAAGGGTATTTTAGTAATTTGGTATTTTTGGGTAATTAAAAGTGACGAAAATTGAGAGTTGTAATCTGATAAGGAATTGACCCAACCAACCCTTATTAACCCAACAAGCTACGGAGGTTTATAAAATTAGGTTTTCATAAGTTCCCCCAAAGCAAACCCTAGCCACCATAGCCTTTTGGAGAAGAAAGCTTGGAGAAGGAGAGAGAGAGAGGAATTCTGCAGAAATCCTACACCGAATCCACACCAAATTCAGAGACAAACAAGGCAAGTGGTTTGATGTTCTTTCCATGTTAGAAAATTGATGTTTTACAAATTGTTCTTGGAAGATAAATGAAAACCCATGTTAATTGGACTTAGAATTTGATTATTAAGGACCCTTTGCACGTAGAATAGTATGGGATGAAATTATATGATGATTATACATGATTGGGTGAAACAAAAACGGATTTAATTTGATGAATTGAGGGTTTATAAATTAGGGTTCTTGTTCATGAATGATTTGGGGGGAAAGTTTAATATTTGCAAATTTGATGGATGATTAGGATGAGTTAATCCATAAAAACGTGATAGGATGTGGTTATATTGTGTTTAGAATTGTTTAGATATCTTAAATCAATCATTGGGACGTATTTTGGAGAAGATTTGAGGTGTAAAAATGTTGAAAAACGAATTGGGAAAAAAATCTGGGCCGAAACTGGTACCTCGTTAGAAGCAGCCCCCAGGTCGTTCGAACGAACTCGTTCGAACGAGCTTCTAACGAGTTGACCAGTCGCTACTAACGAGTGGGGATTTCGTTCGATATCTCGTTCGAACGAGATATCGTTAGAAGGGTCAGTTCGTTCGAACGAACTGGGATCTCGTTCGAACAGCCTCGTTCGAACGAGACTTCTAACGACCTGACAGTCCAAACTCGTTCGAAGTCTCGTTCGAACGAGACTTCTAACGAGTTGACAGTTTGATCCTTTTTGGACTGTTTTGATTTTTAGAGTCCCGTAAATTTGTTCGAGGATATAGAAGACCTTCCTTTATTGATGTGAGGATAGATTTGGGACTTTTGGGTTATTGAGAGGAGTATTATACACTAGAAATATATTCAATGAACCATTTGGGTTGAGATGTGAGTGTCTACTACGATGTGAGGATGAATTGTGGCACGTATAATTACAAACCGGTATAGTACGAATTGTGATAATTATAGTTAGTACGAGAATGCGATATGTACTACGATTAAAAATATGGTATTACTAAGATGTGTGTTTACTTAGTATTAGTATATGGATTGTGTGTATGACATACCTACCATACTTGCTATCACGGGAGGTTTGCGTTCGCTTAGGACCCTCTAATCCTTGTGTGCCTACGGGGGGGATATAGACTGGTACCTTGATGAGCATAGGTCATAGAAAGACTTATTGTGATATTAATAAGTCCGCTGACCATGGGAGCGTAGGTATGTGCGTGACCCATGTGATGGTGACTGTGTTCGCCTCCACTATTTGTGATTTGTGTTATCTGAACTATTCCTGAGAGATTCGGAATATGTGATCCTTATGTACGTGATGTACCGGGATGGATAGCAGAGTATGTGTGCACCATAGCTTAGATTGCGGGGTGCTTGTATCGTATATTTATGATGTGAATAATATACATTAAATTAATGGAAATCCTCCTGTTAATGTTGTAAAAATATTACGGTATTGTTTCGAGGTATATAATGAGTTCACTGATAGTTATATCAATGGCATATTTAGTAACTGAGTTTCTATTTAAGTATGAGCATTATATGTTAGTAGAACCGGGTAAAAAGGGTAGGAACTATTACAGTCTAGCTAGTTATGATGTCACTTAGCTAGTGGTTATATTATTGTAGATGGGTACTTGCGTTAGGAGTGCACAGTTAGACGAGAGGTGAGAATATCATGTGAGTGCACGTCCTAACATGTATTTTGCATTTAATGTTTTAAATGTTTTTAAAGCACTTGCAGGTTTTTAAAATATAACTCCACATTCGGGCTCTGACCCGTTTGCTTTTCAAATCTCTTTTTCTTTGTAAAACCATTTTTAGGTGCCCAGCCACAAGGACACCAAGCATAGGTACTCATTCAGGTGACGAGCTGTAGCTGCTTGTGGAAGCTACAGGGATTTGCATGTAGACGCTTCTATCTCTTTGGATTCCAGAGTCACTATCTATCAGTTGTAGGGCATGTTGCCCATTTCTTTAGAGACATCTTTTACATTTCAGTTTTCAGACTTTAGCATGTTTTATTTTGTTTCAGTTTTTTTATTTCAGTTATGGGATTGTAGTGAGGAGTTTCCTCCAGACTTTATTTACTCTATTGTGATGGTTATTCATTTTACTTCAGCATGGAATGGTGTTATCTATTTCTTCATTTTACTCCTTGCATGTTAATCAGACTTAAATTAAAATTTGGCAACTTGCTTTTTAAATACTAGGTGGTTAGTAATAATAAAATGTTTTCGACAGGGATGCTATTAACTGAGCCAACTTGGCATTTTGAATTAATTTTATAAAGGATTAGCTACCCGGTATTTAATTAGTCGGGGTGTCACAGGTGGTATCAGAGCATCAGGTTCTAGTGTCCTTTAGGATCTATACGGCTATTATGTTTCCGCTACGTTTTCTTTGATATAGAGCCCTATATTTTAGGACTGTTGTACTCTTATTGTGTATTCTTATTTCCGCAAAAATTGTGTGATATCGATTTTTAAAAAAAATCTGTTTTGTGAAAAATCACAATTTTTCGAATGGAGCACTTATATAATCAGATGCCCATTTTTTACGGGTCTAATTATGCCTAATGGAAAGCACGTATGAAATCACAATTAAAGGTTATTGATGAGCGCGTTTGGGTAGTTTGTGAAAGAGGATGGACGCCTCCCACTGTCGCTGTTGATAACGTAACATCTTTAAAACCTGTGACTACTTGGACTAAGGACGAATTTAAATGGAGCACGTATAATTCACATGGGCTGAGTGAAATTTCTGGTGCCGTCACTCCTGAGGAGTTTCGACGTATTATGATGTGCACCACGTCAAAAGAAGCGTGGGACATTTTTCACCTTACCACGAAGGCATTAATGCGATCAAAGAGTCTAAAATTTAAAATTTAACTACTCAATTTGAAACGATTACCATGCGTGTGACTCAGTGTTTTGATGATTTTTATGCACGTTTGCCTGACATTGTCAATACACCACGTCAAAAGAAGCGTGGGGCATTTTTCACCGTATCACGAAGGCACTAATGCAGTCAAAGAGTCTAAAATTCAAAATTTAACTACTCGATTTGAAACGATTACCATGCGTGAGACTGAGTGTTTTGATGATTTTACACACGTTTGCCTGACATTGTCAACACTAGTTTCAATCTTGGTGAGCCTATACCTGATGCACGAGTGGTTAAAAAGATTTTAAGATCACTGCCAAAACGTTTTATCCCAAAAGTGACTGTTTTGAATACCTTAGGTGATTTGGGCAATTTAAAATTAGAAGAGCTGGTAGAAGACCTCCAGACATATAAGATTGACATGTTTCCTGACACTGTCAAGCCTAAGGATATAGGGACAGCACTTAGAGCCCAATCTAGGAAGGGAGAGTAAGTATCCACGAGAGAGAAAAAAAATAAAGTGAAAGTTTGTGAGTGCAAGTCTGAGGGTGAGGTCTATTTTTATATGGCCATGCTTACAAAGAATTAAAAAAAAAATCTCAAGTTTTCAAAACAAAATTCTTCCAATAAAAGATTTTTTGAGAAAAATAAAAATGTGGCCAAAGAGAGAGCGGTGAGAAAGAAGGTGGGAAACTGGAAGGGGAGAAGTGTTTTGAGTGTGATGGAAGAGGCCATAGAGCGTTTGAGTGTCCCGCTAGGCTAAAGAGAAAGGGAAAAAAGATTGCCATGCCAGCCACTCTTAGCGATAGTGAGTAAGAGGTGAAAGATTCTAGGGATGAGTCATCACATGGGAAGTTTGTTGCTTTTTCTGCTAGCCACGTGAGCACACCTAGTTTGTACCACAACGACGGGGATACTTGTGTCATGTGAGACCCTCAAGGATCATTTGACTTTTTCTAGCGAGTCAGAGAGTGAGTGTACTAGTGAGGATGATAGTGAGCTCCAGATCGCATTTACAGATTTGTATGCCGAGACCCTAAAGACCAAAAAGTTGAACAAAGACCTAACTCTTAGGGTGAGAGATTTGGAGAGAGAGAGTTAGAGGCTTTTAAGAAGTTTGAGGCGAAAGTGAGTTAACTAGATAAGGTGAAGGTTTCTTGGAGTGAACAGTTTATAGCTTAAGGCCAGAAAAATAGTGATTTGACTAACACGGTGTCTAGTCTGATGACACGTGTATCGCACCTCGAGAGTGATCGCAAACGTGCCTGGGAGGTCAAAGTCCCTTTAGAGAACACATCTAAGAAGGTTGGAAAGATGGTTCTCAATCCCGTTTTGGGTGATGTTGAGAGACAAGGAATAGGTCATTACGGTGCGTCCAGTTCACACGTTGCACCTGAGCCGATTCTCGAGTTTGTGATTAATCCCTATGGCTCTCAATCCAACCCACCTAGGCTTTCCGTACCTAATAGGAGAGTGCGTAGGATACGTTTTGAGAGAGGTGTACCTAGTCCTGTTTATGTTTGCACACACTACAATAAACGATGACACCTTAGAGAGTTTTGTTTTAAGTTGGGCCATGTGTCACGTTTTGCTACTACACGTGTTCACACCCACACATGATGCTTCGGATGATTACACGAGAGAGTTTGCACATAATAGGGAGCAAGTAAAGTTTTTGGTCAAGACTTCATATAATTTGATGGAGGTATTTCATAGGAGATGTCACCACCTTTGAAAAACTCCACCGCACCTAACGTTTGAGGTTTAGATTTGTTTGCTAGCATAGGATGATTTTCATGATGATATTCTTACCTATTGCTAGTGTGTACCATTTTTTGGTTATATTTTTCCTTTTTGATATATTTTTGAAAAACTCAAAAAGATTTTCATTTTTTTGGGGAAAAAATTGAAAAAGCCAAAAAGATTTTATTTTTATAGATTTTTTTTGAAAAAGACTGATATGCCCAAGTGTACCTGACAACTCGGAGACACCAACCTCGACTAGAAGGACGGTCGAGGTAACAAGGGCTCCAGATTGGCAACCAGTGATCTTGTCCAACATAAGGTTGGCTATGGACGACGTTACTAGTTACCTCATAGCCAGGCAACAACTGAGGTCTTCATGATCCATAGGGTCAGTGATCCATCAGGTCTTCCGGAGTTGTCATCACGCCTACTTCATACATCAACCTCGGCTGGGTATTAGCTGAGGCAGCAAGGACTATCACCATTATCATAATCAACCTCGACTGGGAATCAACCGACGTTCCAAATACTCCTACATAACCCCAGCCCAGGCCGACACTACAACTCCACCTCTCTTACCTCGGCTTATCTACTTGGTCGAGATCATCATGAATAACCTCGGATAATGCAGCAGTCAGACTTCACCAACCTCGTACTCATCCAGGCCGAGGTTGCACTTATCAGGGACAAAGACGAGCATTGACAAGCATATGCAAGGAGAGGAACACGTGAACAAAATCAGTTGTAAATGAATCAATCCCCTCACATGGGGGAATATTTCATCATCATTCTCTACATGTGATAGTGACAGATGTCTTCATTAGATTGGCTAGATCAACACACACATGCTCATTGCATGCATGGGGGTACATTACACCCCCCACGCACTATATATACTTGCCTCTCCTACCCTGAGAAGGATCCGAAATTAACAAACCTAGTTGAAACTCTGTCCAATTACACAGTAGAGAGAGAAAGCTTGAGAGATTGTATCCATGGCCGCTAGTGCCTTATTCCGATGACCTTATTCACTCACTAGCACAGTGGACGTAGGCCTAATTGACTCAATCACTTATATATTGGTGTCATCCTCTTCTCTTCTCATCATCTCAATCTCTTATATTTAGTATATACTTGAGCTGCCATTGTTATCACTAATTTGAGCTTACAAACACCTTGACGGGTGGTGCTGTTTCCATCATCATCAAACACAAAAAGAGATTTGTATTTTTGTTGCACCGTATATGAATGGACATTTAGGATGACCTCGTCACAACTTCATTCCATTTCCATGTGACTGTTTGATAGTGTTTTGATATGCGTCATCATTTCATTTTTGTAATTTACAATGTTTGGAGTCATTGAGATGTGATTAGTTGTTACTACCTATATGTTTGACTCATGAGTTCCTTTAATGCACACTTGCACGAATTTGTTTGATTATTGTACTCGTTTATTACATATTGGTCGGATTGTTGTTATCTCAATTCTGTCTTTAAAACAAACCATATGCAAAGTGCATGTGAGAACCGTTTACCGTGAGGATTTAATTGAAATAAAATATGATGAGTGAAATACGGGAAAGGGCTGCGAGAGTTCAAAATTAACTTTTCATGAAAACCACTGTTTAAAAGAGCTCGAAAAAATTGAAAGGTAATAAAAAGATAAATATGCCAAAAAGGGTAAATGAATAATTATTTATGAGGGAGTTTGGATGGAAAGTAATGAAAAACGAGTTTGCACGTCCTGACAGCGTCATGAAATAGCATTACATAGTTTTAGACGTTACTGGTATGGGAGACATTCTTGACTTTGATGTGTTGATGGATTGAGTCGATGTCATTTAAATTCAACACTTTCAACACCTAAGGATAATTTTGAGATTCATTAATTTGGAGTACACATATTCATCATGCACATATGTTATGTTTGATTACATTGATTTTCCTATCGAATATGTTCTCACCCATTCATTCCATTTCCATGATTTGGTTGTCTTAGATTCATGGTTTGTGATTTTTGTAAAATTATTTTTGCATTTTTGTTTAAAAAATTGAAAAATTAAAAATAGTTTATGGAAGCTTTTGAGTTACTCTTTGCATGAGCGTAGTTTGATTCATGTTTGCTATACATATTTGTCATGACAATTCCATGTTTATGTTGCATGTTCGTTTCCTTGTCTATTTCGGATAAATAAAAAGGGGGAGAATAAATTATGGGGGAGATTTGATTATATTGATTGATTTATGCTTATGTCATTTCAAACTCGATGCGTCACGAAGGTATTTGGTTTGTCTTATGTGTGTAGGTACAAAGTTTGAAATCATGTTGCAGTCCCTGATGAGAAAAGCATAAAGCTTTGAAGATTTTTGATGTTGAAGGTTTTTGAAGAAAAGTTTTAGACCTACATGTTTAGTACCTTTTCACTTTTGGGTTCATGGGAGGGTATTAGATGTGTGTAGGATATTTTTATTTGACATTTCAGAATGTTTTTAGTTTGTATCGGCATAGACTATGGGGGAGATTTGTAAGGACATATTTTACATAGTTTTGTTTACATCATGTGTGTCCTATCCCGTTACAACCGTAAAAGGAATTCACATTCACACGTTCAAGAAGACGGATCCGATTATCATGTAACTTCACGACTTCAACGTTCTATGAAGATTAAAGGACAAAAGAAGTTTTTTGTTAGTTTTGGAAAAGTGAACCGGTTCGGTTTTTGAAGTTTGGCCTCGGTACTGAAAAAATGAATCGCTTCGATTTTTTTAAGGGCAATCCGAACCGGTTCGGCGCATCACCTTAGAAAATTTATCTCTTCTATATATCTACCTATTTCGATTGTGTATTTGTTTAAGGCTTTGTGAGGACGCTTTTCGGAGACCTACTACTACAAGTATTCAATTTTTTAAGGCTAAACACATGTTTTGATTCCCAATTAGTTTTGTGAATGATCTTTGGAACCCAAGATACAATCTTGTTGAAGTTTCTATTGTAGAGAGGGTAACTCTATGGCTGACGACTCCGTGTCAATTGGGAGTACTCATGGGTGTTCCTTGCTGATTTGGAGTACGTGTTCTTGTGAGCTACTACGGTTGATCCATTGTTAACTCTACGCTGCGTGTCTATGTGAGTATCTGCATGATATTCATTACATATTTCATTGTGTATATTAGCTGTTATTTATTTTACATAGTGAGATAAAAGGTTTTACCTGAAAGGTTTTCGTGAAATCTGTGTGTCGACAATTTTATTGTGATGGTTTGATTTTACCCACATATATGCATGTGCTAGGGATGAATTAAATTGATTTAAAAATTGACTCCAATTAAATAATTTTGATGAAAATGGAAATTTGCGAATTTATTTAAATCGATATCACACGACATTCTTAAAATCAATCCGATACGTACACAATGAGTGCAATGCATAAAATTAAAGTTTAGCGTGAAAATGGTCCAAAATGGAACGGAGGTTGCACATCGGGAGAAATCGATCGAAAAAGCGTAGCCGACATGCATCACAGTCAAACAAGGACAAATCAGCATGATTGTGCGATAAACGTTGCAAAAATGAATCGTTTGTGCACACATAACCCGCTGTGGAATTTTATTGAACACTTTGTGTGCAGTGTATGCAAACTAGGGTGAAAATGTCATTGATTCAAGAAATACCCCCAACAAATACATCTATAATCAACAAAACAACATAAACATGCTGTATTTGTTGGTTTTGCATGGAAATCAGTAGAGAAATGTGGGTGTTTCATGAAAAATAAGCGAAGATAAACAACTTAACATTTCACCTTACTTTGAACACAATGGACATAAATTACAAGTTGAAATAGATAAAGAATGGATTGGAAAGTTACCTTGATTGAGTGAACCTTGGAAAGTGAAGAGGATTTTGAAAGGGGAAAGGTAATTTTGGAGAGGGCACTTCGATGGTTACAAGACAAGAAGAGAGTAGGAAATGAAGTGGGGTTAAAAAGGTCTTAGAATTTTTTTTAGACCAGACTAAAATAAATCGATTCGGATAATATCCGAGTCGATTCAAAATATTTGAACTCATTACTACCTCGAGACGAATCGATTTGGAAAGAAGCCGAATCGATTCGCAAATGGGGAGGTGGACACTGGATCAAATTGAATTGATTCGGATTTCACCCTAATTGATTCGCAAATGAATAATTCCCCACTAGATTGAAACGAATCGTTTCGGATCTCACTCGAATTGATTCGCACCTGCACCTACTGGATTTTGCTGCTAATGGATTAGACATTTCCTAAAAATAATGAAATTGACTGGATTCTATGGTTCCTATGAGTGTATCAAATATGTACAATGGTTCGGGACAAAAAATTTCAACCCTACACATGCCGGGGGTTGCTCAGCACAAAACTCAAGGTTTGGTTGAACCTATGCAGCCTCGTAAACGGGGTCGAACAACGAATTTTTTTCCGTAGAAGGGTCAAATAACTCTAGAAATGGTTTAAGGCGTTGGCCGTTCGCCTTATACACGTTCCCATATTTTGGGTTTTCCACCTTTATTGCACTATGAGGATAGATGGTCTTTATGACATACTGACCCATCCACGTTGTCCTTAACTTTCCTAAAAATAAATGCAACCGGGAATTGTACAAGAGTACCTTCTAGAGAGGGTGAAATCGTTTTCAGGATATGTTATTATCATGCTTATCCTTCACCCTCTCTTTATAAATTCTCTCATTCTCGTAAGAATCGTAACGGATTTCCTCCAACTCATTGAGTTGGAGCATCCGTTTATTTCCGATGTTATCTCACTCAAAATTTAATTTTTTAATCGCGCAATAGGCATTTTGTTCAAGTTTGACAGGGAGATGACGTGGTTTTCCGTATACAAGCCTAAAGGGAGACATGCCTATGTGTGATTTGTAGGTCATGCGATAGGACCATAAATCATCGTTTAGCCTTAGAGACCAATCCTTGTGATCGGGATTGACCGTCTTCTCTAGGATATGTTTGATCTATCAGTTGGCCAACTCGGCTTGGACACTAGGCTGAGGGTGGTAGGTCGTTCCAACTTTATAAACAACCCCATACTTTCGCATGAGATTAATAAACGGAGCATTACACAAATGGGTTCTCTTGTAAGTGATTATTGCTTTTGAAGTCCCGAAGTGGGAAATTATGTGTTCCTTCTGAAACTGTAACACCACCTTATGATCGTTGGTTCGTGAAGTTATCACCTCCACCCACTTGGAAACGTAATCGATCGCAATTAGGATACAGAGGTCACCGAACGAAGGGGGAAATAGACCCATGAAATTGATGCCCCAAGAAACAAAAACTTCAATCTCAATAATGGGGGACATAGGCATCGTGTTCCGACGAGTAATAGCGCTAAACTTTTGGCAATGCTCGCACGAGATCCTGAATAAATGCGTATCCTTAAAAAGTGTGGGCTAATATAATCCGCATTGCAAGATTTTTTTAGCGGTTTTCTTGGAGGAGAAGTGACCTCCACACTTTCCCGAGTGGGAAAATCGAATTACGCTCAAAATCTCGTCATTCAGAACATATTTATGAATGATTTGGCCTGCGCAGTACTTAAAGAAGTACAAGTCATCGAAGAAGAACATGTGCACCAAAATAAAGAATTTCCTCTTTCCTGAGGGGTCCAATGAGATGGAATGGATCCCATCATGAGGTAGTTCACAATTTCTGCGAACCACATATATGAGGAAGTGGAGAACAATTATTCATCCGGGAAGAATTCAACGATGGGGAGTTGCTCTTTAGGTGCCTCGAATGTCAACCGAGATAAGTGATCGGTAACTACGTTCTCTACTACTTTTTGTCTTTTATTATTAGATTAAATGTGGCTTGGCATCCTTCTTTGGAAGAAGGTATTTTAACACCTCGTGATCCATAAAGCACACAATAGGGTCCCACTATATAAGCTCGAAACTTATCCATGGCGAAAACAACTATTAGAAACTCCTTCTCGGTGGTAGAGTTATTTAATTGAGCACCGTTTTGAGTTCTACTAGAATAATAAATAACATGGGGCCTTTTATCGCTTCTTTGTCCTAAAACGGTCCCAACCGTGAAATCACTAGCATCGCACATGAGTTCAAAGGTCAAGGTCCAATACGGGTCTTGAATTATGGGGGCAGTGGTAAGCATTCATTTTAATTCCTCAAAAGCTACTTGACAAGCATCGCTTCATTCAAACGGGGTCTTCTTTGAGAGTAGATTACACAAGGTCGAAGCAATGGAGCTACAGTCCTTGATGAATCGTTGATAAAACCCTGCATGCCCTAAGAAATCCTTACGTCCTTGAGTGATTTTGGAGCAGGCAAATTGGCAATCACCTCAATCTTTGCCTTGTCTACCTCGATACCGTCGGAGGAGACAATATGCCTGAGGACAATCTCTTTAGTGAGCATAAAATGGTACTTTTTCCAGTTTAAGATGAGATTCTTCTCAACGCACCTAGACAAAAACCTCTTAAGAATGGAAAGACGATGGTCGAAGGATTTTCCAAAGACGCAAAAGTAGTCCATGAATACCTCAAAACTTCATTTTACCATATCACCAAACATGCTCAATATGCACCTTTGGAACGTAGCCGGTGCATTACATAACCCGATGGACATCCTTTTATTGGCGAATGTACCGAAACGGCATCCGAAAGTGGTTTTGTCTTGGTCTTGAATATCGATCTCGATTTGGTTATATCCTAAATAACCATTGAGAAAATAATAATATGAGTAGCCGGACACGTGTTCTAACATTTGATTGATAAACGGAAGGGGGAAGTGATCTTTCAAAGTCATGGCATCGAGTTTTCGATAATCAATGCATGTGCGTCACCCGATGGTGGTTCGTTTGGATATCAACTCCCCTTTTACATTTTCGATGATGGTGACTCCCGATTTCTTGGGAACCACATGAATCGAACTCACCCACTTACTGTCCGATATCGGGTAGATTACATTAGCATCAAGAAGCTTAATCACTCTGCTATAACTACCTCCTTTATCACTGGATTTAACCTATGCCGCATTTCACAGGAGGGTTTTGCATCCTCCTCAAGAAGGATTTTATGAATGGATATTAAAGGGCTTACTCCTTTTAAATCCGCTATAGTCCACCCAAAGGCACTCTTGTGCCTCCTCAACAAGTCCATCAATTTTGTTTCTTGACCCCCTTCGAGGTGAGATGATACAACGATGGTATATGTCTCATTATGCATATTTATGTTCGGAAGGCAGTTACTTGAGATCAAGCTTAGGAAATCGCACATCCGAGGGTACCTCGTACGAGTTGGGGGGGGGGGTAAATCCTCAAAATTGGAACACCAACTTACTTCCTCAACTCGCTAAACCTCATCTAACATCGAATTCACTAACTTGACTTTATGATCATAAGGAGAATAATCATTCTACAAGTCAAGTGAGTTCACTAAGCATGCCTCTAAAGGATCTGCACAATACGTAGCATCAAAATTCTCTTGGACTACCTCCTCAATAAGGTTTACTTCTTGGACCTCGTCATTGCCACCCATTTTCTTAGCAATATTAAATATGTTAAGATCCAAGGTCATGTTCCCTAATGTGAGATTCATTTGTCCATTTATAGCGTTAATCAACGCATTAGAGGTAGCTATAAATGGATGACCAAGGATAATGGGGATATTGTTGCTACCGGGAGCAACTGGATGGGTGTCAAACACCACAAAGTCCACCGGGAAGTAAAATTTTTCAACTTGAATGATGACATCTTCCACAACCCCTCTCAGAACTTTAACGGAGTGATCCTCTAATTGAAGAGTGATTTGGGTGGGTTTGAGGTCGCCTAGGCCGAGTTGTTCATACACCGAATATGGTAGTAAATTGACACTAGCGCCTAAGTCGAGCAAAGATTTCTCTATTTTGAAGTTTCCTATCACACAAGATATGGTAGGACATCCGGGGTTCTTATATTTAAGAGGTAGCTCAGATTGAATGATTGTGCTCACATTTTGAGCTAAAAATTCCTTCTTCCTCACAAAAAGATTCCTCTTTTCCATAATCAAGTCCTTGAGGAACTTGGCATAGGTGGTAACTTGTCTTATCGCTTATCGCATCTAAGAGGGGGATGTTAATCTTAACTTCCTTTAACATATCCAAGACATAGACATTGTTAACAAGTCCTTTTGTAGGAATAAGCCCTTGAGGATAAGGCACAAGAATGGGACATTTCGCAACTAGCTCTAACTCTACCCGCGGTTCCTCCTCACTCTCTTTCGAGGAAGCATCTTTGACCTCTATTGGGTCAGGCGAGACTTCCTTAATGGTTAGGAGTGGAGGAGGGATAGACTTATTGACGACTTTCCCACTTCGTAGAACAGTAATAGCCTTAGCTTCAGGACATTGGTATTCACACTATTTTTCCCAATGGGCAGTTGAGGTTGTGAAGGAACTTTACCCTTTTCTTGAATGCTTAAGGAGGTGGTTAACTTAGAGATTGAAGATTCAAGTCGAGTAAAGCTTTTCTCATTTTGATTATTGACCGCTTGTTGATAATTCATAAAAGCATGAAGAGTACCTTCAAGACTTTTCCTATTTGGATGGACATAAGGAGGTATAATCAGAGGATTAAGTCCCAAATATAGGACCTTGCATATGCAAATTGAAGCTAGTATAAGTAAGAGTGAAGAGAAGGGTGAGAGTGAGGTAAGAATAAACGTCAACAAGTAGGTGAGGATAGTGAGGGTGCTAGTGAACCTCAGAAAGTATAAGAGTGTAATACCCCGCACTTTTATGGAAAATTAAATTCAATAACTAAGTGTAATTTGGGAATTTAAGAATTATTGTGAATAGTAAATTTTTGGAGTTTTCAAGGATTAGATGATTTTCGATGGGTGCTATATTTACTTTTGAGATTAAGTAAATAAGTCGGAGTATTTTAATTATATGTCGCAGTCGGGTAAAGCGATAGACAATAATATTTTAATGGAAAAACTCGCATGGAGATGTAGTGGGTTAAATTAGTGATTTGCGGTCAAGTACCTCATATGGATATTTCGAGTGTGCAGTTGGTCTCGAATGGCCGAGATAGTCAGAATAGAGTATTCGGGGGTCGTAATTGTGTTTCGAGAATTTATGGAGTAATAGGGACTCGTAATTGAGTAAACGAGTCATTTTTGGGTTTAAAGGGATAAACCCTCTTTTCTTTCCCTATAAGATACGAGGGAGTGGGAGAAAATAGAGAAAGAATAAGAGAAGAAAGGAAGAAGGGAGAAAGAAGAGATAAAAAGAATTTTCAGGCCAAACTCCAACGGATTCGACTCGAGGTGGTCATATTTTATCCTCCAGGCAAGTGTTTACTTACTTTATTTAATTTTGAGCATAAATCTCATATCATAATTGAAAATAACAAACCCTAAAGATTTTCGGGATGGGTTTTCGTAAATCAAATGGGATTTTCGAAAGTTTAACGGTTGAAAACCGAAAAATGTCAAATTGGAGAAACTTAGAAAGTTATAGAAATTAATGGTTGATTCTTTGTTTTAGGATGTTTAGAACTGATTTCCTTGGTGTATATATAGTTGGGTATGGTTATATATTGGTGGGATAAAAGGAAATAAAGTTTGGAGGTTTGTTAATGGCCGAAACAGGGGCCGGAGAAGAAGCTTCCAGGCTTGATCGATTGATCGATGGCTAAGGGTCGATCGATCGATCGAGCAGGGATTTTGGTAATTTTAGCTTTTGACATTTATATGGAATAAATTCCCAAATTAAGGATTTCTAGCCTATTAAACTTAGGAAACAAATAGACTTAACTAAGGAAAATATATTTATCCAATTGAGGAAATTTATGGGGGTTACGAGAGTGTCTTAAGTGTGCGACACTAGAAATTATATTTTCGAAGAAATAATTAAAGTGAGGAATTAGAGAGTTGGGGTTTCCCAAAAATAGACTGGGGACCTCTAAATTATTAATTGGACAAAATGTAGTCCTTGGGTTCGTGGAAATGGAACCCAAGACCTATTTAAATTAAGGGTGTTTGGTGACAAATATTTTTGGGACAATTTCAGTGAGTATTTGGGCTTATATAACTATGCGCGTAGAAACCATAATTATATCGATTGTGGTTGAGTATATCTCGTGAGACTATTAGGATGAATTTGGGAAGATGCGTATTTACTTAGTGTGAATTGGTATAGTTGGAGAAATGATATAAATCCTTACGTGTGAATAAGGTACAAGTTATTTATCAAGTGAGGGAATAATTTTGGGTTTAGTATCGTGAGTGCGAATACTCGAATATTATTATTTATGAGAATCTTTGGGTTTATTGGCCATTGTTATGTGTGATTAGCAATTATGGCCATCTACATTTGTTTGAGGAACAATGTGGAATATATATATACTATGTGAGTAAAGTATATATATTACATGATACGGATATGTATATATATATATGTGTGTGTGGATGGTATATATATATGTGAAGCATACCCCCTCTAATGCTATCATGGGAAGTTGCGCGCTGAGGGTGAGGCCCCTGGCTTGAGGAGCAGGGTGCATATAGTCCCCAGGTCATAGCGTCCATTTTTATATTGTGTGATTTTTATTAGGGGTGAGATGTGGTGGGTATGTTTCGTCTCACTTTCGGGGAGGAACTATGACCGCTTCCCGAACGTTGTGTTTATTGACCGCGATGTTGGTGATATTGAATCCGACCGCTGGTCTCGAGGATGGTATCTGAGTGATGCCCTGGAAGATGATAGCATTGAGAGACCGCATCCTCGAGTTATAGCTCGTTGGGATGGTTATTGTACTGGTGTGTATAGTACATTACTTGTGTATGAGAACAAGATAATATATCTCTACTAGAGTAAAGAGATAAATTGAATATGAAAAGAATTCTGATTCCGGGAGATTTTACCGAACTTAAAATGTGATATGTATATAAAAGTGAGCATGAAAAATAAAGATGAGTATGTTATGTATATTTATTTATATGAGTGTATATATATATGTATATATATATAAGTTGAGTACTCAGGGTATAATGGATCTCGACGATCGACCTTGCCAAGTAGTAGTGTATCGGGGGCGTTGCTTGTTTGGATTTTGCTTTACGAGACACCCCATGCACGAACATGGCCTAGTGTTGAGACTGGGGAGAAGTTTAACCGTTAGTGCTCTAGTTTTGGATTTTTCTTATATAAGTTTATATATATATATATATATATATATATATATATATGTTGTGTACTGAGGGTCTAATGGATCTCGACGATTGACCTTGCCAAGTAGTAGTGTATCGTGGGGTTCCTTGTTTGGATCTCACTTTGCGAGACACCTCACGCACGAACATGGCATAGCGTTGAGACTGGGGAGAAGTTTAGCCCTTAGTACTTGGTTTTCTTAGGATTCCTAGAATTTGGGGGGGCGGATTAGTTAGGCAGCGTAGCTTGACTATGATGTTTAGAGGGATGCGCTAGGTGTGCACTATTAGAAGAGAGGTAAGGGATATCTTATGGGAGTGCGATACCAATTTAAATATGAGATAAAATATATTTAAAAAAAATAAAGCATTATGCACTTGCTAATATATTTTCACAACTCGGGCTCTGACCCGTTTTTTTACTTTTTCTCTCTTGCAATATATATATATATATATATATATATATATATATAAGTGTCCAGACACAGAGATGCCTGGATGATGATCCTTTCGAGTCAGACGTCTGCTGCAGCAGCTGTGGATGCATGCAGGTTTGATTTAGACGCTTCTATTCTTGCGATCTAGATAGGAAGAATTGTAGTTAATCTCGGGTCGAAAGCCCAATCGTATTTATTTATTCTTTCACCGCCTTTTAGTGCTACATTCGATTTGGTTGTATTATATTTGAACCGAGTGTTCGGTTAATTTATCTCTTTCCAGTTTCAATTTTATAAACTGTGTGAATGTTTTAATTGTATAAACGGTTTATAAAGATTAGTTAAATAAAATTTTAACGCCAGCCTGATAGGTTATTAGTAATTAATTTGGTTTTCAACAGTGATGCTGAGAATGATCCATGTTCGACTCCTATTTTAATTTGATATAGGAGTGATTGCCCGATATTTTATTAGGCGGGGTGTCACAGATGGTATCAGGGCATCAGGTTCTAGTGTCCTTAGGAATCTTTGCGGACGTACTACGCTTTCAGCGTTGCTCTCGATTTGTTATAGAGCCTTATGATTAAGATTATTGATTCCTCTTGTGAGATTTCGTTCTCCTGCCATATTGTGAGATTATCGTAATCTTTTGCATTCTCATTCGAGATTCGTGTGCTGATCGAGGAAGGGTGACCAAGGAAGGCCGTGATGAGGGCAACAGGAGGCGAGACTTAACTGGTGCAGTTAGTGGAAGTCAGAGATTAGGACCGGAGTAGAGGTTATTCTCCTTGTGGCATTTGCTAAGAATTGTTGCAATGACTACTAAAGAATAGTAGTTATGAGTAACCCCGTACCGCTGTAGTAGAGAGTGGTACTAAATTTGAATTACCTGGTGAAGCTAAGGGCTCGAATGGGGTCTTTGATAAGGACTATATTTGAAGTTAATTCATGCGAAGGTAGTGTAACATTACTCAGTGGTGGTAGAAGGCTCAAAAGTTTTGACTTGGAGAAGGGTTTGGAAATACCCATATGTGAAAATTAGAGGAAAATTTTTCACTCGTAAGAGTAATATTGAAATGGTGGGAATGGTGATAACCATATTCGGGAAAGCAGGATGTTTTGCCCCTAAAAGGATCTTACGGATAGTTTTTAACCATGAGTCCCCATGATTTATCAAGAATGAAAAGAATACAGTTTTAATTATTCACGTAAGGGTCGATCAGAGGCCAACAGTGAATAAAGAGATTTATGGATAAGTGAACTTTGTACTGAATCAAGGTAAGTACAATGAAGAGAGAGTCATTCTGAGGAATGATAGGCTCACTAGAAAAGTGTTGCTAACATTTATGGAGAATGTGTGTGTTCGAGGACCCCATTGGTGGACATCCACCCGGGGAAATTCGTTGAAACATGGTTGTTGAGGCTGGTAGTGGAGTTTCCTTTTTACGAAGAAGTTAAGGGGAACTAGTAAAGTGATTGTCAGGATCGCGACTCTGGAGTCCAAGATACTGATAAGCTTAAAAAGGGTCAGGGTGACCCGAGATGGGGAATGTTGTAATGTGGATGTAACACCCCATGATTTTTGAGACTGTGAAATTAAATTTTGGGAAAATAAAATTTAATTAAATTGGAAAATTTTAAAACTGGGAATTTAAGTCCAAAAATAAAGGACGTTTTAAAGTATTCCGGATGATGATTTTGAGGGTACCATTGATCCCGTAAGGGTCGAGATAGTCAAAATGACTGTCATTGGGTTGTAATTCGGCTCCGGAATATTTTAAGTTAATTTGACTCGAATTGGAGTAAACGAGTCATTTAAAGTGTGTATTAACATTTAAAACTGGGGCTTATGTTTTATAGGCTTAAGAGGCTTACGGATGAAGCCTTCTCATTTAGAGAAAGAGAGAAAGAGAAAGAGAAGAGAAGAGAGAAAAGAGAAAGGAAGAAAAAAAGAAGAGAGAGAGGAAGAAAGCTTGGAGATTCCGGCCCAAACACGACATCGAGGATGATCCAACCTCTACAAAATCTGAGGTAAGTGTTTAATCTTGCTAAATAGTTATTTGTGTATTTCATTTCATAATTTGTGGGTTAAAGAAATGGATTTTTGGGTATTAATATCAAAACCTAGATTTTTGGGTTTAATCTTGAAATCAATGTTTAAATATGGATTTAATGGAATAAAAATGGTTGGGATCAACTTTGGGTTGATTTATGGGATTAAAATCATGATTTGATGAAGGTTTGGGGGTTAGAATTAGAATTTTAGGGTTTAAAATTCGTGGGTTTATTAAAGAAGAAGAACCGTTCAAAATCTGCAGGCCCGAATCGATTTCCCCCCCTAAGCGAATCAATTCGGTTTAGGGAAATTGGCAGGTCTGCATTGACCGAATCGATTCAGACCCAAGCCGAACCGATTCGGCCTGTGGCAGAAGCCCAGGTCTTTGGACCCGAATCGATTCGCCTTGGAGGCCGAACCGATTCGCTAGACCGAATCGATTCGAAATAGGGCCGAATCGATTCGGAAACTGAGCATTTTGAGGTATTTTCTCCATAGTGATTCCAAACCCTTTTTGGTTGGGTTTATTTGATTTGGGGGCCTTCTCTTATGATGTAAGAGATATGTTCTTGGAGACATATAAGGAATTTCTCACATATTAGGATTTTGGGGACTCCTTAGGGTAATTTGGGAGAAATGTACCGATGTATGTATTGGAGTTGCATATGGAGATAGTGGGGAAACCTCATTGAGGTTGGGAATACCAATTATAGATAAAAAGGTATAAATATGATGTGTGGTTGAGAACTCTTAGAGAGTGAGGGGTCTCATATCCTTAGAAATGTTTAGACTAAGGAACAATTGATAACTCAATAGGAGTAAGGGTTCATAAGATTAATTGAACCATAGGTGAAATTGGGAACGATTTGGGTCGTACTATCGACTAGAATAAGCGGTAGCATAAATTCTAGTTAGGATATTTTACACGTAATTATGGGGAAATAACCATTGAGATTCCAATACTTGAAACGAGGTTGGAATAATTTGCGATTTTATACTCTTAAGTCATGTATGCGCCTATTGTTAAATAGTACTAAAGGTAATTATGTACTTTCGAATATGGATGAAATGTGTAGTGATGGGTTCCTACACAAAATTTTGGGTGATAACCCTAAGGTCGAATATATATGTATAAATATATACATATGATTTTGGGAGACTATTCATCATAAAAGAAAAAAATGATTGAATATGTTTCAAGTGAGGGATTGTATTCACATATCGAGGTAAATTATTTGAATTTGTGGTGACGGCTTGTATATTGAGGATTATGTATACTTATAGCCGAGTTTATATATCTTATACATATGAACGATAATTAGTTTGTATACATATAGATATAACGATGTGTGAATATATGTACATATATCTAAGTATAAATATGAATATATGGATATATTTATGTTGTGGACATACATGGTATGGATATTTAAACCGTATATGATGGTTTAATATTTGATTATATGATGGGATCATATGGATGTATGTATATTGTGCATGTGAACGATATATATACTTATGTGGTTAAGCATACCCCGCTCATGCTATCATTGGGAAGTTTCCGCGCAGAGGGTGAGCATCCTGGCATATAGAGCAGGGAGTGGATATTCCCCAGGTCATAGTCGTCCCGTGTGTTATTATACGATATATATATTTTTGGGATGAGACTTGGTGGGTATGTTTCGTCTCATTGCCAGTTGGAGCTATGACCGCTTCCCGGGACGTCGTGTGTGTGAGTTATCACGAGGTGGGTGTAGTTGATCCCCACTAGGTGGTCCCCAGTTGCTACGTGAGCCGGGCACTGGGAAGATGATAGCATTGATGCAGTTTTATTGATGATATATATAGCCGGGTGGATTATGTGCATGTCCATTGTACATCAGATATGATATGTACACTTGGTCATGGGTATGGATGATTGGTATATATATATATATATATATATATATATATATATATATATATATATATATATATATATATATATATATATATGGTGAGAATAAAATTCCTATATATATCTTTATATATCCTATAGATGAAAGGATATAGAATCTTTGTGGAGTACATCTTGGATGATTATGATGTACTAAATTAATGGGGGTTGATGTATCGCATTTAAGGAATATTTCGGTTACATCATCCCAAGGATATTATTAGAGATGTTAGTTGTAGTAGTAATATAATATTGTATGCATGGCATTATGGATCTCTAGGATCGACATTGTCCAGGAGTAGTGTAACGGGGTGGTTCCTTGTTTGGATTTCGCTTTGCGAGACACCCCACGCACGAAACGTAGTACATTATTGAGATTAGAGAGAAGTTCTATCGATATTTATGTGTGGCATAATGGATCTCCAGGATCGACGTTGACAAGGAGTAGTGTAACGGGGTGGTTCCAAGTTTGTATTTCGCTTTGCGAGACACCCCACGCACGAAACACTGCGTAACGTTGAAATTGGAGGGAAGTTTTGTCAATAATAATTTTGCATGCTTAATAATTAGAAATTAAATCATATGTTTCAACCCAAATGCATATGGGTACTTATTAAGAACTACAATTGATTAAATTATAAACCGGAATCCACTAAGCCTATTAAGGCATAATTGTTTGCAAACTTAATCAAGTAGGATTAGAAAAAGAAGGGGGTGGATTCTTGGGTTATAAATAGGAAGGTAGGTCTCGTGGGTATAGGCTAGGCCTATGATAAGTTAGGTTGTCCTAATAAATGGGGGTAATTTAACTAAAAGTTGAGGTTGCGAATAGGTGCGCGCCTTTAGATGAGAGGTGAGTTGGGGTTCCACGAGAGTGTGATTCCACTTTTAATTATGAAATAAGTGCACCGATATTTATTATGCACGATTAACACACTTGCTAAATATTTTTCACAACTCGGGATCTGACCCGTTTACTTTTCTCTCCTGCCTGTATATATATATATATATATATATATATATATATATATTACTACAGGTGTCCTACCGCATGGATGCCGGATGACCTTCTATCTAGAGTCTTGGGAGCCGTGACAGGTGCAGACTGATGCGGGGTGTATCTTGTAGTCGCTTCCTACTTCTTTAAAAATCTAGGTAGGATTCATGTTGTATATCGGGTTTATACCCAAGGGATATTTATAGATGTGTATATTTATTTCATTCCAGTCATTGTATTGGCTGTGACCCGACAGCTTATTCGGGTTTACTTCATTGTAGTATGTTCAGTTGTATTATTCATTTCATTTTATTTCTAGCATTTCATTTATCTTAGTTCTTTCATGCATCTTTCTTTTCTTTATTAGTTGTGTTAGTTTGTTGTCGGTTGCATATTTTATTTAATTTTAGCATCTCGCTTGTATGATACCGGGTAGTTAGTTCTATATTATATTGTACCGACAGTTGATGTTGAGACTGGACCATCTGAAATTTCTGATTTATTGTAGTATAAGACTGGCCACCCGTTATTGTATTAAGCGGGGTGTTACAGTGGAGTGTAGAACCATACGGTTAGTCATTGCCCAGTGGGAGTTAAGGGGCAAGAGTAGGGTGCCCAGATGGGGCATTGATTAAAGAATTTTTTGGTTCAGTTACGGTAAGTGTATTAAGTCCGGGAACCTTTTGGAGTAGCTAGGGAGATAGGCGAAGTTGTTGTTATGAGTTTCACCTCCGTTGAAGGAGGCTTATTCTGTGTGACAAGATTGAGTCACAGTGTTTTATTAGCTCCCGATTCGTGTGTGATACGAGTTTACAAATAGCATCGACAACATTATGTAGTATATGTTTATGTGTTTTTCCACGATAGCGGAAATTTATTTTCTTTCATTCGCTGTGAAGAGCGGGTGTTAGTATTTTAAGTTTATATCAGTTTGGTATTACTCATTTTGTGTGTGTTATACAAGAATGGTGTTATTTGGAGTAGAATATGATATTCATTGTTCGGAGCGATAATAGGCTAATGATGGCAAGACTATCGTGTTGGCGGTTCTAGGGTGGAACAGGTTGTTGTTATGACATCTCACCTGGATACAGACTGAGTTCGCATTTATTATATGCATAGATGAAACTTCGGTGAGCAGATGTTTCGTTATCATGATACGAGTGCATGACGACCTTATAGGTATGATTTAAGGTATGTAGGGGTAATTATTGACCTGTGAGTTTAAGCTCGTTATTGATTGCGCAAGGACTGAGTGTTAGTGCAAGCGCTTAGTGGTGTGGCTCCTGGTTAGAGATGGGAGTTCAGACCACATTTTGTTGAAAGAGGGGATAGGGTTATCCCGGTTGCATATTTGAAGTTAACGGATCTCCACGACCGATAAAGTTAAGTAGTAGTGTATTGGAGGGGTTCCTTGTTTGGATTTCTCTTGCGAGATGCTCCACGCATGAACCTTAATGACGTCGGGAGTGGAGAGATGTTATAGGATGCAAGGATGTTGGTTTTGTCGATAAATCATATAGTGTGGAGGAAACACTATAGACTGTGATCCATGTAGTGATAGTATGCTTATGGAAATTTTGTGCTATGGAGAAGCACTAAAGTGGTTCTTTCACCGCAAGTAGGTGGGTAAAGCAGGAGTTGGAGAAATTGATTTGAGGCTTATAGCCAGGCCTTAATGAAAAGGAAATTTTTTGAAGAAGTATGTTTTGGGTATGATGTTCGTAACGCTTTTGCAAAGAGTTGGCGCCTTGATTAGTTAGATTTTCCTTTTCGCCTAGGTGGAAGGATAGAGTAGTAGAAATTCATTAATAGGTTAGTGAGGTAAGATGCTGGTGTGCCTTAGGCCGTTATATCTCGATGACCGACGACGCGAGGGAGTAGTGTAATGGGAGGGTTCCTTGTTTGGATTTCATTTTGCGAGACGTTTCACGCATGAAATCGAGCAAATGTCGGGAGTTGAGAAAGGTCTTGGGCACCAGGGACATAATTTAGGATAGTACTGTTTCACGTAGGTAGGAACGTTTCGATCTTAGAATTTTTGGCAGTGAGGCCAGTAGAGTTAGTGGCGCCAATATATAAATATTAGTTGGTTAACCTTGAGAAGAATGGAATTTTGTGGGTTGGGAAGACCCATGTATAAGTATTACGCCGAGGAAATAAGGCCTATTATTTAGAAAGTGTATACGTGTCGGACGTTGGTGATAGTTGTGCGGAGAGGCACGGGTTAAAAAGGTGTATGGGCACCTTAGTAAGTTGGTTTTATATACCGCCTCAGATAGAAGAGACGTAGTATATAGAGTTGAAGATTATACCGAGACGACAATATAGTATATTATAAACCTTCACAGAGGTGAGTGTTTATTGAGTATACAGTTAAGAGCTATTGGGTAGTACCATTCCACTTTGAGGCATTAGGATGTGAAGTGATTCACGATCCTAGGTTAGTGTTGGTAGTATCGGTTATATCTGAATTTCGAGGATGAAATTCCATTGTAGGGGGGGAAGTATGTAATAACCCGCCCTTTTATGGGAAATTAAATTCAATAATTAAGTGTAATTTGGGAATTTAAGAATTATCATGAATAGTAAATTTCTGGAGTTTTCAAGGATTAGATGATTTTCGATGGGTGTTATATTTTCTTTTGGAATTAAGTAAATAAGTTGGAGTATTTTAATTATATGTCGCAGCCGGATAAAGCGACAGAGGATAATATTTTAATGGAAAAACTCGCATGGAGATGTAGTGGGATAAATTAGTGATTTGCGGTTAAGTACCTCAGATTGAGATTTTGAGCTTGCGGTTGGTCTCGGAATGTCCGAGATAGTCAGAACAGAGTATCCGGGGGTCGTAATTGAGTTTTGGGAATTTTTGGAGTAATAGGGACTCGTAATTGAGTAAACGAGTCATTTTTGGGTTTAAAGGGATAAACCCTCTTTTCTTGCCCTATAAGACACGAGAGAGTGGGAGAACAGAGAGAAAGAAGAAGAAAAGAAAGGAAGAAGGGAGAAAGAAGAGAGAAAAAGGATTTTCGGGCCAAACTCCGCCGAATTCGACTCAGGGTCATCGAATTTTATCCTCCAAGCAAGTGTTTACTTGATTTATTTAATTTTGAGCATAAATCTCATATCATAATTGGTAATAACCAACCTTAAAGATTTTCGGGATGGGTTTTAGTAAATCAAACGGGATTTTTGGAAGTTTAACAGTTGAAAACCGAAAAATGTCAAATTAGATAAACTTAGAAAATTATAGAAATTAATGGTTGATTCTTGGTTTTAGGAAGTTTAGAACTCATTTCCTTGGTGTATATGTAGTTGGGTGTGGTTATATGTTGGTGGGATAAAAGGAAATAAAGTTTGGAGGTTTGTAAATGGCCGAAACAGGGGTCGAAGAAGAAGTTGCCAGTCTTAATCGATCGATCGACGGCCAAGGGTCGATCGATCGATCGAGCAGGGATTTTGGTAATTTCGGCTTGTGATGTTTATATGGGATAAATTCCCAAATTAAGGATTTATAGCCTATTTAATTGAGGAAATAAATAGCCTTAACTAAGGGAAATATATTTATCCAATTGAGGAAATTTATGGGGGTTACGAGAGTGTCTTAAGTGTGCGACACTAGAAATTATATTTTCGAAGAAATAATTAAAGTGAGGAATTAGAGAGTTGGGATTTCCCAAGAATGGAGTGGGGACCTCTAAATTATTAATTGGACAAAATGTAGTCCTTGGGTTCGTGGAAATGGAATCCACGACCTATTTAAATTAAGGGTGTTTTGTGACAAATATTTTTGGGATAATTTCAGTGAGTATTTGGGCTTATATAACTATGCGCGTAGAAACCATAATTATATCGATTGTGGTTGAGTATATCGTGCAATACTATTAGGATGAATTTAGGAAGATGCGTATTTACTTAGTGTGAATTGGTATAGTTGGAGAAATTATATAAATCCTTAAGTGTGAATAAGGTACACGTTATTTATCAAGTGAGGGAATAATTTTGGGTTTAGTATCGTGAGTGTGCGAATACTCGAATATTATTATTTATGAGAATCTTTGGGATTATTGGCCATCGTTATGTGTGATTAGCAATTATGGCCATTTATATTTGTTTGAGGAATAATGTGGAATATATATATACTATGTGAGTAAAGTATATATATTATATGATACGGATATGTATATATATATCTTTGTGTGGATGGTATATATATATGTGAAGCATACCCCCTCTAATGTTATCACGGGAAGTTGCGCGATGTGGGTGAGGCCCCTGGCTTGAGGAGCAGGGTGCCTATAGTCCCCAGGTCATAGCGTCCATTTTTAAATTTTGTGATTTTTATTAGGGGTGAGACGTGGTGGGTATATTTCGTCTCACTTTTGGGGAGGAACTATGACCGCTTCCGAGACGTTGTGTTTGTTGACCGCGATGTCGGTGATATTGAGTCCGACCGCTGGTCCCCGGGATGGTATGTGAGTGATGCCCTGGAAGATGATAGCATTGAGAGACCGCACCCTCGAGTTATAGCTCGTTGGAATGGTTATTGTACTGGTGTGTATAGTACATTACTTGTGTATGAGAACAAGATAATATATCACGACTAGAGTAAAGAGATAAATTGAATATGAAATGAATTCTCATTTCGGGAGATTTTACCGGACTTAAAATGTGATATGTATATAAAAGTGAGCATGAAAAATAAAGATGAGTATGTTATGTATACATATATATATATATATATATATATATATATGTTGTGTACTGAGGGTCTAATGGATCTCGACGATCGACCTTCCCAAGTAGTAGTGTATCGGGGGGGGGGGGGGGGTCCTTATTTGGATTACGCTTCGCGAGACATCCCACGCATGAACATGGCATAGGGTTGAGACTGTGGAGAAGTTTAACCCTTAGTACTTGGTTTTCTTAGGATTTTTAGAGTTTAGGGGGGACAGATTAGTTAGACAGCGTAGCTTGACTAGGATGTTTAGAGGGATGCGCTAGGTGTGCACTATTAGAAGAAAGGTAAGGGGTATCTCATGGGAGTGTCATACCAATTTAAATATGAGATCAAACATATTTTAAAAAAATAAAGCATTTATGCACTTGCTAAATATTTTCACAACTCAGGCTCTGACCCGTTTATCTGCTTTTCCTCTCTTGCTATATATATTATATATATAGGTGTCCAGACACAAGGACGCCTGGATGATGATCCTTTCGAGTCAGACGTATGCTTCAGCTGTTGTGGATGCATGCAGGATTGATTTAGACGCTTATATTGTTGCGATCTAGATAGGAAGCATTGTAGTTACTCTCGGGCCGAAAGCCCAATCGTATTTATTTATTCCTTCACCGCCTTTTAGTGCGACATTCGATTTGGTTGTATTATATTTGAACCGAGCGTTCATTTAATTTATCTCTTTCCAGTTTCATTTATATAAACTGTGTGAATGTTTTAATTGTATAGTTCGTTTAAAAGGATTAGTTAAATAAAATTTTGACGCCAGCCTAATAGGTTATTAGTAATTAATTTTGTTTTCGACAGTGATGCTGAGAATGATCCATATGCGACTCCTGTTTTAATTTGATATAGGAGTGATCGCCCGGTATTTTATTAGGCGGGGTGTCACAAATAGGCACCAGTAAGGAAGGGTAAAAAGACAAAATCACAAGCCAAGGAAAAGGGTAAGGGAAAGTTAGTTAGAGATGACGGTGGGCCTAGAGATGAAAAAAAGTTGAAGCATTTTAATCACCGTGTAGCATATGCCATATGGCATGGAGTTGTAACTATTTTTTATTATCGCGTAGTTCTCTTTGTAATTTTTTATAGTTTTTCTTCTAATGTAATTATATCACGTTTCATTATGCAGAATCATGTTGGTTTGAAAAACACAACATCATTTCAAAAAATTGGGCAGTGGGTTTAGACCAAAGAATACGTTGAAGTTATGAAACTCATTGACGGTTCTGTACTGGGCCTTTTATCAGAGGTTATTAGTTGATTTATCGTCTACGTATCCGTAATTGCATTTATGGAGAGATGGCAACCAGAGATGGAGTCATTTCATCTACCATTTGGTGAGATGCCAATAACATTAAATGACGTGTTCATATTCTCCAAATACCGATAGTAGAGCATTACATATATGGAGGGGAGGAACCAGGGTCGACCACAAAGGAGGATTATTAATATATGGTGTTTACGTGTTAGTATTGATGAGGTACGGGACGAGTGTCGGGATAGTTGGGTTGTGCAATTGGATTGGGTAAAAACAAATTGCAAAGGAAAGGCGTTGAAGTATAACCCAATAAGCGAAGAGATTAAACAAAATGCGAGGGGTGTCCACTATTTTTGTTAGGTTATACATTTTTACCCGATAACATGGGCCATAAGATATCAATTCAATATTGTAATAGTTTGAGAGACTTGTCTAAAGTCAGGGGGCTTCATGGGGTTCTGGCATGCTTGTTCATCTATATCGACAGTTGGGCTTGGAGTCCAGTGTGGACGTAGAGCAAGTTAGCAATTATTTATCGCTACTACAGTGTTGGATATATGACCACTTCAATATTGGACACTAGGTTATGATTGTATAATAAATGAGATCAAATCCCAGCTAATTCAGCTACAGGAATAATGGGGTGATCTTACATATGCCGATACGAGTACTTACCATAATATTGTTCTTGCTATCGTTTGATATGTTTTTCAAATTATCACTCTAACATTTTATATTCTTATAATGCAGTCACTTGGGATCCATATAAGAACCACTGAAATGCTTACCCTGTCCAGGAGGTTGCATGATATACGGACCTTCTATTATGTTATGACGTCACCTATCCGTATTACCCTGTGCGGGTGTTACAGTAATTTTATTGTGTCTAAAGGGTCCTACACCCACCGATGAAATCGACAATTAAAAAGATAGGTGGTTCCCGAGCTCAGTACAAGTTAAAATTTGACAATGTTGGGAAATTATGCCAGGATAATTGGGTGGACCACTTACTAGACGATAGGAACCGATTTGTACTCGTAGGTTAGGATCCATGGGAGTGAATATATATATATATATATATATATATATATATATATATATATATATATATATATTATTGCAGATGATTGTTGTGAATTAATCATTGGTTATACTCGATCGCCCAATTGGCCAGGGAGGATCGTTGGAGTTAGAAGAAGAGGTATATTAAATACTGTCTACCGCTTTTGGTACATGGGTTGGGAAGGGAAAGAAAAAGGTTACTCACCGTCGCCTCGTAATATGTTATAAGAGATCCAAACGGTTACACAACAATATAGCAGTCGTAGAGAAGTATTATTGTTTTTTATTGAATTATTGTTGGTGGTTGTTGGTTTGTTTATTTTTAGTAGAATTTAATGGACTCCCGGAATTTGATGGAATTTGTCTGAATTTTTATATATAACGAGTCTTTTTTTCATTATTAAATGTTTTGCATTTATGATTACTCATAGATGATGGTTAATTTTAGTTTTTATATAAAAAAAATGAGACTTAACAACTTTAACTTGATTTAATTTTAATTGTGAATTAAGTAACATGTAATAATAACCAACGTTTACTAACGAAATAAAATAAATAAGAGCCAATATATAATTCAAAGATATAATTCAACATTCAAGTTTGATTTATCATTCAATTTCAAATTTTAAGACCCGACATCCTCCAAATTTCACGTTAAAACCCAAAATCCTCCCCAAAAAATAGAAGTTGATACCTCAAAAAAATACAATCAAAATATCGACATCATTGATTCACAAATACACATATCAACATCCTAAAAAAAACTTCAATGCAATATACAAGGATAGTTTCCATCCTTCAGCTTTAATCGATTTCGATCGGCATATCCGGCTAGGCCTGTAAACGGATCGGATTCGGACCGGATCAGGCATATCAAAATCCATATTCGTTTATGTTAAACGAATTCAGATCCGACCCGTTTATTAATCGGATCGGATCATGAGAATTCAAATCCATATCCGTTTATGTTAAACGGATTCGAATTCGATCCGATTATCCGCTTATGGTAAACTTGATTTGCAGCATTTTTATTTTCAACTCTTATTTCATAAATTTATTTTGCAAATGTTCCAAAAAAACAGATAATGAAATAAAGAACTATTATAATATATATTTAAAATATTATTAAATACAATATATATTAATTAAATATATATATATATATATATATATATATATATATATATATATATATATATATATATATATATATATATATATATATATATATATATATATATATATATACAGAAAGGATCTCATGCATACCCAGTTTGCATACCCTCCGTGCGGACCATTTTTTTAAAATAGTAAAAATAATAATTTTGGACTGATTTTTTTTTTATGGTTTTTAAACATTTCAGTAAGACCATGAAAAAATAATCAGCTCAAAATGAATTGTTTTGCTATTTTAAAAAAACCGGTCAAACTTTGTCAGTTTTTAAGTTGTTAAAAACTGACAAAGATTGACCGATTTTTTTAAAATAGCAAAAAAATTCATTTTGAGTTGAATTTTTTTTATGGTCCTATTGAAATGTTTAAAAACTATATAAAAAAAATTAGATCAAAAATATTTTTTTTACTATTTTATCAACAATGCTCCGCGCCAGCGGTATGCAAACTGGGGTATGCATGAGAACCTCTCTCTCTCTCTCTCTATATATATATATATATATATATATATATATATATAAAAATTTAATCGTATCGAAGTATATGAATCCAAATCCGCTCCATTTAATAATCGGGTAATCGGATAATCGAATTTTAGGCATGATCCATATCCGCTTAAATGAATCGGATTCGGATTTGGATAAAATCCGATCCATTGATAAGTCTATATCCGGCCACAACAATCGGGCACATGGAGTTACAAAGGTTAATTCGTTCATTCAAAAGTAGTCTCCATCATTCGGCTTGAGGCTCATGATGGTCATTCTAAATACATTTTATCAGTGGGATTGGGATATTTTCCTTAGGTTGCACATGCATATAATGCACGTTAGTAACGTTTAGCATCGTTATAGTTTTTCTTTCATCTTGCGGTAAAGGGTTGAAAAATGGATGAATATGAGGCACAACGATTTGCTTATTAATACAATGACACGGTTGTATGCTTGCGTGACCAAGTACGTCATCTTAGGCACCACAAACCAACAATTCAAATTACATGGTGATTTGCTTATTGTAAGGCCGCTAAAATCTCATAGTACATCCTAATGCCTCTTAAAAACAAACTAGACTAAAAGTGGGTAGTTAGTTCCTGAATAAAGTCCATTCAGATGAATCTCCGATGATCAACCGTTAGCCCACTCCAACCAAGTCCAAGAGTTAAACCCAATACCCATAATTTTCGTTACCCTTAACGTCCGTTATATTCTCCACAAAAGTTTGTAAAAAGTCACTCATATAGCCCAAGTTGCATTTGATAATACATCACGTATTTTTTTTAATTTAAAAGGGAATTGTAGTCGTTGTAACCAAGTTATTGAGTGACTTGGAGGTTTTGCAGTCACGTGGATCAAGCTTAGTTGATGTTGCTTGTTTTTTCTCCTTTTATGTCATTTTACCATGTGTCCCACCCTTATGATTAACTGGTTTTGGCTCAAACAAACCTTTACCGATTGGACTAGAAATATCACCAAACTTAATGAGAAGTACCCTATATTTATCCATTGCCGAGCCATCTTTTTCTAGAAACAATCATCTCGAGCTTATAGCCAACCTCACTGTATTTATGCAAATTTGGACGCAATGTTAAGCTTTTGCAATAGTTCATCTATCGCACATAGAGGGATATGTCTTGCTCCTTGGGCATCGTACAATTCAATCTCATGAGGGCACGATAAGCTAAATACAGGACGCAAGACATGACCACACGTGTGATCATTAACTCCCATAAACTCAATTAAATATATCTCCCTCACAAATACGCCAAATGCGTAGTGTGAAACGTGCCCCCGCAAGTGCTTAAATTATAAAATGTTGTACATGTGTCGATTGCAACTATGGGATATCTCAAAATCAACCCAAGTTCTTGTCACTTGATCCATAAAAAGTACATGAGGAACTCAACAAATGATCAATTAGATGATCCACTACACCAAAACGGGTCAATTGTATCCCTCTCCCCATCAACTGTAATATTTTTGTAATGGATTACGGGTCAACTCCACCCATAGACTTCAGTGCATATCCCAAGATCGAAATGTTATATTCAACATCTATAAATAATAAATTACAAGTAAATATTATAAAAATTAAATTAGAAAATTTTATTCTTGATGTATTGAACTATTCATATAGAAACGTCAAATAAAGAAAGAAAACACATATTCTTCCTTGAGAAATTTGTAATGGCTCCTCAAAGTCGATCCGAAACACTGAGTCCCAAATACAATTGACACATCCTCTTCCGATTTATCATAATCTACATAACAATAACAAATAATGTGGTTATTAGTTCAAATATGTATAACAATTAAACAACCAATAACAAATATCAAGTTAAAATCAAATTTACATTCAACCAACATTTAAGAGTAATATTTTGCATGTGTACAAACTCTAGAAGGATTATTAGATATAAATATAAAGTATAAATGCTATCAAGTCATTTTCTAAAATTAAAACTAACTACTAATAACAGAGTTGTGAGAGCACAAACAGAAATAGTAAGACACAACAATTTGCAGGAAAATAAAAAATAACCAATTAAACAAAGCTATATTACATAAATCCCTAAAGAATAAATAAAATTTCTAGGTGCAGAAATCACAAAATCTATCTATGGTGAAATCAAAATAAGTTGGGGATTTATTTGTGTATGTTGATTACCCAATAACATGACAACCTCCATCATAAATTTTTATGTAAAATCAAACCTAATAACTTATGTCACCACAAACGTGTTCATTTTAAATAGGTTCTGTTCATTGATTGCCAAGCATTTAAAAGAGAGCACCAAGTGCGCTTCAAAGAACATATAAAGCAGTTCATGACTATCAATATAAAATAAAAAATTATTCGTGGATAAAGAGGAAACACAAATAAACAAATCATGGTTACCTAGCAAGAACTTGAAACCACAAGAACAATAACAACAACGGTAAAGGAAACAAAAATAATAAAATAAGGAGAAGTAAAACCTGAATCCCCAAATCATGGGTACCAAGCAAGAACTTGAAACCACGATCAGAGAAAAAAAGGTCGACAAAGGGGAATGGAACCCTAAAACAATATTCTCTTTGTATTGGTGTTGTTAATGTTGAGATGTTTATTGTTAAACAATCGACGGGTAGAGGGATACAAGTAGGTGGGGATAGGGATGGCAATTTAATCCGACCCGTAGGAGCTTCGCCCCGCCCCGCCCCTAATGGGGCGAGTTTTGAAACCCGATTAATAAACTAGGAGCGGGTATGGAGTTAAAAAAAATCGTTTATTAAACGGGACAGGTTAGGAGTTAAGTCCAATAAACCCGCCCTGCCCCGTCTATCTTATACCTATATATATAAATACCATTTGTAGTTATATTAATTACAAAAAAGCCATACATATATATATATATATATATATATATACCATTTTAGAAACCTTAAAATAAAAAAAACCCTCATGTTCTCCTCTAGTTTCAACAGACCCTAAAAAGAGCTCTCCTCTCCTCTACTTTCAGTTTCAGACGGCCCTAAAAAAGTGCTCTCCTCTCCTCTCCGAAACCATTCCAGTAATTTCAGACTTTAGCTCTCATAGTTCATTTTTTTTTTGTAATTTAAGACTTTAGCTCATCTTTTTTTTAGTTTCTCTGTATTTTTTACAATTTGAAACACCACTTCGGCTCTGAAATACCACTCCGTTTTTTTTATATCTACTTTTTTTTTACTATTTTTTTAGTTTCTCTAATCTATCCCCTCTGGATTGTTTCAATTTTTGCATCTACTCTGACAGAATAAATATTGTTGTTATTTACATATCTCAACTATTGTTACAGGATAGTGTGTGATCCATTATGAATTAGCTAAGAATTTTTTTATTGAAGTCCGTAAAGCTTTAGACATGGATGTTATGGTAATAAATCCTAGTTGTTTGAATATATACTGAAATCCAACTCCGACTCCGAAGCCATAGTTTTTTATTTACAGATTTTTTGTTTACAGTTTTTAGTTTACACTAACAGTTCTTAGTTATATTTTTTTGTTTACATATTTTTAATTTTGAATTTTTGTTTACAGTAACAATTCTTAGTTAATTTTTTTTATTTTTAGCTCTGAAAAACCATTACGGCTCTATATTCATTATAATATTGTTTTTGCTGTTAGATTTATTTGGATTCATTATAATATTTTTGTTGTTGTTGGTTCAAGAGTATATAAGTGGGGTAGATTTTTTTGTTGTTGTTGATTCTTATTTTTTTCTTTGCTTTCTCCGATTATAAATAAAATAGTAAAAATGAGTCAATAAATTCAAGGTGGAAACACTATTTTCGGTACACAAACCGAATCAACACCAACACCAAGTTCAACCCCCTCTACTCAAACAAATGCTAAAGGTAGAGCAGCTGTTCCATCTTCCCCGAAAAAAAGAAAATTCACGTCTTCTGTATGGAAAGATTTTGAAAGAATTAAAGATGGATTGTGTACTTTTGCAATATGTCACCATTGTCATACAAGACTTAAAGTCGAAACTACAAATGGAACTAGCCATTTGCGTATGCACTTAAAAAGGTGTGCAAAAAAATCAAATGTCGATATTCGTGATCAATTTCAAATTAATACTCAAAAACATCCGATGGAAAAGTTCATTTCGGTAATTTCACATTTGATCAAGATCTATCTAGAAAAGAACTTGCAAGTGCAATTATTTTACACAAGTATCCTCTTAGTATTGTTGAGCATTTTGGATTTAGAAAGTTTGTTAGTAGCCTCCAACCTCTTTCCAAAAATGTAACTTGAAACACCATAAAAAGTGACATATTAAAAATGTATCAATTGGAGAAAACAAAAGCTTACATGTTATTTGATAAGCTTTCTTGTCGTGTTGGAATTACTACGGATATGTGGCCATCGAGGCAAAAAAGAGGGTATAAGGCTATTACGGCGCATTTTGTTGATGATTGATGGTGCTTGAGAAGTATGATAATAGGGTACGTTCTTTTCTTTTTTATTAATTAATCATGCCATGTCATCAATATAATATGTTCATTCAATTATTTTTTTTAGGTTTGTTTATGTGCCTTCTCCACATACGAAAGATGTTCTATGTGATGTATTGATGGATTGTTTATTAGATTGGAATTTGGATAGGAAAGTGTCTACTATTACCGTAGACAATTGTTCCACTAATGATGCTTTGATGGGTAGTCTTGTTGATAAATTTGTGGTTAATGATTCAATTTTATTGGACGAAAAATTACTCCACATGCATTGTACTGCTCATATATTAAATCTTGTTGTTAAGGATGGTTTAGACATAATTGGAGTAGCTGTTGTTAAAATTCATGATAGTGTATCATTTTGGATAGCCACTCAAAGCAGGGAAGAAAAATTTGAGGAGGCTGCACGTCAACTAAAAATTCCATGTACTAAGAAATAGTGCTTAGATTGCAAAACTAGGTGGAACTCAACTTATTTGATGCTTGAGACAACAATTTGCTATAAGGACGTGCTTCCACGATTAAAACAACGTGAGAGGCATTACACGTTTTTGCCTACGAAAGATGAATGGTCCTTAGCGAAAGAAATATGTGGAAGGTTGAAACTTTTATTTTTCCATCACCAAAGTTTTTTCTGGCACTAAATATCCCACTTCAAATTATTTGTTCCCAAAAGTTTTTGAGATTAAATTGGCCTTGCGTAGTTGGTGTTGCTCTCCCAATAACCTGATTAAAACAATGACGATAAGTATGTTGGAGAAATTTGACAAGTATTGGAGTGAGTGTCATTTGGTTTCCGGTATAGCAATTATTTTTGATCCGAGGTATAAAATAAATTTTTTAGAGCATGTTCTTCTAAAAATTTATGGTGACGAGTGTGATTCACATGTTGAGAGCGTACGGGTATCTTTTTATGACCTACTAAATGAGTACCAAACTAAGGTGAAAGTAGGTAATAACACACCACATGAAAGTGGGGTAAGTGGGGTTACATCGGTAAGTTGTTCAGAATCCGCAAATGGGGAGTGGAATGTTGATATTTTTTCATAGTATGATCAACTTATTAGTGGTATGTCCGAATGCGTGAATGTGAAGTCGGAGTTGGATCATTATTTGGAGGTAAACATATTTCCACGGACTTCGGATTTTGACATTCTAAATTGGTGGAAAGCAAATGGCGTTCGATATCCAACATTACAAGTCATTGCCCGAGATATATTGGCTATTCCAATATCAACCGTAGCATCCGAGTCGGCATTTATCACAAGTGGAAGAATGGTTAGTGCTCATCGTAGTCGACTTAGTCCTAGTGTTTTAGAGGCTTTGATGTGTACACAAGATTGGTTGTGGAATAATATTCAAGGTACTTGTTTATTGTTTTCATTAATAATACACATGCTAGTTGTTTATAATATTTTTTTCCATTAATATTTGTATCATATTTTTGTAGATGAAGAAGTTACCGTCGATTCGAGGCCTATGATCTGTGATGAAGAGTTCGAGCCAATGGAGGCTTAAGGTAACTTTTTAATAGTTAAAATGTTGTAAATATTATTAAATTAATGTATGCTGAATTTATTGATATTATTTTTTGAACATGTTGGAAATATTACCTTTTCAGGTTTTGAGGAGTTGATGATGAGGATGATGTTAAAGTTCGTGGAGTCACTTGATTAAATTTCTATGTTGTGTTGTTTCAAATTTAATCCTCTATGTTTTTATGTTTTGTCTACTTGTATTTCAGATTTTTGGGACCATTTTTATGTTGTGTAACTCTTAATTATGGATATGCTGAATTTTTAGAGACATTTTCTATGTAATGTTACTTTAGTACATGCTGAATTTTTTTAGAGCATCCTGAATTTGTTAGAGTAATGTTACTTTTATGTTGATATCCATTGTCACTTTATAACGTGCTGGATTTTTTATAGCATGCTGAATTTTTTTAGGGCATAATACATGCTGAATTTTTTAAAGTAAACATTCTGAATTTTTCTAGGGCATGGTACATGCTGAATTTTTTAAAATAAACATGCTGAATTTTTTTAGGGCATAATACATGTTGATTTTTTTAAAATAAACATGCTGATTTTTTTTAGCATTCCAAAATATACCTGGCGGATTCATATAAACGAGGCGGTTTGTGACTCGCAAAATTTAAATGGGGCGGGGCGGGTTCAGATTGATACAAAAAATATTTACACGGGTTCAGGGCTCCTACAACTAGACCCGTCACGGGTCGCGGGGCGGGCAAAAAATATTTAAATGGGGCGGGTTAGGGTTTTTGAAAACCCGACCCGTTGTCATCCCTAAGCGGGGAGAGGCAGAAAGGAGGGAGTGGGACTAGTATTGGGGGGAAACGGCCGACGCGCATTTTTTCAATTTTTTTTTCTTCAAATCACTTTTTCAACGGTTATAAATATTTTGTAACGGTTTATAACCATTGTAATTATCTATTGGACAAAATTCGTTACAAAATAAGTCTTTTGGTGTAGTGATCGAAGCATCTTTTTTAGCTAAGCATCCCTTCGCTCTATTAGTAGTGCAATTTCCATAGTACATAATCCTGTTCGTCCAGAGTAGACCGGAATCTTCACAAACCAACAACCAAGTCTTTTCAATGTAGTCAACCACATTAGGGAATGTCATATAGTTGACTTTAAACCGGGACCACAAATCGAGAAATTAAATATGTGTATCCTGCTCAATTATAAAAGACCTTTCCTCTGTTAAGGCTTTCCAATCATCCATCGTCTTGACAAACTTCTTACAATTCATTTCCACATTCTTTTTGATATGGAATATGCAAAGCATCATTATAACTCGATAGAAAACTCTATGGAAGGCATTGATAAAACATTGTTGACGGTCCATAATCACGACTCGAGGCATGTTTGCAAGACCATGAAGCATCCCCAAACATGTTAATGCCCATGAAAATTGTTCTTCCTTTTCAGAGGACAAGAAAAAAAATGCAAAATGTTATACCCATTGATGTCACGCCAACCATCTCAAATATCAGCATGTTAAATCGGTTGGTCTTATACGTGAAGTCCATCAATACACATGTGGGAAAGCATTTCACAAGCAAAAACAGAGATGGGGTGAGCAAAGAATGAATTTATTAACTCGTTAGTATTCGGGTCGTTGTTTGTCCAATAACCATAGTGGTTATCCAAAATGATCTTTAGGAGTTGTTGAATCATATTCCTCCCACACATCTCCTTATAGTTTAATTTTCCCTTGACATTTTAAATTGTGCGCATGGTTGAAAACTTATTCATTGATCTCTCATTTATAGTCTTCAAAACTTGTCCAGGCTTAACCCCATTGGTAATTAAATCTTTGGCAAGTTCATATTCCTCGCAGGTTAATCTCCCGACATATGGATGTACGATTAGTGTCTTGGCAATCTCGTGGTTGTGGAGGCCACTAAACGCTTTAACCTTCCACTTTATGTTCGGTAGTGGTACACCCTATAAGGGAAATTGGCAATCACACTTTTTGTAAATGGGGCACTATAATCCTCCGACCTTTGTGATTTTTGGTCCCTTTATTATAATGTGATCGACAGAATCCTACCCATTTTATAACCCATAATCAACCTCCTATTCCTTCCATGTGATGGATTCTTTAACTTTGATATAGCCATTACCACCCTCGTGAAGTTCATATCATTTGAGAGGTAAACACATCGAACATAAGTATCATATCATTAGAGAATTTGTGTAATGGGGTGATGTTACAATTACCAAGATTGTATCAGAGAACAACCTGACAGACGATTTCACAAAGAGCGTATGTGACAACCCGCCTACTAAAATAATAGGTGGCCAGCCCAATACTCTAATAATCACATGAATCATAGATGGTCCATTCTCAGCATCAGTGTCGATTAAAATAATAGTATGAGATAACCACCAATCATTTTAGAAAACGGACTGTCAAATTTAAAATTTTGAAAATAAAAGAAAAACACTTAGACAATCCCATTTGCAAAAACGGTGGATATAAAAAATTGATGAATAAAGAATGACAATATAATAAATATCACCGAATAAGCTGTCGGTGAACAGACCAATACAAATAGTTACATCGAGTATTACACATTAAATATTACATTATCATGAATGAGTGCAATACCTTGGGCAACACGCCCGAATAAATAAACTGAACATAACTAGAGTACAATGGAAAGAAGCATCTAATACATATAACCTACAACATCCCCAATGTGCTGTAGCTCCATGACAATTGGAATGGAATATGTAAATTCGGGTGTCCATGCGGAAGAGCACCTGTACGGCAAGGAGTATATGTAGAAACAAAGAAATATATACGGGTCAGGGCCCGGTTTGATGTAACACCCCGCCAGCCCGGGGAGAGCGAGCGGAGCGCTACTGTCGATAAAACTAATTCAAATCCACAAATTACAAGGTATAGAGAATCTAAAACCCATTATAGAAAAGAAACCACTAAGCTCAAATCTCTTCAAATAAATACAACAAATCTCTCGAATGAAAAAATACAACATCTAACTATCTATCTCAATACTAAAAATGAATCTCCAATGCTCTATACATCAAAATAAATAAATACAAGTCTTCTCATCTCTTATATTAAAATTCTTCCCAAATAATCCACTCTAAAATCATCCCAATTGATCCTTAGCACTCAAATCCGTGCTCACCTGCCAACTAAGAAAAATATGGGGAAGTACACAATACGACAGGAAAGATGCTCAACAATAAAATGTTAGCGATGAATAAAGCGCAACAATACGAATATGAATATTTAAATCAAATGAAAATCTCAATAACATTTTATCAATAAATTTCTCAACAACACAATAACCGGAGTCACCAGGCCTCACCATACCGCGCCATACTTTATCAAGTAGCCGAAAAAGGAGTCTTGGCGGGTGCCCAACATCAGTGCCATATTAAAATCTCATAACAGCGTGCTGAAAACAACATGAATAATTCCACATGAATCAAAATAATTTCAACAATTATTTTTCCAGATTTCAATGAATTTATCAATTCAAAATATGAGTTCAATTAATAAGAATTCAACGGAATAAACACTCGCGAGATTTAGGAGCATATTGTGTAAAACCCCATACCTTAAAACACCAAAAGATACCAACGATAAATCTTCCCAGAAACGCAGATAACACCACTAAAAATCTTCTCCAAAGATCACCACAAGTTCCTCTAAGAACAACCTCAAAACAGCTCCAAGAACACCTCTAAACACCTAAGGTTTAAAGCATAAATTAAAGGGTATTGTTTGAGTAAAAAGAGAGGAAAATAAAATACACAATCTGAGTATTTTTTTGCCACAAGGCTGCTCCAAAATACAAGCCCACGACCCCTTTAAATAGGGTGAAAAGGATAAGAGTTTGAAACCAACTAAAATTATGCAAACAGATTGCAGCGCACGGAATCTGGGGTGATAGATCGATCGACCCCCAGGCATCGATCGATCGATCGTGCCTAAAAACTGGCAGTTCGCCCAAAAGTTGTTAAAAGGATAAAAATTTATAAAATCAATATAAAATCCGTTTTAACTCCGATTTCGAAACTGTTTGAAATTCTCGCCTTTAAAAATAATAATCAACAAGTTTGAGCAATAAAAATAATTTTATCTCAAAATTTATTTTTCCTCTTTAGTTTGAAAAATACCCCAAAAATTACGCGGGTTGTTACATTTGATATGATTACCATGTGACTAAAATGCATGACAGTTAAGTGCGTAATTCTCTCGCAGATAATAGTAATATTTCTCACCTCTCAATCTAGCAGCAACCTAGCGCAATATCATGAGATGTTCTAGTTAACCCAAGTACTAAGGGCTAAATTCTCCCCAATCTCAACACTATGCCCTATTCGTGCGTGGGGTGTCTCGCAAAGCGAAATCCAAATAAGGAACCCCCCCGATACACTACTACTTAGGCAAGGTTGATCGTCGAGGTCCATTAGATCCTTAGCACGAAATAATCAATAATTATATATGTGTGTGAATAAGTGTGGGAGGTCACATCTACAACTACTCAAAGAATATAAAAATAAACCCATCCATCATCTAATGGCACAATTCCTAATTTCTTTCTTTAGGAATATACATAAATGGTACAACATTTTATCAAATGTTTACCAAGTCAATCTTATTTACCGATTTTATTTCCTTTCTTCCTTTCAGGAAGAATACATAATTTAAAGCAAGTTTTATTATCATAAAAGTGCTTTATCCTTTTTCATAAAACCCCACTTCCCTTCTTCCATCTAGGAAGTGTAATCAAAAGTCATTTTTATTAGCATAAAAATACTTTTGTATACCATATGCTTCCATTCGGGAAATGCAATTAAAGCCAATCCATTATCATGAATTGCTTTAATAAATCTAAGACCATCCCTACGGGTTTCCCCACTGGACGCGCCCCTAAATGGCTATCATCTTTCAGGGCCTATCTATACAAGACAACCTGGGAACCTACCAACGTCGGAAAGCGGCCATATTGCCTGCGGGAAAGTCAGGACCACACCCAAAATCCCCTAACTAGCGCAGTAATATAAATGCCCATATGGCCTAGGGACTATATCCACCCTGCTCAATAGCCAAGGGGCTTCACCACAACGCGCGCAACTTCCCTTATGATAGCGATTTAGGGAGGTGTGTAATCCATAAATTATCATTTATGAAAAACTTTACTTTTCCTTTTTGAAAACATCCAATTTTACTTTCTCAAAATCGTTTTGTACTTATTCATTTAGTACCACATTTTATAATGTGCATTCTTTATTCATTAAGTCATGTTTATTAATGACCTAAGACCCAAAGTGCCACTAACCTCAAACTAGCCACCAAGAGTTCATATAATTTTCATAAACCCTCAAAGTGAGTCTCCTTAAAGGAGTGTCTCCCAAAAGGCTCAACATTAATATTTTAACTTCCAATTTATCTGTAGGTTAACCTACTATATGAATCGGACATTAACCTATACAAGCTAGCCCTCGGGTAAGCCCAAATATCCACTCTTAGCCTAGGACATTAGTCTACCCAATACAACCCTCTAGGACTCCCCATTACTTCCCAAAGGAAGGTTCCTAAACCTCGAACCTAAAGGAAAAGGGCTAAAACAAAACTAGAAAAATCTCACATTTTTAGAAGGGGTCGATCGATCGACCCTTGGCCGTCGATCGATCGAAGGCCTCGATCGATCGATCCCCCAGGCTCGATCGATCGATCCTGGCGGACAGCTTCTTCTCCGAGAAGCTGTTTCGGCCATTTCCGAATCCTCCGAGCTTCTACCCACTATTTCACCCAACCACCACAACAAATATCACTACAAAACTATTTCTACACATCAAATAACTATTGATTTCTCTTCAAATCAAATTAAAACACAAGATTAAGGGTTTAATCACCAAAATAAAAAAATACCCATTAAGGGTTTAAACCTCCAAAAAACCTAATTATACATGAAATTTATCACATTAAATCAATATCTAGCAAGTAAGAAACTTGCCTCGAGGTTCGTAGTCTCTGATCCTCTTTCGGTGGCAACGAAATCCGGCCCAAATCTCCATTTCTCCCTTTCTCTCCATTTCTCCCAACTCTCTTCTCTCTTTCTCTCTCCTTTGGTTTCTCTCACAAAAATGAAGAAAAAGAAAGGGGGTGGGGGACTTATACGGGTCTCAAAACATAAATCCCCACTTTAAATTGCTAATATACCCCTAAAATGACTCGTAACCACTTAATTAAGTCATAACCCCTTAAAAATGCCCAAATCTAAAAAATACAACGTGGCACTCATTTCGACTATCTCAACTATTATAAAAACAACCGCACCCCCTATTTTGGCATTTGGAATAGCGTGAACAAATTTTATTTTCTAAATTCATTTTATTTCATCAATTATACCCAAATTTATTTATGAGTCATAACCGTCGTTTTACATATAACGACGCAATAATACACAATATAATGCTATTTACCTTCTCATAACGGTAAATAGACAAAACATAGTAAATATCATCCCTAAGTCTCACGGGAAATAATATTTACTCCAACATCCCCTATTTTATAAAATTTGCCCATCAGGCAAATAGTATAAAATAGTCGCTCAAAAACCTGGGTTGTTACAGCGTACCAGCCAAGACTTTTGATAGTCACATAAAGGGCATGGCAATGAGATGCATTGCAACATGGATTTGAGTCTAAATGGAAGATTATTAGAACAACTGATTAAAACCATGATTTATGAAATAGGTTATGAATTTATTAATAAATTTTTCCTATTTTAACGAGAATCGTGTATGAACATATTATTTGCATTATTTTATATATTTTGCTTAGTAGGTATTCTGGTGTGTAAAGTACAGCTTACGCACATAGGCTATGATCACCAATTCTTATGGAATATAAGTTTTATCGTTCACAGTCTTAGATGGAACTAGACTCACGATCAGTAAGGTTATAGGACAATATTTTAATAGGTTTATCTTGATTACGGGAAACAATATAATTTCAACTTATTGTGTTAGTACACTTTGTGTGTATTGAACGGGACAACTTTGAGGTCATTTTCTTTTATACTGATTTTATAAGACAATATATACCTCATGATTATTAGGTTTACTTAAGGCTCTTAATCCATATATGATTTGAAAAATCGAGCGCCCATGAAACAATCTCCATACGCGCAAATGAACATACTCCGATTTCATGCAAGTTTTCCTAATAATATATATATATATATATATATATATAACTTTATTATTCAACTAAACAGATTTTAGTACATGCGAAAATTAAAATCAATTAAATCTGATTTAATTCTGAAGTCAAAATAATAACAATCTGATTTATTACGTTACAATTCAATATATCAAATATGATTAATTATTATAACTCAAGTAATTAAATCATGCAACAATTTTAATTCTAAATCATACATAGAAGAAGACGAGGAAAAGAAGAATAACTTGTATGATTTTTTTAACGTGGTAAAAAACCAAACTAGGGAAAACAACCACGACTCTCTCTACGGAGTAGACCAAAAATTCCACTAAAAACAAATATACAAGAGTTACAAGCACCCAAACATACAACACAAGATCCTAAGTGAAACAGTCTTTAAACATATACCTACACGAGTTACTCCACTCTCAAAGGTCTTCCCTCCACGGTATTTTTGATTCTGTTACTTTGATCTCCCTGGCAGTTTCCTTGCTTTAACTCCTTGTTTATTGTTTTAGCGAATTCTAACTTAGTCAAAACCGATCTCTCTCTCAATAACATACTTTATATGTTTTGAGTTATGAAAAATGTGCAAATGATTACGTTCTAAATGTAAACCATGAAAGAACTTAATTCTTATCACAGGCTTATAAGTTTTCTATAAAAACTTAACAAAAGTACATTTTCAATCATCAACCACTTAAGCTTTCTGTAAAAACTTACAAAATAAATTTTCAATCATAAATCTTCATATAATTAATTTTTTAGATAGAATTCAAAAATTATCATCATTAATCCTATAAACATTCTTCCTAATTAATATGTAAATAACACTCATATGAACACTATCATATTGACATAAAATAATCACTCCAACATGTGTTCTTAATTTCTCAAAAATATAAATTCATTTTTTATGAGAAAATTGTTTTACAAATTATTTCACAAACATGAGAAAACAAATCTTTAAAAGATTTTCAATAAACATGCAAGATCTGGAGAAATTATGATTTCAACATCATATAGCATCCAACACAAAAATCAGAATATTTAGATCATAAAAATATACAAACAATTTCGGGTCTAAAAATCTAAGGAATTATAGTTTTTGTAAAAAAAATATTTCATCATGAAAGAACATAAATTCTCTTTACAATAACACAATATTTCAATATCTATAATATGAGATGATGTGCAAGATCATTGAGAATTCAAAAATAAAAACATAAAAGAGATGAAGTATAAATAAACACAATGTGTGTAAAATAACATTCAATCTCTCACTTAGATATTTATCTAATTCTCTATATTTTTCTCTCTACAAAATATATAACCCTCATGTGTTTCTCACTTTAGAAATTATCTGATGATCTCTAAAATCTATATAAACTCTAACTCCAATAAACTCTCTAATGAGGTTTATATAGGTGATAAAAGATAATTCTAAAAACACTAAATTAAAGGTTTAGATTAAAATTTATTAATCTAAGGCTGAGATTAAATCGAGTTAAAACAGATTTTAAAAAATCTAAGATGATTATCAACAACTTGCAAATTCAGTCTATTATGAAAACAGAAAACCACTAAAGATATGTAAACAAGACTGGTATAGGGTTTTGGTAGTAACAAACTCTCCAACGGTCAAAGATGCATACAAAGTTGGCAAAATCTATAGGTAAGGCATCTCTAAGATCCTAACAGCTTAGGCTTCCTAAGATATCTAATGGTTAAAACGGTTTAACCTAATAGTTCTAATGCTATAACTTAAAGGACAAAATCTTCAATTAATTGGTCACATGTGTTTTCTTGTCAATTAGAGCTTTTAATTCAAAAAACAAATCATTCAGATAGCTTACAAAAACAATAGTTTCTAAAATTGTTTAAAAATCTATTTTAACTTTCAAAATAAAATAGAAAAATTATTTTAAACAAAACATATACTAATTTTATTTAAAAAAATTATTTTCAGTAAAAACAATCTAATTTATGTTTTTAAAAAAGTTTAGACAATCAAGCGCATAAACTCAATCAATATATGCATGAGTGTCTAATGTCCCAAGTGCAAAATATGCAACCACACGTGAATACCTTTACTCGGATATGCCGTTGAGTATAGTCAAGGCATCTTGACAAGACGAATAATGTTGTATGATGAACCATGGAGAAGGTTCGTACTAAAAAATATGTTCTGACACAATATCCAAATTAGTTGAAACGCCTAAATAATATAGACTCAAGTGAGTCAAAGATTTAGGGTGTTTCGTGATTGATGGAAATGTGCACTAGTTATTTATTATTTTGACCTATCGAGTGAAGTTCGTTATTAGATCACTAATCTTATCCACAAGGCATCATGGTCGAGTTTCTCTCCACAAGCCATCACTAGTATGATTTCTCCCTCCTCCAGCTGTTGGCCCAAGTTTTCGACCTCCCTCCCTTATTATTCGCTTCATTTTTGGATTAGAACTGTGGCGACAAACTCAGGTACAAACTCTTAGACTTATTTTTCTGGTTTTCGCACCTCCAGTCTCTTAGACTCCTTTTCCTCCCATTTTGATGCTAAGCCGCTAAAACCGTAGGCCCATTATGTTAAGGTTTTGAATCTTTTTAGTGCCTTCACTGACAATATTTACAATGTTGAATCATATTCTTAACCCAACCCAATTACACACATACTAGTCACCCGTATAATATGTCACATTTTGAACTTGTATGGTTGTTATTATTTCTTATTTATCTTATTATTAATTTGTTTTGCTGTTATTGTTATTTATATGCAAACTTTGATATGAAACAATTAATCAAAATCTTAACATTTTATAATAAAAAAGATTAAATAAATAATAAATTAGAAGGTTTGTTCTGGAACTATAGTTGCAATTTACTTTTTTTTCTTGAGCTGTAGTTTCTTTTCTTTTATGAATATTAGTTATCACATAAGATTTCTAGTGTAAGTTTGTGCATCAAAACCATTTAAGGGTTATGGTTTTGCAAGTTTGTCTACTTATTTGACAGTATTCATGTTATTAGGGGGGCTTTTGCTGAAACTAAACGTTAACATTCTCAATTATTGAACGTTAATAAACTCTCTCTCAATCGCAACTGAATGGTAACATTCTCCTCTATCATTTTTATTTTTTTCCATGTGTATGATTCAACCTGGTAATTCTACTAATCGTTTCTCATCTTTGGGTTTTTATCAACGTCTTTTTAACAAAAGACATTGGTTATTGCACGCACACTGTGTAAGGTTCTGATATGGCTCTTTGGTTCTCTTTAACATGGAAATTTATTGGAGGCCATATAATGTCTAGTCTATTCAAGGATCCGTAGACTAATATATTTGTAGATTGAACCTAAAAATGGTTGCTAGTTTTAAAAAAAAGGTTTTCTGTTTTTTTAGTTGCATTTTTCTTTTGTTGATTGTGTTTTTTGTATAGTTTTTTTTGTTTGGATCTGATTTATTCTTTAAAATTGATGTTAACCCGGCACTTACATAAAACATATCACATTTTCTATGAGCCTATTTATTTTGTTAGAAGAAATATTATGTAGTTTATCAAAAATTGCAATGATCCTATTTATATGAAATTGTTAGTGCAATTTATTTGTCTCTTTAGAAAGGAGACCTTATCTCCTAATAATGTCACATTTTCTACGAGCTTATTTGTTTTGTTAGAGGAAATATTATGTCTGAACTTTTATTAATAATAGAAAATAAATGTTTAACAAATTCCTTATTTTGTACCGATTGTTATCTTAGATCATATTCTGACTTCGATAAAATGTGTTTGCATGTCTTCATTGGTTAGCGTAATTTGATCGTACACTTAATAGGATATAGAAATTATGTAATTCCAGAAATAGCATAGCAAAACTAAGTTCCCTAGCCCTAAGTACTGGTTTGGATAGAAAAATAAAACACTGGAGATGACTGAAAACCTAACCAACCCTTTACATTTAGCTTAAACCTAAGGAATTTCATTTTGAACTTTTAATGAGACAAAATCTTCAATAGGATGTATGTAACCACTATATCTTATACCAATGATGCATATATCAAGGACTTTCTAGACTTGCGAATAGAATCTCTTTTCTTCTATGGTGAATAACACCTTGCTTTGTCTTCCATTGCAATAATTCTTTACATACTCGTGATGACTTTTGAGTAAGGTGGGTTTAGGAAGGTAGACCACCTGCTGCAAAAAACAGTAGTAGGTTCTTACATATAGATAAGGGAAATGAGGGGGAAGGGAATGACAAAGGGAAATGGGATAAGGGTTTAAGTTTTGGGGTTAATAATGGTGGGGTATGTGGATGAGTGTGGTTTCTGTATATGCATATATAATATGTATGTACATATGTGTGTGTGTGTATTAGTGATAGGAATAAAAATACTAGGACACACATATTTACATACACACATAATATACATATACACATATGACTAAGTACAGTAATTCTATTACTAACACATTCCATATAAAAAAACTATATACTACTAAATACAACATTACTCAAACATATAGCAAAATCTTTAATAACTAAAATATTTATTCTATAAATATACGTGTGTATGCCATTTTTCATTATAAACTTTCCAATTTCGATTGTTTTACTTGTATGTAATTATGTTTATATAAGAAGATCGAATGTTCCATTAAGATTATTGAGATACTCATTTAGGTTTATAATTTAAGGAGTTTCTATCTGTTTGTATTGTAGAATTGATAGGGTTTTCATAATATAAAGAATGGATGGGTGAAAGTTCTAGAGGAGCAAGTATACGTTAATGGGGTTAAAGTTTGTGAAAAATGCAAACAAGAATCTTAAAATTGATATTATCCCATGCTTGTGCATTCGTTGTAGAAATGGTAAACGTTTGAAAAGGGTAAATGTAAATTTACATTTGATTCACTGGGGTGTGCGAAAGGACTACATGTATTGAAAATTCCACGTGGAGAGGGATTTTTCGTATATTTCAGAAGAAGTACTTATCAAGGAAACGATTCACATAGATGGTGAACTATTAGCACATGTTAGGTTAAACGATCTCATAAATGGGACTTACGACTTGTAAGTGTAATACCCCATGTAATTAAATATTTAGGTTGATCAAGTCTAAATATAAAATTATACGGAATATTTAAAACAAATTAAACACCATTCTCAGCATAGGGAGATCAAACGAACCAATAACACAAGTAATGTGGAAATGATATGAAGATCCTCAATGGAATGCCCATAGTTATTAACGAGATACAATAATATCTCAATAATAATATCTTTATATAATTCCCAAAGAATCTCTGAATAACACAAGCTAGTTAAGTCTCAATATATAAACTAGAGTGTCTCCAAAATCATCTAAGACCGAACAAGTAAAAACAATAGCTAAATAAAATAGAGACCCACAATGTATTTGAAACTGATATCTTGAGTGAGAGAGATGAATAACAATTCCTGCTAGACCAAGGAAGCCATAGGAAGGGTTCCCCCTATCACTTGAGTTCCACGTAAAGACATGGGTCAAACCCCTAGAAAGTAACTTAGTTGCGCGACTCAAAGCAATTATATGCAGAGATTAAAAAGTCATAAATTTAATAATTTAATGAGCGTCCCAACCCATAAACGTAATCTCACAATGTATTAGAATTATACAATTTATTTAATTAGCTACTTAATCTCATTAATTCGGTAAACGTAACCAACATGCGCCCCTGCCTCTCGGCCATCTAATAAGCATGTAGTACACAAAATTTAAATTGTTACAATGCATTAGAATTATCTCAATACATTTTATCAATTAAACAACAAGTAACCAAAATTCTCTCCTTCCTCTCGGCCATCTCATAAACACGTAGTACGCTAAATTTTAAAGAATCACATAAATCTCGATCGCCCATTCTGTAGTATCGGAATAACACATCACGTTAGATCATAAATATTACTTTTCACGCCCTGACGTCACTTGGTATTCGCATGACTGAGAATTTGTATATAATAATAAATCACAAAAGTCTTGTTTCACGCCCTAACGCCACCTGGTATACGCCTGGCCGGGAATTCACATATCATGATAATTTATAAACATTATGTGTCACACCCCGAGGCCACCTGATATTCGCACGATAGGAAATTTACATATCTCAATATCGGGGTGTCCCTCAACGGTGCCCACCCATTCATTTTTATTTAACATTTGACATTTTAACACATCTTTATTCACTACGAGCAATTTATTCAAACCCTAATTACCCCACCAGGGTCATATCATTTGGAATTCATTATACGTTTTAATCCATTTCATATGGAGCTAAAAAGGTAATCATCCTACAAGTGATTCCTCGTAACGAAAAGCATTAAATCAAAAGTATCTAAATTTGATTAATGATTTAAGTCATCACTCCTTTCCGTCTCTAAACTTTGTACGTGGAACGTCTCACCGAAGGGGAATCCAAATAAGGAACACCTCGATACACTTAAGTTTAGATAGGGTAGTTTTTAAGATATATTTATTTACAGTTTATTATAAGGGAGAGTGGGACAAGAGTTTAAATGTCCATTTGTTCCATCAAGTCAACTAATCCAACATCACTATCCACACACCAAACCAATAACCAATAATTTTCGAGTATTCCTTATATCGTCTACACGATAAAATATATACCAATAATAATAATAATATCTCAAGTAAGGGCTTATACATTTTCTTGCATGAAAGAGACGTGTAATTAACTTACACGTGTGTTACATCATAACGATTAATAACGTATCAAGTGTCCCAAGTCATAAATAGTGTATTCACGGTAACTCTTTTAACAATGAATAAGGTCCTCATAATAAATCTCATCAAATTGGGTCATCAACGTCAAAAGTGTCACTCTCATAGCATATGGTACAATCCATACTAAGTATGCACAATATAAACTCACTAACTCTCAATTTAAGTCCGTATAATACACTATCAAATCTCAATCGTCAAAATATACAAATGGGATGAAAATCTTAAATATTAATTTTTCCATGCTTTGGGGCCTTAAAAAATAATTTTCTCAAAATAAAAAGGCTCAACAACCATCTCACGTATATCAAATTATCTATATGCACCTATTCATGGTTTAATTTGGAATACACAACTTTCTAAGGGTTACCAACTAATTTTTAGCACAAAAATTAATTTAGGTGAATTTACCACTACACACATAAAAGGTGGAGAGTAGATAGTTACTTGCCTCAAATATGTGCCCCGAGAACTCGTTGAAATTGACTCCGAAATGGCCTTTGGAGTTTGGTTTATAAATGTAGGAAATATTTTGGGTGAAAACTTAATTACGGGTGGCTCGACAATTTTTGAAATAATGGGAACAAGGGTCTCATGTCAATTATGCTGTTTTGTAATAATAATAACAATTAAAAATGTCTCATATTGTCAGCAGCTTAAATGTTGAGAAGGGGAGCCATATTGTTTTCTTATTTTATTCCCGAAACTTGGATAAAAATGAGTACAAAAAGGGGCACTTCCTATTTGACTTATGGTCCCTTTTATTCTTTTACTATTCTCTTTCTTAGCATCTTCTCTCGGCATCTTCAATTAATGCAAAAGATAAAAAGACCCCTGTTCTCCCTTAATTTCAGTGTTGCTGATTGCGCTAAACTCTCTCACTCTTTATCACTCAAATGTCCCTTTTCCCCTTTGGTCTGCTGAAGCCTCCTACGATCAACTTATTCCCAAGTTTGGATATATGATCAATAGATTATAACCGCAAAGCCCATCATCACCTTAATGTACTCGGCCCAAGAAAAGGAAGCATCCCTTTTTATATACCAAGTCCATTCATTAGTTACGAAAGCCCAACATTATTAGATAGTCAGTACTTTACTAACTCATAACCATTTGACCCATATCTTTTCTTGCAACAAATTTACTATTTAACAATTAAATTTTTTACAATTGAATTAATTCCTTCATCAATTACCAAATAACACAATTAATAATTATAATTTAAATTCCAATTTAACTTTCAATTAAAGCAATTTAACCATCATCATTAAAATATAATAATTTACCCCTTTAATTAATATTATAAATTCATCACACTTTAAATTGTTTTAACTTATTCAAACATAAGCCACTTAGATTTTGAAAATTTAGTTTGTGTACTTTTTAATTTATTAATTGAATAAACACGATTAAAAAAAAATTCTAAAAAGAAGACGTATTTCATTCTTCCCCTATAATAAAAAGAATTTCTTCCTCAGAACTCATAGAAAGTAACAAATGCATATATCAAAATAAGTGCGGATATTGCTGTCTTATCGAATCCTCTCATTCCCAAGTCGACTCATCCTTGCTATGGTGACGCACTTAATGGGAACTATCACTATCGCCTTACTTCTCCAAAATCTGGGCTCTTCGATCTAATATACGGGTATCATTTAAGTATATATGATAATATCCGATCTTACCCCAAAAGAACTTATGAAGCATTGATATGTGAAACTCATTGTGCACTCGAGCTAGATGATGTGGAAGTGCTAAACGATAAGTGAGTGAACCTACACGACCTATGATCATAAACGACCCAATATATCTTGGGGTAAACTTTCCCTTTTTCCCAAAGCGCATCACCCCCTCATAGGTGACACCTTGAGGAGAACTTGATCGCTGACTTGAAACTCTACGTACTCCTTATCTGAGTCCGTTTAACTCTTTAGCCTACTTTTTCCTATCATAATTCGTCATGAATCAACTTGATATTCTCTGAAGTCTCTAGTTTGAACTCGACCCCCAACAAGCTTCTCTTTCTCGTATCCAACCAACACATCGATGACCAACACATTCGACCATATAATGACTCATACATTAATAAACTAATCGATTTTTGATAGCTATTATTGTAGACAAACTCAACCAAAGATAGATGTGTATCACAACTACCCTTGAAGTCCAATGTGCATTCCCAAAGTATATCTAAAAAATATGGTTCACTCGTTTTGTTTGCCCATCTATTTGAGATGGTAAGATACACTGAAGTACAACCTAGTCTTTGTAACCTCATAGAAACTTACCCAAAAGTGAGATACAAAAGTTGGATCTTTGTTTGAGATGAACGATAATGGTACCCTATGCAACCGAATAATCTCTGCCACATACAAACGTGTATATTGCTCTGTCGTGAAATCCATATGAACCGGTAAGAAATGTGGAACCTTCATCAAACGGTCCACTATAAACCAAATAGAATTGCGTTGAGTTGGGGTCAAAGGCAACCCAATGATGAAGTTCATCAAAATTCTGTCCCACTTTCGCTCGAGAATGGGTAAGTGTAAAATCCTCCTTGGCCATCGTTGATGATCCACTTTGACCATCTGATAAGTGCTACATTGAGACACAAATGTAGCAATACCCAACTTCATCTAGGACCACCAATATTATCTCCTCATATCCTAGTACATCCTATCTTCACCAGAATGCATCGAAAATTGAGATTTACGGATGTTATCTCGTTTGAGCGATCTGCCGACTCAATACTTAAAAAAATCCATTTGACAAAAAATAATGCCTCAACTGATTAAAAACAGATTTGAAATATTTTCTCAACACTTAGAAAGATTATCCCGACACTTTAAATGAATCGTAAAGGGACTTAAAAACAACCTTACCAAAATTAATCTCTCAGAAGCTTTTCTGTTGAAGAATGTTGATATTCGGATTCGTCTTGATGCATGATTAATCTTGAATAAATCTTCAATGGTTGTAGCGGTATACGTCATTGTTGATACCAAATTTAATCTGCTGATGTGGACCAATAATAAGAAGACACGTGGCACAATAACAACGAGGAAGTTTATTTCTCCCGACCAAGTCATGTTCTCTCCGAGCAACGAGGAGGACACGCCGAGGAACTCTATCATCCCGAGATACTCTAAGCACTCCGAGGAACTCTTGATCAACGAGCAACTAAGGCGGTCCGAACTGCATCTCGGCCGTATCATTAATTACCAGACGGACAACTGTTCAACTATTCATTATATTCTTGACGCACACGCTGCATTAAATGTATTACCCTTTCATATGTCTATCATTTAATGTATTGGACCTTTCATGTACAGCCTAAAGGCTATAAATACCTTGTATCATCCTCATTCAAGGGGACCGGAATTTCTTGAGAGAACTTGTAATCAAGAATTCCACAAACACTCAGCAATAACATAACAGTGGACGTAGGCTTTATTCCTAGCCGAACCACTTTAAAAATCTTTGTCTTATTTATTTATCTGTGATTAAATAATTAGAGCGATCTAGTTTTTTACATCAACAGATTGGCGCCGTCTGTGGGAAACGTGTTACAAGCGTTGTTCTCCACCAGAAGCTAAGTTTTTATTTTCTCTACGTATAATCAATTATACATACATCTTTTGATTGAATCGTGATTTTTATGTTTATATACATAAATTAATTGTCCAATTTGTATCTGCAAAATGTTGCATCTCATGATTTTTAAATCATAACTGTTAGATTCATCCTTATTTAGAAATCTGAAAAATAGTGGATTTCATAAATCATAACTCTTTGCTTGATTCTCAAGTTTCTATTTTATATCATGGAATAAATATTTTAAATGATTACATATGCCAATATATACGACGATGATAAGATTTGATCATTTTCATTGTTAATTTTGAAATAAATTTTGTAAGATATTTGATGTCTATTCAAATTCCCATCATATTTTGAATAAAAGAATGGGAAAAGGTTAAAGATAATGAAAAGTCTTCTCATGGAAATCATGACCCAGATCTATTTTCTCTCTCTTCAAGTTTGAGTCTCTTTGCATTCACAAGTTTAAGTCTCTTTGTATTCATTTTTATGAACTATACACTTAATTTGGTTCATCTTCCATCTATGTCAATAAAGTCTCATTGATTGATTTTTGATATAAATTTGATAATAACTTTAATCATTCACCATATTTTTATCTCTCCAAATTGGGAATAGGAAGGGATCAATATAAAAAATAATTTTCTCTCACCTGAAAAATCATTACCCACCTCTTGTAAAAGAGGATCAGTAAAATAATCATGACCATATCAAGACTGGGAACAAATTTGATATTTTGGCCCCTCGTTCATCACATCACAAGGTTTCTTTGACGAAATCAGACGATCTAGTGGGTTATATATTTATTCATTTAATTAACAGTCTCAAGGCTTAAATTTTACATTGAATGTTATTTTTTGATCTAAAGATTCGAGATATTCTAGTCATCCAACCATATATTCTATAATTTGAGATATCCTTAAATGTTGGTCGGCAACATCCATGTCGTTTGTCGGCAGCAGTAGAATCTTGGGGTATTAAAAAATGCCAAGCACCCCTGATATTTCTTTAAACACGAGTTCGGCTTGGGGCAAGCAGGGGGCTTAAGTTTTTTTTAACTTATGATCACCCCAAAAATATTTTTAAACAGCAACTAATACCTGATTGATTGTTGGAGATTAAATAAATTTACAAAAAACTTTACGTCTTATTTATGATGCATATTTGATAACAATTTGTCCATCTCACACACATTTGGCATAAAACATATTATTTCATATTTTGAAATTTTTATGCTGATACATATCATATATTGATTGGATGAGTAAATTATTCTCATGACTAATCAATTCAGCCTACACATATGGTAGAGCAAATTATTAATTTTTACAGGCACAAGATTCAATGCCGATGAATGCTGAAGCACAAATTATTCTATATCCGTTGGGATTCATATTTTATATTTATCTCAGCATGGAGCTCGAAAAATTTCTTCTCTCTATATATATTCGGCTCCGAGGAAAAGCTACAACAGTTATTATATTTCACCCCCAACGAATAGTTGGTCGGGGTAATTCTTATTTATATTCAGGCCCAGATATCTGCTCCAGCACAAATGATTCTATATATCCATTGGGATTCATATTCTATATTCATCTCAACATGGAGCTCGGCGAGATACTTATTATCATATTCAGCTTTGAGGAAAACTATAACATTTATTATATTTCACCCCCAACGGATAGTTGGTCGGGGTAATTCTTATTTATATGCAGGCCCAACAAAGTTCTCGGCCATATTCTTATGTTCTGGAAAATATTATTCTTATTCGGCATTCTGCAATTATGCCTCGACAAGATACTTATTCAGCTTTAAGGAGAATTACAACATTTGTTCGGATAATTCTTATTTATATTCAGGCCTGACAACGTTCTCGGCCATATTCTTATGTTCTGAAAGATCTTATTCTTGTTCGGCATTATATGATTCTACCTCTACGGATCGGCGAAGCACTTTATTATTTTTAATTATTCTTTATATCTATTTGGATGCATATTCTATTCTCATTTCAGTAAGGATATCTCTAGCATTTATTATATCTTATTCAGCTCCAAGGATATCTCCGGAATTTATTATATCTTATTACCAGCAATCTGTTGGTCATCGCCGAGGAGGTATCCTGCATATATTATATCTTATTCCCAACAAATCTATTGGTCATCGCCGAGGAGGTATCCTGAATTTATATTATATTTTATTACCAACAATCTGTTGGTCATCGCCGAGGAGGTATCCTGAATTTATATTATATCTTATTACCAACAATCTGTTGGTCATCGCCGAGGAGGTATCCTGCATTATTATTATATCTTATTCCCAACAATCTGTTGGTCATCGCCGAGGAGGTATCTAGCATTTATATTATCTTATTCCCAACAAATCTGTTGGTCAGCACTGAGGAGGTCTCTAGCATTTATATTATCTTATTCCCAACAAATCTGTTGGTCAGCGCCGAGGAGGTCTCCAGCATTTATATTATCTTATTCCCAACAATCTGTTGGTCAGCTCCGAGGAAGTCTTCATCATTCATTATCAATTACCACCAACTCCGATTGGTAGATAAAATCCAACTCCGGTTGGTAGACAAAATCCAACTCCGGTTGGTAGATAAAATCCAACTCCGGTTGGTATTGGTCGATAAATCTCATTCAAAGTTCACATTCCACAGTTGGGGGCTTCTATTATAGATATATTTGTTCATTTGGTGACACATTCTTATATCATCATGCAGTCGAGCATCAAATTCAACCCCGACTAATCACTTTCTCAGGAGGTATATTGAAGTTCAGGAGGTATATTGAAGTTCAGAAGGAATATTGAAGTTCAGGAGGAATATTGAAGTTCAGGAGGTATATTGAAGTTCAGGAGGAATATTGAAGTTCAGGAGGAATATTGAAGTTCAGGAGGTATATTGAAGTTCAGGAGGAATATTGAAGTTCAGGAGGTATATTGAAATTCAAGAGGTGTATTCAGAAGTATCAGGACATGATGAAAGAAAGCGAAAAGTATTCCACCGAGGAACTCTGTCAGACCAGAAATTAGAAGACAAATTGCCTATATGGAGACTATATGTAGATGGCTCATCTTGCACTACAGGCTGTGGGGCAGGGATCATTTTGAACAGCCCAGACGAGGTCGACATGGAATACGCCCTACGTTTCTAATTCAAAGCTTCTAATAATGAGGTTGAGTATGAGGCCATGGTTGCAGGTCTTAATTTGTCAAATACTATGGAGGCACATCAGGTTATTGGCTTCAGTGATTCTCAATTGATCGTAAACCAAATGTTGGGAAAATAATGAGCCAAAAGAGAATTGATGATCAAGTATCAAGCAAAGGTGATGGAGTTAGTATCAGAGTTTGTTGCTGTTTAACTGGTAAGAATATCAAGAATGGAGAATGTGAGAGCATACGCCTTGGCCCGATTAGCATCAGCTACTCGTACCGAGCTGCGAAGAACGATACCAATTGAAGTATTAGAAAGTCAGAGCATAGATGAAGACCTGACGATGAATATTATTACCCTTGATTTAGGACCATCTTAGATGGATCCCATCGGAGCATATATTGAGGAGGAACAATTACCGGAGGATAAGCTCGCTGCCAAGAAATGGAAGTTTAATGCTGCTCGGTATGTACTAATTAATGGTATTCGGAGGATAAGTTCACCGCCAAGAAATGGAAGTTTAATGCTGCTCGGTATGTACTAATTAATGGTATTTGGAGGATAAGTTCACCGCCAAGAAATGGAAGTTTAAAGCTGCTCGGTATAATGGTATTCGGAAGATAAGCTCGCTGCCAAGAAATGGAAGTTTAAAGCTGCTCGACGAGGAATTATGGCAGGTTTGCAAAGATGTGTACATCCCTCCGAGGTGAATTGATTAAAGAGATCCATGAAGGGTCCTGTGGAGCCCATGTAGCAGGTCGAACACTTTTACGAAAGGTGATGACGCAGAAATACTACTGGCCGACGATGAGAGCTGATTGTATAGCTTATGCCAAGAAATGTGATAAGTGCCAACGCTTTTCCTCCATCAGAAGAATTTCACAAACATTATTGACATCTATCATTTATCCTTGGCCATTTTCCATGTGGGGATTGATTTGGTTGGACCATTGCCGACGACTCAAGGAAGATTCAAATACCTCGTCATCACAGTAGATTATTTTACTTAGTGGATAGAAGCTGAGCCACTTATTGACATGATATACGAGAAGGAAGGTGTACCGGTTTGTTTGGAAGAACATCATCTGCCGATATGGTCTCCCTCATGCCTTCATCACAGACCATGGAAAACAATTTGATAACGAGGAGTTTGCTGCCTATTATCATCAGTCAAACATTTGAAGTGCTCTAAGGAGCCAAAAGCTCTAAGGAGCCAAAAAGCGCTCTAAGGAGCCAAAAGCTCTAAGGAGCAAAAGTGCTATAAGTAGCCAACCTCCTTTGGTTAGGAGGACAGCTCTAAGGAGCAAAAGCGCTCTAAGGAGCCAAAAGCTCTAAGGAGCAAAAGTGCTATAAGTAGCCAACCTCCTTTGGTTAGGAGGACAGCTCTAAGGAGCAAAAGTGCTATAAGTAGCCAACCTCCTTTGGTTAGGAGGACAGCTCTAAGGAGCAAAAGTGCTATAAGTAGCCAACCTCCTTTGGTTAGGAGGACATGCTCTAAGGAGCCAAAAAAAAAATGCTCTAAGGAGCCAAAAGCTTTAAGGAGCCAAAAAAGTGTACACCAGCATGATCAATTACGGTTGGTAAGATAAAAATATACTCTCATATTACAACTTATGTTGGTCGGGAGGTAATATTATTACAAAAAGTTCTTTGAAGAACAAAATATTCCAAAGTACACCAAGTGTAGTTGGTCGACGAGGATAAATTATTGACCTTAGTTGGTCGGACACTTTTTATGAAAATATTTGAAATCGAACCAAGTATGGCTGGTCGGGGATAAAAACCCATCAACTGTAGTTGGTCGACAAGCATAATTTAACAACCTTGGTTGGTTGGAAAAATTTTAACATTTTTATACTCATTACTTTATTATTAAGTGATCGAGCAACGTTACCAATACTTGTAACTTCTTTATTACTAAGTTGGTCGATGAACAACATTGTTATACATATGCACACATGTAAAGTATTTTACAAGACAATAGCAATTAAGATTGCGAATAAAAATGAAAGTCTTTCGTTAAATTCAAAAAACAAAATACATTGAGAATGAAAATGTATACTAACTATTACATTGAGATTTCTATTCTATTGGTTTCTTTTCCTTCTACTTTTGAAACAGGTTCCTCGCCAGCAGGAGGATCATCTAAAATATAAGAAGAGTTTATGAAGTTAAGACCTTTCAACATTCTGATATTCATCACAGATGATCTATCCGAGAAGCATTAGCTCATTCCCGAGAAGCACTTGCTCATCCCTGAGAATCACTTGTTAGTCCCCGAGAACCTCTTGTTCGTCCCCGAGCAGAGGTAGAAGTCAAAATCAGCATCTATAGCACTGAGATCTTTGCTGATACTGTCTCGACCAATAATGAAGAAAAATTTATGAGAAAATGTTTCGAAGTCCACCACTAGCTTGGTACTAATCAGATTGAAGAGTTGGGTTCAAAAGCTAGTATGTTACTCGACAAAGTATCCAGAGGATCATAAATCAGAAAAATCAAGCACGTAAAGTTAGCATTCAGTTGCTCGGCACTATAGGTAGTTGGTCAGATAGCAAACCGATCAACATACTTGAAGATTATGACAAGCTACAAGCTGCATACTATGGCATGGCTGCATCCAAATTCCCAGGGGTGATACATAGCACACGGAGTTACTCAAAAGAAAGATTAGCCACCATCGATCAGCCTGCATCATACTTCGTCCAGGAGATAATGAACTTTATGTTGAACAAATCAAGAAGGTAGATCAAGAATTTCACGAGCACCGAGCAACGTTGCAGAATAAATACTCCATCCTTTCAAGTAACCCATCAAGCATGAAGCATTGGGGGCTTCTGTTGATACCAAATTTAATCTGCTGATGTGGACCAATAATAAGAAGACACGTGGCACAATAACAACGAGGAAGTTTATTTCTCCCGACTAAGTCATGTTCTCTCCGAGCAACGAGAAGGACACCCCGAGGAACTCTATCATCCCGAGATACTCTAAGCACTCCGAGGAACTCTTGATCAACGAGCAACTAAGGCGGTCCGAACTGCATCTCGGCCGTATCATTAATTACCAGACGGACAACTGTTCAACTATTCATTATATTCTTGACGCACACGCTGCATTAAATGTATTACCCTTTCATATATCTATCATTTAATGTATTGGACCTTTCATGTACAACCTAAAGGCTATAAATACCTTGTATCATCCTCATTCAAGGGGACCGGAATTTCTTGAGAGAACTTGTAATCAAGAATTCCACAAACACTCAGCAATAACATAACAGTGGACGTAGGCTTTATTCCTAGCCGAACCACTTTAAAAATCTTTGTCTTATTTATTTATCTGTGATTAAATAATTAGAGCGATCTAGTTTTTTACATCAACAGTCATACACTAATGTAAATCGAACAATGTATATTATGTCCTTACAAATCTTCCCCTATGTTTATGCTGGTACAAACTAAAAACATCTGAATTATCAAATCAAAACTCTTATACAAATCTAATGCCCTCCCATGAACCCAAAAATGAAAACGTACTACAATTTGTAAGGTTATAATTTACATTATCCGGTTTACATTAGTGTATGTCGTATATCGCAACAACTGTCGAAGATTTATTCAAGATCAATAATGCATTAAGACATATCCGAATATCAACATTCTTTAACAAAAAAGCCTCTGCGAGATTAATTTTGGTAAGGTTATGTTTAAGTCTCCTTATGATTCATCTAAAGTGTTGGAATAATTTTTCTAAACTATTTACAATCAGTTGAGGCATTGTTTTTTGTCAAATGAATTTTTTTCTAAGTATTGAGGCGAACTGTTTTTTGGCATAGTTGTCATTCAAACGACATCAGTATGTCATTCGAGCGACACAAGGATGTCGTGCAAAGTCATTCTAGAGACATATGTCTTCGTTCAAGCGATGTTGTTATCTCGTTCGAGTGATCTGCCGACTCAACTTTTTATAACTAGCGTGTTAAATGAGTCATTTTTTAAGAAGACCTGACGTTTTTTTTATACACAAAAGCTGCAAACTGCAGTATACTTTTGTTTTCTTCAATTTAGGGTCTAAATCTTTGTTTTTCAATTCAAAAAAATCCCAATAGTTTAGTGAATTGTTATGGAACCCAAGATACAATATTCGCTAGAGTTTCTATTGTAGGGAAGATTTCCTACTGCTGATTAAGCACCACTTGAGGGAGGTGCCGGGCTGACTACGACTGCAGTCTTTGGGAGTACTCGTGGGTGATCTTTGCTATCATATGGAGTTTCTACAGAATTCCATTACTGATTCAGAACTGTATTTTTATTGTGAGTGTCTATGAATATTCATTACAGATTTCATGGTGTATGTAAGTTACGATTTACTTTTGCATAGTGAAATAAAATGTTTTCCATTTGTTTTTTCCCTGAAATCTGTGTGGCATGGTTTGATTTTACTCATGTAGTTGCATGTGTTAGGGTTTAATTTAATTTGGTTTAAAATTGACAAGCAATTAAATAAGTTTAAAATTGGAATTTGCGAATTCAGTTTAGTCAATATCACATAGCTTTCACAAATTGCTATCAGAGCTTATTTAAGCGATCACTACTTTCACAAATTGGTATCAAAGTGGGTTTCTCTAATTTATCGAGTGATCCTATTTTTTGCAAAATTTAGTGATATTGATTTTTTTGAAAAATCTGATTTTTAACTTTTGCAATGTTTTCGAATGAAAACATATATAATCGGTTGCTAATTTTTGACGGATCTAATTATGCCTACTGAAAAGCCCATATGAAATCTCATTTAAAATCAATGGATGAGCGAGTTTAGGTTTCTGTGAAAGATGGTGGACTCCTCCCATTGTCACCGCTAATAATATCATGAATCTTAAACCTGTGACATACTGGACTGAGGATGAGTTTAGGTGGAGTACTTTTAATTCTCATGGGCTAAGTGCCATTTTTGGTGCCGTCACTCCTGAAGAGTTCCGACGTATTATGACATGCACCATGTCTAAAGAAGCATGGAATGTTTTACAACTTACCCATGAAGGCATGAATGCGATAAAAGAGTATAAATTGCAATATTTAACTACTTAATTTGAAATAATTACCATGCTTGAATCTAAGTATTTTGTTGGCTTTTATGCATGTTTGTCTGACATTGTCAACACTAGTTTCAATCTTGGTGAGCACATACCTGATGAATGAGTAGTTAAAATATTTTGAGATCATTGCCTAAACGTTTTATTCCTAAAGTAACTATTTTGAATTCATTAGGAAATTAGGTCAATCTCAAGTTAGAAGAACTGGTTGGAGACCTTTAGACATACGAAATTGACATGTTTCCTGACACTGTCGAGTCTAAGTATATAGGTATAACTCCAAGATCCCAGTCTAGGAAGGGAGAGTAAGAAAAAGAAAGGGAAAGTTTATGAGTCTGAGTCTGAGGACAAATTTGATTTTGATATGGCCTTGCTTGCGAATTTTCTTAAAAAGTTTCTCAAATTTTCCAAAAAAAATTCTTCCAATAAAAGATTTTTTCATAAAAATGAAAAGAAGGAGGAGGCCAAAGAGAGTGGTGATAAAGGGGAGGAAAAAATATGTTTTGAATGTGAGGGTAAGGGGCATAAGGCTTTTGAGTGTCCCATTAGGCTAAAGAGAAACACTACACCAAAAACAGGATTCTGGCACAGTTCAAAACCGTGCCAGATCAAATCTGGCACGGTTTTGAACTGTGCCAGAATTAGGTGTTCCAAAATGGGAATTTTTTTCTGGCACGGTTTAAAAGTGTGCCAGAATCAGCCAAACAGGAACACTTCTGGCACACTTTTAAACCGTGCCAGAATTTGATATTTCTGGCACACTTTTGGCACAGTTTTTAACTGTGCCAGATTCAGGAAAATAGGAACACTTCTGGCACACTTTTAAACCGTGCCAGAATTTGATATTTCTGGCACACTTTTGGCACAGTTTTTAACTGTGCCAGATTCAGCATAGTTTAAAAAAAAATTATCACAGTTTAAAACCGTGCCAAAATATGATACACTTTTGCCACGGTTTTGAACTGTGCCAATTTTTTAATTAAAAAAAAATATTTGAAAGCACAAAATTCACAAATTAATAATATTGCGCGTTATTAATAAACTAATGTACATAGAAACTTCAAAATATTACAAGTCTTTAATTGCTCACAAGCCTAAAAAAAATTGGGCAGAGTTTCCTCTATTTTCGGGACATTCCAAAACCTGTTAATACAAAACCTGCCTAACAGAAAGCCCGCACGGCCAAAAAATATAACAATTAACTTACAAAAGCCCTCATGGCCATAAAAGTCAATAATAAAACAACAAAAGACCGTACGGTCATGACACAAAAAAATGGATTCATTAATAAATCCCTTGTTGTAAACCATTGAGTTCTTTGTGTTCCACGCGAATAAAAGCCAACGATAAACTATTATCCTGCAAAAAAAATAGAATACAAAAAAGATACGATATTAGTAACCCAATAATTTACAAAAAAAATACTCAAAACAAAAAAATTACATATATGAATGGAAATTATCGTCATATTCACAAACTGGGAGACCCGGTTCTACGCGGTCAGTTCCTACAAGTTACATTGGTCCCGTGCGAGGTGTTCGTGCCACCAACGGGGTCGTTTGGGGGGTGGTTTGGGTTTTCACCCTTTAACGGCTTGTTTTTAAGTTTAAGTGATGATTTTTGCAAATTATCATCATACTCTCAAACCGAGAGACCCAAGCCTACGCGATCAGTTCCTACAAGTTACATTGGTCCCGTGCGAGGTGTTCATGCCTCCTACGGGGTCATTTGGGGGTTAATTTGGATTTTCACCCTTTGACGACATGTTTTTAACTATGTGTGATTTTTGCAAATTATCGTCATATTCACAAACCGGGAGACCCGGGACTACGCGGTCAGTTCCTACAAGTTACATTGGTCCCGTGCGAGGTGTTCGTGCCCCCTACGGGGTCGTTTGGGTTTTCCCCCTTTAACGGCTTGTTTTTAAGTTTAAGTGCTGATTTTCGCAAATTATCATCATATTCACAAACCGGGAGACCCGGGACTACGCGGCCAGTTCCTACAAGTTACATTGTTCCCGTGCGAGGAGTTCGTGCCCCCTACGGGGTCGTTTGAGGGGTGGTTTGGGTTTTCACCCTTTAACGGCTTGTTTTTAAGTTTAAGTGCTGATTTTTGCAAATTATCGTCATACTATAAAACCGGGAGACCCAGGACTACGCGATCAGTTCCTAGAAGTTACATTGGTCCCGTGCGAGGTGTTTGTACCTCCTACGGGGTCGTTTGGGGGGTGGTTTGGGTTTTCACCCTTTGACGGCTTGTTTTTAACTAAGTGTGATTTTTGCAAATTATCGTCATATTCACAAACCGGGAGACCCGGGACTACGCGGTCAGTTCCTACAAGTTACATTGGTCCCGTGCGAGGCGTTCGTGCCCCCTACGGGGTCGTTTGGGGGGTGGTTTGGGTTTTCACCCTTTAACGGCTTGTTTTTAAGTTTAAGTACTGATTTTTGCAAATTATCATCATATTCACAAACCGGGAGACCCATATTTCATAAAATTTAGACAGAGTTTCCCTTGTTTATTCATGAAATCCAACTTATTTTAATATTAACATAAGCCCAACAACAACAACAAGCACAAAAGCCGCAGCTAAACCACCAATAAATCCCTTCCACTGATTTAACATCTAAAAATAGTATATAAATTCATATATAGCCCCTTCCTCCGTGTCAACCACTTATTAAGGCCTTAAGACACACATCTTACACAACACACACGCGCACACAACTAAATGAAGAATTTACTTTGGTAAAGGTGCACTACATTATAAAATCTTCTATCATCAATATAAAATACTTACCAAATTTATTCGCAACTTGAGATCCTCCGAATAAGCTCCCTCATTCTTGATCCTTGCGTATTTGTGCAAACAATTTGAGATCTTCCCTTTTCCAGTCACTTATTCGAGTTCCGCTTTGGCTTTCACCAGTGTGCTGATGTTGTATCAGTCCCGACACAAAGAGGTCCTGCAATACCAAAATTATATTTTAAAAGGATATATTAACCATTATGTAGGGAAAGTAGTCATTTTACAACATGTAACTTAATTTTCTAACTTGTGAAATGTTCTTGGTTTTTTGTTTTATTTACCAGTTTTTCAATTTTGGCATACATGAAGAATTAGTGAAAATGAGTAAGTAATTGAGAAAGGCCACAAACCAAGCACATGTGTTCGATGTATATTTATTACGTTTTATATTTATTACGTTTTACTTTTGATTTAAGTTTGTGAATCTTCTCCGTGATCTAAGAGAAAAGCTAATTGTCAAATTCAACCCACCCCACTCCCCACCCATATATGCAATCATATATGCACCATATATGCAGATATATGCATATATGTGCATTTATGCAGATATATGCATATATGTGCATATATGCAAGCATATATGCAGATATATGTTGCATATATGTTGCATATATGCAGAAATATGCATATATGCAGCATATATGCTTGCATATATGCATATATATATGCTGCATATATGCATATATAACCTGATGGACGCAGCAAGGGAGGGAGGCAGAGAGGGAGGCAGCGAGGGAGGGAGGGAGGGAGGGAGGAAGGGGCAGTAGAATTTTCAACCAACTGACCTGCTTCTTCTTAGAATTGTCAAATTCAACCCACCCCACTCTCCACCCATATATGCAATCATATATGCACCATATATGGAGATATATGCATATATGTGCATATATGCAAGCATATATGCAGATATATGCAGCATATATGCTGCATATGATGCAGATATATGCATATATGTGGATATATGTAGCAAAGATGTAGATATATGCATATATGTAGCATATATGTGCATATATGCAGATATATGCATATATGCAGCATATATGCTTGCATATATGCACCATATATGCATATATGACCTGATGGAGGCAGCGAGGGAGGGAGGCAGAGAGGGAGGCAGCGAGGGAAGGAGGGAGGGAGGTAGAGAGGGAGGGGCAGTAGAATTTTCAACCAACTGACCTACTTCTTCTTAGAATTTTCTCTCTTCAGATATTCAGAGAAGAACTACTCCATCATTGGACACCACACTTCAGCTCTGCCTGCAATATCAAGAAAAAAAATAACTAAGAATAGATAAGCATCAATACTCCTAAGAATAAGAAAATAGCATGATAAATTACATGAATAATAAATTTTCGCACTTTTTTGTGCCTTCATGAGTTGGTACACAGTATGGCCGAAATGAAAGCAACATAATTTAAAAGCATAAGTATGTGAATAATGTATATCTAGTGCAATAAAGGTAGCAAATGCCTCGAGCAATTAACAGTGCCCAACAATCCAGTGCATAAATCTTTGTTCCAATTACTTGAGGTCAGCGATATGTATTATGCTTTGTCATTCAGTTATACTTGGGATTCATACATCACAAACTAGTATGTCTTTCTCTAAGGTATACATCCAAGTAAAATTTGAGACCTCCAAGCATTATTGTCTATGTTAATTGTAACATTCTTCCTTACTAGTGCACTTACCGGTTTAGTTATGTCCAAACAATCTATAGTGTTTATGTAGAAGAGGCTTAAGTCCACTCGCTATCCTCTGCGTAAATAAAGTACCACTTGCTCAACATTTACAAGCAAGTCACATGCGCTACATTCCACTTAGCTCAGGCGGAGGCAGTGCTCGATGAATCAAGCGTTTCGCGAGTGCTCCATGGGACACCTGAGGGTATTGGATTGGAGCCTGGAAATGAAACCAATCTATGGGAACCCCCTATTTGAATACACCCCATAGATTATGACTAAACGAAGACAAATGAATAAGTGACTTCCAAGAACCATACATGCCTTTAGTAACAATTAATTTTATTTCCCCAAATGGCACATTAAGTCTCATGAATTGTATAAAAGTAGTGGTCAGTTACTGAAGATGGGAAATTGAATTTGAAATAAGAATTTTATTATGTTAGAAGTAACAAGCCTTACTCAGTTTGTAAGTGTGAAGACAAAATGCGAAAAGTAAAAAAAAATGCTAATATACGATCTTTGAAGATTAAAGCAAACCTCAAATCAGCCTTAGCAAATATACGATCTTTGAAATAATCTCATGTAATATTTCGTATCCATGTCATATATCTCGAATCTTCGACCCCTGTTAGGATCAACATGACCACCTCCATAGATTCGCCTATTCCTGCAGATCCTTCAACAACTGATGTTTTGCCATATTCATCTGAAATTCATGAAAACAACCAATATTGTTGCCAAGAACAATAGGATTACTACACAATCTAATCCCATTTCATTCAACATTCTACCATTCATGTTGGCAACTAACATCTCATTTTCAAGAGAAGACGCCATTGGTATAATTACCCTAACAAATAAATTGGTATTAATCCTCTAATTTTAGGAGAGTATAGAGAGAGGCAAAATGGTTTACAATAATCTTCAAACTGAGCAGAGTCATTTAATTAAAACTCCATCATATTTCACAGAGTAAATGTGATTCATAGACCATCAAGCTTTAGCTAATTTAAGAAACCAAGTATATGGTGTATCAATAAAGGCAGTGTTCATTGGCCTGCTTTCGGAATAAAACAAAATAATACACATTATTTAAAAAGTGGTACACATATGCATATACACATTATTTAACATCAATCACATGCATTATAAAAATAATGACACAAATAAAACTAAACTCATATACCTCTGTGGGAAATAATGACTTAAATTAGGTCACCTACAAAGAAAAAATAAATAAGAAACCCCAAAAATTAAAATCAGAATCATCACATGTAAACAAATCTAAAATTCGAAATAGATCTTAATCGAAATCAAAATGATGCCCTAAATCATCCCATATTTTCAGATCAAGAGGAAGATTGGGCAAAAAAAATGAAGCCCTAATTTTCTGATCAACAAAGGAAAAAGAGGAGTAATTAGTGATGAAGTATGGAAATTGAACTATGTAGACATAAAAATCTTACAATTTCGCACCTGATTTTAATACAAACAGTTAACATCTCAAACATCAGGTGTGTGGAATTTTTGAGCGTGGGATTTCATACCTGGTGGTGACCGGTGCAGATACGATGGAGGAAGCCTTGGATTTCGTAGATTGGAAGGAAGTGGTAGCAACCGGAGAGGGAGGTAGCGTGGGAGGGGTAGAGAAATGAGAGGTGATTGAGACGGGCCACGATAGGGTTTTCTTTTTAGATCACCAGTAGTGGGGGAGGAGGGGGGGTGAGGGAGATTACCAGTAGGCGGCGACGGCGGCGGCAGCTGGAGGTACAGACCGGCTGGAGATGGTAAGCGGGTGAGGGGAGGGAGAGAGTCGGGGAGCGGGAGATTGAAAGATGAGAGAGGAAAGAGAAGAGGGAAACTAAACATAATAATTTTTTTTGGGTCTTTTATATTTTAATCAAGTGTACTCAATTTTGGCACACTTTAAAACAGTGCCAAATTTTGGCACTGTTTTAAAGTGTGCCAGATTGTCCTTAAACCGTGCCAGAATCTGGCACTGTTTAAAACTGTGCCAGATTTTTAACATCAGGGTGTGCCAAATTACTGTTTTTGGTGTAGTGAAAGGGCAAGAAGATTGCCATGGCAAGTACTCTTAGCGATAGTGAGGAAGAGGTGAAGGATTTCGAGGACAAATCTTCACATGGGATGTGTGTAGCCTTTTTAGCTAGTCACGTGAGCGCACCTAGTTTTCCCCACGACGATGAGGATACTTATGCACGTGAGACCCCCAAGGATTGTTTGAGTGTCTTCAGCGAGTGTGAGAGTGAGTGGGCTAGTGAGGGTGATAGTGAGATCCAAATTGCGTTTAGAGATTTGTACACCGAGACCTTAAAGACTAAGAAATTGAATAAGGAGTTAGGTTGTAGGTTTATTGATTTGGAGAGAGAAATTGAGAGTTTGAGGGGATTTGAGGCGTCGACGAGCCAACTCGAGGTGAAGGTTACTTTTAGTGAGCAGTTGATCGTCGTAGGTCAGGAAAAGAGTGAACTAATAGTCCATGTGTCACAATTAAAGAGAGATCTTGTGTGACAACCCGCCTAATAAAATACCGGCTGATCAGTCCTATACCAAATTAAAACAGGAATCCCAGTTGGATCATCCTTAGCATCACTGTCGAAAACTTTTTAAAACTTACTAACCACCTAGTATTCCAAAATCTAGTGCCGATTTTAACTTTTTGATTAAACAAAATAGTACACGCGGAATTAAAATATAAACCATTCACACAACTGAATGAAAATAAACTGAATCATAATTACACAACTTGCCGAATAAATCTCCGGCCCCAAAAAATAATCCAATACAAATATTCAACACCTGAATAAATTACACCTGAAAACTGTACCGAGAAGTCTGGGCAACAAGCCCTAAATGAAACTGAAACTGATACAAGATTCCTACTATAGGAATGAATGAATGATGCGTCTAATCCAAACTCCTGCTAGCATCCACATATGCCGCAGCTCCGTGTCCCTGGAATAGAATATCAATCCTGGCGTCCCTGTGGCTGGACACCTAAAAGGTTTTGAATTTTAATTATTTCACAATTAACTTAATTAATTCCTCTTAAATAGTAGCATATAACTGTGTCACAAGTTATATAAAGAAAGTACATCACACACTGTATTATTACCCTTATATAATATTTACTACCATTATATACGTACCTTTGCCACAAATTCCACACATATAACATACGTATATCCATCCTTTCGAGTATACCCTCGCCGGATGATTCCCTCTAAAATGCTATCTCACTAGGTGTGCTCACAAAGCCTAGTTCCCCAAGTTGGAATCGCTCAACAACTTGGTCCAAAATACAAATGTAGTGGAGGCAGTCATATTCCTTCCCAGAAAGTGAGATAAATCCCTCACCCATATATACCGGACGCTATGACCTGGGGATATACTCACCCTACTCCTCAAGCTAGGGGATTCACCCACATCGCGCAACCTCCCTTGATAGCACTAGAGTATATAAATTTGATAAATATCTACTCACTGATATTTACTATCATACACAATATATACACGTATATATATACTATCACTACACCGTATATATATAATATAAACCCGACTTTACCGTGTACCCAAAAATCCCGTACACTGCCTGTAAATTAAATATCACACACAATGTACACACAATGTACACACGTATATATATATACTATCACTATACCGTATATATATATATATATATATATATATATATATATATATATATATATATATATATATATATATATATATATATATATATATATATATAACATAAACTCCGGCTTTATCGTGTACTCAAAATCCCGTACACTGCCTGTAATTTCCTGAGTCTGTGGCCCGACTCAACATAATAAATTTCCTCACTTAATAATTTATCACCATCCCGAGTCTATGGTCCGACTCTAATATAATTAATTCCCGCCTCAGTTAATATAATACTTCTCCCGAGTCTATGGCCCGACTCTAATTAAATTAATTAACACCCCCATTAATTTAATACCTCCCCGAGTCTATCGTCCGACTCTAATTAAATCAATTAACACACATATTAATTTAATACCTCCCCGAGTCTATCGACCGACTCTAATTAAATTAATTAACATACATATTAGTTTAATACTCTCCCGAGTCTAAAATCCGACTCTAATTAAATTAATTATCACACCTATTAATTTAATTCTACCCGAGTCTACAATCTGACTTTAATTAAATTAATTATCACACCTATTAATTTAATTCTACCCAAGTCTACAATCCGACTCCAATTAAATTAATTATTATCATCCTTATTAATTTAATAACTTTGGTGTCACACAACCATTTTCCTCGGACTCTCTCACTTGGCCCATACCTTAATATTTTCCGAGTCTATATTCTGACTCCAAATTAATTACCCTCTCTCAATAATTAATTTAATACTTTGGTTTCACTTAACCAACATACTCGGAATCGTTCACTTGGTCCATTTTACATCTCAAAATTTCATTCTCACATATTTGCCCACAATGTGTCACACATTCATCTCCATAATTTCCCCAATTATATTTACCTATAATTATTAGCATACTCGGACTCGCCCACTTGGTCCATAATTAAATATTTCACCTAAATTCCTTTAATAATGTAGTTCCACCCAACTACAATACCCGAATATTATTCCTCGGCCCAATATCAATAATTATGAATTATTTCTCCAAATTCGTTCATCTCATGTCATACCGTTCACACCCTCCTAAACCCAATTATATCACCCTATAATTGTTAAGGAAATATGTGTCCATATGAATTTATCACTAAATAAAATCAAGGGATTAAATATTAAATAAAATCCTCTTAATAAACAAACTGGCCGAACTGTCAAGTTCCTGTGACCGTCGATCGATCGATGGCCCCCGATCGATCGATCGATCATCCCTGGGCAGCTCTTCTTCCCCACTGCATTACCCCATTAACGAAAATTCAAGGTTTGTAAACCTTAATTTCAACCCCTGATCAAGTCATCCCATCACATAAACATATGAAGTTTGATCCTATACATCATATACACCCTCTAGTATATAAATTTCTCAACTTATCTCACAATTTTCGAAATGGGTTTTCCATTAAAATTCATCAATCTTGTTCTACAAACCAAATTCCAAATCCAGATTTTCCCCAATTTATATTCTGAATTCATATTCCACTTAAACATCTATACTCAGATATGTTCAACATAGCAATTTATACTATGAATCTCATTCAATAGTTTCATGAACAAAAACCCCATTTTGTACCCATTTATCCCCAAAACGAATTTTGATTTACACATCACTATGATATGAATTGATTATCATCAATTTAGAAATCGCAGCAGTTAACCACTTGCCTGTAAGTGTTCGTAGTGTCTGATCCGTTGTTGATGTCCCTTAATTTGGTTCCAATAACCTTCAATTTTCTATTGATTTGCTTTCCCCTAAATCCCCTCTCAAACCCTAGGTTTAGAGTTATGTTGGCTGCCATTCCTTAATCTCCCGGCTAGGTTAAAAACCCTTAATCCCGTTTTTCACCTAATGGGCTTAATTAAAGCGGCCCAACTCACCCCGTGTGGGCCCGACTATGCCCAAAATTACCCCGAGACCCAATTACTACCCCCCGGTACTCTTTTCTGACTATCTCGACCCATCCGGACTCAACTGCGCACTCAGAATTGGCATCCGAATTAATTTATAAAATTCCTTATCTCACACCCAATTTAGTCTATACCGACTCTCGGCTGGGATAAGTGTATACCTCGTCATTAATACTCGAAATGACGTAATTAAATTATTACTATTCACTTAGAAAATAAATTTCCCAAACATTAACCATTCACTCCCCGATTAATATTTAAATATATATATATATATATATATATATATATATATATATATATATATATATATATATTGCCATAATTAATTCAATTAAAATTACAACACACAAGTAATTTAAAATTCCCGAATTAATTAAATATTAAATATACAGAAATACGGGGTGTTACATACTTCCCCCCTTACAAAGGAATTTCTTCCTCGAAATTAAGATGGGCATAATGTTCCAAGCCTCGCATATTACTCTCTAGTCATGTGCCTCTAAGCTTGCTATATCTATCCGATCCGCTTCTAACCATACATTACACAAGTATGCATTTAAACTTAACCAGGGCGCCCATACACCTTATACCCGTGCTTAACCGCATAAAATTTTGCGTTAATTAACCCGGGTGCCCATACACCCTATGCCCGCGCTCTACCGGACGAAAGTTACCCGACTATGCTAGTCGTAACCCGTAATATAACTTCGAACCCGTAGTCATATTACATATACATACATACATATATATCTAAAGCTCGGGTACCCAACCCATGTGCTAACGTCCAAACATCTCCCCATAAATACTTGTCTCTCAACACAAAAGTATATACGCTTACCCTTATGCTACTAAAGACAACATAAAATACCGCACCCTTACTACCACTAGTCCTTGCGCAAAATAAACCCCGAGCTATCTCTCTTTGCTCGACAATCAATTTAACCACCCTGATTTCAGTAAACATCCCCACTTACCGGGATAAAATGTGAGAACACAAAACCTCACTATGTGCTATCGCACCACGCAGTACAACATATATATCCCCTTATATACAGGCTATACGCCCTCTCCGGTGATACCTAGTACCAACCCTACCCTGGTGTCGCGAACACCAAATTTTTACACCACTATCCGCAATAGTTAAATTTCATCGCTATCCAGTCGATGTTTAAAAAGTATTATCAACTCTACTCCCATAATTCTTGAAAGTAGTAATTCCTCGCATAATTCAACCGATCACTTAGTGTACGCCTCCACTCTCCAGTGAAGAGCACTAAGGAATTCCGCTACCCTACGGAAAGTTTATCCACATACTATGGATGCTACCGCCAACGCACCCACTAAGTTCGACTCACCTGTGAACTCTAGTGAAAAATAAGTCTTATATTATGACATCCTCTTTGTCACTCAAAAATATACCCCATGTCCCTAGGGTAAAAATAATTACCTCTATACTCCAGCTGCAATGGCTGGTTCTCGGGTTCTGGAGCATCTTTTCCCTGCCCGACTGTGCCCATGACTTGCTTTAGTGGTTATACATCCAGGACCTCATCTTGTAGTTAACCCCTGCCTTGCTTAAGACAAAGTCCCTTCATGTGTATCGTTCTCCCCATAAACGAAACACCTTCTGATACATTCACCCTACCCCTGGTCCTTTCCATGCTGACCTTGTTGGAATTTCTGGCCATCCTTCCGATAGCCTCCAGTTCTAGATCGTTTGGCATGATTTCCCTGCCGGTAATTCTGCCCTTGATCTCCCCCAGTCTGCTGCTGGGATACCCTACTGGTATCGTTCCCTTCTGCCTTATCCGATCGGCTAATCCCCACTCCCCTCCCGCTTCCTTTCGCGACGAAACGATATTCCCGACAGTGCCGGAGTGTTGCATTAATGGCATCAGTATAATCTACTAATGCAGAATTATCAATTAAATGTCGTATGATTCTCCAGACTAACCCATCCATAAACTTTTCTTTCTTTCTCTTTTCCTTGCTTACCTCATCCGGTACAAAATTTTGCCAACGAGTAAATTCTTCCTCGTAATCGGCCACTTAACGGTCCCCTTTGAGTCACCTCACAAAATTTTCTCCTCGTTTCGGTCTCAACCGCTGGAGGAAAAATACTTGTGGTCGAACCGCACCCAAAGTGTGTCCCTTTCCTCAACTGTGGTGATCGACTCCCACCACTGTAGCGCCGCTCCCACTAACTAAAAGTGGTTAGCATTTACTTTTGCACCCCATCGCAATCTCCCATGCGTAGGTGGCGCTGGATACTTCTCTTCCTTGACACGCTAGTACTACACCTGAACCCCCTCGCAACTCTGGTGGGTTCCCACTAAAAATAAACTCTCATTCTTATTTCCACCCCGACGACCCCGCATGAGTCTGAACATCCGACGCCACTAACACTTATGGCTGATCCCGTGGAATGTACCCTGCCGTTGTGATCACCGTTGCTCCAACTGCCTGTGCTACTAATTCAGTTACCTGTGCTGCCAAAATTATCTTTGGCAGTTGCTGCCGTAACTCTTGCTCCTGACGAGCCTCCCTCGTCTCATCTCCCCTTGCTGCCCTAGCTGCTCTCTCTCCTGGGCGTCATCTGGAATGAGAACTGAATTGGTATGAGTTCACTCTCAAATATAAATTTCGCAGAAGAACGTATAAGCGTATACATATGAGAATACAACAATCATATAATAGGGCTCTATATCAAAGATTGCCAAGCTAAAACGTGAAAAGATGCACAGATCCGAAGGACACTAGAACCCGATGCTCCGATACCATCTATGACAACCCGCCTAATAAGATACCGGGTGATTAGTCCTATACCAAATTAAAACAGGAATCCCAGTTGGATCATCCTTAGCATCACTGTCAAAAACTTTTTAAAACTTACTAACCACCTAGTATTCCAAAAGCTAGAGCCAATTTTAACTTTTTTATTAAACAAAATAGTACATGCAGAATTAAAATATAAACCATTCACACAACTGAATGAAAATAAACTGAATCATAATTACACAACTTGCCGAATAAATCACCGGCCCCAAAAAATAATCCAATACAAATATTCAACACCTGAATAAATTACACCTGAAAACTGTACCGAGAAGTCTGGGCAACAAGCCCTAAATGAAACTGAAACTGATACAAGATTCCTACTCTAGGAATGAATGAATGATGCGTCTAATCCAAACTCCCGCTAGCATCCACATATGCCGCAGCTCCATGTCCCTGGAATAGAATATCAATCCTGGCGTCCCTGTGGCTGGACACCTAAAAGGTTTTGAAAATAGTTTTATAGCAAGGGTTAGAACCCAAAACATTTTGAAAATATTTAGCAAGTGAATTAACTGCAGTAATTTAAAATGCATGAATGCGCTTCATATTTAAGTTAGTGTTGCACTCCCTTGTGGACATTCTCACCCCTCCACTATTGTGCACACCTACCAGTTACCTTAACCCTACCTAGTTGTACTACCCCTTCCAACTAATCCTGGTATAACCTTCCCTTGCCATACTACTCTAATCCGAGTATAACGATTTCCTGAATTCTAAGTTATTTCACAATTAACTTAATTAATTCCTCTTAAATAGTAGCATATAACCGTGTCATAAGTTATATAAAGAAAGTACATCACACACTGTATTATTACCCGTATATAATATTTACTACCATTATATACGTACCTTTGCCACAAAATCCACATATATAACATACGTATATCCATCCCTTCGAGTATACCCTCGCCGGATGATTCCCTCTAAAATGCTATCTCACTAGGTGTGCTCACAAAGCCTAGTTCCCCAAGTTGGAATCGCTCACCAACTTGGTCCAAAATACAAACGTAGTGGAGGCGGTCATATTCCTTCCCTGAAAGTGAGATAAATCCCTCACCCATATATACCGGACGCTATGACCTGGGGATATACTCACCCTACTCCTCAAGCTAGGGGATTCACCCACATCGCGCAACCTCCCTTGATAGCACTAGAGTATATAAATTCGATAAATATCTACTCACTGATATTTAATATCATACACAATATATACACGTATATATATACTATCACTACACCGTATATATATAATATAAACCCGGCTTTACCGTGTACCCAAAAATCCTGTACACTGCCTGTAAATTAAATATCACACACAATGTACACACGTATATATATATATATATATATATATATATATATATATATATATAACATAAACTCCGGCTTTACCGTGTACTCAAAATCCCGTACACTGCCTGTAATTTCCTGAGTCTGTGGCCCGACTCAACATAATAAATTTCCTCACTTAATAATTTATCACCATCCCGAGTCTATGGTCCGACTCTAATATAATTAATTCTCTCCTCAGTTAGAAATAATACTTCCCCCGAGTCTATGGCCTGACTCTAATTAAATTAATTAACGCCCCCATTAATTTAATACCTCCCCGAGTCTATCGTCCGACTCTAATTAAATTAATTAACACACATATTAATTTAATACCTCCCCGAGTCTATCGACCGACTCTAATTAAATTAATTAACATACATATTAGTTTAATACTCTCCCGAGTCTAAAATCCGACTCTAATTAAATTAATTATCACACCTATTAATTTAATTCTACCCAAGTCTACAATCCGACTCCAATTAAATTAATTATTATCACCCTTATTAATTTAATAACTTTGGTGTCACACAACCATTATCCACGGACTCGCTCACTTGGCCCATACCTTAATATTTTCCGAGTCTATATTTTGACTCCAAATTAATTGCCCTCTCTCAATAATTAATTTAATACTTTGATTTCACTTAACCAACATACCCGGACTCGTTCACTTGGTCCATTTTACATCTCAAAATTTCATTCTCACATATTCGCCCACAATGTGTCACACATTCATCTCCATAATTTCCCCAATTATATTTACCTATAATTATTAGCATACTAGGACTCGCCCACTTGGTCCATAATTAAATATTTCACCTAAATTCCTTTAATAATGTAGTGCCACCCAACTACAATACCCGAATATTATTCCTCGGCCCAATATCAATAATTATGAATTATTTCTCCAAATTCGTTCATCTCATGTCATACCGTTCACACCCTCCTAAACCCAATTATATCACCCTATAATTGTTAAGGAAATATGTGTCCATATGAATTTATCACTAAATAAAATCAAGGGATTAAATATTAAATAAAATCCTCTTAATAAACAAACTGGCCGAACTGTCAAGTTCCTGTGACCGTCGATCGATTGATGGCCCCCGATCGATCGATCGATCATCCCTGGGCAGCTCTTCTTCCCCACTGCATTACTCCATTAACGAAAATTCACGGTTTGTAAACCTTAATTTCAACCCCTGATTAAGTCATCCCATCACATAAACATATGAACTTTGATCCTATACATCATATACACCCTCTAGTATATAAATTTCTCAACTTATCTCACAATTTTCGAAATGGGTTTTCCATTAAAATTCATCAATCTTGTTCTACAAAACAAATTCCAAATCCAGATTTTCCCCAATTTATATTCTGAATTCATATTCCAATTAAACATCTATACTCAGATATGTTCAACACAACAATTTATACTATAAATCTCGTTCAATAGTTTCATGAACAAAAACCCCATTTTGTACCCATTTATCCCCAAAACGAATTTTGGTTTACACATCACTATGATATGAATTGATTATCATCAATTTAGAAATCGCAGCAGTTAACCACTTGCCTGTAAGTGTTCGTAGTGTATGATCCGTTGTTGATGTCCCTTAATTTGGCTCCAATAACCTCCAATTTGCTCTTGATTTGCTTTCCCCCAAATCCCCTCTCAAACCCTAGGTTTATAGTTATGTTGGCTGCCATTCCTTAATCTCCCAACTAGGTTAAAAACCCTTAATCCCGTTTTTCACCTAATGGGCTTAATTAAAGTCGCCCAACTCACCCCGTGTGGGCCCGACTATGCCCAAAATTACCCCGAGACCCAATTACTACCCCCCGGTACTCTTTTCTGACTATCTCGACCCATCCGGACTCAACTGCGCACTCAGAATTAGCATCCGAATTCATTTATAAAAATCCTTATCTTACACCCAATTTAGTCTATACCGACTCCCGGCTAGGATAAGTGTATACCTCGTCATTAATACTCGAAATGACGTAATTAAATTATTACTATTCACTTAGCAAATAAATTTCCCAAACATTAACCATTCACTCCCCGATTAATATTTAAATATATATATATATATATATATATATATATATATTTTTTTTTTCCCCATAATTAATTCAATTAAAATTACAACACACAAGTAATTTAAAATTCCCGAATTAATTAAATATTAAATGTACAAAAATACGGGGTGTTGAAATAGCGTTGCTAAAGCCGTTTATTGAAAATAAACTATTTAAGCAACTCCGAAAAGTTTGTTGAAGAAACTCTTTACTTAAATCAAACTGATTTTGAACACAAGATGTGTTAACAAAATTATGTACGAGATTATGACAAGATTTGATAACAAGTTTTAGTAAACAGTTTAAAATATTTTAAACTCAGCACACATCAGAATGGGATGAGAAGATGTAGAAATATCAATACTCAGGATTTTTAACGTGGTAAAACCTCACCCTTGAGGAAACATCCACGACTCCCTCTACGGAGTAACACAAAAAATTCACTAAAACAAATATGCGAGTTACAATCTATTTAACTAACATGCACACAATAACAAATCTATACAAGTTCAGGATTGTACCCTCTGGCGTCCTTAAACTTTTCTGCAGATCTTGATTGTTGATGTAGTCTTCTCAGTTTGTCAACTCTTCCTTTGTTTCAGCACGTTACGTCGACTTATGTTCACCAAATCTTATATCCAACACTTTCAGTGTATGTAGTGTGTTAAGTGTTTGTGAAAAGTGTTCTATAACACATGCATGAACTCACACACACTTAGATTTACAAACAGTCCTATACAAATTACATATAAAGTCTATATGCAGTGAGTTTGTTATTTCTCTTTCTTACAAAACCAAAAACCTTTTTACCTTTCAAAATAACCCAGATTCCACGGAGATCTTGCTTAAGAAATCGGTCAAGACCTTTATCAATCTCTTTTGAAAATATTTAGGAGATTGAAAACCCTCCAAGTGCGAATCCAACTAGGTCAGGTTAAGTTTTGTAAAAACAGAAACTATAAAACATTTATTGTTGATTCTGAAGTAATAAAATGTTTTAACAGAAAACAATCAACAACGTACTTCTCAAGATGAGAAGTAAAATGCAACTAAGTGTATTATGACATGAAAAACTTCAGATCTATGATTTCTATTGAATCAGAAACAAGATCTGAGTAGGTGTCTAAGTTGGAAATAAGATTTTATGAACACAAGGTTACAGCAACCCAAGATCACTCAACTCGAACTCTCATAAACTCAAGAAACACTAAAGATGGTGTTTATTTGGTTATGGTGTTTTGGAGAGGTAAGTGGTTTAGGTTGGAGAAGTTTTAGACGAAGTTAGGGTTTCTAACTTGACTCTCTGGTTTCTCTCTCTCTCTCTTCTCTTTCTTCTCTCTCTCTCTCTATTCTTTCTCTGAGAATTTTCAAAGTGGCAAAAGCTTTCGAAGGCTGAGATGAGAGTCCTTTAAATAGCAAGAGGAGAAGGTTCCAGACTATGGTTAAAAAACAACGGCTGAGATTGAGTCAAGCTTCTTTGACTTCAATCCAAGGGCTCACAACAGGCGGTGGATTAAACAGGCTGTGATTGGCTTAGGGGATTACACGGGGATTCACCAAAACAACATGCAGGCCATCGATAACATTTGATCCAAGGGCTGATAACATTCTCAACTAATGTATCTGTAAAGAAACACAAGCCAGGCCAATCAGGGAGCAATAAGTGTTGGCCATAGAACGAATACAAACGCGCGTCCAAAACTAATTACAAAGCCAACCCTGGAGTCTCTGGCGCTTTTGGTTTCTACCCAGAGTAACTTAAGGCCAAAAATCACAACAAAACATATTTAGATATTAACCCCAAAACTTTTTAAATCAAGTTTTAGTTTAATAAAACCTTAATTAAAAGATGTTTAAAATTCCCAAAAAATTAATAAAAATCAAATTGAGGGATTTAAACACACTCACCACATTAATACACATAAAGGTGCAATATGAAATGCAAAAGTTAAGTTCTAAGTGTGTGTGTGATGGCTATAGTCTCAGGATCATTACAAGATGAATAAGAGAAGAAGCAAAAAAATCTCTGAGGCTCTTTGGTTTCTAGGATGGACACAATTTTGTCATAATTTCCAAACTAGATGAGCTCTTATACAGTCTAGACTCAAATGAGTCAAAAGTATAAGGGCTTCAATCTCCCCCTTTGGAAATATGAGACAAAATCTCCTTTGAGTCATCTAGAACTCGTAGGGCGACAAAAAATAAGAAAAACCTATTCCTATAAAAGTTCTATCTACCCAAATCCTAGAAAGCAAAAATTACATAACTCAACTATATACAGTTTCACATCCTATTATTACAATAGAGAATGACTGTACAAGAAGAATACCTGCAAAGAATTACTAAGATCAAGCTGTTAAGTATATGCAGAGATAGACTCAAATTTCTCCCCCATTTTGTCTCAAATGGACAAAGGGAAGGAACTTGGAAAATATAACAGGTATTTACTCGATACAAACCATACCAATAGATTTACGTAAAGAAATGAATCTATTATAATCAAGAGGTTTGGTAAATAAATCTGCAAGTTGTAGATCAGTAGGAAGATAATTGATTTCTAATTCCTTGGTTTCAACTAATTCACGAATAAAGTGATGTCTTATTTTAAGGTGCTTAGTTCGCGAGTGTTGAACCGGGTTCTTAGAAATATTAATCGCGCTTTGATTATCACAATAGAGATGAAGTGTGGGTTCTAGAATACCATAATCACTTAGCATTTGTTTAAGCCACAATAATTGGGCACAACAGCTACCAGCGGCTATGTATTCAGATTCAGCAGTCGAGAGAGATGTGCAGTTCTGTTTTTTACTACTCCATCCTACCAAGTTATTACCAATATAACAACATGCGTCTGAAGTGCTTTTACTATCATCAGTACATCCAGCCCAATCAGCATCAGTGTACCCAATAATAGTGCTCGGTGTGTCATTCGTGTACCAAATTCCTAAATTTAGAGTGCCTTTAACATATTTAATTATCCGTTTAACAGAGTTTAAATGGCTCTCTTTGGGGTTGTTTTGATAGCGCGCACAAACACACACATCATACATGATATCAGGACGCGAGGCAGTCAGATAGAGTAATGTGCCAATCATACTACGATATAAAGTAGGATCTACAGATTTTCCATTTTCATCTTTTGACAATTTTTCTGTAGTACTCATAGGCGTTTTAGCACTTTTAGCACTCTCGAGGCCAAATTTCTTAACTATCTCTAATGCGTACTTAGTCTGCGAAAGAAACAATCCATCTGGTTGTTGTTTGACTTGGAGACCTAGGAAGAACTGTAACTCCCCCATAAGGGACATATGAAATTCCTTACTCATAATTTCAGCAAAAGATTTTACTTCTGAGGTAGAAGTGGATCCAAATATGATATCGTCTACATAGACTTGAGCGATAGTAATGTGTTTGTCAAAATGTTTGACAAATAAGGTTTGGTCATTTCCACCTATTTTGAAACCTTTATCCAGTAGAAAACTGGACAGGCGCTCATACCAAGCTCTAGGAGCTTGCTTAAGACCATATAAAGCCTTTTTCAACCGAAATACATGATTAGGATAATTAGGGTCAATGAACCCTTTAGGTTGTTCTACATAGGTTTCCTCGGCAAGTATTCCATTAAGTGTGACACCCCGACTAAATAAATACCGGGTAGCTACTCCTTTATTAAATTAATTCAAAATGCCAAGTTGGCTCAGTTAATAGCATCACTGTCGAAAACATTTTAAAGATTTCTAACCACCTAGTATTTAAAAAGTAAGTTGCCAAATTTTAATTTAAGTCTGATTAACATGCAACAAGTGTAATGAAGAAATAAATATCACCATTCATCATACTGAAGTAAAACGAATAATCATCACATAGTGTAAATAAAGTCTGGAGGAAAACTCCTCACTACAATCCCGTAACTGAAATGAATAACCGAATACTGAAATAATACATGCTAAAGTCTGAAAACTGAAATGTAAAAGATGTCTAATAGAAATGGGCAACATGCCCTACAACTGATAGATAGTGACTCTGGAATCCAAAAGATGGAAGCGTCTATAAGCAAAGTCCCTGTAGCTTCCACAAGCAGCTACAGCTCGTCACCTGAATGAGTATCCTATGCTTGGTGTCCTTGTGGCTGGGCACCTAAAATGGTTTTACAAAGAAAAATAGATTTGAAAAGCAAACGGTTCAGAGCCCGAATGTGGAGTTATATTTTAAAAACCTGCAAGTGCTTTAAGAACATTTAAAACATTAAATGCAAAGTACATGTTAGGACGTGCACTCACATTATATTCTCACCTCTCGTCTAACTGTGCACTCCTAACGCAAGTACCCATCTATAACGACCCATACCACTAGCTAAGTGACAACATATCTAGCTAGACTGCCAAAGGTCCTACCCATATTACTCGGTTCCATTAACATAATAACACTCGTAATTAAATAGGGGTTTAACGTAAACTCAGATACTCAATATGCAATATATATAACTATCAGTTAACTCGTTATATTTCTCGAAACAACACCGTAATATTTTTACAACATTAACATGAGGATTCCCATTAATTAAATGTATATTATTCACATCATAAATATACAATACAAGCACCCCGAGAACTAAGCTGCGGTGCACACATACTCTGCTATCCATCCCGGTACATCACGTACATAAGGATCACACATTCCGAATCTCTCAGGAATAGTTCAGATAACACAAATCACAAATAGTGGAGGCGAACACAGTCACATCACATGGGTCACGTACATACCTACGCTCCCACGATCAGCGGACTTATTAACATCCCAATAAGTCTTTCTCTGACCTATGTTCATCGAGGTACCAGTCTATATCCCCCCCGTAGGCACACAAGGATTAGAGGGTCCTAAGCGAACGCAACCTCCCGTGATAGCAAGTATGGTAGGTATGTCATACACACAATTCATATACCAATACTAAGTAAACACACGTCTTAGTAATACCGTATTTTAATCGTAGTACATATCGCATTCTCATACTAACTATAATTATCACAATTTATACTACTCCGGTTTATAATCATACGCGCCATAATTTTCTCACGTCGTAATATACACTCACATCTCAACCCCAAACGGTTCATTCTAATTTAACTCACTTGTATATAATTTCCTTCTCATAAATACCCAAATGTCCCAAACCTATCACTACATCATCATTGGAAGGTTAACTATATCCTCGAACAAGTTTACGGGACTCCAAAATTCAAAACAGTTCAAAATAGCCCAAACTGTCAGCTCGTTAGAAGTCTCATTCGAACGAGTGTTCGAACGAGTTTGGGCTGTCAGCTCGTTAGAAGTCTCGTTCGAACGAGACTGTTGAAACGAGATTCCAGTTCGTTCGAACGAACTGCACCTTCTAACGATATCTCGTTCGAACGAAACTACCCTTCGTTAGAAGAGACTGGTCAACTCGTTAGAAGCTCGTTCGAACGAGCTCGTTCGAACGACCTGGGGACTGCTTCTAACGACTGGCCAGTTTCGGCCCAGATTTTTCCAAATACGTTTTTCACCATTTTTACTCCTCAAATCACCTCTAAAATTTATCCCAACGATTGTTTTAAAGTCTCTAAACAATCCTAAACATAATATAACCACATCCTATCACATTTTTATGGATTAATTCACCCTAATCATCAATCAATTTACAAATACTTAAACTTTTCCCCAATTCATTCATGTACATGAACCCTAGAATTTGGAACCCTCAATTCATCAAATTTAATCCGTTTTTCTTTCACCCAATCATGTATTAACATCAGATTAATCGTCTCCAAACTATTCTACATGCAATTTATCCTCAATATTCAGAACCTAAGTCCAATTAATCATGGGTTTTCATTCATCTTCCAATAACAATTATAAATCTTCAATTTTCTAACATGGAAAGAACATTTGCTGAAATTAAACATAATTAAACCACTTGCCTTGTTTGTTTCCGGATTTGGTGCTGATTTGGTGAAGAATCTCTGTAGAGTTTTCTCTCTTTCTCTCCTTCTCCAAGCTCCTTCTCCAATGGTGGCTTAAGGTGGCTAGGGTTTGTTTTGGGGAAAGTTGTAAACCTAAAGATAACCTCTGTAGCTTAATGGTTTAATATGGGATGGTTAGTGGGATTTGTGGGTTTAATCCACATCAGATTTACATCTCAAATTTTCGTCACTTTTAATTCCTAAAAAAGTAAAATTACCAAAATACCCTTTAAGTTGCCGGTATGGCCTAAAAATACTCCGGGACCCAAACTATACCCCCGGCTAGTGTTTTCTGACTATCTCGACCCTTCCGGACGCGTTGGCGCACTCAAAATGACCATACGGATTATAGATTTTAATTTCACTTTTATTATCAAAATATTATACCGTGACGCGGCGGTCCCACGCGTCTCAATAAAATTTCTAAAATGCCGTATATCAATCTCACGACAAATTTTATAATACCAAGTTCATATATAATCATATATGCACATAATCAAATACCAACTCGCATCTCGTAAGTATTTATAACCCGGATTAATTTCCAATTAATACGCATTTAATTAATTAATCCCCAAAAATAAATATAGCCAAAAGTACGGGGTATTACATTAAGGAACACAGATTTAACATCCATTTGATATAATGTAAAATACATGTGACAAGCTATAGCAAGAAGCAGACGAACTGATTCTAAACGAGTAACAGGATCAAACATCTCGTTAAAATCAATTCCTTCTATTTGGGAATAACCTTGAGCAACTAGTCTAGCTTTATTTCTAATTATCATCCCATTTTCATCAGTTTTATTTTTGAAAATCCAACGAGTACCAATAACCTTTTTGTGATCAGGACGTGGAACAAGATACCATACATCATGAATGACAAATTGTAAAAGTTCATCCTGCATTGCAGAATTCCAGTGAGAGTCATTCAATGCCTCATTTACATTCTTTGGTTCCACAAGAGAAACAAAGCATGCATAAAGTGCATAATTTCTAAGTTGGGATCTTGTACGTACAGGCTCACTAGGGTTACCAACTATGTTGTTTATGGGATGATCTTTAGAAACCCAGTTAGGTACTTCAGGTGACTCAATAGGTAATGAATTATCTATTTCAGAAGAGTCATTTTTTAAAATATTTGAAGATTCTTCTTCAATAGTTAATTCACTAGTCTTGCTTTCTATAGTAGTGTCACTAACAATTACATTTATGGATTCCATTAAGGTTTTAGTGCGAAGATTATACACCCGATAAGCTCTACTGTTAGGTGAATATCCTAAGAATATGGCTTTATCTCCCCTGCTCTCAAATTTAGATAAGTGTTCCCTATCTTTGCACACATAGCAGGTACTACCAAAGGTTCTAAGGTACTTAAGATTAGGCTTTTTATTGTACCAAAGTTCATAAGGAGTTTGTTTAGAATTCTTTCTAAGATAGACCCTATTAATAAGATGGCATGCTGTACGAATAGATTCTACCCAAAAATACTTAGGTAAGTTCTTGGCATGGAGCATGACACGTGCCATCTCTTGAAGGGTTCGATTCTTTCTCTCAGCTATACCATTTTGTTGAGGGGTCTTAGGAGCACTGAACTCATGTTTGTAACCATTATAGTCACAATATTCTATAATACCAGTGTCTTTGAATTCACCACCTCTATCACTTCGGATTCTATTTACTTGAGTGTCTTTCTCATTTTCAATTCGTAAAAGAATCTTTAAAAAAGTTTGAAAAGTATCGGATTTCTGTTTTAAGAAAGCTACCCAAGTGAATCTGGTGAAGTCATCAACCATAACTAGAATATAACTGTGTCCACAGAGACTAACAGTTTGAGAAGGACCCATTAGGTCCATATGGATGAGTTCTAAGGGATTAGAGGTAAGGATATCTTTAACCCTTTTATGAGGTGCTTTAACAATTTTTCCTTCTTGACAGGGACCACAGACAATGTTATGAATAGGTTTAATTTTTGGTATTCCTCTAACTATTTGTTGAGAGGACAATTTACTCAAATTTTTGTAATTAATGTGACCCATTCTGTTATGCCATATCTCATTGTCATCCATTCTGGCAACATTACAGATTTCAGAACTAGTCATGACAGTATAACAATTGTCAGGAGTCCTGAATCCTGTAATTACGCATTCTCCCTTTTCATTTAAAATCTTGCAATTGTTCTTTGAAAAGGTAACAGTATGGTTTGAGTCACAAAGTTGCGATATGCTAAGTAAATTAGCCTTAAGACCTTTAACTAAGAGAACATTTTCAAGAACAGGAAGTCCTTTTTCTTTAAGAGTTCCTTTGCCTATGATCTGGGATGATACTCCATCACCAAAAACAACTTTTCCACCATCAAAGTGGGTTTTATTTAAAAGTTTTGTATCATCACCTGTCATATGCTTGGAACATCCAGAATCCAAATACCAACCAGAAGATGTAAGTTCAGCTTTTAAGGCAGAAATAACAATATTACACTTCATCTGGGGTACTAGATCATCTTTTCTAACCCAAATTGCTCTAGTTTTCTGTTTGCGCTTGTTTGTTCTCATTTGATAAAATTTGCGAGCATTAGATTTTTGTTGAAAAACATTTTGCGCATGCTTTTGAGTAAATTTAAACACCTGAGCATTTGATTTAGAAAAGTTTCTGGGATTCCTTCTAGTAAATGTCCTTTTAGGTTTAGTCTTTCTATTCCTATAGTTGGAGTTTTTGTCTGGTGGCCTGAAAAGGAGATAATTGTTACGACTCCTCCTAGAATAGTTAAAGTTTTGATACATGGAAGTATTGTAGATAGGCTTAATCAGTCTCCTAGCATATCAATCATCGAAAGAATGTCCGTATATATCACAATAGGAGCAATAAAGATTGCTCAGAATGGGGTTTACCTTAGGAAAGTCTCTAAACAAAGGTTTTGAGAAATTTTGATGCTGAATTTTATTCCTAGGTAGCACAGGTTTGAAAGCAGGTTCACTTTTCCTAATTGGGGGGCAGACATATTTTTCTTTTGGTAAACTTTCATGCTTAGAGCAACTTGCATCTCCAGTGTTAGTGTTTTGATGATCAAACTCAGTTTTTAGTGAATGAAAGTCTGGACATGTTTCAATAGGTCTTTTGCCTCCTGACACAAATTTGATAGGTTCAACATGTTTTGTTTGTGTCTTCAACTTGGGGCAAAACCCTATAACAGTTCTATCATCAGAATTGGTTTTAGATTCAGCAACAAATCCATCAAAACAGTTTGAATTATTTTCAAATTTTGTAAATTTTTTGAAAACAGTTGCTGTCTTTTCTTTGGTTTGTTCCAATTCTAATAATGTCCCCTTGTATTTTTTCTCCAGAATTTCATTAGCTTCAGTCAAAGTTTTTAGTTTTTCATCAAACACTTTGATTTCACTTTCATGAGACATGCATTGAGTAGTATACTCTTCAGAATTCAGTTTTACCATCAGGGTTAGATCCTCTAGCTTTTTGGTAAGATCTTTCACAATCTTTTCTAGTCTAGTGCTTTTCTTTAGAGTTTTAGAATATAGAGTGTGTATATCTGGGAGATCTTCATTGTCTGAGTCACTAAGTGAGGTGTGTGAAGTGACCCCTAAGGTTTCATTTCTTAAACTCACGCACCCATTGACATCAGCAGTATCGATTCCCCTTTGACTCACACACCCCGAGGAATAAGTATTAATGTTCTCAGTAAGTAAAGCATCTAAACCAGTTAAAGTATGATTCAAAGCAACAGAGCTAGAATTACTAGACTCATCCTCACTATCAAGCACAGGCATATCATCATTATATATGATTTTGGCAAAGAAGGATAAACAAGGATCAAAACCATCAGATGTCTCAGGTTCCTCATTTTCAGAGTCACTTGAGTCATCCCATGTTTTGCAGATGTTGGATCTAGAGTGTTTGTTTTGGGTATTTAAATTAACTCTACAGTCTTGAGCAATGTGTCCTAGTTTACCACATCTATAGCATTCAGTCTTCTTGAGGTCTCTGTGAGGTCTTGTGTTGTCCTTGTTCTGTTTGTCATTAGGTTTCTCATGGGACTTGTGATTTGAAGGAATTGAATAATTAGACTTGCCCTGTCTATTTGCAATACTGTTTCTAAATTTAACAATTTTCTTAAATTGTTTTGACATTAGGGCAATCTGATTATCTAGACTTTCTAAGTCACAGTCCTCATCAGAATCATTACTAGGAGTGTTTAACTCAGGCTTAATCATCTTAGAAGTAAAGCTAAGATTGGAATTGATATGTTTCCTATGAGTGTGGGTCAATTGTTTCTTAAACTCTAATTCCATTTCCATAGTTCTTAATTTACTACTGAGTAATTCCGGAGTGAGATTTATATCACACATTTCCTCAATAGCATATCTTTTATTGTCAAATTTCTGTGGTAATGATCTCAGAATTTTAGACACAATTTCTTGTCTATCATAAGTTATACCATTAGCATGCAGTTTAGTGACAATATCAGTCAGGTTCATATAGAAGTCATCAAAAGACTCAGATTCAGACATGATTAAAGAATTATACTGTTGAATTAACATCTGAGTTTTAGCAGCCTTAACCCTAGAGTCTCCTTCATGGGCAGTAATCAAGGTATCCCATGCTTCCTTAGAAGTGGTACAAGATGAGATTCTCTTGAACTCATGTTCATTTATAGACATAAATATGGCATTCTTTCCTTTATTATTATTGCGAGAAACTTGTTTATCTTCTTGAGTAAACTCACTTAATATTTTCTTAACCCTCTCATTACTTCCTTCAGTGGCTGGTTTAGTAGGATAAGAGTATCCATTTTCAATAATGTCCCAGACATCATCTCCCAAAGTTCCTTGAATGAAAGCAATCATCCTTACTTTCCAGTAAGAAAAATTGGTTCCATCAAAGACTGGAGGTCTGGTCAAGTTACCATATCTTTCATTTTTCTCGTCCATGATTGATTTTGAGAAAACAGTTTCAGAAACTCAGAATCTTTTTGAAATAAGTTCACCAAAAGCTCTGATACCAATTGAAATAGCGTTTCTAAAGCTGTTTATTGAAAATAAACTATTTAAGCAACTCCGAAAAGTTTGTTGAAGAAACTCTTTACTTAAATCAAACTGATTTTGAACACAAGATGTGTTAACAAAATTATGTACGAGATTATGACAAGATTTGATAACAAGTTTTAGTAAACAGTTTAAAATATTTTAAACTCAGCACACATCATAATGGGATGAGAAGATGTAGAAATATCAATACTCAGGATTTTTAACGTGGTAAAACCTCACCCTTGAGGAAACATCCACGACTCCCTCTACGGAGTAACACAAAAAATTCACTAAAACAAATATGTGAGTTACAATCTATTTAACTAACATGCACACAATAACAAATCTATACAAGTTCAGGATTGTACCCTCTGGCGTCCTTAAACTTTTCTGCAGATCTTGATTATTGATGTAGTCTTCTCAGTTTGTCAACTCTTCCTTTGTTTCAGCACGTTACGTCGACTTATGTTCACCAAATCTTATAGCCAACATTTTCAGTGTATGTAGTGTGTTAAGTGTTTATGAAAAGTGTTCTATAACACATGCATGAACTCACACACACTTAGATTTACAAACAGTCCTATACAAATTACATATAAAGTCTATATGCAGTGAGTTTGTTATTTCTCTTTCTTACAAAACCAAAAACCTTTTGACCTTTCAAAATAACCCAGATTCCACAGAGATCTTGCTTAAGAAATCGGTTAAGACCTTTCTCAATCTCTTTTGAAAATATTTAGGAGATTGAAAACCCTCCAAGTGCGAATCCAACTAGGTCAGGTTAAGTTTTGTAAAAACAGAAACTATAAAACATTTATTGTTGATTCTGAAGTAATAAAATGTTTTAACAGAAAACAATCAATAACGTACTTCTCAAGATGAGAAGTAAAATGCAACTAAGTGTATTATGACATGAAAAACTTCAGATCTATGATTTCTATTGAATCAGAAACAAGATCTGAGTAGGTGTCTAAGTTGGAAATAAGATTTTATGAACACAAGGTTACAGCAACCCAAGATCACTCAACTCAAACTCTCATAAACTCAAGAAACACTAAAGATGGTGTTTATTTGGTTATGGTGTTTTGGAGAGGTAAGTGGTTTAGGTTGGAGAAGTTTTAGACGAAGTTAGGGTTTCTAACTTGACTCTCTGGTTTCTCTCTCTCTCTTCTCTTTCTTCTCTCTCTCTCTCTATTCTTTCTCTGAGAATTTTCAAAGTGGCAAAAGCTTTCGAAGGCTGAGATGAGAGTCCTTTAAATATCAAGAGGAGAAGGTTCCAGACTATCATTAAAAAACAACGGCTGAGATTGAGTCAAGCTTCTTTGACTTCAATCCAAGGGCTCACAACAGGCGGTGGATTAAACAGGTTGTGATTGGCTTAGGGGATTACACGGGGATTCACCAAAACAACATGCAGGCCATCGATAACATTTGATCCTAGGGCTGATAACATTCTCAACTAATGTCTCTGTAAAGAAACACAAGCCAGGCCAATCAGGGAGCAGCAAGTGTTGGCCATAGAACGAATACAAACGCGCGTCCAAAACTAATTACAAAGCCAACCCTGGAGTCTCTGGCGCTTTTGGTTTCTACCCATAGTAACTTAAGGCCAAAAATCACAACAAAACATATTTAGATATTAACCCCAAAACTTTTTAAATCAAGTTTTAGTTTAATAAAACCTTAATTAAAAGATGTTTAAAATTCCCAAAAAATTAATAAAAATCAAATTGAGGGATTTAAACACACTCACCACATTAATACACATAAAGGTGCAATATGAAATGCAAAAGTTAAGTTCTAAGTGTGTGAGTGATGGCTATAGTCTCAGGATCATTACAAGATGAATAAGAGAAGAAGCAAAACAATCTCTGAGGCTCTTTGGTTTCTAGGATGGACACAATTTTGTCACAATTTCCAAACTAGATGAGCTCTTATACAGTCTAGACTCAAATGAGTCAAAAGTATAAGGGCTTCAGGTGTTACATCTTGAACGTGCCTCGGAGATAGGGGTGGCCATAGGCCTGAGGCCCGCCAAGCTCGCCCAATAAAAAAAATGCCTTGGGTAAGGTGAATAGGCCCGCAATATATATATATATATATATATATATATATATATATATATATATATATATATATATATATATATATATATATATATATATATATATGTGTGTGTGTGTGTGTGTGTATTAATTTATTATTAAAGTTTAAGACTACAAAGTTATAAATAAATATATAAAGTGGGTAACTTTTATAAATATAAAAACATATACTAAGTCTTTTTTTGTAGAGTGGGGAACTTTATATATAGACTTTGTAATATATAAAGTTTAAAATAGGTTTTTAATTAAAAAAATAGGTCTTTGATTAAGAATTTTTTTTTACTTACAAAAACAGTAACCGGGCTTGGCCAACGAGCCTGGGTAAAGAGTTTTCAAATCTGCGCGGGATTACATATTAAGGCCCGATCCAGGCCCAAGCAAGATTGGGATAGCTTATAATTTTATAAGCCCGGTCCGAGCCCAACCAGGCCTGCCCAGGCCCGGCCCATGGCCACCCCTACTGGGATGTAAAGGTCACTTTAGAGGATACATCTAAGAAGGTAGGAAATATGATTCTCGGTCCCACTTTGGGTAATGTTGAGAGACTAGGAATTGGTCATGACGGTGCATCCACTTCCCACGTAGCACCCAAGCCGGTTCTTGAGTTTGTGATAGATCCATATGGCTCTCAACCTAACCCACCTAAGCGTCCCGTTCCGTAGAGGAGAGTGCACCGTGTTGAGAGAGGTGTTCCTAGGCCTGTGTACGTTAGCACCAATTGCAAGAAGACATGACACCTTAGGAAATTTTACTTTAAGTTGGCTAATGTGTCACGTTTGACTACTACACGTTTTCACCCAAACACACCCACACATGATGCTTCGACCTTTGAAAAACTCCACCGCACCTAACGGTTGAGGTTTAAGCTTGTTTGATAGCATATGATGATTTTCATGATGATATTTTATGCCTATTGCTAGTGTGTACCATTTTTGTATTTATATTCTCCATTTTTTGGATATTTTTTAAAAACCAAAAAGATTTTTATTTTTGATTTTTTTTGGAAAAATACAAAAAGATATTCTATGTTTTGAGAAATATTGAAAAAGTCAAAAATATTTTATTTTGATAATTTTTTTTGAAAAAGTCAAAAAGAGTTTTGTATTTTGTTTACACAGATTAAGAATAGACATATAGGATCGTCGAGTCACACTTTCATTCCATATCCACGTGACTACTTGATAGTGTTTTGATATGCGTCATCATTTCATTTTTGTGCTTTATAATGTTTGGAGTCATTAAGATGTAATTTGAGATTACTTTCTACATGTTTGACTTTTAGTCTCCTTTAATACACACTTGCACTAAGTTGTTTGATTATTGTACTTGTCTATCACACGTTGATCGAAGTGTCTCCATCTCAATCCTATCTTTAAAACGAACCATATGCGATAAAACTCTACAATGAAAGTAGTGCACGTAATAACCGTTGCGAGTGAGGAATTTGTTTAAATTGCAAAAAATGATGAGTGTTCACGGGAAAGGGTTGCGAGAGTACAAAATTAACTCGTCGTGAAAGCCACCATTTAAAAGAGTTCGAAAAAATTTAAAGGCAATAAAAATAATCCTATGCCAAATTGGGGCCAATAGGATTTCTCTAAGGAGAGAAAAATAGATCACCTCAAGAAAAAATAAAAGATAAATTATTTATGAGGGAGTTTGGTTGGAAATGTAAAAACGGGTTTGCACGTCCTGACAAAGTATTGAAAAAGCATTACATAGTTTTAGACGTTATTGGTGTGAAAATCATTTTAGACTTTGAAGTGTTGATTAGATCGAGTCGATGTCTTATGAATTTACATTTTTGACACCTAAGGACGATTTTGAGATCATTCGTTAGAAGTATCCATATTCATCGTGCACATATGTTATGTTTGACTGCATTGATTCTCCTATTGAATTTGTTCACACCCATTCATTCCTTTTCCATGATATGGTTATCTTAGTGTAAAGTCATGGTGTGTGATTTTTGTAAAATTATTTTTGCATTTTTGTTTGAAATCTTTGAAAAATCAAAAATAGTTTGTGGATGATTTTGAGTATATCCTTGATGGTCGTAGTTGTTTGTTTTACTTGTCGTGATACTCCATATTTATTTTATTTATTGTTTTCCTTGTCTATTTCTGACAAATAAAAAGGGAGAGAATGAATTATGATTTTATGGGAGAGAATTGAGATTTGTTTTGATTTATGTTTATCTCATTTCAAACTCGATACGTCACGAAGGTATTTTTTTCTTATCTCATGTGTGTCGGTACGAAATTAAAGATCAATATTTTTGCACACCCTGATGATGACAAAGAAAAGTTAGAGATTTGAAGATTTGAAGTTGAAGATTTTCGAAGAAAGTTTATAGACCTGTAGTTTTAGTACCTTTTCATTTTTGGGTTCATGAGAGGGTATTAAATTTCCAGTTTTAGTACCTTTTCATTTTTGGGTTCATGGGAGGGTATTAGATTTGTATTGGAATTTTGATTTGATAATTCGAATGTTTTTAGTTTGTACCGGCATAGACATAAGGGGAGATTTGTAAGGACATAATTTATATTGTCCGGTTTACATTAGTGTATCTCGTATATCGATACAACTGTCGAAGATTTATTCAAGATCAATCATGCATCAAGACGAATTCGAATATCAACATTCTTCAGTAAAAAATCCTCTGCGAGATTAATTTTGGTAAGGTTTTGTTTAAATCCATTTACGATTCATTTAAAGTGTTGGGATAATTTTTCCAAGTGTTAAGAAATTTTTTCTAATTTGTTTTTAATCAGTCGAGGCGTTGTGTTTCGTCAAATGGAATTTTTTTCTACGTATTGGGGCGAACTGGTTTTGACATAGTGGTCATTCAAACGACATCTGTATGTCGTTCAAGCAACATAAGTATGTCGCGCGAAGTCGATCGAGTGACATATGACTTCGTTCAAGCGACGTTGTTAACTTGTTCGAGCGATATTCCGACACAACTTTCTTATAATTAGAGTGTTAAATGAGTCATTTTCTTAAGAAGACTTGACATTTTTTGATACACGGAAACTGCAAACTGCAGTATACTTTTGTCTTCTTCAATTTAGGGTTCACACCTTTGTTTTTCAATTAACAAAAATCCCAATAGTTTAGTGACTTGTTTTGGAACCTAATATACGATCTTTGCTGGAGTTTCTCTTGTAGGGAAGATTTCCTACTACTGATTAAGTACCACTTGAGGGAGGTGTTGGGCTGACTACGACTGTGGTCTTTTGGATTACTCGTGGGTGATCCTTACTGTCTTGTGTAGTTGCTGCAGAATTCCACTACTGATTGAAAATTGCATGTTCTTGTGCATATCTGCGGATATTCATTGCAGATTTCATTGTGTATGTATGTTGCGATTTACTTTTGCATAGTGAAATAAATTGGTTTTCCCTTTGGGGTTTTTTCCTGAAATCTGTGTGTAAGCAATTTTTTATAATGGTTTGATTTTACCCACGTAGTTGCATGCGTCAGGGCTGAATTTAATTTACTTTAAAATTGATAAGAAATTAAATAAGTTTAAAATTGGAATTTGCGAATTCGATTTAATCAATATCACATAGCATTCACACACCTACATAACGACCCAACACAACACTTTTCCTGGTGGTATAACTAGCCTCCCCTTATACCACAATACACCATTTGAACGAATGGTGTAAAGAGGTACATTGGTGGCTAAAAACTTAGCCACTATCTCCTTGTAAAACACATCATATGTCTGCGCTCAAACCGCCCATTTAAAATATCGTTAGTCACGGTGAGCATCTTCATAAATACATTGGATAACTTGCTAATCCCTTGAATAAAACCAATATCTATTAATTGAAGAGAAGAAAAATTTCCACTAGGCCGTTGACTCTAAGTATCTTCCACCACATTGCCCTTCCTTGGGGGATGCTGAATCATAAACTGGTAGTCCTTAATAAATTCGAACCACCATTGGATTTCAAATTTTGAAATATATAGGCAATATGATGATCATCTTGTATCAACACTCCACCTAATCCCTATAAGTAATCATCGATAGATACCAAATACTCAACCCCACACCTAGGTAGAGACAAAATTGGATCCGAAGCTAACTTATCCTTGAGAGTGTCAAAGGCTTGTAGATACATCTCTGTTCAAAAAAATTGAACCCTTTCTGATTCAACTCGGCTAATGGTCTAAGAATCTTTAAAAATCATCGAATAAACCTCCAATAATACCCTACTAATCCTAAAAAGCTAAGAACCTCCGTAGGTGTCATGGGCTGTCCCTAATCCAACACGGTCGACACCTTCTTCAGATCCACTGACAATTTCAACTTCGAAACTTCATGCCCCCCAAATTTTTCCTCCCATTTCCCAAACTCATAATTTTGGAACTTCGCATATAACTTGTACTCCTAAAACATTTGAAGTGCAACCCTAAAATGCTCAGTATGCTCCTCCTCAGTTTGAGAAATTTCATCAATAAAGACGATGATATACTGATTCAAATACAATCCAAACACTCGATTCATCAAATCCTGGAGTAGCCCAGTTGGGCATTAGTCAACCCAGACATCATGACCCTGAGAACCATAACGAGTCAAAATGATAATCTTCGATATGTACTCCTCAGGTACCCTCAGCCGGGGGTATCCTGAATGCAAATTAACATTCGAGAATAACGAAACACCCTAAAGTTGATCAAAGAGATAATGAATCCTTACTAAAGGATACTTGTTCCTTACTGTTACCATGTTCAACTCCCGGCAGTCAATACACAATCGTGGTGAACTATATCGCCTTATCACAAAAAGAACTAATGTTTACCTATGATGACATACTATGCCAAATGAACCCCTGCTATAACAACTGATGGATTCCTTATATCAACTCCCTCATTTGCATATAATCCCTTAAGTATACCCCCTAGTAATTAAAAGTCATACTAGGAGCAAAATCAAAAAATAACTCTCTCAGTCTGCTGGCAACCCTCTCAAATACGTCAAAAAAATAACTCTCTCAAATACGTCAAAAAAATTCCTAGCATTCGAAATTGGACCTAATGAAACAGCAGTCCCCTCTCTCTTCTCTTCATCGATAAAATACAAGTGTGTAATTTCACCACCCTTAGGTTTAGTCATAGCCAAAAAATATATCTCCCAACTCGAAATAGTGAAAAGAATATTCTGACCCCTACAATATATATGATCATATACCTCATATATTAGTCTATACCCAAGATCACATTATAAGAGTGGGTGTCTGAAACTAACAAATCAACCCCAATACACAATATACCAATATAAACCTCCACATCATCCGAAATCTCGAAACTACACGAAGATACGTTTAACGGAGAAGCTATTGATAAATATCCATCACAATGTCTAGGAAGCAAACTAATAATCCCCACAAAACTACGTGATACGAATGAGTGTGTGGCATTGATTCCAAAATAAACACTAGTTAAAGTGTAAAAAATGTAAAATGTACCATCCATCGCCTGGACCTACCTCCGGCTAGGGCTGTGCCATCTAATAAATTCTCCCATACTGAAGCTAGGACTTTTATTATGCAGGCGTTTATGAGGGTAGCACTACTATTGGACGCGGCTTCATCGCTAAATACTGTAATTATTGGGGTCTGAGAACATGTTAAAACTGCCCTTGAAGCTGCCTATAATGGGCTTTCTCCTGGTCTTGATGGCCCTAATATTGTTTCCCCTAAATTCAAACACTGGGGAAACTCGAAATCTGTATCCTCTTCCTCCACATATAAAGTATACTTCCTCAAATGGGGCTGTATCCTCCCACTACTATCTCAGCAGTTGGTGTATCTCCTGCCCATATCCAAAATACCTTATCTTAATCTTTCTCCCCCAAATAATGATCACGGCTACAAGTAGGGGTATTATGGGTGGTATCTCATGCCTGGGTGTAACTAAGCGTGCTTGGACCGCCTAGATAGTTAACTCTGACAAACTATTTTTCCCCAAGGTAATACTACCCTTGGGCATCAGGGTTAGAATACTCGGCATAATGAGCGCCTAGGGTGCGAGGCTACGAAATTGGCCTACCTTCCTGTGTTTTTGGATAAATGAAAATTTCCTCCTATGTAGCATCTAAAATTTTAGATGGACATTTTATTAGTAACAAAACATATATGAGAGTACAAGGAAAGGCACGTATTAAAGAATGCTACGCACAAGTTTAAAAGAACCTATAACCCTAGAGGCCTAAGACCATGCTTTGATACCAACAATAATACCTAGTGTAATTAAACATTTACGTTGATCAAGTCTAAATATAAAATTATATGGAATATTTAAATCAAATCAAATACCATTCTCAGCACGGAGAGATCAAACGAAATATTAACACAAGTAATGTGGAAACGATGTGAAGATCCTCAATGTAAACCCATAATGGAATGCCTATAGTTATTAAAGAGATACAATAACGTCTCAATAATAATATCTTAATGCAATCCCCAAAGAATCTCCGAATATTACAAGCCAATTAAGTCTCAACATATAAACTAGAGTGTCTCCAAAATCATCAAGACTAAACATGTAAAAACAATATCTAAATAAAATAGAGACCCATAATGTCTTTGAAACTGATATCCTGGGTGAGAGAGATGAATAACAATGTCTGCCGGAATAGGGAAGCCATACGAAAGGTCTAGCCCTAGCACCCGAGTTCCACGTAAAGAGATGGGTCAAAACCCTAGCAAGTAACTTAGCCACGCAACTCAAAGCATTTATATGCATAGATGATAAAGTCACCGTTTAATAATTCAATGAGCGTCCCAACCCATAAACGTAATCTCACAATGTATTAGAATTATCTAATTTAATTTAATTAATTAATTAATTATTATCAATAATTAAGCAAACACTATCGACATGTGCCCTTTCCCCTCGACCGTCTCGTTAGCATGTGGTACACTAGATTTAAATCCTTACAATGCATTATAATTACCTTAATAAATTTTCTTAATTAAACAACACGTAACCGACACGCGTTCCTTCCTCTCAGCCATCTCATAAACAGAAGGTACACCAAATTTTAAACAATCAGATAAACCTCGGTCACCCGTTATGCAATGCCGGAATAACACATCAAGTTAGATCATAAACATTACTTTTAAGGCCCTGAAGCCACCTGGTATTCATATGGATGGGGATTCACATATCACAATAATTATAAACATCGGGTTTCATGCCCTGATGCCACGGGGTATTCATATGGTCGGGAATTAATATATCATAATAAATCATAAACATCACATTTCAAGTAGTGACATCGCCTAATATTCGCATGGACAAAAATTTATATATTGCAATATCAGCGTATCCCTCCACGGTGCCCACTCATTCATTTTTATTTCACATTTTCATTTAACATTTGACATTTTAACACATCTTTATTCACTCTGAGCAATTAAATCAAACCCTAATTACCCCACCCTGGGTCATATTATTTAGAATTCATTATACATTTTAATCCATTTCTTACGGAGCTAAAAGGACAATTATAGTACTAGTTATTCCTCGTAACGAAAAGTATTAAATCAAAAGTGTGTTAATTTCATTAATGATTTAATTCGTCACTTATACCCGTCTCTCAACTCCATGTGTGGGACGTCTCATCGAAGTGTAATGCAAACAAGAAACACCCCCGATATACTTAAATTTTGATAAGGTAGTTGCTAACACATATTTATTGAGGTTTTATTATGAGGGAGTGTAACAAATGTTTAAATGTCCGTTTTTGCATCAAGTCAACTAATCCAACATCACTATCCAACAACCAAACTAACAATTAACAATTATCTCGTACTCCTTCGATCTTCTACATGATAAAATATATACAAATAATAACAGTATCTCGGGTAAGGGCTTATACATTTTCTTGCATGAAAGAGATATGCAATTAACTTACAAGTGTGTTAAATCATAATGGTTCATAACGTACTGATGAGTGCATTATTTTGTATATTTTATATCCAAATTTATACTTTGTTAGTCCCATTTTAGTGTATTTAATAAGTTCTTAGGACTATTTTATTAAAAAGAGGAGAAAATGCGAGAATGAGTGAATTCATATTGAAAATGGCAATTTTAAGTAAAAAATGGGCACTTTGATAATTTTAAAATATTCTTGTACTAATTTGTGAAAAAAGTTGCCTTGTGAAATTTTTGCAGATAATGATGGAATTTGGTGCAAATTGATGATCAATTCAAAAAAGGCGCGAAAAAGCTGATTTTTATGATCGTTCGAAAAAAGCTATTTTTTGCACTTAAAAAGTCGAAAATTTTTATTCTCCGATTTGGACGAAACTCGGCATGGGTGTTCAGCAAGAAAATATAAGAGTTTTCCAGTGGGGGGAAATTCTGTCCCTTATCACGATCCAAAGATTAAAGAGGTGGAGAGATAGCTACCAACACCATTCGTCCAATAAAAAAGAGTCCCAACACAACTCAAATACCTCACCACTTGTCCTATAAAAAGTACCCGTGGGCTCATAGTTTCGTATAAAATTAGAGAGGAATTTCGGGGAGGATTTCGGCGAGCAACTTTGAGTGATTGTAATCAATTTGAGGGCCAAGTTTTTATCATTTTTTTAGAGGATTGAAGATTGTTGTGAGAGAAATATTTGTAAGTTTGGTTTATTAATGAAGATCTCTACTCATTCTTGTAATTTCTCTTTCACTATGGTAGCTTGATTCTTATATTAGGAGTGGGGTGAAGTTTATCATAGTTAGCTAATATTGTCACATTAATTTTATCGTGGTTTATTCCATACTTGTTTTAATTGTTATTAAAGATTCGGTATTCATTTTAAAGCGACACGAGAGTGTGTTTTAGAACCTTCAAGATTGTTTTGTCAAATAAAGTTTTGAGATTTAAAAATAGTAATTTTTGATGGATTATGCTTGCACTTTGATTATTTTGATAGTCCATGCTTAAATACATTTGCGAATTCTAAAACCTGTATTTTCTAAGGGAATAGGGATTTTAGCCATCTATTAGAGGCGTTAAAAATATTTTGATCATAACAGTCATATTTTTCGAATTAAACGCGACGGGAGTCGATTTAACTTGAGTTATAAAAAGGGAATGACAACATTAAATTAGTGTGCAATATTAGTTACGTGTAAATGGACCCCGAATCCTAATTATTTCCTAATTGTTTACAAATATCTTGTGTTACCCTCATTTATCGTAATTTCTTTTATTTAGTGTAGTTTATAATCATTCTCTATCCCATTTGGTCTAGTTGGACAGTCACAATTAATTTGAATAAAAAATTGACAAATCTCTGTGGGTTCGACCCGTACTTACACTCTCTATTCTATAATAGCCCGTGCACTTGCGGTATTTTATAAATTGACAACAATTTTTTGGCGTCGTTGTCGGGGATTTGACAATTTTTTTATATAAAAAAATTGCGACTTTCGGACTAGTTTGTTTTACTTTTTACAATTTTTTTAGTAAAAATTTCAAAAAAAAAAAAAACTCATAGCGAGGCTAGAATTAAAAGCTATTCCAACGCGAACTTGCCAAATCGATTCCATTTCATCTTGTCTAGGATTGGTGTTTTTTAATGAGTCTTCGTGCCGACCACCTACCTGGAGGTGAAATCGGAATTCGAAGAAACAACCGTAGTTGGTCGTCTTTTAAATTCTCCCTTGTCAAAGAGTAGGAGCTATCCAAAATAAATAAATAAATTCATGTGTTGTAAATTACAATGGGTGATCCTCATATTGATATCCCGTCATCTTTGTCATATTCCTCAATGGATCCTGTGGATGTGTTTTTACAAAGTACTGAAAATCTAGATGACTACGTATTTCAATTTAATTCAGATGGGTCAGTAGTAATTTTAAAAACTAAAGAAGGTATGGATGAGACTTCAAAACCTGTAATTACTATTGGTCCACCAAAATGTATCAATTGGAGAGAAGTGAACAAACGGTATAATGATGCTATTTCTAAAAATAACCATGAATTAATTGGGGATAATCAATTTTGTGACGAAAAAAATTGACAATCTTGACCCGTGTAATACACGTGTACTTTTCATAAAATCTCACATTTAGGAGTGGAGTATGCATTCTCAATTTTACGTGACTATTTTCGAAAAAGGGATAATAAATATTTGGATCCTTATTGTAATTTATTACCTCCATGTGATCCATCAACATATGATTCATGCGATTCAAATTTATTTATTATTGATGATGTCGGTGCTCACCATTATGACCATGGATTTAAGATTGAAATTTGTGTTTTGCGATCATGCTCTCAAATTTATGATATTTTGGCACTTAGTGCTATAAAGTTTATTAATTGGAATGACCCACAACTATTTCGATTATTAATTTATGGTGATGATGGTAATTGTCATGTGTTTGTATATTATTTGTGTATTTTTTTTATTTTTTTTATTTTTTAGTTAACATGTATCATCATTTTACTTCTTTACTTTATTTTCTTTATCCATATTTTTATTTAAGCATACATTGAGGACAATGTAAAATTTAGGTTTGGAGGTAAGGATGATATTTTTGAATTTTTTTTAGAAAAAATTCAAAAATATTTTCAATATAATTGAGTTTTGAAACGAATTCTTAATATAGAATTGATTCATGAATCTCTCAACTTATAAAATTTTTACACATTAGCCGAATAATATTATCGAAAATGAATATTGAGGCGAAAGTTAATATCCTTCATGAATAAATGTGGAGATCTTAGCTCAGTGAGATATTGTGCCATTCATCGTTTTAGAGAGATTTAAATCAATCCAAGTTAAAGTAACACAAACTTTCTATCAGTGATAAATTCGTTGATGATCTCAAATTCTTTGTTTTGTTCGATTATTGAAAATTAAAAGTCAAAAAGTGAGTCTTAAGCACTAGAAGTCTTAGTGAGTCGTCTTGAGACACAAATTAATTGAACGAAACTTGAGAAATGAGATTAGGCCATCGTTTGAAAGCCTAAAATTAAGCCTAAAATATAACCTTTTTAAATTATTTCGTTGCAAGCCCATTTGAGCCAAAAAGAAAACATGTCTTTTGTTGAAAACCCATTGTCGTACCTAACTCCAACTGGGAGTTTGAAGCCCATAAAAATAAGTCATACCCATTATCTGAGAATACTGGAGTAAAATTACGGTTGAAAAAAAGGCCAAAAAAAAGTTCGCAAAAGAATGATGTGTCGAAACAAAGGGGAAGAAAGAAAGAAAGAAAAAAAGATGATGAAAAATGTGAGTGGAAAAGAAAAAGGAAAGAGAAAAGAAAAATGGAGGTGAGAAAAAGTGCCTGAAAGTCAAAATACCGAAAAACCTCTATATTCTAAGAAATTTTGAACTCCAAAAAAACCCATTCTTTCTAGCGAAACCCGAGCCTACAATATAACCAAAGAAAGTCCTAATCGATCTCAAGGGAAGTTATTTATAGTGTGGAGAGAAGATGAATAGGACTTATTGCACGATTCAACGTTTTCAACAAGTAATCGATTTTCCATTCATGAGATCGTATTCATCAATTATAAAAAACAAAAATCCATTTTTGATCATGTATATGTGAAATTTGTTCATATAAATTTACTCTTTTATTCACATATACCGAGAGAAAATAACCCATTTCTGAGTGTTCAATTGTGAGTGCATCCCGTGAGATTTTGAAATCAAAACGAACTTTCGGATACGAAATGTAACGATCAAATCTTTTGAAATGGACGGTTATACTGGCTATGCACACACACCATGATAAGTTGAGGTTGAAAAACGAAGTTCTACTATATTTATGAAGTTTGCATTCAAACTTGATTATATTACTTTTGAGTCTTTTTGTACTGAGTCAAGTTTTTTTGAATTTTGTGGGTATATTCACTGCAAACCCTCACGAGATAAAACTCGTCTACTAGGGCAACCCAGAGGTTTAACGGCTTGTTGCACATGCCAAATGCAATCGTGATTCCTATGAAAGTGAGTTAGATTTTAATTTTTTGTTTTGCTCGAGGACTAGCAAAGTTTAGGTTTCGGGGTATTTGATGAGTGCATTATTTTGTATATTTTTTACCCAAGTTTGTAGAAGCTGGAACCCCCGGATGGTGATTTTCTCAATTAAAATCAAAGTTAATTTCCTTTTACGTAAAAACGATAAATGATGCGGAAGTGTTGAATGATGGTTCACAATTAAAACAAAGCCAAATTTTAATTTCTAAAACAAATTAAAATCAAATCAAGTGAAGCACTTAAACCGATTCATTAATCCAAGTCCTAGAATTTGCCTAAGTCATAATTATCAATTATCTAAAGTTAGGCGAAACCAATTTCAGCAAATGACTTGAATAAAACAAATTTACCCAATATTTAATTTAGTTCCAATTTGAATGAATGTGATAAATTAAACCGAATTTTATCTTGAATTATTCTAAGCATGCGTTCTACATTATTAAGCAAGATAAAATAAACAATATCACACTACGCCGCGATGTACGAGGAAAAACCCAAGACGGGAAACAACCTCGGACGACCCTAGCCACAAGTCCACTAGATATGGAATTACATTTACAAGACAGATAGACTTACAACGACAGACTCGATCCCTCTCAAGCCTCGATGCTTCTTCTCGTACTCACCTCTTCCTAGCGGACAACCTCGGAACACCACCACGGTCTCGGAATCCACCGATGGGACTTTATATGGTCACCGTCACCCTAGCATGGAGCCTTTCTCCGTGTGGGTAGAATCACAACAAAAAGTCTTCTTCTTTGATGGATGTAGAAGCAAACCAAAACTTCTCTTCTTGAATTCGGTAGAGATAAACCGGTGCCAAAACTCCACGCAATTGATAAGTATATAGAACTTGGAATAAACTCAATTGGGTGTAAACACTAGAGTGATGAAAATATTTCTCTAAAAATCTCACTCAAAACATGAACATTTTCCTAAAACAAATTTGCTCTCAAACTCTCTCTAAGAGATAAACTAAGTTGGAAAAGTTATGGAAATGTTAGTTTGGAAAATGTGATTCCAGCACATATTAAAGTCAGTAAAAGTTGGTTAAAAACTAAGTGGGGAAGTGGGTGAAAAACTGCCAAAAAAACTGTTCCCGCCTGACAGCTCGTTCGAACGACATTTCGTTCGAACGAAGTCTCGTTCGAACGAGACTTCTAACGAGGCTCGAGTATGGACTCGTTAGAAGCTCGTTGGAAATATCGTTAGAACGAGAATCTCGTTCGAATGACATTTCTACCGACAGACCAGTATGCCTTAGTGGGAACTCGTTGGCAGTTTCGTTCGAACGACATCTGGTTCGAACGAAAAAACTCGTTCGAACGATATATCTAACGAATGACCAGAAAGATTGTAAAATTCGATTTTGGCCCAGAAAACTTTATGAACTTATTTTAAAGTTTTATATAATTTCTTTCTTAAAACAAAACGCAGTTTTTATAAAACTTAACACCCAATAACCTTTGTTCCAAGCTCCTATATATATATATAATTGCATTCATACCTTGGGAGCATGGAACCATTAGTTGATGACGTAGAAACGAGGCACACAAACCGGCAATTTGATGAAGCTTTATACTCTTTGACGCTACGTCTTCAACAAACACTACATAGGCTTGAGAATATTACAATATAAATATTATCCTATGAATAAATGTTTTTGTCCGGAATTGAGCCAAAACTATATATGGACTCAATTGGAAATTTGTGTCCTTACAAATCTCCCCCTTTGGCTATTCCGGGACAAAAACCAAACAAAAATCCTAAAGGGCCGTCAAGCTCACTAGACTCAAAACATAAACCACCCAAACTTGACTCAACCCAAGGATCAAACGCTTTGCCATTGACAGATGCCGCTTTAGAAGAATTGCTGCACGCTTAAGCAAACTCATCAAATGCATAGGGAATATCAAAGTATTAAATGAAAGTAATTAATTACTCCCCCTAAATTAATTCTCCCCTTTATCAAACACATGACCTACTTAGAAAGACGTCTCCCCCTAAGATAAATCTCCCCCAAACTAAGATACGATAATAATAGGATTAGATACCATTTCTCCCCCTATCATCATTCTCCCCCTTTTTGTTCAGGAATAGGAAAAGGATAAAGAATGAATAAACATAAAAGCATGTTGAAGCTTAAAGTGTTAAGACATGAAAGCATATGGGCAATAAAAGCATAGGCAAAGACAAAACAGATATCATATATATATATAAACTAGAAATATATCAATGAAGCACGTGCATATATATATAGATATAAACACACACATGACATAAAATATAGTAAGGTTGCACACTCGTATGGCAAAAATGTGTCATATGGAAACGGAAGTGTAGGGGTGAGAACTAGCAACAATTAAATTTATACCCAAACACTTAAGAAACATTCACGGAGTTCTCATTTGATTGTAAACTTTATCACATTTAAATATAACCTCATGTGACAATATAAAGATTGAACTCAATGAACAAACATACACAATGCATACAAGACTAGCATGATGATGATTCTACAAACCAAATAGAGTCATGACATTAAAGACAACTAGGATAAACGGACATTGTGCAAACCGTTGATATACCGTCCAATTCTCCCTCAATAAGCATATATATTCTGTTACTTTTGAATGAATATATCAAACAAACATAGGCCTTGGCAATTGTTTTCTTTTTACTGCCAAATATTCTGTTTTTAGGCCTTTGGATCACGTATTTCTTTTAGATCCAATAAACGGTGGCTTACTATCGCAAAGGATCACTTAGTCCTTTCGGAGCCCTTCCCCGTGCACATTTGTATTTATCATGTTTTCAATTTCACACAAATCTCACATGCAACGGATTTTGACATGCACTAGTCCTCCTAGGTCAAAGATATGTAGATGACTAGATTGGTAGGAGAACACTTCAAAAAGCTCAAATATAACATGTGACATTAAGATTTCAAAAGAGCTCGTGCATGTGTGAATAGAGGCATATAAAAATAGAATCCATTTAACCAATACAAAATCCAACTACTCCATATAAAGCATGGTAAAGAACATTTTAAGGATTGAAAATCTAAACCAAAAGTTCTAGCCACGTGGGAGCGTTAAAGGAGGGATTCAAATACACGTATATGCTACATAAAGTGTGTCAAACTAAAATACACACAAAGTAAAATCTTTTTGAGTTTTTAACATTTTTAATCAAAAATAAATATTTACTCAAAAGGACAAAAAAAAATCATTTGTATTTTTCATTGAGCTTAAATGAAATAAGTAAAACACAAATGATAAACAAAAATCTTTTTATATTTTTCAATAATTCAAACAAAAATATAATACAAAAAGATAAAAAAGTCATAATTTCTAGTATGGGATATGAAATAAGACTATGACTAGAAAATGACTAAACAAGCATACATTTAGCATGTGAATATAGCATAAAGTACAAACGCTAAAGTATGCAAACACTAACACATTCATCCTTTAGATTTAGCAAGGGAGGAAGCATGTGAAAGTAAATGAGAATCAACAACCCTATTTTGTAAGGCAACCAAGTCGGATTTCCTAACCCAAATTAATGAGGAATGACTATCTTGGGGTGTAGGAACGTTAACTACCGTGGTTACTTTACTATGGGGTTTTCTAGGAATTCGTTTAAGATCTAAATAAAATTTCCTAAGATGACCTTATCGACCACAATGTGTACAAGTGAGAACATGTCGAAAAGATTTTCTTAAAAAGTGATCTTTAAAAGTATTCCTAGTTGATTCTCCTAAAACATTGGTTTGGGCATTATGAGTAAATTCATTACAAGGATTGAAGCCTAAACCACAAGTGTCATTTTTAATTTGCACCGTTCCTAACATTTTATCTAGTTTTTCTGAACGACATTCCAAATCAAATTTAACATTACTAGAATCTTTCCAATTCTAAAATGTTAGACTTTAATAAAGCATTTCGCTCTTCAAAAGCAAGAAGCTCCTTTTTCAAGGATTCCATTAAACCCCTAAGGCTATCTCTTTCGCCTTCTACGTATTCTAGCTTCTCTCGAAGAGTACTCTCACGTGTCCTAAGGTTTTTTATTAAATCATTTTCATCAACGACCTTGACACTCTCTCTTAAACTAGCTTCTAACTTCAAATTAGCTCTTTTCAATTTAATAGATTCGGTATACAATTATTGAAAATCATTTTGAAGTTCACTCATATCAACCTCATCTTCATTTTCACTCTCTCTTTCGTCTTCACTCTCACTATCATCAAAAATAAGAGAATCATGTACAATGACCTTGGAAGTGGCATGTGCTATTATTTCATCAATCGATGAGTTCTCACTATCACTCACATGACTAGCCATAAAAGCCACAAAATTTTTCTTAGTGGGGGAATCGGGCTTCTCTTCCTTATCACTATCACTAAGGGTTGCATTATATGAAATGGGTCGCTTACCATCTTTCCTTAGTTTAGTGGGGCACTCATAAGCCCTATGGCCATAACCTTCACAACCAAAACACTTATCAGACTCGTCCCTATCTAAATTGTCATTGCTAGGTTTAGGGATCTTCTCGGCTTTAGAAATATTCTTGCTTTTATCATGTTTAGAAGTATCAAATTTCTTAAAGTCATTTTTAAATTTATCTTTGCTAAATTTAAGAAATTTTCTAAATTTACGAGCAAACAAAGCCATGTCTTCCGAGTCACTTTCACTATCGCTCTCTACTACTTGTCTGACCTCCTTAAAATTTTCTTTACAACACGGTCGTCAGGTATTTTCTCTCCCAAGTTAAAAGATGAATTAACAATATCAGAAAGTCTAGCATAAAATTTATCAAAAGTTTCTTTTTCATCCATTTTGATAGTTTCAAATTGAGTGGTGAGGTTTTGGAGTTTTGAAGTTTTGAAGCTTTAACGACACTAGTTCCTTCATGAGTTAATTGTAAAATATCCCAAGTTTCTTTAGCGGTTTCACACGTCATAATACGTCGGAATTCATCTGGTGCGACAGCGCTAAATAAGGCATTTAAACCTCGGGAATTAAAGTTAGCAAGTTTAAACTCATTTTCAGTCCATCTATCGGCGGGTTTGATAACACGTTCATTTTCAACTAAGTAAGTTGGTGGGGAGTACCCGGTAACAACAGACATCCAAACTCTCTCGTCGATAGATTTTAGTGCCGATCTCATTCGCGCTTTCCAATACGCGTAGTTTGAACCATCGAAAATAGGAAATTTTGAAAATGGGGAAAAATCCATTTTAGCCAAAAAATTATTTAAAAAGATCGTTAACGAAATAATTTATCGCTTTGGCTCTGATACCAATTTGTAGAAGCTGGAACCCCCGGATGGTGATTTTCTCAATTAAAATCAAAGTTAATTTCCTTTTATGTAAAAATGATAAATGATGCGGAAGCGTTGAATGATGGTTCACAATTAAAACAAAGCCAAATTTTAATTTCTTAACCAAATTAAAATCAAATCAAGTGAAGCACTTAAACCGATTCATTAATCCAAGTCCTAGAATTTGCCTAAGTCATAATTATCAATTATCCAAAGTTAGGTGAAACCAATTTTAGCAAATGACTTGAATAAACCAAATTTACCCAATATTTAATTTAGTTCCAATTTGAATGAATGTGATAAATTAAACCGAATTTTATCTTGAATTATTCTAAGCATGCGTTCTACATTATTAAGCAAGATAAAATAAACAATATCACACTACGCCGCGATGTACGAGGAAAAACCCAAGACGGGAAACAACCTCGGAAGGCCCTAGCCACAAGTCCACTAGATACGGAATTACATTTACAAGACAGATAGGCTTACAACGACAGACTCGATCCCTCTCAAGCCTCGATGCTTCTTCTCGTAGTCACCTCTTCCTAACGGACAACCTCGAAACACCACCACGGTCTCGAAATCCACCGATGGGACTTTATATGGTCACCATCACCCTAGCATGGAGCCTTTCTCCGTGTGGGTAGAATCACAACAAAAAGTCTTCTTCTTTGATGGATGTAGAAGCAAACCAAAACTTCTCTTCTTGAATTCGGTAGAGATAAACCGGTGCCAAAACTCCACGCAATTGATAAGTATATAGAACTTGGAATAAACTCAATTGGGTGTAAACACTAGAGTGATGAAAATATTTCTCTAAAAATCTCACTCAAAACATGAACATTTTCCTAAAATAAATTTTCTCTCAAACTCTCTCTAAGAGATAAACTAAGTTGGAAAAGTTATGGAAATGTTAGTTTGGAAAATGTGATTCCCGCACATATTAAAGTCAGTAAAAGTTGGTTAAAAACCAAGTGGGGAAGTGGGTGAAAAACTGCCAAAAAAACTGTTCCCGCCTGACATCTCGTTCGAATGACATTTCGTTCGAACGAAGTCTCGTTCGAATGAGACTTCTAACGAGGCTCCAGTATGGACTCGTTAGAAGCTCGTTGGAAATCTCGTTAGAACGAGAATCTCGTTCGAACGACATTTCTAACGACAGACCAGTATGCCTTAGCGGGAACTCGTTGGCAGGTTCGTTCGAACGACATCTGGTTCGAACGAAAAAACTCGTTCGAACGACATATCTAACGAATGACCAGAAAGATTGTAAAATTCGATTTTGGCCCAGAAAACTTTATGAACTTATTTTAAAGTTTTATATAATTTCTTTCTTAAAACAAAACGCAGTTTTTATAAAACTTAACACCCAATAACCTTTGTTCCAAGCTCCTATATATATATATAATTGCATTCATACCTTGGGAGCATGGAACCATTAGTTGATGACGTAGAAACGAGGCACACAAACCGGCATTTTGATGAAGCTTTATACTCTTTGACGCTACGTCTTCAACAAACACTACATAGGCTTCAGAATATTACAATTTAAATATTATCCTATGAATAAATGTTTTTGTCCGAAATTGACCAAAACTATATATGGACTCAATTGGAAATTTGTGCCCTTACAAAGTTTATACTTTGTTAGTCCCATTTTAGTGTATTTAATAAGTTCGTAGGACTATTTTATTAAAAAGAGGAAAAAAATGCGGGAATGATTGAATTCATATTGAAAATGGAAATTTTAAGTCAAAAATGGGAACTGCGATAATTTTATAATATTCTTGTGCTAATTTGTGAAAAAAGTTACTTAGTGAAATTTTTGCAGATAATGATGAAATTTGGTGCAAATTGATGATCAATTCAAAAAAGGCGCGAAAAAGATGATTTTTACGGTCGTTCGAAAAAAGCTATTTTTTGCATTTGTGAAATCATAAAAAAGTCGGAAATTTTTATTCTCCGATTTGGACGAAACTCGGCATGCGTGTTCAGCAAGAAAAGATAAGAGTTTTCGAGTGGGGGGAAATTTCGCCCCTTATCACGATCCAAAGATTAAAGAGGTGGAGAGATAGCTACCAACACCATTCAGCCAATCAAAAAGAGTCCCACCACAACTGAAATACCTCACCACTTGTCCTATAAAAAGGACCCTTAGGCTCATAGTTTCGTAGACAATTAGAGAGGAATTTTGTGGACGATTTCGGCGAGCAACTTTGAGTGATTGTAATCAATTTGAGGACCAAGTTTTTATTATTTTTTAGAGGATTGAAGATTGTTGTGAGAGAACTATTTACAAGTTTGGTTTATTAATGAAGATCTCTACTCATTCTTGCAATTTCTCTTTCATTATGGTAGCTTGATTCTTATATTAGGAGTGCGGTGAAGTTTATCATAGTTAGCTAATATTGTCACGTTAATTTTATCATGGTTTATTCCCTACTTGTTTTAATTATTATTAAAGATTCGGTATTCATTTTAAAGCGACACGAGAGTGTGTTTTAGAACCTTCAAAATTATTTTGTCAAATCAAGTTTTGAGATTTAAAAATAGTAATTTTTGATGGATTATGCTTGAACTTTGATTGTTTTGATAGTCCATGCTTAAATACATTTGTGAATTTTAAAACCTGTATTTTCTAAGGGAATAGGGATTTTAGCCGTCTATTAGAGACGTTAAATTTTTTTTGATCATAGCTGATTCGTATCGAATATTTCATATTTTCGCCCGTTATCTTTATGCATTCTAGCACTTTTACGACCCTAAATGCCTATAATTATGCTCATTAACCAGACAACCTTGGATTTGGATATATACATGCTTTGTAGGGGTTATTTGTGATTTTTTAGGTATTGGAACGCTAAAAGTGAGGTTCGGTTGCATTTCAGAGAAGTTCCGTCATCAAATGCTACTTCAAGGGAAATTTGGTTTTTTCAAACTCACTATTTTTTATGTAATGAAGTTACCAACATGTAGATCATCAAATTATCTTTTCGTGGCCACCAACCGTGCGTCATTCTGACTCCGTATGTGGAAGTTATGCCCATTTTTGGGAGGTTTCGGTATTTTCTTCTACTTCAAGGGAATTTTGGTAATTTCATACTGCATAATTTGGAGGGTATCAAAACCTAATCATGTAGATAATTGAATTAGCTTCGCGTCGGTTCCGACCACTCCTCATTTTGATTTCGTATGAGGGAGTTATAGCCGTTTCCGTGCAACGCATCAAAATTGGTTCAAAGTGGAAAAGGGGGAAAATTCCAAAAGTGCGGTCGACTGGTCCCAAAACAGAGGTCGATCGATCCCATCAGATATGGATGAAAATTGAATTATTTGGGGTTTTTTGGCTTGGTTTTGTTGGGGGTTTATTTTGGGGTATTAATAGAATGTTTGGGGCTTTTCTTTGAAGATATATTTCATTTTAGGTAAGAGAACTTTGGGGATTTTTGTTGGAGCTTCCCTCTCCTCCTTTCTCTTTGGGTTCATCCCATTTATGTAAGCATATTACTATTCATTATCACTTTCCTTTGTTTAATGCTTATTTACTTGATTTCTTGCTTTGTAGTTACTTTTATTGCTTAGATAGTTAGTTATAGTTTGTTAATTCTTGTTTGCTTTAGTTAATTAGTTGTTTTACTTAGTTTAATCATGTGTAGCGAGTAGTTTTACGGGTTGGGATTACGTTTTCGCCATTAATGGGCGTCGAGCTCCGAAAGTTAGGTTTTGGGGAAAATTGCATTTACTTGAAATCTCGGGTATTACAGTCGAATTATTATGCGTTTAACTTTCTTTGTCACGCAACGTTAGTGTTTACAGCGATAATCCAAATTTAATCCGCGTGTGACCATTTTTGGTTAAATGTTTAATCTCGCAACTTTGGGTTAAATTCCTTATTGTGTGACGTTTATACTTAATTGAAAATGCTCGATTAGATGTTTTCGAACCAAAATTCTAATTATTAGTTGTTTAGCCCATGGTGAGGACACGATCCCGACTCTCGTTTTATTAATTATAGTTTAGACTTAACTTCTTATTTTTCCCCTTTTCTTTATTTCCAACCTATCACCTTTTACACTTTTATTTTGAAGTATTAAATCCTATAAATTCTAGCAACTCGTCTCTGAGGATTTTCGATACCCGACTTACCGCTATACTTGTATCGCAAGTGCAGTCGTAATTTAGGTTTTTGTATTAAGGCGGTGAACAGAAAACAACGATTAGCGTTTTGACGCGACGCTACTTTTCACCCTTAATCAAAATGGCGCCGTTGCCGGGGACTACTTTGTTTTAGACTTTATTTGATTTAGTATTTCATAGTATTTTCTTTCTATTTGTATTATTTGCTAACCTTTTTGCAGGACTTCCACATTTGAGCACTTAGAAACGCTCAAATTTTTCCCGCGCGCACCTACTTTGTGGAATTCTCCACTCGTGCCATTTTTGGGGTAAGCATGTCTTATTCCAATTCTTTCGGTAATCCTTGTTATAATTCTCAAAATTCTAGGCCTATGACTTTCGATGAATACTTACCATCCCAAAGTAAAACAAATTCAAATATTACTTTGGGCGAGTATAACGAAATTCAAAACTTAGGTTATTGGAATTTTGATGATGATGATAATGATTTTGGGCCTTTACCTCCTTATAATAGGAATTTTGAAACAAATTCGAATAGTTTTCAAAATTCCTATATTAATGAGTTTTCGTTCAAGTCCGATGGTAATTTTCAAAGTTCCCATTTTCATGCATCCGCACCTCGACCCATGACATTCGGTGAAGGTTTGCGTATGTATGAAAATGAGAAAATTGAAACTCGTTATCAGGAAGAAAATCGTTCGTGGGAACATGACTTGGATTTTTTATTTGAGTCCGACGACGATTTTGCTTCCGAGACTTTCGAGGTCGAGGAATGTTTTGAACCAAATGAGGAACTTGTGCCTACTTTGGAACAAGCCATTCTAGACTTTGCCCATTGAGTAACAGATATTGAAAGTGAGGATGATAATGACATAATATCTATTTGCAATGAAATGACTTCTTCTTTGGCCCCCAAAGAAGAACATTTCAATTAAAATGATATTATTTCCTTTGAAATTCCAACTTCATGCGATGATGATTCATCTCATGAGTTTGGATTTCTTTCATTCCCATTTTCGTTTTCTACTACCACACCGGAAGAAGTACCTGATGATTCAGTTTCAAACTTTAATATTTTAAACCCTATCGCCGATGAGGAGTGCTTGCTCGAGTCACCCTTCACGATCGCATCTTTGCCTTTGTGTGCGCCACCTCCTATTCCAACTTCAAAATCTTTGGGATGATTTTTGTCTTTTCTCTGTCCCCACTTGTTTTTGTCACCCGTTCAATCCAAACCCCCCATCGTCCCACCAAAACTTTTAATTGGCGATGGTTAATTTCTTTTGCCTTACACACGACTTCCGTTGTAAAAACGGAATCCATATTTTTCGGAGGTCATGCTTGTATGTGAGGGTACACCGGTTATCCTCCAAAGTCAAATCATTTTTAAGGTGGACCCTCACCTATTTAGACTTCTAGTGTACAGTTAGTGTGGAGTCTAAATAGTAGGTTGTATATAGTTAGTTTTTTATTCTTTCTTTATTTTTAATTTAGTCTAGTGTGCTTAGTTAACTTCTTGTTATTTGTTTTTGCTATGCTCGGTACTAACTTGTTTTGTAGATTTTTTGGACTTGTTCTTATGGGGATCGCTCCACTTTTGGGTAATATCGCTATTTACCTCTCTTTAACTTGGTTCTTAATTTACATTGAGGACAATGTCAAGTTTTAAGTTAGGGGGTGTGGGATATTCTATCCATTTATGATTTTAGTCCATGTTTTTTCTCACATATTAGTTACTTAGTATGCTTTTCTTAGAAAAATTCAAAAATTTCAAAAAGATTTTCTTTCTTTTTTCTCCTTTTTTGGGCATTTTGCCTTTGTTTCCGATGATAAATTTTAATAATTGCCCGATCCAATAAACAGCGCAACGATGCATGTTCTCGATTTGAGAAGTTATTAGACTTTAGTCTCGATTATTGATATTATGAATAACTTCATGAATTAAACTTTAATCCCATGAGCACATGCACTTTTATTGTCTATTGATTTGGTTTAAGATTTTTATAACTCGATAATCTTTTCTTGCATTGTATATACTTACAGCGAGTAAGCTTTGTAGAGTGTTATACACTATTCTTTCCTCTTTGAAAACGTTGAATTCGTCGGTAATCTCACTATTCTTTTATTTGACGTTCATTAATTGAGTTCATACTTGAAATGTGTTACTTGAGCATGATTTTCATATATTGTTTTGATTCGAGAATTGCGTAAACTTTTGAAAATGATCATAGGCCCTCTTTGTTATATCACCCATATTAGCCTTGACCTCACCCTTATATGTTTACCCTCGTTAACCCCTTTGAGCCTAAATATAGCCTTTCGTTTCATAACCCCAATCCCATAACCAACTCTAAATTGGAGTTATAAACCATACATACACTTTCAATACCTTTGTTTGGAATGTTACATGGGATTGAATGTTGTTGTTATGATGTCGGTTGCAATTTGGGCATATGAGAGTTTGAAAGAAAAAGAGTGAAAAAGAGAAAGCAAAAATGAAAAGAAAACAAAAGAGAAACATGAGAAAAAGAAGAAAACAAAAGAAAGAGAAAGTTGTAAATGTTGTGTATATAGTTCAATAAGTTTTGATTACTCTCCCCGATGATATATCTAATGCCTTTTTGGAACTTGTTTTCCAAATCTGATATTGTCCGCATCTTCCCATTATTTGGAGTTTTCATTCCGAACACTTTGAATCTGTACATACATTCCTTCGTTTCGCACCTTAGACACACCTACATTATAACCTTATACAAGTCCTATGTGATCTTACGTTGATGTAATTTAAAAGTCATAATAGTTGTGATAATCTGTGAAAATGCATTTCGCCTCTTTCAGTGTGCGGTATCTTTCATTGAGATTACAATTTTTCATTTTATATATAGCGTTCTTCATTTGTGACATGTGCGCGGCCTAGTTTCCATTTACATTTACTCTTTATCCCGCATGTTCTGTGTGTTACCTCCCTGTTTCAAGTGAATATCATTTGATGAGTGTAATACCCGTGAGGATTGAATATATGATTGCTTTAATGTTTATCCGGTTTATATAATTTTTTGCCAAATCACACTTGGCATGTGCTCGCTCCCCTCACATATTTTAGGGTTTCAATTCTATGAGGTGTATTCAATAATGTTAATGATTCGGACTTTTGTGTGAATTCATTCACTTTGATAATAATGCATATGAAATCTTTTTCGCTTTTATTGGGCTTGTCGCATGTTGGTTTCGGCATATTTTGAGGAAACCATATGATGTTTGTGGGTACCATCCCTGAAAACCCTCACGAGACGACACTCGTCCACTAGGGTAACCTTGGGGTTTAACAGCTTATTGCATATGCAAAATGCAATCGTGTTCCCTACGAAAGTGGAAATTATATTTCGATGCATATATGCGTTTTGTATTTCCTTCTGTGGACTAGTTTTGTTTGTTTCATCACTAGGGACTAGCAATGTTTAAGTTAGGGAGTGTGATTCGTATCGAATATTGCATATTTTCGCACGTTATCTTTATGCATTCTAGCACTTTTACGGTCCTAAATGCCTATAATTATGCTCATTAACCAGACAGCCTTGGATTTGGATATATACATGCTTTGCAGGGGTTATTTGTGCTTTTGTAGGTATTGGAACGCTAAAAGTGAGGTTCGGTTGCATTTCAGAGAAGTTCCGTCGTCGAATGCTACTTCAAGGGAAATTTGGTCTTTTCAAACTCACTATTTTTTACGTAATGAAGTTATCAACATGTAGATCATCAAATTATCTTTCCGTGGCCACCAACCCTTCATCATTCTGACTCCGTAAATGGAAGTTATGCCCATTTTCGGGAGGTTTCGGTATTTTCTTCTACTTCAAGGGCATTTTGGTAATTTCATACTGCATAATTTGGAGGTTATCAAAACCTAATCATGTAGAGAATTCAATTAGCTTCGCGTCGATTCCGACCACGCCTCATTTCAATTCCGTATGAGGGAGTTATAGCCGTTTTCGTGCAACGCATCAAAATTGGTTCAAAGTGGAAAAGGGGGCTGTTAAAAGCCCAAGGAAAATTCCAAAAGTGCTATCGACTGGTCCCAAAATAGTGGTCGATTGATCCCATCAGATATGGACGAAAATTGACTTATTTTGGGTTTTTTTGGCTTGGTTTTGTTGGGGGTTTATTTTGGGGTATTAATAGAATGTTTGGGGCTTTTCTTTGAAGATATATTTCATTTTAGGTAAGAGAACTTTGAGGATTTTTGTTGGAGCTTCCCTCTCCTCCTTTCTCTTTGGGTTCATCCCATTTATGTAAGTATATTACTATTCATTATCACTTTCCTTTGTTTAATGCTTATTTACTTGATTTCTTGCTTTGTAGTTACTTTTATTGCTTAGATAGTTAGTTATAGTTTGTTAATTCTTTTTTGCTTTTGTTAATTAGTTGTTTTACTTAGTTTAATCATGTGTAGCGAGTAGTTTTACGGGTTGGGATTGCGTTTTCGCCATTAATGGGCGTCGAGCTCCGAAAGTTAGGTTTTGGGGAAAATTGCATTTAATTGAAACCTCGGGTATTACAGTCGAATTATTATGCGCTTAACTTTCTTTGTCACGCAACGTTAGCGTTTATAGCGATAATCCAAATTTAATCCGCGTGTGACCATTTTTGATTAAATGTTTAATCTCGCAACTTTGGGTTAAATTCCTTATTGTGTGATGTTTATACTTAATTGAAAATGCTCGATTAGATGTTTTCGAACCAAAATTCTAATTATTTGTTGTTTTGCCCATGGTGGGGACACGATCCCGACTCTCATTTTATTAATTATAGTTTAGACTTAACTTCTTATTTTTCCCCTTTTCTTTATTTCCTACCTATCACCTTTTACACTTTTATTTTAGGAGTATTAAATCCTATAAATTCTAGCAACTCGTCTCTGTGGATTTTCGATACCCGACTTACCGCTATACTTGTATCGCAAGTGCAGTCGTAATTTAGGTTTTTGTATTAAGGCGGTGAACAGAAAACAACGATTAGCGTTTTGACGCGAGGCTACTTTTCACCCTTAATCAAAATGGCGCCGTTGCCGGGGACTACTTTGTTTGAGGCTTTATTTGATTTAGTATTTCATAGTATTTTCTTTCTATTTGTATTATTTGCTAACCTTTTTGCAGGACTTCCACATTTGAGCACTTAGAAACGCTCAAATTTTTCCCGCGCGCACCTACTTTGTGGAATTCTCCACTCGAGCCATTTTTGGGGTAAGCATGTCTTATTCCAATTCTTTCGATAATCCTTGTTATAATTCTCAAAATTCTAGGCCTATGACTTTCGATGAATACTTACCATCCCAAAGTAAAACAAATTCAAATATGACTTTGGGCGAGTATAACGAAATTCAAAACTTAAGTTATTGGAATTTTGATGATGATGATAATGATTTTGGGCCTTTACCTCCTTATAATAGGAATTTTGAAACAAATTCGAATAGTTTTCAAAATTCCTATATTAATGAGTTTTCGTTCAAGTCCGATGGTAATTTTCAAAGTTCCCATTTTCATGCATCCGCACCTCGACCCATGACATTCAGTGAGGGTTTGCGTATGTATGAAAATGAGAAAATTAAAACTCGTTATCTGGAAGAAAATCGTTCGTGGGAACATGACTTGGATTTTTTATTTGAGTCTGACGATGTTTTTGCTTCCGAGACTTTCGAGGTCGAGGAATGTTTTGAACCAAATGAGGAACTTGTGCCTACTTTGGAACAAGCCATTCTAGACTTTGCCCATTGAGTAACAAATATTGAAAGTGAGGATGATAATGACATAATATCTATTTGCAATGAAATGATTTCTTCTTTGGCCCCCAAAGAAGAACATTTCATTGAAAATGATATTATTTCCTTTGAAATTCCAACTTCATGCGATGATGATTCATCTCATGAGTTTGGATTTCTTTCATTCCCATTTTCGTTCTCTACTACCACACCGGAAGAAGTACCTGATGATTCAGTTTCAAACTTTAATGTTTTAAACCCTATCGTCGATGAGGAGTACTTGCTCGAGTCACCCTCCATGATCGCATCTTTGCCTTTGTGTGCACCACCTCCTATTCCAACTTCAAAATCTTTGGGATGATTTTCGTCTTTTCTTTGTCCCCACTTGTTTTTGTCACCCGTTCAATCAAAACCCCCATCGTCCCACCAAAACTTTTAATTGGCGATGGTTCATTTCTTTTGCCTTACACACGACTTCCGTTGTAAAAACGGAATCCATATTTTTCGGAGGGCATGCTTGTATGTGAGGGTACACCGGTTATCCTCCAAAGTCAAATCATTTTTATGGTGGACCCTCACCTATTTAGACTTCTAGTGTACAGTTAGTGTGGAGTCTAAATAGTAGGTTGTATATAGTTAGTTTTTTATTCTTTCTTTATTTTTAATTTAGTCGAGTGTACTTAGTTAACTTTTTGTTATTTGTTTTTGCTATGCTCGGTACTAACTTGTTTTGTAGATTTTTTGGACTTGTTCTTATGGGGATCGCTCCACTTTTGGGTAATATCGCTATTTCCCTCTCTTTAACTTGGTTCTTAATTTACATTGAGGACAATGTCAAGTTTTAAGTTATTGGGTGTGGGATATTCTATCCATTTATTATTTTAGTCCATGTTTTTGCTCACATATTAGTTACTTAGTATGCTTTTCTTAGAAAAATTCAAAAATTTCAAAAAGATTTTCTTTCTTTTTTCTCCTTTTTTGGGCATTTTGCCTTTGTTTCCGATGATAAATTTTAATAATTGCCCGATCCAATAGACAGCCCAACGATGCATGTTCTCGATTTTAGAAGTTATTAGACTTTAGTCTCAATTATTGATATTATGAATAACTTCATGAATTAAACTTTAATCCCTTGAGCACATGCACTTTTATTGTCTATTGATTTGGTTTAAGATTTTTATAACTCGATAATCTTTTGTTGCATTGTATATACTTACAGCGAGTATGCTTTGTACCTTTCGTCATTTGGGAGTGTTATACACTATTCTTTACTCTTTGAAAACGTTGAATTCGTCGGTAATCTCACTATTCTTTTATTTGACGTTCATTAATTGAGTTCATACTTGAAATGTGTTACTTGAGCATGATTTTCATATATTGTTTTGATTCGAGAATCGCGTAAACTTTTGAAAATGATCATAGGCCCTCTTTGTTATATCACCCATATTAGCCTTGACCTCACCCTTATATGTTTACCCTCGTTAACCCCTTTGAGCATAAATATAGCCTTTCGTTTCATAACCCCAATCCCATAACCAACTCTAAATTGGAGTTATAAACCATACATACACTTTCAATACCTTTGTTTGGAATGTTACATGGGATTGAATGTTGTTGTTATGATGTCGGTTGCAATTTGGGCATACGAGAGTTTGAAAGAAAAAGAGTGAAAAAGAGAAAGCAAAAATGAAAAGAAAACAAAAGAGAAACATTGGAAAAAGAAGAAAACAAAAGAAAGAGAAAGTTGTAAATGTTGTGTATATAGTTCAATAAGCTTTGATTACTCTCCCCGATGATATATCTAATGCCTTTTTGGAACTTGTTTTCCAAATCTGATATTGTCCGTATCTTCCCATTATTTGGAGTTTTCATTCCGAACACTTTGAATCTCTACATACATTCCTTCGTTTCGCACCTTAGCCACACCTACATTATAACCCTATACAAGTCCTATGTGATGTTACGTTGATGTAATTTAAAAGTCATAATAGTTGTGATAATCTGTGAAAATGCATTTCACCTCTTTTAGTGTGCGGTATCTTTCATTGAGATTACAATTTTTCATTTTATATATAGCGTTCTTCATTTGTGACATGTGCGCGGCCTAGTTTCCATTTACATTTACTCTTTATCCCATGTTCTGTGTGTTACCTCCCTATTTCAAGTGAATTTCATTTGATGAGTGTAATACCCGTGAGGATTGAATATATGATTGCTTTAATGTTTATCCGGTTTATATAAGTTTTTGCCAAATCACACTTTGCATGTGCTCGCTCCCCTCACACATTTTAAGGTTTCAATTCTATGAGGTGCATTCTATAATGTTAATGATTCGGACTTTTGTGTGAATTCATTCACTTTGATAATAATGCATATGAAATCTTTTTCGCTTTTATTGGGCTTGTCGCATGTTGGTTTCGGCATATTTTGAGGAAACCATATGATGTTTGTGGGTACCATCCCTGAAAACCCTCACGAGACGACACTCGCCCACTAGGGTAACCTTGGGGTTTAACAGCTTATTGCATATGCAAAATGCAATCGTGTTCCCTACGAAAGTGGAAATTATATTTCGATGCATATATGCGTTTTGTATTTCCTTCTGTGGACTAGTTTTGTTTGTTTCATCACTAGGGACTAGCAATGTTTAAGTTAGGGAGTGTGATTCGTATCGAATATTGCATATTTTCGCACGTTATCTTTATGCATTCTAGCACTTTTACGGTCCTAAATGCCTATAATTATGCTCATTAACCAGACAGCCTTGGATTTGGATATATACATGCTTTGTAGGGATTATTTGTGCTTTTGTAGGTATTGGAACGCTAAAAGTGAGGTTCAGTTGCATTTCAGAGAAGTTCCGTCGTCGAATGCTACTTCAAGGGAAATTTGGTCTTTTCAAACTCACTATTTTTTATGTAATGAAGTTACCAACATGTAGATCATCAAATTATCTTTCCGTGGCCACCAACCGTGCGTCATTCTGACTCCGTATGTGGAAGTTATGCCCATTTTCGGTAGGTTTCGGTATTTTCTTCTACTTCAAGGGCATTTTGGTAATTTCATACTGCATAATTTGGAGGGTATCAAAACCTAATCATGTAGAGAATTGAATTAGCTTCGCGTCGGTTCCGACCACGCCTCATTTCGATTCCGTATGAGGGAGTTATAGCCGTTTTCGTGCAACACATCAAAATTGGTTCAAAGTGGAAAAGGGGGCTGTTAAAAGCCCAAGGAAAATTCCAAAAGTGCTATCGACTGGTCCCAAAACAGTGGTCGATCGATCCCATCAGATATGGACGAAAATTGACTTATTTTGGGTTTTTTTGCTTTGTTTCGTTGGGGGTTTATTTTGGGGTATTAATAGTATGTTTGGGGCTTTTCTTTGAAGATATATTTCATTTTAGGTTAGAGACCTTTGGGGATTTTTGTTGGAGCTTCCCTCTCCTCCTTTCTCTTTGGGTTCATCCCATTTATGTAAGTATATTACTATTCATTATCACTTTCCTTTGTTTAATGCTTATTTACTTGATTTCTTGCTTTGTAGTTACTTTTGTTGCTTAGATAGTTAGTTATAGTTTGTTAATTCTTGTTTGCTTTTGTTAATTAGTTGTTTTACTTAGTTTAATCATGTGTAGCGAGTAGTTTTACGGGTTGGGATTGCGTTTTCGCCATTAATGGACGTCGAGCTCTGAAAGTTTGGTTTTGGGGAAAATTGCATTTAATTGAAACCTCGGGTATTACAGTCGAATTATTATGCGTTTCACTTTGTTTGGCACGCAACGTTAGTGTTTATAGCGATAATCCAAATTTAATCCGCGTGTGACCATTTTTGATTAAATGTTTAATCTCGCAACTTTGGGTTAAATTCCTTATTGTGTGATGTTTATACTTAATTGAAAATGCTCGATTAGATGTTTTCGAACCAAAATTCTAATTATTTGTTGTTTTGCCCATGGTAGGGACACGATCTCGACTCTCATTTTATTAATTATAGTTTAGACTTAACTTCTTATTTTTCCCCTTTTCTTTATTTCCTACCTATCACCTTTTACACTTTTATTTTAGGAGTATTAAATCCTATAAATTCTAGCAACTCGTCTCTGTGGATTTTCGATACCCGACTTACCGCTATACTTGTATCGCAAGTGCAGTCGTAATTTAGGTTTTTGTATTAAGGCGGTGAACAGAAAACAACGATTAGCGTTTTGACGCGACGCTACTTTTCACCCTTAATCAAAATGGCGCCGTTGCCGAGGACAACTTTGTTTTAGACTTTATTTGATTTAGTATTTCATAGTATTTTCTTTCTATTTGCATTATTTGCTAACCTTTTTGCAGGACTTCCACATTTGAGCACTTAGAAACGCTCAAATTTTTCCCGCGCGCACCTACTTTGTGTAATTCTCCACTCGAGCCATTTTTGGGGTAAGCATGTCTTATTCCAATTCTTTCGGTAATCCTTGTTATAATTCTCAAAATTCTAGGCCTATGACTTTCGGTGAATACTTAGCATCCCAAAGTAAAACAAATTCAAATATGACTTTGGGCGAGTATAACGAAATTCAAAACTTAGGTTATTGGAATTTTGATGATGATGATAATGATTTTGGGCCTTTACCTCCTTATAATAGGAATTTTGAAACAAATTCGAATAGTTTTCAAAATTCCTATATTAATGAGTTTTCGTTCAAGTCCGATGGTAATTTTCAAAGTTCCCATTTTCATGCATCCGCACCTCGACCCATGACATTCGGTGAGGGTTTGCGTATGTATGAAAATGAGAAAATTGAAACTCGTTATCTGGAAGAAAATCGTTCGTGGGAACATGACTTGGATTTTTTATTTGAGTCCGACGATGTTTTTGCTTCCGAGACTTTCGAGGTCGAGGAATGTTTTGAACCAAATGAGGAACTTGTGCCTACTTTGGAACAAGCCATTCTAGACTTTGCCCATTGAGTAACAAATATTGAAAGTGAGGATGATAATGACATAATATCTATTTGCAATGAAATGATTTCTTCTTTGGCCCCCAAAGAAGAACATTTCATTGAAAATGATATTATTTCCTTTGAAATTCCAACTTCATGCGATGATGATTCATCTCATGAGTTTGGATTTCTTTCATTCCCATTTTCGTTCTCTACTACCACACCGGAAGAAGTACCTGATGATTCAGTTTCAAACTTTAATGTTTTAAACCCTATCGCCGATGAGGAGTACTTGCTCGAGTCACCCTCCACGATCGCATCTTTGCCTTTGTGTGCACCACCTCCTATTCCAACTTCAAAATCTTTGGGATGATTTTCGTCTTTTCTCTGTCCCCACTTGTTTTTGTCACCCGTTCAATCAAAACCCCCATCGTCCCACCAAAACTTTTAATTGGCGATGGTTCATTTCTTTTGCCTTACACACGACTTCCGTTGTAAAAACGGAATCCATATTTTTCGGAGGGCATGCTTGTATGTGAGGGTACACCGGTTATCCTCCAAAGTCAAATAATTTTTATGGTGGACCCTCACCTATTTAGACTTCTAGTGTACAGTTAGTGTGGAGTCTAAATAGTAGGTTGTATATAGTTAGTTTTTTATTCTTTCTTTATTTTTAATTTAGTCGAGTGTACTTAGTTAACTTTTTGTTATTTGTTTTTGCTGTGCTCGGTACTAACTTGTTTTGTAGATTCTTTGGACTTGTTCTTATGGGGATCGCTCCACTTTTGGGTAATATCGCTATTTCCCTCTCTTTAACTTGGTTCTGAATTTACATCGAGGACAATGTCAAGTTTTAAGTTAGGGGGTGTGGGATATTCTATCCATTTATTATTTTAGTCCATGTTTTTTCTCACATATTAGTTACTTAGTATGCTTTTCTTAGAAAAATTCAAAAATTTCAAAAAGATTTTCTTTCTTTTTTCTCCTTTTTTGGGCATTTTGCCTTTGTTTCCGATGATAAATTTTAATAATTGCCCGATCCAATAGACAACCCAACGATGCATGTTCTCGATTTTAGAAGTTATTAGACTTTAGTCTCAATTATTGATAATATGAATAACTTCATGAATTAAACTTTAATCCCTTGAGCACATGCACTTTTATTGTCTATTGATTTGGTTTAAGATTTTTATAACTCGATAATCTTTTGTTGCATTGTATATACTTACAGCGAGTATGCTTTGTACCTTTCGTCATTTGGGAGTGTTATACACTATTCTTTCCTCTTTGAAAACGTTGAATTCGTCGGTAATCTCACTATTCTTTTATTTGACGTTCATTAATTGAGTTCATACTTGAAATGTGTTACTTGAGCATGATTTTCATATATTGTTTTGATTCGAGAATTGCGTAAACTTTTGAAAATGATCATAGGCCCTCTTTGTTATATCACCCATATTAGCCTTGACCTCACCCTTATATGTTTACCCTCGTTAACGCCTTTGAGCCTAAATATAGCCTTTCGTTTCATAGCCCCAATCCCATAACCAACTCTAAATTGGAGTTATAAACCATACATACACTTTCAATACCTTTGTTTGGAATGTTACATGGGATTGAATGTTGTTGTTATGATGTCGGTTGCAATTTGGGCATACGAGAGTTTGAAAGAAAAAGAGTGAAAAAGAGAAAACAAAAATGAAAAGAAAACAAAAGAGAAACATGAGAAAAAGAAGAAAACAAAAGAAAGAGAAAGTTGTAAATGTTGTGTATATAGTTCAATAAGCCTTGATTACTCTCCCCGATGATATATCTAATGCCTTTTTGGAACTTGTTTTCCAAATCTGATATTGTCCGCATCTTCCCATTATTTGGAGTTTTCATTCCGAACACTTTGAATCTGTACATACATTCCTTCGTTTCGCACCTTAGACACACCTACATTATAACCCTATACAAGTCCTATGTGATCTTACGTTGATGTAATTTAAAAATCATAATAGTTGTGATAATCTGTGAAAATGCATTTCACCTCTTTTAGTGTGCGGTATCTTTCATTGAGATTACAATTTTTCATTTTATATATAGCGTTCTTCATTTGTGACATGTGCGCGGCCTAGTTTCCATTTACATTTACTCTTTATCCCATGTTCTGTGTGTTACCTCCCTGTTTCAAGTGAATTTCATTTGATGAGTGTAATACCCGTGAGGATTGAATATATGATTGCTTTAATGTTTATCCGGTTTATATAAGTTTTTGCCAAATCACACTTTGCATGTGCTCGCTCCCCTCACACATTTTAAGGTTTCAATTCTATGAGGTGCATTCTATAATGTTAATGATTCGGACTTTTGTGTGAATTCATTCACTTTGATAATAATGCATATGAAATCTTTTTCGCTTTTATTGGGCTTGTCGCATGTTGGTTTCGGCATATTTTGAGGAAACCATATGATGTTTGTGGGTACCATCCCTGAAAACCCTCACGAGACGACACTCGCCCACTAGGGTAACCTTGGGGTTTAACAGCTTATTGCATATGCAAAATGCAATCGTGTCCCCTACGAAAGTGGAAATTATATTTCGATGCATATATGCATTTTGTATTTCCTTCTGTGGACTAGTTTTGTTTGTTTCATCACTAGGGACTAGCAATGTTTAAGTTAGGGAGTGTGATTCGTATCGAATATTGCATATTTTCGCACGTTATCTTTATGCATTCTAGCACTTTTACGGTCCTAAATGCCTATAATTATGCTCATTAACCAGAGAGCTTTGGATTTGGATATATACATGCTTTGCAGGGGTTATTTGTGCTTTTGTAGGTATTGGAACGCTAAAAGTGAGGTTCGGTTGCATTTCAGAGAAGTTCCGTCGTCGAATGCTACTTCAAGGGAAATTTGGTCTTTTCAAACTCACTATTTTTTATGTAATGAAGTTACCAACATGTAGATCATCAAATTATCTTTCCGTGGCCACCAACCGTGCGTCATTCTGACTCCGTATGTGGAAGTTATGCCCATTTTCGGTAGGTTTCGGTATTTTCTTCTACTTCAAGGGCATTTTGGTAATTTCATACTGCATAATTTGGAGGGTATCAAAACCTAATCATGTATAGAATTGAATTAGCTTCGCGTCAGTTCTGACCACACCTCATTTCGATTCCGTATGAGGGAGTTATAGCCGTTTCCGTGCAACGCATCAAAATTGGTTCAAAGTGGAAAAAGGGGTCGACCGGTCACAAAATAGAGGTCGATCGATCCCATCAGATATGGACGAAAATTGACTTATTTTGGGTTTTTTGGCTTGGTTTTGTTAGGGGCTTATTTGGGGGTATTAATTGAATGTTTGGGGCTTTTCTTTGAAGATATATTTCATTTTAGGTTTGAGAACTTTGGGGATTTTTGTTGGAGATTCCCTCTTCTCCTTTCTCTTTGGGTTCATCCCATTTATGTAAGTATATTACTATTCATTATCACTTTCCTTTGTTTAATGCTTATTTACTTGATTTCTTGCTTTGTAGTTACTTTTATTGCTTAGATAGTTAGTTATAGTTTGTTAATTCTTGTTTGCTTTTGTTAATTAGTTGTTTTACTTAGTTTAATCATGTGTAGTGAGTAGTTTTACGGGTTGAGATTACGTTTTCGCCATTAATGGGCATCGAGCTCCGAAAGTTAGGTTTTGGGGAAAATTGCATTTAATTGAAACCTCGGGTATTACAGTCGAATTATTATGCGTTTAACTTTCTTTGTCACGCAACGTTAGTGTTTATAGTGATAATCCAAATTTAATCCGCGTGTGACCATTTTTGATTAAATGTTTAATCTCGCAACTTTGGGTTAAATTCCTTATTGTGTGATGTTTATACTTAATTGAAAATGCTCGATTAGATGTTTTCGAACCAAAATTCTAATTATTAGTTGTTTAGCCCATGGTGGGGACACAATCCCGACTCTCGTTTTATTAATTCTAGTTTAGACTTAACTTCTTATTTTTTCCCTTTTCTTTATTTCCAACCTATCACCTTTAACACTTTTATTTTAGGAGTATTAAATCCTATAAATTCTAGCAACTCGTCTCTGTGGATTTTCGATACCCGACTTACCGCTATACTTGTATCGCAAGTGCAGTCGTAATTTAGGTTTTTGTATTAAGGCGGTGAACAGAAAACAACGATTAGCGTTTTGACGCGACGCTACTTTTTACCCTTAATCAATAGCCGTCATATTTTTCGAATTAAACGCGGCGATAGTCGGTTTAACTTGAGTTATAAAAAGGGAATGACAACATTAAATTAATGTGCAATATTAGTTACGTGATAAATGGACCCCGAATCCTAATTATTTCCTAATTGTTTACAAATATCTTGTGTTACCCTCATTTATCGTAGTTGCTTTTATTTATTGTAGTTTATAATGATTCTATATCCCATTTAGTCTAGTTGGACAGTCACAATTAATTTGAATAAAAAATTGACAGATATCTGTGGGTTCGACCCGTACTTACACTCGCTATTTAATAATAGCCCGTGCACTTGCGGTATTTTATAAATTGACAACACGTACCAAGTGTCCCATGTCTTAAAAAATTTATTCACAATAACTCTTTTAACAATGAATAAGGTCCTCAGAGTAATTCTCATTAATTTGGGTCATAAACGTTAAAATGCCACTCCCATGGCATAAGGTTCAATCCCTACTAACCATGCATAATTTGAATTAACTAACTCAAAATTTAAGCCCGTATAATACACTATCAAATATTAATCGTCAAACTCTACAAATGGGATCCAAATATTAAACACTAATTTTTCCATGCTTTGGGGTCCTAAAAAAAATATTTTCTCAAAGTAAAAGGCTCAACAAGCATTTCAAATATATCAAATTATCTAAATTCAGTTATTCGTGGTTTAATTAGGAGTACATGACTTCTTAATGGTTACTAATTAATTTCTAGCATAAAAATTTATTTAGGTGAATTTAGCCCGACGCACATAAAAGGAGGTGCATAGAAAGTTACTCGCCTCAAATGCACGTCCAAATAACTCCTTTAAATTGACTCTGAAATGGCCTCTAAAATAATTTTGGGTTTGGTTTGTAATTGTAGGAAATATTTGGGTGAAAATCGAAATTTATGGGTGGCTTGGTAATTTTTGAAATAATGGGTACAATGATCTGGTGTCAATTATTACTGGTTGCTAATAATTATAATAATTAAAAATATCTTAATTTTATAAGTGGCTTAAATGTTACGAAGGGGAGACACACTATTTTCTTATTTTGTTCCCAGAACTTGGATAATAATGAGTATGAAAAGGGAGACAACTCTAACACCCCAAGATTTTTGAGACTGAGGAATTAAATTTTGGGAAAATAAAATTTAATTAAATTTGGAAAATTCTAAAATTGGGAATTTAAGTCCAAAAATAGAGGGCATTTTAAAGTATTCCGGATGATGATTTTGAGTGTACCATTGATCCCGGAAGGGTCGAGATAGTCGAAATGACTGTCATTGGGTTTTATTTCGGCTCCAGAATATTTTTAAGTTAGTTTGACTCGAATTAGTGTAAACGAGTCATTTAAATTGTGTATTAACACTTAAATTGGGTTTATTGTTTTAAAAGGGTTGTGGCTTACGGATGAAGCCATTTCTCATTTGAGAGAAAGAGAGAAAATCCCTAGAAAGAGAAAGGAAAAAGAGAAAGAAGAAGAAGAAAAGAAGAGAAAGAGGAAGAAAGCTTGGGGATTTCCGGCCAAACCGCGACAACGAGGACGATCCAACCTCTACAAATCTGAGGCAAGTGTTTAATCTTGCTAAACAGCTATTTGTGTATTTCATTTCATAATTTGTGGGTTAAAGAAATGGATTTTTGGGTATTAACATCAAAACCTAGATTTTAGGTTTAATCTTGAAATCAATGTTTAAATATGGATTTAATGAATTAGAAATGGTTGGGATCAACTTTGGGTTGATTAATGGGCTTAACATCATAATTTGATGAAAGTTTGGGGATTAGAGTGAAAGATTTAGGGTATTAATTTCGTGGGTTTGATGAGAAAGGGGAAATCGGCCAGAATATATGGTATGGCCGATCGACCGCGGTCTGGGGACCGGTCGACCGCGCCTTATGGGAAAAGCCTACTGCATTTCTTCGTAGGCAAAATTTGGACCCGCGGTCGACCGGGGGTCTGGGACCGGTCGACCGGTCCCCTGTTTTTAGCCCAAAATTTGGAGTTGTCCTTTCCCTTTTCTTTTGGAGTTTATCCTTGGGGGCTTCCTTAATAGGTTGTTTTATGAGGTTTTCTAGGATGATTTCTACCCTTTTAGGTTGGGTTTATAAATTGAGGCTTTCTCTTATAAAGTAAGAGATACTTTGGTGACTTATAGGGGGGTCTTTCACTTAGTATATGATAGTGGGGACTTCTTGGAATAGTTGGATAAGAAATATCCATGTGTGTTGTGGAATTTTCTAGGCCGACCTTTATGTCAAATCCTTATAAGGATAGGATATTGTTAAGATACAATTTGGGGCCAAAAGGAAGAGAGTGGTCGCATACTCTTAAAGAGTGAGGGGTTTCCATATCCTTAGAAATGTTTATACTAAGGAACAATTGATAACTCAATAGGAGTAAGGGTTCCTGAGATTTATCTGAACCATAGGTGAAATTGGGAACGATTGGGATTGTACTATCGACTAGAATAAGCGGTAGCATAAATTCTAGTTAGGATAGTGTGGTGACAATTATTATGCAACACAAATAAATATGAAAGAGGTAACAATTAAGAAAAGATAAATAAGATGCCAATCACACAACAACGGGTATACGTGGTTCAGCAAATATGTGCCTACGTCCACGATGGTTCAGTCAGTGTTATTTCTCTATATTCTGAAGAATAAGTACAGAGAATACAACTTGTCCTTTGCCCCGGACTTAGGGTTTAATTTATACATGTATATGTTGGAGTAGTGGGGGTAATGGGTTCCTCCTTATTAGGCATCTCCCCTACATGGGATCACGCTCCCTTACAGCTTCTCTTCATGGGATCGTGGGGTAATCGGATGAGTACAAGAGGTGATGGGCCTGGGCTTTGGGCCGCTAAGGAGGGGCTACTTGTCCAGGCCTTGTGGTGATAAATTCAGGGTACCCACAATTGCCCCTAAATTTGTTGGGCCATTTTTACAGGTCCAATGAATTTAAATAATCAGCTATGATGGTCGATTTCTTTGAAAACTGTGAAGTTGTTTTGGCGGCACCCGCTTCGCTATCCGTGCGTTATGATTAGACTTGAAGGCTTGTTGGAATAAGACACATTTTCTCTTCGTCGCTCCAGCTTTTCCAGCAATCTTCTATCTTCTGAGAACTCTTAAGCTTTGTACCTTCTGTTTTCGGTCTCCACTCTCGTCCCTTCTTCGCCATTTGACCTGATCTTCTGTTTTGTAAGTCTCTCATGCCCTTTTCTCGAGTTTATAGTTTTTCTTGTATTTTTCCAATGGCGAAGATTGGAAATAGGTCAGTAACTGAGTTTAGAAAATTCTACAGTATTCCTGAGTGGGTAGAGATTGAGTGTTGTGCCTCGCCGCCTAGGAACGTTAGGGATATAGAGGATGCACATTGGATTCACGTCCTGTTGCTCTCCCAGGGGGGTCTTACCTTTCCCCCTAATGGTCTGTTTCTGTACTTCTTTAGCTATTTTGGTATTGTGCCTGCACAATGTTCGCCCAACGTATGGAAAATAGTGAATGGCGTGCATAGGATAAATCAATTGTACGGCACAAGGTTAGGGCTTGCCGAGGTCTGCTTTTGTTATTCTTTTTCTCGAACGAGTTCAGGTGTCCTGTACCTTAAGGCTAGGAGCCCTGATAGGGTATTGGTAGTAAATTTACCTGATTCCCATAAGGACTACTGGAAGAAGGTTTTCTTGTTAGGAATTGGCAATTCTCCCCCCAATTTGAAGGGTCGAGGTCTGAGAGGTTCACTGTTCCCTTTTATGGGGAAGAATATATAGGTAGATGTTGTATTATTGTTTCAACCTTTGCTGACTTTGTGATTTTTCTAACCTCTTCTTGCTTTCTCTTTTACAGCGAGGACAAAGAACTTGGAGCCTGATCTCAGCGAGGTTCGTATCTCGGAACTGGTGAAAGCTTGGAACATCAGGGAACCTTTGGGTGACGGCGAGCATCCTAGGTCTGCTGCTTTTCTGCTTGAATACAAGAACACAGGCTCCAGCTTCATAGCTTGACCTGTGGATAGTGTTCCGGACTTTGACTCTTCCGAAGAGATTTCTGCTGAGCCCATCCAATTGGACGAAGAGGAGAGTAGCTCGGAGAGTGAGCCTGCAGGTGTTAGTAATTTGGGTTCAGGTAGTGTTGACAGTAGCAGTTCTTCGAGCACTACCAGCAGTTCTGGTGAAGAGATGCCTCCCAGGAAGAATTTAATCAGAGATGATGATGATGATGATGATGTGCTTATTGCCCATAGGTCCAAGAAATAGAAGACTGCCTCCGGGGCCATAGCTAATGGTTCTCAGCCTTCTTCTCAGGAGCAAGAGAAGAAGAAGAAAGAGGAGGAGCAGGAGAGAGAGAGAGAGAAGAAAAAGGAGGAGGAGAGGAAGAAGGTGGAAGAGAGAAAGAGAAGAGAGAGAGAAAAGGAGGAGGAGAGGAGGAAGATGGAACTGAGGACCAAAATTGGTCAAGCCTTGGTTCCAGTGTCTGCCTTGCCTGAGGGGGCTTCGGTGGCCACCTCTCCTCAGCTTGCCCCTGCGCTGCTCGAGAGAGCAGTCCTCCCTGAAGATCGTGAGAGGGCGTCGGGGTCCGATCAACTGGCTTTGCAAGCTAGCCAGAGGCTTGCCTTGGTAAGGTTCCTCTTCTAATTCTCAACTTCCTTTAATCCGTTTTGATGGTTTCTTCTTCCTGATCTTTCCCTCATTTTTTACAGTTTGTGACTGACTTTGCTGTGCTCTATCGCTCTCGCGATGAGCTGTTGAGAAGGAACAGCGAGCTGGAGCAGTAGAAGTCTACTCTGGTAGCCAGGGGTTCTCAGCTGGAGGCCGATCTGAAGGCTGCTGATGTGGCTCGAGCTTCATCTGCCTCGGCCCTTGCTAATTCTGCTCGCGAGAGAGATAATGATGTCAGGGAGCTTGGCGAGCTGAGGAAGTAGTATGATCTGGTATTCTCGAGCAAGCTAGACTTTGTGGAGAAGAACAGGGTTCTTCCCGAGAAGCTGGAGGCGGAGAAAGCCCAGGCAGCCACTCTTAAAGAAGATTCGTACAATTTTGGCTGGGCTGCTGCGTATGAGGACGCCGAGGTTCAGATAGGCAATATTAGTCGTCTGAACTTCAATAAAGGGTGGAACAAGGCCCTAATGGCTGCTGGGGTGGATGTTGCATCCCCACTCTTTGACGAGCATGATCCAGGGCCAAAGCCAGTCGTGGATGAGGACCCAGCCCCAACTGCTGATGGCACCAATCCTGTTTTTCAGGCGACTCCTACTGATGCTCCCTTGGTCGAGGGGGCAGTGGACACCCCTGCAGAGGGTAATGCCCCTGCTGATGCTGATAAGGACAAGGGTCCATCCACTGAGGTTGCTAATTGATAAGGCTTCTTTGTAACTTTTTTCTTTTTTGATCTGATGTAACTTCGCTCATTATCAATGAAAAGACTTTATTTTTGTTTATGCTGATCTCTTTCTTCTCTCTTTCTTTTACTTGTAGTTGGTTGATGTGGATGACTATATTCCTGTTACCTCCCAATTAGGTAGGACTCTGGGTCCTAATGCAAGTCCTGCAGTTCGCCAGGCCTTTGCTAGGCTTTGCAGGTTTACTAAGTCAAGGAACCAGAAATATAAGGATCAGTCCGAGCTGGTGGCCAAATTGAAGGACAGGATCCAGGAAATGGAAGAGATCGGTGCTTCAGTGCAAGAAGAAGTTAGCGAGCTGAGAGCAAAGTTACTGGAGGCCACCGAGATCAACCAATTCGTGGAGTTTCTTCAGAGGGAGAATGAAGACCTGAGGCGGGAGGTCTCGAAGCTTAAGGAGCATTCGCCGAGCACCGCATCGGCAGTCCTACAAGGCTCTTCCTTGTCGCGAGCTGCTCGGCCTCCCCTCCCGCGTGCTGGTAGGAGTACAAGGGGTAGGAGTAGGGAAGTCGAGGAGCGGCGTGAGAGGGAAATGGAGGAGCTGTGCGGCGATGTTTGGCGAGCTTATGTGACTGCTGCTGGGCTCCAAAGGGACGTCACCCGACTGCGGCATTTATTCAAGAAGGGCCCTCGCCAAGTGTGGACTGATGGCTATGATCAGGGCTGGCTGGATGCTCCCATATGGTTATCAGAGTTCGAGGAGCTTTCCTTCATCAGGGGGTGGTTGAGTGCTCTCAAAGAGCTGCAGGTCCCGAGGAACTCGATATTGTGGTATCGACACGAGATGTCCCCCTCTACTCTGATGCCCAATCCATTCAGGCGAGATGATCGATGGATCCCCATCAATGCTATCCCCCGGCGACTATTGGAGTTGGACGCAAGTGAGGTCGTGGAGGAGTTCGATCCTGCTCCTGATGATGGGAGGAGAGCTAAAGTTGCTGACTATCTTGCTCGGAGGCTTCCACCTTCTTGATATTTTGTTTTTTAATAATTGTAAATGCTTTGGGCGAGCTTCACCGACTAAACATGTACTATTATTGTTTGTAAATATAAAAGATTAATGGAAAGTTCGAGTTTTGGGTGATTTTGCCGACTAAACGTGTTCATCCAATCTTTTCATATTTTTGCAGCTTTAAAAACCATTTTATCTTGTCATGTGAGTGTCCACCCAGTCCAGTATTAAGAATACCATTGTGACCTTCCTTTACCTTTTAGGTCGTGTCATCACACTCCCTTAGGCCTAAGTAGGGCAATTGGTGAGGACACACCTGTTATTAGATGTCTTTATCCGGTCAGGATTTTGTTTCACCAAAGTAGGTTTGATGCCTAAGAATACTCTGTAGGGCTTCATATATTGCCATGGGCAATGCTATGAGGTCTGTCGTGCTTCATGACGATGACCTGAGGAGGGGTATCCCCCTGCTATGCCAACCATTATACCTGTGATCTGAAAAGGATGTGCAATAAGATATAATTGTTACTTTTTAGAGAGTGATCAACTGAGAGATTTTCATTGGTGTAATGAGAAATAAACTGTCTTTTCCTATAATGAGTACAATAAAAGATCTAACAATAGAACCCCTAAAAATAGAATTTCTTGAGATTAGCTGCGTTCCATGCTCGTGGTATCTTTCTGCCCTCCATTGTTTTCAAATGATAGGCACCTTGCAGATCGTTTCTAATTATCTCATAAGGTCCTTCCCAGTTCGGGCCCAGTTTACCGTCTGATGGCTTCACTGTGTTGCCCAGGACCTTTCTTAGAACATAGTCCCCCACTTCGAATTTCCTCGGATTGACCCTTTTGCTGTAGTGTTTTGCGAGCTGTTGCTGATAGCTCGCTAGTTTTACTAGGGCAAGTTCCCTGCGCTCGTCGGCCAAATCGAGTTCAGCGAGCAAAGCCTGATCGTTCTGACCCTGCTCGACAAGGTCGGATCTCATTGTAGGCAATCCTGCTTCTAGTGGGATGACTGCCTCCATACCATATGCTAGCGAGAATGGCGTTTCTCCCGTGGCTCGCCTAGGAGTCGTTCTATACGTCCATAGGATATGCGGTAGCTCGGTTGTCCACGCGCCTTTGTCTTGTTCTAACCGGTTCTTCAATCCAGCGATCACTGTCTTGTTGGAAGCCTCAGCTTGTCCGTTGCTTTGAGGGTAAGACACCGAGCTGAAGTGGTACCTGATCCCGTGTTGGTCGCAGAAGTCTTGAAAAGGGCCACTCTCGAACTGTGTTCCATTGTCAGTGATGATGGTTCTGGGGATCCCGAATCGAGTGATTATATTTCTCCATATGAACCTCATCATGTCAGCATCCCGGATGTTCGCCAGTGGTTCTGCCTCGATCCACTTGGTAAAGTAATTGTAATACCCCGTATTTTTATACTATAGTAATTTGGGGGGTTTTGTTAAATTTAATGAGAGTGAATTATTTAATAAAAATCCAGAAATTAATTATGTTATAATTATTAACGTGAAGAGAGTTAGTAATTATATAAAAATTGTCGAATATTACTAATGAGCATAGTAATATATGATATGGGTTATATTAAAGGTCACAAGTGAATGAAATGTCAATTTTGAGAATTTTAGTCGGGACGCGCCCGTGTCGCGTCGAAACTAATTATTGAGATATAAAAGTAAATATTTTATAAGTTGTTCGTATGGTCATTTTGAGTGTGCCAACGCGTCCGGAAGGGTCGAGATAGTCCGAAAAGTGTACCCGAGAGTTTAGTTTGGGTCTCGGGAGGTTTTTAGGCTTAATTAGTGACGCGGGAGGGCATTTTGGTCATTTTACAAAATGGGGTAATTAAACCCACGAATTTCAGCCATCCTTAGCAGCCATTTAGGTCAGCCTTTCAGGGTTAGAACATTCAGAACCCTAGAACGGCCATTGGAGAAGAGAGGAGAGAGCTCTCAAGGTGATTCAAGGCCAAAAAGACCACCATTTGCACCACCGTCACCACCAACGCATAGATCACGAGGAGGAGAACGCAACCACACCAATATCAGCAGGAAACCAGACCTCTGAAATCCCAGGCAAGTGTTTAACTTGCGTATTTTCGTTGGTGCAATATTCATATTAGTGTAGGAATGATTAGGAGTGTAATCTATGGAAGAAACCCCCAATTTTGATAGGGATTTGCATGTAGAAAACATTATAACCATAATCTGGAAGTATTATGTGAAGTAGATGATTAACCCACCAATTTTTGATGATATGTTAGAAGGAAATTCTGGAGAAAGCTGATTAGAACAAAAGTTAAGAAAACATTAGGGTTCTTGATGTTTAAATGAGATTTTGGGTTGTTTAACCATGTTTAATGATGGATATACGCATGCTTAACGTTAAAAACATCTGGAAATATGTTATTATGTTTGTAGTAGGAGTTTTGGGACGATTAGTGTTGGGAAATATTGATTTGGGTGAAGAATTTTGGAAAACCCGTAACTACACTTCTGCAGGATTTCGCAGACCTGCTTGATCGATCGATCGAGCCTAGAGCTTCGATCGATCGAAGGTTCGATCGATCGAGCCCCAGACCTTGATCGATCGACCCTTCTTGGCAAACTCTTATTTCCCCTTGTTGAATTAATTGAACATGATTCATCGTGAAATAATTTTTGGGCTTTATGAATAAAATGTTTTGGGATATAGGAGAGACCAGTAGGACATATGATTAAGTGTTGAGAACTTTATTATGAGACGATAATTGTATCTTAGGGACAATTATTTAAAGAACGAGGAAACTACGTAATTCAAGTGAGAGATTACATCAAATACTTATGATAATGAATAGACGTTTACCTACTGATTTTGCTACTTGGATGGATAGAATCCACGAGTGTCACGTAACTAGTGAGAAAACCCTTCGAGTTAGGTTAGAGACGAAACCTTATACGTAATCATAATAATGGGAAATTAAGGATAAATGTTGTGACTATGGGTAACGGGAGGAACCTATATTAATATGATGAATGGGTATATTTATATGATTGTGTGTACATATATTATATACATGTGAAAAACGTACCCGCGCTACTTGCTATCCATGAGGTTACCGCGCTGGGACGATCTTATCCTGTGTTGCTTTATGGGGGATATTGATTCGTACCCTAGAAGATAGAGATCCTAGGTACGGGCTATCAGATTGATAGTCGGACGGTCCTAAGAGACGTGTGGGTATGTACTGACCTCTTGGACTTGGAATCTATGCTTCGCCTCAACGTTGTTTTGTATATGTTAATACAGTTCGAGAGTGATTCCGAACTTGTATTTCCCTTTGTGTGAGCGATACGGGGATTGGATAGCAGAGTATGCCCGCACCATAGTTTAGTTGGGGTGCTGTTATATATATATATTATACGAGTAGTTAATATATATATGAGGTTATAAACTTTAAACTGCCTAATGTGATTTGATAAGTAGAACATGGTTGTTGACGCAATAATAAATACTTGTTTTGTGAAAGTATGAGATGACACTGGGAAACTTTATAATTTAATGAAGTTAAAACGGGAGGAGTGCTACAAATTGAAAGTAACCTTTTTAAAACGCTGACATTGTTCGGTTTTGAAAACTTATGAGTAAGTTATGATAAACTAAATTATTTGGGAAGGTTAGTACGATAGGCGTGCACATTAGAAGAGAGGTGAGGATTCCTCAAGAGAGTGACGTACTAATATGTTATTGCATTGGCCTGTATCAATTTAAATACTTGCTAAACGTATTTTAAAATCAAACACACTTTCGGGCTCTGACCCGTTTCTTTTTCTCTCTCTCTTGTATATATATATGTATATTTTCAGGTGCCCAGCCACAGGGGCGTCTTGCCTAGGATCCCTTGAGAGGAACGTGCTGCAGCTTAGGTGGGAGTTGCAGGTCACTTGAGTAGACGGCTTCTTTTGTTGACTCCACTTCTAGCATTCTCATTTATTTTGCATGTGTCGCCCTTTCCATTATTTCATTTGTTGTTGGGACATTTATATTTCAGTTTTTCCAGTATTGTTATATGGGATTTATTCAGGATGGATTTGTGATTTTAGTTTCATATGTTGATATTCGATTGACGAATGGTTTATGTTATTTAGTTTGTTGTGGTGTGATTCTTAATTGTAGAAATGTTGTTTTAATTAAATAAATCTTTTCCGTTAATTAAAATTTGGAAGGTTTGTATAAAAATATTTTTTGATACTTAGCTTAATTATTTAGGGTGTTAAATTGGAAAATTTATTTTTATCGACAGTGATGCTGAGAATGAACCAACTGTTTACCTTGAGTTAATTTAATAAAGGAGTGATCGCCTGGTATTTAATTAGGCGGGGTGTCACAGGTGGTATCAGAGCATCAGGTTCTAGAGTCCTTTAGGATCTGTGCGGCCTATTATGTTTCAGCGTTGCTTTCTTTGATATAGAGCCCTACTACTAGGAATGTTGTGTCTATCTCTATACTTTGGAGTTTCGTACTCCTGCGATTTGGTTATTTGAATGATGAACTCATCCAAATTTACTTAAATTTTCAGATGGATCGTCAAGAAGAACTAGCTAAGACGATTAAGGGAGTCATCGAGCAAGATCGACTCACACCTCAGGTATCCCCAGGGAGAGTATCAACCGCTGAGTTAGCAGGTATCGTGGCACAAGCAGTTACCACTGCAGTTCTACAATACCAAGAACGCAGCCTACAACTTAAAGGAGGCAAAAGACCTAGAGAGGTTAACCTAGTGCATGTGACTGACGTTGGGAACTGTGCGAAGGCACCGAATCTGCGACAACAAAACAATCAAGATAGAGTCAGTTCCAGTAGTAACGAGATTTATGTACAGAGACAAAAGTGTCAGGGACAACGAAGCCAGGTTCAGAATGAAATCACCAAGAGGTGTTTCGGTTGTGGAATGGAGGACCCCAAACGTAAATCTTGTCTGAATCAGACTGGGGATAAAGTACAACCTGACCGGCAAAGAATTTTGAAACTCTGCTATAAATGTGTACAACCGGGTCACAAGTGGATGGATTGTCCTCGCCCTGACATAGTTTTTCCGCAGATTTCCCCTCAAGGCCAGCAAGACCAGGGAAAAAGAGAGGCTAGTCAATATCGTAAGGAAGGAAAGCAGTTTCGGGGGAGGTGTTTCCAATGTGGCAGGAATGGCCATAGGCGTCAAAATTGTCCAGAGAAGAATAGGGCCCCACGGCAGGAATGTGCTGATAATGTACCTCAGAAGCCAACTCCGCCACCTTTTCCAACAGCCTCAGTTCAGTAGAAAAAGCTACAGGGCGAACGTGTCTATAATTTCCCACAGGCAGCAACCCCGCAGGAGCCACCCGCGGTTGAGGGTATGTTTTTCTATCCATGTTACCATGAGTCGAGATTTGTTTGTTACGAGTGCAACGCACTATTTTATAAGCTAATTTTTTTTTGCGAAAGCCTTAGGGTTGTTAGCCACGGCAGTGAGCTCAGTGACGTGTGTAGACTCACCATCTTGGGAGTGGGTCTTTTATTTTTCTTTATATGCCCGTGAGTGGGGGTAGAGATTGGTATCTTAGTATTACCTGTATATATGTTAGTCTTAGATATACATTAGCTTGATGTTATATTCAGTATGGATTGGCTCGCCGCTTATTGAGCCATGATTATCTACTTCGGTGGAGCATTGTTTTTGCCATTTCGGGGCAAGAGATGTTTGTAGTGGCGATGCCTCACCCAGAGGGAGGTTCGACCGCTCATTTGTATTACACAGAGGAGGATACCTCTAAGGAGGTTGTGATTCCTTTAGATACGATTCCTGTTGTCAGGGAGTATTCCGATGTGTTTCAGGAGATACCTGGCCTACCGCCCAGTCGTGAGATAGACTTTGTTATAGATTTATTGCCAGATACGAGACCTATAGCACGCGCACCGTACCGTACGGATCCAGCAGAGATGCGAGAGCCACGAGATCAGATTGAGTAGCTGTTAGGTCAGGGCTTCATTCGTAGGAGTACCTCACCTTGGGGCGCTCTAGTCTTGTTTATGAAGAAAAAGAGATGGTTCACTAAGATTGTGTGTGGACTACCGTGAATTGAACAAAGTCACGATATGGAATAATTATCCGTTGCCTCGAATCGATGAATCTAATCGACTAGTTGAGGGGAGCAACTTTCTTTTCGAAGATAGATCTGAGGTCGGGGTACCATCAGTTACGTATTAGAGAGCAGGATGTTTCAAAGACTGCCTTCTTATCAAGATATGGGTCCTATGAGTTCAGGGTGATGCCGTTCGGACTCAAAAATGCCCCAGTCATTTTCATGGACTTGACAAATCGAGTATTCAGAAAGTTCTTGGATCAGTTTGTAATCGTCTTCACAGATGACATCTTGATATATTCACACTCCGAGGAGGAGCATGCCGAGCACTTGAGGCAGGTTCTTCAGACTCTACGAGAGCATCAGTGGTATGCTAAGTACGAGAAGTGTGGATTCTGGTTGCTAGAGGTACAAATCTTGGGCCATGTTGTTTCTAAGCAGGGGATTGCAGTTGCCCCGAGCAAGGTGTCAGCGGAGAGGGAGTGGGGACAGCCCACGACACCGACAGAAGTGCGTAGTTTCTTGGGTTAGCCGGATACTACAGGAGATTCATTCGGGGATTCTCCAAATAGCGGGTCCATTGACAAATTTGACTCGCAAAGGGGTACCATATATTTGGGATGACGCTTGTCAATTGGCTTTCGATGAGCTGAAAGACAAACTTACTTCAGCGCCAGTCCTTGCATTACCAAAGCCGGGTGTGGAGTACCTGGTTTACACCGATGCGTCTTTACGGGGACTTGGAGGTGTGCTCCAGCAGGAGGAGAAGGCTATAGCTTTTGCTTCCCGCAAACTTAAGCCGCACGAGAAGAATTACCCCACCCACGACCTGGAGTTAGCAGCGGTCGTCTTTGCATTTGAGAATTTGGAGGCACTACTTATTGGGCGAGAAATTCCGTTTGTTCACAGACCATAAATCACTGCAGTACCTGTTCACTCAGCGAGAGCTGAATATGCGTCAGCGCAAGTGGTTAGAGTTTGTAAAAGATTACCAGTTCGATATACAGTATCATCCGGGGAAGGCCAACGTAGTTGCTGATGCGTTGAGCCGTAGACCGGTAGAAGATGTAGCGGACATCTGGAAAGCAAAGTGGAAAGAGCTGGGTCACCAAGACGCCGTAGCACGTTCTTTCATATCCGTGATGTCAGTCACACCCAAGATTGTTACGAGGGTGATATAGGCACAGACCACAGACCCGTTTGGCCAGGAGCAGATTGTGCGACTTTTAGCCGAGGGTGCTGAGTCCTATTCTGTTAGTTCTGATGGAGGTTTGCGGTTTAATGGGAGATTAGTGGTTCCATAAGGAGCGGAGCTACGACATGAAGTGATGACTCATTCTCATGGGTCCCGATTTGCAGTACATCCAGGAGGCGATAAGATGTACCAGGACATGAGACTACAGTACTGGTGGAGTGGGATGAAGAAGGACATCGCCGAGTTTGTGTCCAAGTGTTCCACCTGCCAGCTGGTGAAGGTGGACCACCAGAAACCGTCAGGATTGCTTCAACCATTGGAAGTACCCGCGTGGAAGTGGGAGAGTATTTCCATAGACTTCATTACAGGGTTGCCTACATCACAGAGGGGCCACGATTCTATCTGGGTGATTGTAGACCATTTGACCAAGGTGGCTCATTTTCTGCCGGTGCGGACAGATTATACCACGGGTCAGTATGCTCAGTTGTTCATCGGGGAGATTGTAAGATTACACGGGGTTCCCCTGAATATTGTGTCTGATAGAGACAAGATTTTTGTGTCGCGTTTTTGGGAAAGCTTTCAGGAGGCTATGGGCACTGAGTTGAGGTTGAGTTCAGCTTATCACCCACAGACAGATGGACAGACATAGCGTACTAATCAGATGTTAGAGGATATGCTACGCATGTGCGTTATCGATTTTGGAGGAGGTTGGGAACCACACCTTCCACTGGTAGAGTTTGCTTATAATAACTCTTATCAGTTCACGATTGGTATGGCTCCATTTGAGGCTTTGTATGGCAGGCCTTGTCGTTCCCCAACCTGTTGGCTTGAGGTGGGGGATAACAAGTTGCTAGGACCAGAGGTAATTCAGGAGACCTCTGCGAGGATTGAGATGATCAGGGGTCGCATTCGAGTAGCCCAGGACAGACAAAAGAGCTATGCCGATGCGAAACGGTTCTTCAGGGAGTTTAATGTGGGGGACCAAGTGTACTGCGTGTGTTTCCTATGAAAGGGGTGATGTGGTTCGGGAAGAAGGGAAAGTTGGCTCCGAGGTACGTGGGGCCATTTCCCATCATTGAGAGGATTGGGCCAGTTGCATATAGATTGGGACTGCCGGAACATTTACATCGCATTTACGATGTATTTCACATCTCGTCGTTGAGACGATACCTTCGAGATGATATGGCCCATACTCACATCGCGATAGAGGAGATCGACTTACAGCCTGATAGCTCCTACGAGGAGAGATCGTGGCTATCCTAGACTTTAGTGAGAGGTGATTGAGGTCGAAGATAGTTCCACTTGTGCGGGTCCAGTGGGAACACCATAATGTGGAGGAATCAACTTGGGAGCGTGAGGCAGATATGCGCGAGAGATATCCAGATTTGTTCTTATCAGGTATACCTTATTTTTCGAATTTCGGGATGAAATTCCGTTATTAGGGGGGAAGTATGTAATACCCCGTATTTTTATACTATAGTAATTTGGGGGTTTTGTTAAATTTAATGAGAGTGAATTATTTAATAAAAATCCGGAAATTAATTATGTTATAATTATTAACGTGACGAGAGTTAGTAATTAAATAAAAATTGTCGAATATTACTAATGAGCATAGTAATATATGATATGGGTTATATTAAAGGTCACAAGTGAATGAAATGTCAATTTTGAGAATTTTAGTCGGGACGCGCCCGTGTCGCGTCGAAACTAATTATTGAGATATAAAAGTAAATATTTTATAAGTTGTTCGTATGGTCGTTTTGAGTGCGCCAACGCGTCCGGAAGGGTCGAGATAGTCAGAAAAGTGTACCCGGGAGTTTAGTTTGGGTCTCGGGAGGTTTTTAGGCTTAATTAGTGACCCGGGAGGGCATTTTGGTCATTTTACAAAATGGGGTAATTAAACCCACGAATTTCAGCCATCCTTAGCAGCCATTTAGGCCAGGCTTTTAGGGTTAGAACATTCAAAACCCTAGAACGGCCATTGGAGAAGAGAGGAGAGAGCTCTCAAGGTGATTCAAGGCCAAAAACACCACCATTTCCACCACCGTCACCACCAACGCATAGATCGCGAGGAGGAGAACGCAACCACACCAATATCAGCAGGAAACCAGACCTCTGAAATCCCAGGCAAGTGTTTAACTTGCGTATTTTCGTTGGTGCAATATTCATATTAGTGTAGGAATGATTAGGAGTGTAATCGATGGAAGAAAACCCCAATTTGGATAGGGATTTGCATGTAGAAAACATTATAACCATATTCTGGAAATATTATGTGAAGTAGATGATTAACCCACGAATTTTTGATGATATGTTAGAAGGAAATTCTGGAGAAAACTGATTAGAACAAAAGTTAATAAAACATTAGGGTTCTTGATGTTTAAATGAGATTTTGGGTTATTTAACCATGTTTAATGATGGATATACGCATGCTTAACGTTAAAAACATCTGGAAATATGTTATTATGTTTGTAGTAGGAGTTTTGGGACGATTAGTGTTGGGAAATATTGATTTGGGTGAAGAATTTTGGAAAACCCGTAACTGCACTTCTGCAGGATTTCGCAGACCTGCTTGATCGATCGATCGAGCCTAGAGCTTCGATCGATCGAAGGTTCGATCGATCGAGCCCCAGACCTCGATCGATCGACCCTTCCTAACAGACTCTTATTTACCCTTGTTGAATTAATTGAACATGATTCATCGTGAAATACTTTTTGGGCTTTATGAATAAAATGTTTTGGGATATAGGAGAGACCAGTAGGACATATGATTAAGTGTTGAGAACTTTATTATGAGACGATAATTGTATCTTAGGGACAATTATTTAAAGAACGAGGAAACTACGTAATTCAAGTGAGAGATTACGTCAAATACTTACGATAATGAATAGATGTTTACCTACTGATTTTGCTACTTGGATGGATAGAATCCACGAGTGTCACGTAACTAGTGAGAAAACCCTTCGAGTTAGGTTAGAGACGAAACCTTATACGTAATCATAATAATGGGAAATTAAGGATAAATGTTGTGACTATGGGTAACGGGAGGAACCTATATTAATATGATGAATGGGTATATTTATATGATTGTGTGTACATATATTATATACATGTGAAAAACGTACCCGCGCTACTTGCTATCCCTGAGGTTACCGCGCTGGGATGATCTTATCCTGTGTTGCTTTATGGGGGATATTGATTCGTATCCTAGAAGATAGAGATCCTAGGTACGGTCTATCAGATTGATAGTCGGACGGTCCTAAGAGACGTGTGGGTATGTACTGACCTCTTGGACTTGGAATCTATGCTTCGCCTCAACGTTGTTTTGTATATGTTAATACAGTTCGAGAGTGATTCCGAACTTGTATTTCCCTTTGTGTGAGCGATACGGGGATTGGATAGCAGAGTATGCCCGCACCATAGTTTAGTTGGGGTGCTGTTATATATATATATATATTATACGAGTAGTTAATATATATATGAGGTTATAAACTTTAAATTGCCTACTGTGATTTGATAAGTAGAACATGGTTGTTGACGCAATAATAAATACTTGTTTTGTGAAAGTATGAGATGACACTGGGAAACTTTATAATTTAATGAAGTTAAAACGGGAGGAGTGCTACAAATTGAAAGTAACCTTTTTAAAACGCTGACATTGTTCGGTTTTGAGAACTTATGAGTAAGTTATGATAAACTAAATTATTTGGGAAGGTTAGTACGATAGGCGTGCACATTAGAAGAGAGGTGAGGATTCCTCAAGAGAGTGACGTACTAATATGTTATTGCATTGGCCTGTATCAATTTAAATACTTGCTAAACATATTTTAAAATCAAACACACTTTCGGGCTCTGACCCGTTTCTTTTTCTCTCTCTCTTGTATATATATATGTATATTTTCAGGTGCCCAGCCACAGGGGCGTCTTGCCTAGAATCCCTTGAGAGGAACGTGCTGCAGCTTAGGTGGGAGTTGCAGGTCACTTGAGTAGACGGCTTCTTTTGTTGACTCCACTTCTAGCATTCTCATTTATTTTGCATGTGTCGCCCTTTCCATTATTTCATTTGTTGTTGGGACATTTATATTTCAGTTTTTCCAGTATTGTTATATGGGATTTATTCAGGATGGATTTGTGATTTTAGTTTCATATGTTGATATTCGATTGACGAATGGTTTATGTTATTTAGTTTGTTGTGGTGTGATTCTTAATTGTAGAAATGTTGTTTTAATTAAATAAATCTTTTCCGTTAATTAAAATTTGGAAGGTTTGTATAAAAATATTTTTTGATACTTAGCTTAATTATTTAGGGTGTTAAATTGGAAAATTTATTTTTATCGACAGTGATGCTGAGAATGAACCAACTGTTTACCTTGAGTTAATTTAATAAAGGAGTGATCGCCAGGTATTTAATTAGGCGGGGTGTCACAGTAATCAGTTGCGACCAACAGGTATTTGCGATTGCCGGCAGCGGTGGGCAGTGGTCCCACGATGTCCATTCCCCACTGGGCGAAAGGCCAGGGGATGGTCAGGGATTTTAACTCGCTGGCGGGCTGGTGGACCATGGGGGCATGAAGCTAGCATTTTAGGCATCTGCGAACATATACTGCGGAGTCCTTTTGCATATATGGCCACCAATAACCTTCCTTCATTGCTCGGAAGGCTAGAGACCTTCCTCCGACGTGACTCCCGCAGATTCCTTCGTGAAGCTCGTGAAGCACTGTCTTGACATCGCCTGGGTGGAAGCATCTAAGGTAGGGGCCGGAGAAAGATCTTTTATACAAGTCGCCTCCCGTGGATAAGTGAAAGCGAGTAGCTTTGACTCTTATCTGGTGGGCAGTCCTCTTATCCTCTGGGAGCGTTCCGTTCTTCAAATAGTCTCTCAAGGGATCCATCCAGCTGGGGGCTGGTTCCAATTGGAGTATTGGTTTCGCTTTGGTCAGCTCACAGTTGGGGTAAATGCTCGGGCAGCTGAGGAAATCGATAGGGATGATCCTTTTAAGGATGGAATCAACTGTCGAGCTCAGGGCTGCCAAGGCATCAGCGTGGCTGTTTGGCCCCTGGGAAACTGTTGGATGTTGATTTCTTCAAAGTTCGTCATTAAGTTTTTCACCAAGGAGTGGTAGGCTGCCATCCTATCATCCTTCGCGTTATAGTCTCCACTTATCTGATTGGAAACTAGTTGCGAGTCTCCGAATACCTGCAAATGCTTTGCTCCCAGAGTTTGCACCCTTTGGAGACCTGCTATTAAGGCTTCGTATTCTGCTTCGTTGTTGGAGGCTGCAAATCCCAGCCTGATTCCTTGCTCGAGGACTGTATTTTCTGGAGTGATGCGAACAATTCCTACTCCTGCCCCCTTTGAGTTGGAGGCTCCATCAACGAATAGTTTCCAGCTTCCCCCTGTAGCCTGGCTGTTTTGTTCTGTTGGCTTAGGCTGGTTGAAGGGTTCTTCGCCTGTGAATTCAGCTATGAAGTCAGTAAGGATTTGACCCTTGATAGCTGTCCTTGGTTGAAATTGGATGTCAAATCGGCCGAGCTCGACTGACAATTTAGACAGTCTGCCCGATAAATCCGCCTTCCTTAGGACAGCCTTGAGGGGGTGTGATGTAAGGATGATGATCGTATGAGCTTCGAAGTAATGCTTCAGTTTCCTCGAGGACATTACTTGGGCGAATGCGAGCTTTTACAATGGCAGGTAGCGCTGCTCGGCGTCTAATAAGGTTTTGCTCGCGTAATAGACTGGATGTTGGATCCCTGTAACTTCACAAATTAGCGCTGAGCTGATAGTATGGCTGGATACAAAGAGGTATAGGTACAAAGGGTCCATTTGCTGTGGTATGACAAGCAGTGGTGGGGAGCTTAGGTAGGACTTGAGCTCGTCTAATGCTTGTGAGCAACCTGGGGTCCATTCTACTGTTTTGCTGCCTTTTAAGAGTTGGAAGAAGGGCTTGCATCTCTCGGAGGATTTAGAAATGAAACGATTTAGAGCAGCGAGCATTCCATTGAGCTTCTGTACATCGCGGATTGTGCGAGGAGGTTGCACCCGTTTGATTGCATCAATCTGGTCCGGATTAGCCTCTATGCCACGCTTGCTGACCAAATACCCAAGGAACTTTCCTGACTGGACACCGAAGGAACACTTGCTCGCGTTGAGTTTCATTCGGTACTTCCTGAGGATTTCGAAGGTACTTGACAGGTCCGAGAGGTGATTTTCCTTCTCCTTGCTCTTGACGAGCATGTCGTCGATGTAGACCTCCATCGTGTCTCCCATCTGATTCTTGAACATTTTAGTAACCAGCCGCTGATAGGTTGCCCCTGCATTTTTAAGCCCAAAAGGCATGACCTTGTAACAGTATAAACCAACCGTCGTGATAAACGCCGTTTTGTCCTGATCTGGGGTCTGGGGCATACAGGGGAATCTGGTGATAACCTGAGTATGCGTCCAGGAAACTCATTCGTTCGTGAGCTGCAGTGGCATCTACTAGTTAGTCTATTTTCGGAAGAGGGAAGCTATCCTTGGGGTAGGCTTTGTTGAGGTCAGTGAAGTCTATGCAAACTCTCCACTTCCCGTTGCTTTTTGGAACTACCACTGGGTTGGATAACCATTTGGGGAATTGCACTTCCCGTATGGACCCTGCATCCAGCAATTTTTTGACTTCTTTTTCTATTGCTCTGGCCTTCTCGGGAGCAGTTCTTCGTGCCTTCTGTGCTATCGGTTTGAATATGGGATTGACGTGCAACTGATGGCAGACCATATTGGGATCAATTCCTGGCAGCTCATAGGGTTCCCAAGCGAAAACATCTATGTTGTTTCTGAGTAAGGTTAACAAATCCTTTTGCTCTTGGTCAGTGAGTGAGGTCCCGATCAGAAAGACTCTACTGTTGTCACCTTCTTTAGCAATTACTTCTACCAGGTCCTCTACAACACGCTCGGAGGGGAGGAGCCTGGTCTCTTCCACTCCGGGCCTTCCATATTTTAATTGCTATTTGGAAGGGATTGCACCTTCCTCCACTTTCTCGCTGGTTTGAACGGATTTTTTCTCTGGCTTTGGTCGGATGGCCACTATGAAGCACTTTCTCTCCATCGCCTGGTCGCCATGTATCTCCATCACTCCCCGCTCGGTGACATACTTGAGTTTCTGGTGGTAGGTCGAGGAGACTGCCTTCATTGCGTGAAGCCATCCCCTGCCGAGGATGGCTTGATACGGTGAATCGATGTCGACCACCAAGAATTCAATCATTTTTGAAACATTTCCACCGAGCACTGGTAGTACAATCTTGCCCAGAGGCATGGTCATTTTCCCAGCGAAGCCGACCAGAGGAACGGTTGTTCCCTTTAGGTCAGCGATGTTCAACTTCAATTTTCTGAACAGGTCGATGTACATCACTTCGGATGAGCTCCCTTGATCGACGAGCAGCCTGTCGATATCAAAGTTGGCTATCCTGAGTGTAATGACTAAGGCATCGTGATGTGGGGTCCTTACTCCCACAAGATCTTCATCCGTGAAAACAATATGCTTGTTGTAGTTGATGTCCTCTGCTCGCCGACGTTTTCCTGCCTGTGATTTTGCTGGATCAATCTGAAAAGCTTGCATTACCGCTGTCTGCTTCTTTACCTCCATTCGAGCTGAGTTACCCTCGATTTGATTAACATCGGATACTCCATGGATTACTGAGAATTCGTGTCCGGCGTCGTCTTCCAATACGTTGTCGGGTTTTGCCTCCTTGTGGACAGTCACTCTTTCTACCTTCCTTTCCACGAAGTCATTCAAATGTCCGGATTGGGCCAATTCCTCGAGGTGGGACTTAAGAGCCTTGCAGTGCTCGGTCTTATGCCCTCCCTCTTTGTGGAAGGTGCATCTCAGTGCATTGTTTCTTTTCTATGGGTCTCCTCCCATTTTTCGGGGCCATTTGATGAACGACTCATCCTTGATCTTCACGAGAATTTTGTAAATTGGTTCTTTGAAGACGATGTTGACCGCCTGGAATGACTTTGCAACGTCAGGGTTCCCTCCGTTCTTGGAGCCATTCTTGCTCCCATTATTTCCTCCTTTTTTCTGGTTATCAACTTTCTCACTTCCCTTGGTAGCGAGCTTGGCTCGACCGTTTTCTCCTATGTTAAGGCGGGTGACATCTTCCACCTTTGCGTATTTCTCAATCCGGGCCATCAGGTCATCAATGGTGGTTGCTTCCTTCTTTGTCAAGGACTAGTAAAGGAGGGAAGAGCTAGGTAGCCCAATTTTGAATGAAGCCACTGCCACCTCTTCCGCGCAGTCCTCGGCTTCGTTGAATAACTCCCAGTACCTCTTCGCGTAGTCTCGGAGTGTCTCCTGAGGAGTTTTCTTCATCGTTAATAGAGCATCCATCCTTTTAGGATGGGAGCTGCTGGTGATGAACCGGGCCGTAAAGAGCTCGGCCATGGATTTGAAATTTCTGATGGATCGGTGAGGGAGTTTCTCGAACCATTTCTGGGCCACGTCATGAAGGCTCGAGGTAAAAATACGGCACATCAGTGCATCTCGGTGATTCCAGAGGGTCATAGCCTGCCGGTACTGCCTGACATGATCAATGGGATCAGTCTTCCCGTCGTAAATCTTGAACCTTGGAATATCAAACTTTTTGGGAGCTTCTTCTTCTTCTTCAATTTCCCTCGTGAAGGGAGATTTCATCTGGGTCTTGAGGGCTCTCCTGGCGAGTTCTCTGGTCGACCTGGTGCCGCGGTGAGCTGGATGTTGGTCCATTTCTCTGCGGACTAGGTTCCGTATGTTGTCGTCGCTGCGAGCAGGACTCTGATAGCAGCGAGATTTTCTCAGTTGCTCGCGGAGGTTGTCGTCTGAGTCGCCACCTTCGAACACTTGATATTGCCGCCTAGGGCTCCTTCCTGGGCTGCGAGATTTGCTCGCCTGAGGGCTAGGAGTGCGATAGGGACATCTACTGGTATCAGGACGTAGTTCTTTCTCCAGTTTTTCCAGTCTTCTTTTCAAGCGAGCGTTCTCAGCCTCATATCTGCGAGAAGACTCCCTCTGCTCGTGGAGCCTTGCTTCGTATGAATCGATCAATCTGGATATCTGAGTGGACCTTGCTGGTCCTTGACTTTCTTCTGAGGCTGGCCTTTCTAAGCGAGCCCCTTGATCTGAACGTCGGACTTCAGACCTAATCCTGCGAGGAGTGGGTGGCTCCTGAATATCTCCTGCTTGAGGAGCGTTGCTGCTGTGACCAGACATCTTAGATTTTTTCTCGGCGTGGGCTCTTCTCAGGGACAGATAAACGCTTCCCACAGACGGCGCCAATTGTGGTGACAATTATTATGCAACACAAATAAATATGAAAGAGGTAACAATCAAGAAAAGATAAATAAGATTCCAATCACACAACAACGGGTATACGTGGTTCAGCAAATATGTGCCTACGTCCACGGTGGTTCAGTCAGTGTTATTTCTCTATATTCTGAAGAATAAGTACAGAGAATACAACTTGTCCTTTGCCCCAGACTTAGGGTTTAATTTATACATGTATATGTTGGAGTAGTGGGGGTGATGGGTTCCTCCTTATTAGCCATCTCCCCTACATGGGATCGCGCTCCCTTACAGCTTCTCTTCATGGGATCGTGGGGTAATCGGATGAGTACAAGAGGTGATGGGCCTGGGCTTTAGGCCGCTAAGGAGGGGCTACTCGTCCAGGCCTTATGGTGCTAAATTCAGGGTACCCACAGATAGTTTACACGAAATTGTGAAATAACCATTGAGATTCCAATACTTGAAACGAGTTTGGAATAAATTGAGGTTTTAGACTATTAAGTCATGTGTGTGCCTATGGTTAAATAGTACTAAGGAAATTATGTACTTTCACATTTAGAAGTGAAATGTGTAATGATGGATTTCTACACAAACTCTTGGGTGATAACCCTAATGTTGAATATATATGTATAGATATATACATATGGTTTTGGGAGACTATTCATCATAGGAAAAATGATTGAATCTGTTTCAAGTGAGGGATTGTATTCACACATCGAGGTGAATTTAATGGAAATTGTGGTGACGGCTTGTATATTGAAGATTATGTATATTTGTAGCCGAGTTTATATATCTTATACATATGAACGGGAATTTGTCTGTATATATAATGATACAGCGATATGTGAATATATGTTTATATATCTATATAGATATGAAAATATGGATACTTAAACCGTATATGATGGTTTAATATTTGATCATATGATTGGATCATATGGATGTATATATATTATGCATGTGAATGGTATATATACTTATTTGGTTAAGCATACCCCGCTCATGCTATCATTGGGAAGTTGCGCGCGTAGAGGGTGAGCATCCTGGCTAGAAAAGCAGGGTGTGGATATTCCCCAGGTCATAGTCGTCCTGTGTGTTATTATGTGATTTACATTTTTATTTTGGGATGAGACGTGGTGGGTATGTTTCGTCTCATTGCCGGTTTGGAGCTATGACCGCTTCCCGGGACATCGTGTGCGTGTGTTTACCACGAGATGGGTGTCGTTTAGTCCCACCATGGTGTCCCCAGTATTGTTACGTGATCCGGGCACTGGGATGATGATAGCATTGATGCAGTTTATCGGCGCTATATATAGCCGGGTATTTGTTTGTGCATGGCCTTTGTACATCATATATGATATGTATACATGGTCATGGGATTGGATGATGGTATATATATATATATATATATATGGTTAGAAATGAATACCTATATATATATATTTATATATATATCCTATAGATGAAAAGGATATGGATCTTTGTGGAGTACATCTTGGATGATTATGATGTACTAGATGATTGGGGGATTGATGTATCGCGTCTAAGGAATATTTCGGTTACATCACCCTAAGGATATTATCGGAGATTGTAGAAGTTTTCAGATTTTAGTCTATAAAATAGTAGTAGTAGTATATGGTATGTACGGCATTATGGATCTCTATGATCGACATTGTCAAAGAGTAGTGTAACGGGGCGGTTCCTTGTTTGGATTTCGCTTTGCGAGACACCCCACGCACGAAATGTAGTACATTGTTGAGAATAGAGAGAAGTTCTGTCGATATTTATGTGTGGCATAATGGATCTCCAGGATCGACGTTGACATGGAGTAGTGTAACGAGGTGGTTCCTTGTTTGGATTTCGCTTTGCGACACACCCCACGCACGAAACGCAGCGCAGCGTTGAAATTGGAGGGAAGTTGTGTCAATAATAACTTTGCATGCTTATTAATTAGAAATTTAATATCATATGTTTTAACCCAAATGCATATTGGGTAACTTATTAAATTAAAAATGGTTAAAGTATAAATCGGAATCCACTAAGCCTAATATGGCACATATGATTGAAAATAAATACTTATCCGTGGTTTAAAAAGGGGGTGGATTCTTGGGTTATGATAGGATAGTAGATCTCGTGGGTATAGGATAGGCCTATGATAAGTTAGGTTGTCCTGATAAATTGGGGTAATTTAACTAATAAAATTGAGGACGCGAATAGGTGCGCGCCTTTAGATGAGAGGTGAGTTGGGATTCCACGAGAGTGCGATTCCACTTTAATTATGAAATAGTGCACCGATAATTATTATGCACGGTTAACACACTTGCTAAATATTTTCACAACTCGGGCTCTGACCCGTTTATTTCTCTTTCCTGCCTGTATATATATATTATTACAGGTATCCTACCGCATGGATGCCGGATGACCTTCTATCTAGAGTCTTGGGAGCCGTGACAGGTGCGGACTGTTGCGGGATGTGTCTGGTAGCCGCTTCCAAATTTCAAAATTCTAGGTAGGATTCATGTTGTATATCGGGTTTGTACCCAAGGGATATTTATATAAGTGTTTATACTTATTCCATTCCAGTTATTGTATTCGCTGTGACCCGACAGCTTATTCGGGTCTACTTTTTGTATCAGATTCTGTTGTAGTTAATCATATTATTTTATCATAGCATTTCGTTTATCTTAGTTCTGTCTGGCATCTTTCTCCAAATTATTAGTAGTTTTATGGTCTTGGTTTGTTAGTTGTTGTATGTTTTAATTTATTTTAACATCTCGCTTATATGATATCGAGTAGTTAGTCCTATATTATATAGTACCGGCAGTTGATGTTTAGACTGGACCATCTGAAACTCCTGATTTAATGTAGTATATGGCTGGCCACCCGTTATTATTTTAAGTGTGGTGTTATAACAACCCTATTTATTTATGGAAACTGTAAGAACAAAAGGGAGTTGTCCCTTTTATTCTTTTACTATTCTCTTTCTCAGCATCCTCTCTTACCCAAGTCGGCAACTTCAATTAATGCCGAAAATTAAAGGTCCCCTTTGCTCCCTTGATTTCGGTGATGCTGACATAACTCTCTCACTCCCTATATTAATTAGCGTTGGTTAAACATAAAACCCACAGCCTCCAATAATTAAGTCGCTGGACAAGAAACAAAAAAAAGAAGGGAGTTATCCCCCCGTTTGACCTCACTAGCGCCAGACCTACAGCTGAAAAAAGGATAGTTCTTCCCAATACAAGCTCACCCAAAAATCTGCGTCACTAGTGAGATTTCAGTGAAATCCTCATTTCCTACCCTCTCAATTGTCCCTTTTTTCCCTTTTGTCTGCTGAAGTGCCCAAGTTGACATTCTCCTTCTACAATAAACATATTCCCAAGTTAAAATATTTGGTCGAAAGATTATAACCCTAGCCTATCATCACCTTAATTTACTCGACCCACTGAAAGGAAGTTGTCATTTTTTATATAACAAGTCAAGTAATTATTTACTAAGGCCCAATATGATTAAATAGTCACTACCTCACTAACTCATAACTGTTCAACCCATATCTTTTCTGTACAACAAGTTTACTATTTAAATTTATAAATCAAGTAAGCCATTACAATAACAATTTAAAATTTTACAATTTAATTAATTCCTTAATTAATTACCAAATAACTCAATGGATAATAATAATTTAAGTTCCAATTTAACTTTCAATTAAAGCAATTTAACTATCATCATTAAATTTAATAATTTACCCGTTTAATTAATATTATAAATTCACCACACTTTAAATTGTTTAACTTATTCAAACACAAGTCACTTAGATTTTCAAAATTTAGCCCGGGTAATTTTTAATTTATTAATTGAATAAACATAATTAAAAAAATTACCTCAAAATAGCGAGGTATTACATTCTTCCCCTCTAACAAAAAGAATTATGTTCTCGGAATTCATGGAAAGTAACACATACGTATATTAAAATAACTGCATATTCTATTGTCTCATCGAATTCTCTCGCTCCCAAGTGGACTCATCCTTGCTATGGTGACCCCACTTAATACAAACTAATGGTATCACCTTAGGTTTCAAAATTTGGGCTCTACGATATTAGATACGAGTATCGTTTAAGTCTATATGCTGATACGTGGCCTTACCCCATAAGAACCTGCGAAGCATCAATATATTAAACACATTGTGCACTCGAGATAGGTGATCTGGAAGCGCTAAACGATAAGCGAGTGAACCTACATTATGTGTGATCATAAATGACTCAATATATCTTGGGGTCAACTCACCCTTCTTCCCAAATCGCATCATCCCATTTTTATGTGACACCTTGAGGAGAACTTGGGGATATCTATCGTGGAGTCATAAATTTAGGTCAATACGAATCATTTTTCTCCCAGAAGAGCGGTCAACAACGGCTAATCAGAAGTTGAGGAGGAAACATCTCACAATTTTGGCCCAGAAGCGTAAAAGAAAATATGTTGATGTGAAGATGGCATGGTTGAGTAGATTAATTATTTTGATTTGCCATAATGGAAGGAACATACTATGCAACGCGTGATAGACATTCTTCATGTTGAGAAGAATATTATTGTGCGTAAGTGGTGCTCATTCCACGGTCGGAGAAAAAGCCCGTGAAGATCTTCGTGATTTGAGGATTAAAAGATCATTTTAGTTGAAAGAATATCCCAACACTAGTAAAAAGCATATGACGGTTGCATCTTATACTTCGAGTATTATTGAAGGAAATATGTTCCTAGAGACATTGAAAGGGTTGAAGGTACTTTATAATTTCTCCTCCAATGTATGCTGGATTGTTTGCAATGCAACAAAAGATTTGGAAAAATGCAAGTCTCACAATTGGATAGTGATTATGCAACGTGTCCCTCTGTTGTTTGGACTCCGTATCGGGACATGCATGGGAGGCATGACTTTCAACGATATCGAGAAAAATTGGGCGGTTTGGACCTTGCTTTGTCTTTTCACTAAGTGATCCAAAGTCATTTATTTTGAATAATTAGTTGTAAAAAAGTTGAACTTTTGTAGGAATAGATATTAAATTGTCAGAATGAACAATTTATACTGTTTCAAACTATTTGTACTGATATAAACTGTTTTGTTACTATTGTAGTTGGTAATTTTGTGCTAGTATTTTATTTCTTTGAACTCTTTGCAGAATTTGGAAGCCCTAAGTCAATTGCTGAATTTAAACGCCCAAAGCCGAGCAACATCAACAGTTGAAAAGTTTTTTAAGTAAGTTTATTCTTCTTATTTTATTTTTATTTCTGCAGATTTTTTCAAACTATTCATTATTTATATAAAAACCGTTCAAACAAAAAGTTTGGTGTTGTAATAGAGGTGGAGTTATGATTGATGTGTTAATGGAGGTGGAGTTAAGTTTAGCATATTTTATATCTATAAGATATTTGGAATGTCCGAAATATAATGGAAATTTTGACAATTATTTTTAAAATATAAAGACAACTTGCCATTACATCTAGCAGTGGAAAAGGTCATTTGTAGGGATGTTTGTCACTACTTGTAGCAGTGACAAACTTAACATTTATAACTGCTATGTGCAATGACAAATTTGTTACACCGCCCATTTTATCATTACTGAAATTAGTGACAAGTCTGATTTTAGTTAGTGTCATTAGCAGTCAAAACTTCAATATTTGTCACGGTTATCAACAGTGATTGCCACTACTGATATAAGTAACAAATGTTGAATTTGTGATTGCTAACAGTAGTGACAAACATCAGATTTATCACTGCTGTCAGTTGTTATAAATTGCGAGGGGTAATTGCTGTCTCCATTTATAATCCCATAAGAGTTATAAAAAATAGGGTCATTTAAGTTTTGACCCCCATTTAATTCCCTATAATGAGTCAAACCCCCGGGATTTGACTTTTTTAAGGTTTGACCCCCATTTTTAACTTTTCGTCCACTTAGTTGTTAACCCCATGTTTATTTACCATTTATCCCCAGAATGCCCCTCTTTATTGTTGGGATGTTACTAGCCCTTGGAAGACTTCCTATTTAAGCTCCAACCTGCAATTCATTTTGTTACCAAAATGGGGGGAGGCTCAACTTCATCCTACCAGGTTATTTTATAATATTTTTTTTGCTAACTTATTAATTTGTACTCTTTTTTATTATTGGCAAGTAATATGCCAACTTTGTGATGAAAGTGGTCATGCAACCAAATTATGTCCATCATTATTGAAAATCAAACGAAACAAGATGTGAAGAAGGATGTATGTTTTCAATATAGAAAAGAAAGACATTGGGTCAAACATTGTCCATGGAATAATATGAAGTGTCCAAAAGGTTAAAAGACCCTAAGAAATTTATGGACATCTAGGAAAGAATAGAGTTACGATAAAAAATTTCTCAAATGTGTTGATTGTGGTAGTTTCGAGTGGCTCGACATCGCTACAGAAAAACGTCTAAATATGAAATTAAAAGTGAAGTTGGAAGTGACGTTAGATGATTTATGTAATGGTTTTAAAAGTAGTGTGAATTTTAATGTTTGATTTCATAATTTTTGAAAGGATATCAATGGTTTTAACGATATTTACATGGTTTCATTTTGACTTCCATTCAATTTTGTATATCCAACACTTTGTAGACAAGAAAAATAATGATCACGTCAATAACTTTCCATAATATCTTAACATCGAATGTACATAACAACCCAAAATAACCTAATAACTTTCCAACTTAATAACATCCAATTAACATCCAAAACAAGTTAATAACATCCCAAACAAGTTAACATCCAAAAGAATTGAATAACATCCAAAACAACTTAATAACTTTCCAGCTTAGTTATAATCTGGTGGCAGGGGAAACTTAGGAGGGACAATGGTTTTGTTATTTTTTGTGCCTTGTATAAGACCAAGTCTCATTTTCTTAGGCTTTGGAATGGGAGAGATGACCAGTTGAGGCTTTGTAACCCGAGATCCTTGAGTTTTAACTTGGGATCCTTGATCATGATGTGTTCACACTTTGAGGTTAAATCCTTTGAGGTGAAATACAAATATATTTTATCAATAGGGGACCTTTACCCTTCTACAACACTGTTTTGGTTCATATTTAAAATTTAATTCTTTATTTTTGGGACCATTCTATAACCCTCTTTGTAACTAACATACACCCTCTCGTGATAAATCATCTTGGCATTGTATGCAGTCATGTATAACACCTTTGTTCCATGTTTCTCCCAAATTTCTGCAACAATTTCTTTTGGCTTGAACTTGTGGTGGTTCCTCATAGCTGTCTCTATTTGATTTGTAACCCAACCAACATGTGCTTTTGAGTTTTTGCATCTCTCATCACTCTTACAATTGTGTTGGTTATTGAAGCTTCTAAGCACGGCAGTGTGTTCCTTTGGAAAAATTCTAACATATACCCTCCATGAACATTTGGGGTCTTTGCACATAAATATAATCTTTAGGTTTTCATTCTTCTTGTGTTTATATTCAAACTTCTTCTTAATGGCATATCTCCACATGTATTATCAGCAATGCTTCATAGTAGGCCATAACATCTTAGCATTCAAATCTACATTGTCACCCATATTAGCACCGATATCTTCACTATCATACACATTGTGAGTTTGATCAATGAATTCCTTGAATTTAAACTCCATTAACCCAATGCTTCTTTCAGTAGACTACGTAATTGACTGATCTGATTCCATGTCCTTAAGATGCCCTGAAGCTAATTCCACATATTCATCACCACTAGATTCATAAGTATGACTCTCCATGTACTCACTATCTTCACTATCTTCATTAAAATTGTTGTATACTTCTTTTGCAGCCAAGTTATCAAACTGATCCATGTTGGATGGTGCTTCATTTGGATTCTCAACCAATGGTGCTTTCTGTGTAGTGTTAAATGGATTATCAACCACTGATGCTTCACGTGTGGTCTCAAATGGAGTCTCAAATTTAGTATCAATCACTAGTGCTCCTATAGGATTCTTAAGTAAATTAAAGAATACCCAGTTATCTTCATCAGTGCCACCAATGAGTACAAGCTATGTATCATTAGTTGTATATGGCTTTTGTTTGGTAAACCTAAGGGACCTTTTGGGTTGTTTTGGGTTAAGGACTGAGTGGATTGTTGTGGTAGGTTTTATTAGTGGGTTATTATGGTTTGGAAGTAATGTAAAGGTGAAAGTTTCCATTCATAGCTAAAATAACGTCCCACATTTTCTTCAAGTCTTTGTCTCCCAAAATAGGTTCTATGATCCCATCATTTACCCAATATATGTTGAAATACTTAAGCCTAGACGTTTCTTCTATGTCCTTTACCAAGTCAATAAAGCAAAGTTCATCCCCATCCACATCAACTAATTTACAATTCTGATAACCCAGATATGTGAACCTTACATCATCCCCAAACCCCCCATAGTGGACCACAAATTTCTTTTTCCCAAGTAAAGGCATCTACAAAAAGTCAAGCACAATATAAGACAAAAAATATAGAAAATATCTAGGAGATACCAAACCAATAAACATAACCTACATGCATGCCACAAAACACCTTCAAAAAATCAATACGAGATGAATAACTTGAAACCCTAATTTTGTCCTCATTTACATCACAAATAAGGAAAAATACATTTAAAAAAATCTCAAATATAAGATTAACCTTTGATTAATGTGATGAATACCACGAAATCGAGTGAAACCCTAGATTTTTCACTGAGATTTCTTATTGTAAAGAGAGAGAAGATAACTTTTTTACTTATATTAAGACTAATAATTGTAGAGAGAGAAGATAACTTAGAAATGGTGATGAATTGTGTTACAATTGTGAAAACCGTCGATTGGGGTTACATATTAGAGCAAGGGTATAACTCGTAATAAACATGGGGGTTAATGGCTAAGTGGACGAAAAGTTAAAAATGCGGGCCAACCCTTAAAAAAGTCAATTCTCGGGGGTTTGACTCATAATATGGAACTAAATGTTGGCAAAACTTAAATGACCCAAAAAAATATTTGTCATTGCTCGGAGTAGTGATATATATTTTTTTTCACCCCCAAAAATCGTTATGGTAAATAGTAATGAGAAAAGTCATTTGTTAGTGACCATAACAGTGAAAAATCACGTATTTTGCTGCAGTGTGTGATGACTCCATCATATAGGGATGGTTTGACGTATGACCAGTTATGATGCATTTTAAATAGAAGTATGTTCTGTGGACATTGAGATCGTGGAAGAATCTTATACTGTGGCTGAATACGAGAGAGAATTTACGCTATTATCGATGTTTGCGCTGAATGAGGTTATTACTGAGCAGCGAAAATTGGTTTGCTTTATTTAGGTATTAACATGGCACATGAAGCAGGTGATTATGATGAACCTAATGTATTCTATATGTGCTTAGGTGGTATATGCTACATTGATGCACTATTAGGATTGATGAGAGAAAAAGAGGAATTTGGAGAAGATCGGGAAGTCTAATGGGCCCAAAGCAGATAAAGTAGTTCTAGTAGTGAGAATCATGGATTTTTGGGACATTAGGATGAAGGACAGTGGGGATGGTTTAAGTCAGGTAGTAGAGACCATAACTATAGCTACAATGACCCCCTTACTCTAAGTAGGGGCAACAACAGTAGTAGAGGCAATAAGGGGCACCTTTAACCTTATTTAGATTAGTTTGTTTTAGATGTGGAAATAACGGACATAAATATTAAGTTTTACTGAGTGCTGAAACTTAAGGGCAGTAGAGAAAGGACCATCAGGGCCAGGGCCAATAGGGTTTTAGGACCCAACAATAGTAGCATCAACCATATTATCCTTACCAGCTCATAACGTCGAGGCTATATTCGAAAATAACATTTATTGAACCCTCAACCTCATAGAAGCAAACCAAACTTCAGTATAACTAGGTGTATCAGATTGCATAACCCCAACAGGAGGGTCAGACATGGGTCCAGGCGGTGGACAATATGTTTTATATTATGGCACCTGATCGAGTGAGAAAAGTAGCGCGTGTCAAATGCTGATCGTCATTTTCATTTTGCCAACTCAACACAAAAACCAACATTACGACTACACTTGCGGGGCAAGTCTAGCAGTAAGTCGGGTATCAAAAATATCCGCTGGGACGAGTTGCTAGAATTCAATTGATTTACTATTGCCAAAATAAAAGTGTAAAAGATGATTACAGACTAAAAGAAATGATGCATGAAAGGAAAATGATTAATCTAGGCAAGTGTATTGAAACTAGACTAACAAAGCGGTAAAACTATAGGTTGCGTCGAATATCCCTCACCCGAGTTAATTTGTATAAAATGGTTACATGGGCCGACGAGTTGTTACAAATGTGTCTCGTTTCGACAGTTAATTAAATCAAGGGTTCTCACGCCCCTAAATCCGCATAAAAGTCTAATAAGATTTTAGCATCAATAAATATCCCGAAAATTACGCACGAAAGGTCGTAAGCACGGGACATACACGATATGCCCCATCAAATCTCCTAGGCGTAATAACTAGGACAACGCACCTGAAATAGACCCGTAAACCCTATCACCAAGCAAAGCAACACGTTAACCCGAGTGAGTTCAATTCAAACACAACCTAATTTAAATTAGCTAGAAAGCATGGTAAAAACGCGGTAAATAAAGCGGTAAATCTATATTACAAAGCGAGTAAATCAAAGCATGTAAACTAATTAACATAGCATGTAAATTATATTATAAAGCAAGAAAATAAGGAAATACAACTATATTAATGGAGATGGAAGACGGTAGCACAAATTACAAACCCAAATGGGTGTCAATTCGAGAGGAAATGAAGAAATGAGCTCTCAAACCTCCAAAACCCTAACCTATCTAACCTAAAATGAATTATATCTGATATTTACAACAAAACAGTCTTATATAGTAAGTGGATTTAAATTAGAAAAGAAAATGAAAAAGAAATGAAAAGGCAAAATATCTCCTGGAAACAGGGAACGATCGATCGATCAAGCAGGTATCAGCCATTGCATTGCTGTTTTTGCATGCTTGCCTTTCTCATTAGCTGAAATTGCTGGAACTTCTTCATACGGACTCAAAATCGCGCACCATTCACAGCCACGCGAAGCTTGCAAGGAGGGATACAACTTCTGTGAGATGTTGGGCCAGGTGCCCTGTAATGACCCCACTTTTATGTGCTCATATGTATATAGTTTGTTTTTACACTCATGTGTTACTTACTATCTTATAAATATTGTATTATTAGATATGTGATGTTATTGGCTATCAATATAACAAACCCCATTTTTAAATATGAAGAATCAATCGTAAATAGGATGAAGTTGAAGTCTTATGACATATCTTAAGGTATATAATAAGTTTTGGGGTAGAAAATATAATTTTAGGAAACTTTAGGGACTAAAATAAAAATATAAAAAGGGCCATTTTGTAAATAAAATATTTTCAAGGACCTCTAAGAAATATTGAAAATATATAGTGTGAAATTACCAAAATACCCTTCATGTGTGAAATGACACTTATACCCTTATCACCTTTCCACCACGTGCTGGTCACCTCCACCTTACACGTGTCATCTTCAGAGAGAAAGCTAAAACACTTTTCATCATTTGGTGATGTTAGACTGCAAGACCACCCCGGAATGCGACACCCAAACGATGACTTGCCACCGTAATGCTTGATCACCTAGACACATGTTAACACCGTAATACTTTTGGAAACCTATAAATAGGGCCTTAGGGTTCATTTGAAACTCACACCAATTCCTTGAGAATTATAGTAAGAAAGAGTGATAGAAAGCTTGGGAAATATCTTAAGAAGGAGTTCTATAATTTCGAAGAAAGAATTCATTTCGTAGGTATGATTTTATTTAAATGTTATAATTCATTTTTGTAGTTTTAATTTCGTATTTTATAGCTTTACTTAGTAGTTATGCTGGTAAAATACACTAAAGACTTTACTAATCAAAACTTAAAATTTGGAAACAATCTAAATTGATTTTATTTTCAAAATATGTCAACTTGTTTGAAAAATATATATATACTCTTTTTAAAATGATTTTTGTAAGCAATTGCTCGTATTATGGAATCTCATTTAAGTAATTCCAAAGTCAGTCCCGGTGAAATTCTGTCTAGTTGAGATGGTATTTAAGTGGTGCCCCTGTGACCCTCCATCTCTACTGGGAATAAATTCGGAAATGTTCGGTCTAAATGAGATGGTATTTAAGTGGTGCCCCTGTGACCCTCCATCTCTACCGGGAACCGACTGATTAGGAAGAACTATGAATTGAAATTCTTTAAATGCGATGAATGAATATTAAAAATCGAGAAAATGGTTTTAGTAACCTTTTTCAGCAAGATATTTTAGGATTAAAACACAATATTTAGAATTGGGCTTTATTTAGAATACATAATTAAACCTTTATTGTATTTATTCGATTAACGTGTGATCCAAGAGTCAATATCTATATTTTCGAGCCTCTATTTTAGGTGAGTTCTCTGACATTCCTTGTGTATTTTGATTATATGATATTATGCAAATTATATATATTTTGTGAACTGCTTTTATTCTCAAAATTCATGTGATACCGACGACTGATTCAATTGTGACATGTTTATATTTGTCCATATAAACATACCGATTAAAATGATTATTGAAAAGGATATTGAATATTGAAATTATGATTCGGCCTAAGGGACCTCTTTACTGACTGACCTTCCCAGCTGGGTTATCGCTGGTGTGCCCTAAATAAGGCGTTGTGACGAACTAGTTCGATTGACCCTCCACTACCGGGATATAATACGGTAGAAGAATACGGTATTAGAGTGTACTTGGCCATTAAAATGATATGATTGAAAGAAAAATATATCACATTTGAATGATTGCATTCTTCTTATTCTGAGCTATTCAATTGTGATATACATACTATCATTTCAAAATATATATCTATATACTGCAAGTTCCTATCCATATATGTATATGCCTTCTCTTTTGACTTGAATAGGTATCTATATTCTGAAAACCTTGAAATGTCGGGAGATTAAATCTTATTCAGCTTTTAGCTGACGTTGTATAAATAACGATTTTTCAGGAAATAATTAGACGGGAGGATTGAGTGTAGAAGGACTATGTTGAAGATCTAGCTTGAGGAGCTCTTTTGTTATAATTTTTAATATAACGTTTGTTTTTAGGAGATAAAGCATGTTTGGCTCTTTAGTAATAAGTTTTTAATTTTGGCATAAGTTGTAATCCGTTCATACTTTAATATATATGAAGTTCCCTTTTAGAAAGCTCTGATGACGTAATTCCATTTTTTCAGTAGTTTACGATTCATGACCATGTGAATGTATTTTCGTTGCATTTATTTTAAGAAATATTTTAAGTCCATAACATTGAATGCCTTGGTGGCATGTCAAGACACTCATTCCCTACTACTATTGGGTTGGGGTCGTGACAGAGGTGGTATCAGAGCGTAGGTTATGAACCCGTAGACTACTGAACATAGGTTTTGAACGTTATAGATTTCGTGTTTCAATCCTTAGGAGATAGTATTAAATATCTGATTTATGTGATAACCCTCCCTATGTGTTATATTATTTATAACTGGTATTTTAGTTTTCAATCTTGATATAGTATAGTAGATCTTACGTTTTTCCATGACTGTAGAAAATGACCAAGAGAAGATCATCTATGGGAACTAGTGATTCGAGTATTGAAGGACTGGAAGGTGCATACAAGGCGATCGAAAGTCTAGCAAAGATTGTGGAGCATCAAGTAAATAATGGAGTACCAAGGAATCTTGAACTAAGTAAATGTACTATTGAACAGTTGAAGAAGTTGATTCCTCCATCTTTTAAAGGTACTCCTAACCCCACTGAAGCAGAAAGTTGGGTGATGCAAATAGAAAAGATACTCGATGTTCTTAAGTGTACTGATGAACAAAGAGTATCATTTGGAACATTTATGTTAGAAGGTGAAGCCGAACATTGGTGGAGAATGACTAAGAGAATATACGAGGAAAGGAATAATCCCATAGGTTGGAATGATTTCCTAGTGATATTCTATGAGAAATACTTTCCTAAAACGGTACAAGACCAAAAAGCAGCCGACTTCATGAGTTTAGTTCAAGGAAATATGACGGTTAGTCAATACGAGGCGAAGTTTACCGAGTTATCCCGTTTTGCACCTCATGTTGTGATAACCGATACTTTAAAGGCCAAGAAGTTTGAACGTGGGTTAAGGTTGAACATTCGTAGTCGAATTTCCATCCTGAAGTTGACATCATATACTGACGTGGTGACTAGAGCAACGATAGCTGAGAAGGACAGTGAAGAATATAATCAGATTAGAGAAAGGAAGAGGAAGTTTGGGGAACAAAGAGGAAGGAACCCCAATAATAAACTCTTTAGGACTATACCCAATACAGGGCGACCTTTTGTGAATAAACCCTTTAATGTTGATAGATGCCAATGATGTGGTAATATTCATAGAGGGCAACCATGTTACCTAGAAAAAGGAAATTGCTTTGGGTGTGGCCAAAAGGGACATAAAATGAGAGATTGCCCTAACAAAGGGAAGGCGCCAACGAAGACTTTCAATAACAATAAAGATCATGGCAGACAAGGTAGAGTTTCTAATCTTTCTGATGCAAAGGCTTCTAATGCAGTAGTGCCAGGTATACTTTCTATATGTGCACAACCTTTTCAAGTTTTAATAGATCCTGGTTCTACCCATTCATTTGTGTCTTTACGTTTCGTTAATCGCTTTCCTAATATTCCCGAACCCTTGAATCATAACATACACGTTTCTACTCCTTCTGGTGATTTATTGACAGGTACATTAGTATATAAATCTTGCCCTATAGATGTCAGTAGTCATAAACTATTTGTCGATTTGATAGTTTTAGACATAAGAGATTTCGAAGTCATTTTGGGGATGGATTGGTTAGCATCATATCATGCTAATGTAGATTGTTTTGAGAAGAGAGTTACTTTCCAAATTCTGAACCAACCAAAATTCAGTTTTGAAGGAACCGGCGTCCTATCTCCCATGTGTATTGTCTCTGCAATGCAAGCCTATAGTTTTCTTAAGAAAGGATGTCAAGGATTTCTTGCAAGTGTTATTGATTTGCAAATAAAGGATCCTAGTTTAGAAGAGATCCCTATAGCAAAACATTTTCCAGATGTTTTTCCGGATGATTTACCCAGTCTACCTCCTAGTAGAGAAATAGAGTTTACGATTGACCTTCTTCCTGGAGCCATACCAATCTCAAAATCACCTTATCGCATGGCACCTTTAGAATTAAGGGAATTAAAAGTTCAATTACAAGATCTATTAGACAACGGTTTTATTAGACCAAGTATATCCCCTTGGGGTGCTCCGGTGTTATTTGTTAAAAAGAAGGATGGGACGATGAGGTTATGTATAGATTATCGTGAACTGAACAAGGTAACCATTAAGAATAAATACCCCTTACCTCGTATAGATGATTTATTTGACCAACTACAAGGTGCGCAAGTATTTTCTAAGATTGACCTTAGGCCAGGATATCACCAATTGAAGATTAAGGAAGATGATATTTCGAAATCAGGTTTTCGTACTAGATATGGTCACTATGAATTTCTTGTGATGCCATTTGGACTTACTAATGCACCAGCCGTTTTTATGGATATGCTGAATAGAGTGTTTAGGAAATATTTGGATCAATGTGTGGTTGTTTTCATTGATGACATCCTTATTTATTCCAAGAGTATTGAAGAACACGAGAAGCATTTAGAGATAGTATTACAAATCCTTAGGAAGGAGAAATTATATGCAAAATTAAAGAAGTGTGAGTTTTGGTTGCCTAGCATTTCTTTTCTAGGACATGTTATTTCCAAAGAGGGATTGTCGGTTGACCCTCAAAAAGATCGAGGCTATACTAGATTGGCCTAGACCAACTAATGTAACAGAGATTCGTAGTTTCCTTGGATTAGTAGGTTATTATCGAAGATTTGTTGAAGGATTTTCTAGCATTGCTAAACCTCTATCCAGGTTAACACAGAAGAAGGTAAAATATGAATGGTCTGAGGAAGTTGAGAATAGTTTCCAAGAACATAAGAATTGATTAGTAACTGCCCCAATTTTGACTATTCCATCAGGGACAGGAGGATTGGTGATTTACAATGATGCTTCAAAAAATGGTTTAGGATGTGTGCTAATGCAAAATGGGAAAGTAGTATCTTATGCCTCGAGACAATTAAAACCACATGAACAGAATTATCCAACCCATGACTTAGAATTAGCTGCTATAATTTTTGCTCTTAAGATTTGGAGACACTATTTATATGGTGAGACTTGTGAGATTTATACCGATCATAAGAGTTTGAAATATATATTTACTCAGAAAGAATTGAACATGAGACAAAGGAGGTGGTTAGAATTGATGAAGGATTATGATTTAAATATTCATTATCACCCAGGGAAAGCAAATGTAGTAGCAGATGCTTTAAGTAGGAAGTCTACAACAAATTTAGCATGTCTCATTACAAATCAGGAACCTTTGTTAGCGGATTTGAGAAGTATGGAAATAGATGTACGTATTTATAGCAAAGGAGGAATAATCGCAACCTTACAAGTACAACCCACGTTGATGGAAAGGATCAAAATTGCACAAGTAAATGACCCACAACTGAAGAAGATCAGAGAAGAGGTTATTGAAGGGAAGAGATTTGAATTTGCGATACGGGATGATATATTGAGGTTTGGAAATAGAGTGTGTGTTCCACGTGATGCCCAACTAAAGAGACAAATTTTGGAGGAAACTCATTGCTCGAGATTTACATTTCATCCTGGAAATACCAAGATGTATAGAGATCTTCGAGAAGTGTTTTGGTGGAATAATATGAAAAAGGAGATAGCAGAATTTGTATCTCACTGTTTGGTTTGTCAACAAGTAAAAGCTGAACATCAGAAACCATCAGGATTATTACAACCTCTACCTATCCCTGAATGGAAAGGGGAACATATTACCATGGATTTTGTGACAGGTTTACCAAGGAGTTCAAATGGTAATGATTCGATTTGGGTAATTATTGATAGGTTAACTAAATCTGCTCATTTTCTTGCCATTAAAATTACCCATTCATTAGAAAAGTTAGCCAAGTTATATGTGCGGGAAATTATTAGGCTTCATGGAACCCCAATTTCAATTATTTTTGATCGTGACCCTAGATTCGTTTCACGCTTTTGGAAAAGCCTACAAGAAGCCATGGGAACAAAATTGAATTTCAGCACTGCTTTTCATCCTCAAACAGATGGTTAATCTGAGAGAACCATTCAAACATTAGAGGATATGCTCAGGGCTTGTGTACTTGATTTGAAGGGGAATTGGGATGATCATTTACCATTAGTGGAGTTTGCCTATAATAATAGTCATCAAGCAACTATTCAAATGGCTCCATATGAAGCACTATACGGTAGAAGGTGTCATTCTCTCGCATGTTGGGTAGAAGTTGGAGAAAGAAAATTGTTGGGACCAGAATTGATTCAGATCACAACAGAGAAAGTGAAATTGATACAAGACCGACTTCGAATCGCTCAAAGCCGTCAAAAGAGTTATTTTGACAATCGACACCGACAGTTAGAATTTCAAAAAGGAGATTATGTGTTCTTACGAGTATTGCCTTCAAAGGGAGTAATACGATTCGGGAAAAAATGGAAGTTGAGCCCAAGATACATAGGACCTTTTGAAATCCTTGAAAAGATAGGAGCTGTTGCGTATAGAATAGCCTTACCACCTGAACTCTCTAGTGTACATAATGTGTTTCACGTATCAATGGTAAAGAAATATGTCCCAGATCCAACACATATATTAAGTCACAAACCTCTTCAATTTAGAGAAGACTTGTCATACATTGAGCATCCGATAGAAATTTTGGACCATAAAGATCAAATATTACGGACCAAGATAATTCCACTGGTCAAAGTATTATGGCGAAATCATTCAGTTGAAGAAGCAACGTGGGAGCGGGAAGATGAAATAAAGGAGAGATATCCATACTTGTTTGTAAATTAATATGAGTCAAGTTTGGGGACCAAACTTTTTATAAGGAGGGTAGGATGTAATGACCCCACTTTTATGTGCTCATATGTATATAGTTTGTTTTTACACTCATGTGTTACTTACTATCTTATAAATATTGTATTATTAGATATGTGATGTTATTGGCTATCAATATAACAAACCCCATTTTTAAATATGAAGAATCAATCGTAAATAGGATGAAGTCGAAGTCTTATGACATATCTTAAGGTATATAATAAGTTTTGGGGTAGAAAATATAATTTTATGAAACTTTAGGGACTAAAATAAAAATATAAAAAGGGCCATTTTGTAAATAAAATATTTTCAAGGACCTCTAAGAAATATTGAAAATATATAGTGTGAAATTACCAAAATACCCTTCATGTGTGAAATGACCCTTATACCCTCATCACCTTTCTACCACGTGCTGGTCACCTCCACCTTACACATGTCATCTTCAGAGAGAAAGCTAAAACACTTGTCATCATTTGGTGATGTTAGACTGCAAGACCACCCCGGAATGCGACACCCAAACGATGACTTGCCACCGTAATGCTTGATCACCTAGACACATGTCAACACCGTAAGACTTTTGGAAACCTATAAATAGGGCCTTAGGGTTCATTTGAAACTCACACCAATTCCTTGAGAATTATAGTAAGAAAGAGTGATAGAAAGCTTGGGAAATATCTTAAGAAGGAGTTCTATAATTTCGAAGAAAGAATTCATTTCGTAGGTATGATTTTATTTAAATGTTATAATTCATTTTTGTAGTTTTAATTTCGTATTTTATAGCTTTACTTAGTAGTTATGCTGGTAAAATACACTAAAGACTTTACTAATCAAAACTTAAAATTTGGAAACAATCTAAATTGATTTTATTTTCAAAATATGTCAACTTGTTTGAAAAATATATATATACTCTTTTTAAAATGATTTTTGTAAGCAATTGCTCGTATTATGGAATCTCATTTAAGTAATTCCAAAGTTAGTCCCGGTGAAATTCTGTGTAGTTGAGATGGTATTTAAGTGGTGCCCCTGTGACCCTCCATCTCTACTGGGAATAAATTCAGAAATGTTCTGTCTAGATGAGATGATATTTAAGTGGTGCCCCTGTGACCCTCCATCTCTACTGGGAACCGACTGATTAGGAAGAACTATGAATTGAAATTCTTTAAATGCGATGAATGAATATTAAAAATCGAGAAAATGGTTTTAGTAACCTTTTTCAGCAAGATATTTTAGGATTAAAACACAATATTTAGAATTGGGCTTTATTTAGAATACATAAGTAAACCTTTATTGTATTTATTAGATTAACGTGTGATCCAAGACTCAATATCTATATTTTCGAGCCTCTATTTTAGGTGAGTACTCTGACATTCCTTGTGTATTTTGATTATATGATATTATGCAAATTATATATATTTTGTGAACTGCTTTTATTCTCAAAATTCATGTGATACCGATGACTGATTCAATTGTGACATGTTTATATTTGTCCATATAAACATACCGATTAAAATGATTATTGAAAAGGATATTGAATATTGAAATAATGATTCGGCCTAAGGGACCTCTTTACTGACTGACCTTCCCAGCTGGGTTATCGCTGGTGTGCCCTAAATAAGGCGTTGTGACGAACTAGTTCGATTGACCCTCAACTACCGGGATATAATACGGTAGAAGAATACGGTATTAGAGTGTACTTGGCCATTAAAATGATATGATTGAAAGAAAAATATATCACATTTGAATGATTGCATTCTTCTTATTCTGAGCTATCCAATTGTGATATATATACTATCATTTCAAAATATATATCTATATACTGCAAGTTCCTATCCATATATGTATATGCCTTCTCTTTTGACTTGAATAGGTATCTATATTTTGAAAACCTTGGAATGTAGGGAGATTAAATCTTATTCAGCTTTTAGCTGACGTTGTATAAATAACGATTTTTCAGGAAATAATTTGACGGGAGGATGGAGTGTAGAAGGACTATGTTGAAGATCTAGCTTGAGGAGCTCTTTTGTTATAATTTTAAATATAACGTTTGTTTTTAGGAGATAAAGAATGTTTGGCTCTTTAGTAATAAGTTTTTAATTTTGGCATAAGTTGTAATCCGTTCATACTTTAATATATATGAAGTTCCCTTTTAGAAAGCTCTGATGACGTAATTCCATTTTTTCAATAGTTTACGATTCATGACCATGTGAATGTATTTCCGTTGCATTTATTTTAAGAAATATTTTAAGTCCATAACATTGAATGCCTTGGTGGCATGTCAAGACACTCATTCCCTACTACTATTGGGTTGGGGTCGTGACATGCCCAATCTGTGAAATGACTAAATTTCCCTTGAACGTGCGATCGCGTACGGAAATCGAGCGGAATGTGTCCGAACTTCACACTTAGCATCCAAATACCTATAAAGCTCAATTAACCCTCGCAAAACATGTTAACGTAGAAATTCGAGGTTTTCTGGTTAACGAGCATAAATATAGGGAATAAGATACCCGTGGTGGATAAAATGCATCCGTTCGGAGGATGAAAAATGCAATATTCGCGTATTATCACACCCCCTAACTTAGACATTGCTAGTCCCTAGCAATGAAATAGGATGCAATAAGAACTACAAGCAAACCAAAAACAGGACAAGTATAAAAGTATGGTATAAAAGCAAACGACCACTTTCGCAGGCGATTCGATTGCATTTAGCGTATTCAATAAGACGTTAAACCCCTAGGTCACCCTAGTGGATGGGTGTCGTCTCGTGAGGGTTGTTAGGGATGACACCCACAAACATCACGTGGTTTCCTCAAAATAAGCCCAAACCAACATGCGACAATCCCAACAATGGCGAAAAGGATTTCATACGCAATGCACACATGCAAAGTGTGATTTGGCGAAAAACTTATATAAACCGGATAAACATTAAAGCAAGCATACATTCAATCCTCACAGGAATTACACTCATCAAATGAAATTCAATTGAAACAGGGAGGTAACACACGAAACATGCGGGCATAAAGAGTAAATGTAAATGGAAACTAGGCCGCACACATGTCACAAATGAAGAACGCTATATATAAAATGAAAAACTGTAATCTCAATGAAAGATACCGCACATTAAAAAAGGCGTAATGTATTTTCACAGATTATCAAAACTATTTAAACTTTTAAATTACATCAACCTAAGATCACATAGGACTTTAATAGGGTTGTAATGTAGACTAGGCTAGGGTACGAAACAAAAGGAATGTATGTACGGATTCAAAGTTTTCGAAATGAAAACTCGAGATAATGGGCAAATGCAGGCAATATCAAAATTGGAAAACAAGTTCCAAAAAGGCATTGAATATAAAAATCGGGAGAGCAATCAAAGCTTATTGAACTATATACACATCATTTACAACTTTCTCTTTCTTTTCTATTCTTCAATTTCTCATTTTTTTTGTTTTCTTTTGCTTTTTGCTTTCTCTTTTTCTTCATTTTTTCACATCTCTTTTCTTTACTTATCAAACTCTCATATGCCTAAATTGCAACCGACATCACAACACATAATTCAATCCCAAGCAACATTCAAAACAACGGTATGGAAAGTGTATGTATGGGCTAAAACTCCAATGCGGAGTTGGTTATGGGATTGGGGTAATGAAACGAAAGGCTATATTTAGGCTCAAAGGGGTTAACGAGGGTAAACTTATAAGGGTGAGGTATACGCTAATATGGGTGATATAACAAAGAATGCCTATGATCATTTCCAAAAGTTTACGCAATTCTCGAATCAAAACAATATATGAAAATCATGCTCAAGTAACACATTTCAAGTATGAACTCAATTAATGAATGATCAAATAAAAGAATAGAGAGATTACCGACGAATTCAACGTTTTCAAAGAGGAAAGAATAGTGTATACACTCACAAATGACGAAAGGTACAAAGCTTACTCGGTGTAAGTAAATACAATGCAACAAAAGATTACCGAGTTATAAAAATCTTAAACCAAATCAATAGAACGATAAAAGTGCATGTGCTCATGGGATTAAAGTTTAATTCATGAAGTTATTCATAATATCAATAATGGAGACTAAAGTCTATTAAATTCTAAAATCGAGAACATGCATCATTGGGTTGTCTATTGGATAAGGCAATTATTGAAATTTATCATCGAAAACAAAGGCAAAATGCCCGAAAAAGGAGAAAAAATAAAGAAAATCTTTTTGAAAATTTTAATTTTTCTAAGAAAAGCGTACTAAGTAACTAACATGTGAGAAAAAACATGGACTAAATAAAGAAATGGATAGAATATCCCACAGATCCTAACTTAAAACTTGACATTGTCCTCAATGTAAATTAAGAACCAAGTTAAGAGAGGAAAATAGCGATATTACCCAAAATTGGAGCGATCCCTATAAGAACAAGTCCAAAGAATCTACAAAACAAGTTAGTACCGAGCATAGCAAAAATAAATAACAAAAAGTTAACTAATTACACTAGACTAAATTAAAAAGAAAGAAAGAATAAAAAGTTAACTATATACAACCTACTATTTATGCTTCACACTAACTATACACTAGAAGTCTCCCAAAGATTTATGCTTCACACTAACTATTTATGCTTCACACTAACTATACACTGAGGGTACACCATAAGAACGATTTGACTTTGGAGGATAACTGGTGTACCTTTACACTCAAGCATGCCCTCTGAAAAATATGAATTCCGTTTGAACAATGGAAGGCATGTGTAAAGCGAAAGAAAGGAACCATCGCCAATTAAATTTTTTGGAGGGACGGTGGGGGGGTTGGATTGAACGGGTGACAAAAACATGTGGGGACCGAGAAAAGCCGAATATTCTCCCAAAGATTTAGCAATTGTAATGGGAGGCGGTGCACACAAAGTCAAAGATGCGATCATGGAAGGCGACTCGAGCAAGTACTCCTCATCGGCAAAAAGGTTTAAAACATTAAAGTTTGAAACTGAATCATCGGGTACTTGTGATGGTGTAATAATAGAGAATGAAAATGGTGATAAAAGAAATTCAAACTCATGAGATGAATCATCATCACATGAAGATTGAGTTTCGAAGGAAATAATATCATTTTCAATGAAATATTCTTCTTTGGGGGCCAAAGAAGAAATCATTTCATTGCAAATAGATATTACTTCATTTTCATCCTCACTTTCTATATCTATGATGTAATGGGCAAAGTTAAGAATGGTTTGTTCCAAAGTAGGCACAAGTACCTCATTTGGTTCAAAACATTCTTCGACCTCAAAAGTCTCGAAAGCAAAATCGTCGTCGGACTCAAATAAAAAATCCAAGTCATGTTCCCACGAACGATTTTCTTCCTGATAATGATTTTCAAGTTTCTCATTTTCATACATACACAAGCCCTCACCGAATGTCATGGGTCGAGGTGCAGATGCTTGAAAATGGGAGCTTTGAAAATTACCATCGGACTTAAAGGAAAACTCATTATTATAGGAATTTTGAAAACTATTCCAATTCGTTTCAAAATTCCTATTATAAGGAGTTAAGGGCCCAAAATCATTGTCATCATCATCAAAATTCCAATAACCTAAATTTTGACTTTCGTTATACTCGCCCAAAGTCATATTTGAATTTGTTATACTTTGGGATTCTAAGTATTCACCGAAAGTCATTGGTTTGCAGGAATTTTGAGAATTATAACAATGATTACCGAAAGAATTAGAATAAGACATGCTTACCCCAAAAATGGCTCGAAGTGGCGGATTCGACAAAGTAAGTGCGTACGGGAAAAATTTGAGTGTTTCTAAGTGCTCAAATGTGGAAATCCTGCAAAATATGAGCAAATAATACAAATAGAAAGAAAATACTATGAAATACTAAATCAAATAAAGTCTAAAACAAACTCATCCCCAGCAACGACACCATTTTAATTGAGTACGAAAAGTAGCGTGTGTCAAACACTGATCGTTGTTTTCGTTTCGCCAACTTAATACAAAAACCTAAATTATGACTACACTTGCGGGGTAAGTCTAGCGGTAAGTCGGGTATCGAAAATATCCACTGGGACGAGTTGTCAGAATTCAATTGATTTACTATTCCAAAATAAAAGTGTAAAAGATGATTACAAACTAAAAGAAAAGATTTATGAAAGGGAAATGATTAATCTAGGCAAGTGTATTGAAACTAGACTAACAAAGCGGTAAAACTATAGGTTGCATCGAATATCCCTCACCCGAGTTAATTTGTATAAAATGGTTATATGGGTCGACGAGTTATTACAAATGCGTCTCGTTTCGACAGTTAATTAAATCAAGGGATGTCATGCCCCTAAATTCGCATAAAAGCCTAATAAGATGTTGGCGTCAACAAATATCCCGGAAATTATGCGCGAAAGGTCGTAAGCAAGGGACATACATGATATGCCCCATAAAATCTCCTAGGCGTAATAACTAGGACAACGCACCCGAAATAGACCCGTAAACCCTATCACCAAGCACAGTAATGCGTTAACCCGAGTGAGTTCAATTCAAACACAACCTAATTTAAATTAGCTAGAAAGCATGGTAAAAATGTGATAAATAAAGCGGTAAATCTATACTACAAAGCGAGTAAATCAAAGCATGTAAACTAATTAACAAAGCATGTAAATTACACTGGAAAGCAAGAAAATAAGGAAATACAACTATATTAATGGAGATGGAAGATGGTAGCATAAATTACAAGCCCAAATGGGTGTCAATCCAAGAGGAAATGAAGAAATGAGCTCTCAAACCTCCAAAACCCTAACCTATGTAACCTAAAACGAATTATATCTGATATTTACAACAGAACAGTCTTATATAGTAAGTGGAATTAAATTAGAAAAGAAAAAGAAAAAGAAATGAAAAGGTAAAATATCTCCTGGAAAGAGGGGATCGATCGATCGACCCCTTTGGTCAATCGATCGATGATGAACAACATTTCCACTATCGAGAAGGATCGATCGATCGATCCTTTTGATCGATCGATCGATCAAGCAGGTATCAACCACTGCATTGCTGTTTTTGCATGCTTGCCTTTCTCGTCCGCTGAAATCGCCGTAACTTCTTCATACAGACTCGGAATCGTGCACCGTTCACGGCCACGCAAAACTTGAGAGGAGGGATACAACTTCTGTGAGATATTGGGCCAGGTGCCTAATCTTTGAAATGACTAAATTTCCCTTGAACGTGCGATTGTGTACGAAAATCGAGCCAAATGCGCCCGAATTTCACACTTAGCATCCAAATACCTTTAAAAGCTCAATTAACCCCTGCAAAACATGTTAACGTAGAAATCCAAGGTTGCCTGGTTAACGAGCATAAATATAGGAAATAAGATACCCGAGGGGGCTCAATGCGTCCGTTCGGAGGATGAAATACGCAATATTTGCATATCATCAACACCCTAACTAGAGTTTTATTTAACACAGATGCCACACATTCTTTTGTATCATGTTGTTTTGTAGAGACTTCTTCCTTATTACCCAAACTTTGTGATATGGATTAATCTATAGCTACTCCGTTGGGTGTGTCAACTCATATCTTGAAGACATGTGATAGCGTTGCGATATATGTTAGTAGGTTATATAATGTGATAGACTTGTTGGTTCTGGATACCTACTCTTACGATGTGATCTTAGGTACAGATTGACTAGTTAAATAAACTATAGGATTTGATATTTTCTTTTTACATTACCGTGATAGTATATGTATATTGTTTTATGACTTGGTTGAAGGGTGGTGCCATGCCACATTTATAGTTTATAGATGAGGAGATTCAGGAGGAGACCACCATTCCTTTAGACTCGATACTGATTGTTATGGGTCTTGATGATGCTTTTTAAGAGGTTGCTGGGTTAACTCCAACTCAAAAGATTGATTTTGGGTTTGAATTCATTCCCAACACTAAGTCGATTGCCAAGGCACCTTTAGAGATAAGGGAGTTACAAGAGAAGACTAAGTAGTTATTACAGCAGGAATTCATTCGACATAGAACTTTGTTATGTGGATATCCAGCTCTTTTATATTATAAGTGGGATGGTTCACCATGGTTGTGTGATGTTAACTACCGCAAGTTGAATATGGTGATGGTGAGGAATAAATACCCTTTTTCGAGGATCAATGATTTATATGATACATAACAGGTTGCTTTTTTATTTTTATATTAGAGTCTCTCTCAGTCTACCCTCAATTGAGGGTACATGAGGAGCTCATGCCGAAGACTTCCTTTTTAACTCATTATTGATCTTACAAGTTCAGGGTCATACTGTTTGGGCTGACCAATGCCTCAATCGTATTTATGGATTTAATGAACTGAGTATTTCGATCATACTTCGATTATCATGTTCACTGATGAAGTCTTTATGGATCGAGGAGGATCATGCCAAACATTTGAGGATTGAGCTTCAGACATTATTGGAGCATAAATTGAATACGTAAGGTGTAGTTTTGGGGCCATGTTATCTCAAAGTCGGGATTACCACTATATTAGAAGAAGGTATTGGTTGTATTGGATTGGGGTCAACTGAAGACACCTATTGAGTTCCATAGATTTTTTGGATTGTTGGTTACTACAGGAGGTTCATACGTAGATGTTCTAAGATAGCATTATTATTGAGCGAGTTGACTCAGAAGGTCATTCAGTTCACATATACTGAGAAGTATTAGTATGCCTTCAACACTCTCAAGGAGAGGTTGGCTTTGGTTGTAGTTTTGGCTCTTCCTACGAGTGGGGTTGGGTATTTACTATACACTAATAATCCTTACAATGATTAGGTAGGGTGTTGATGTAGGAGGATTTTCCTATTGCTTATGCATCTCAGAAATTGAAGTCTCATGAGGTTAACTATTCGACATATGATTTGGAGTTAGCGGATGTAGTGTTCGCACTACATATATAGAGGCACTATTTATTGGGTGAAAAGTGCAGGATCTTTAGTGATAACAAGAGCCTTCAGTATTTTTTCATGAAAAAGGATTTGAACATGAGAGAGACGGTGGTTCGAGTTCATTAAGGATAACCAGTTTATGATTTAGTATCACCCAGTAAAGGCAAATGTGATGGAAAGTTCTTTGAGTCAACGATTAAGCGATAGTTTTTTTACTCTTCAGTTATTAGATGTGCGTCCCATTCAATTGATTAGAGAATTAGTCGATGATTTTATAGGGATGCTAAAAGTGACTCCCGATATCATTATGTGGGTAGTCAGAGCACCGATAGATGAAGTGGCATGCAAGTATAAGATGGTCAAGCTATTGGCTATTGGGATGAGGAGTTGCGTAATGACATCATGCTGGAGTCCCATGAATCACAGTTTTCGATACATCTTAGTGGGGAAAATATGCCCAAGGAGATGACAAGATAGTATTGGTGGGACGGGATAAAGAAAGATTTTGCTACATTTATATCCCAGTGTAACACAAGTCTGATGGTGAAGGGGGATAACTAGAAATTGTAGGGTACACTTCAACCTTTGCCCATTTTTAAGTGGAAGTGGGAAAACATCTTGATGGACTTCATAGTACGATTGTCTTTAACGCCTAAGAGTTATGACTCCATTTGGGTTATTGTGGACCGTCTAATAAAAGTTCTATATTTCCTACCCATCCATTCAAATTTTATAGGAGAGCAATATGCTCGATTGAGAAATGCTAGTTCTAGAGTTATGCCATATTTTAATTCCCAATTAATTAAATGAATGAGAAATTTTAATTAAGCACCAGTTTAAACATGTTTTTAATCTATTAATCAATTTTATCTTGCTCTAAGCATGCTTCTAGGTGATTAGGAAGAATAAAATAAAGTTATAAAGCACAACGTTATGATGTATGAGGAAAACTTGGAACGGGAAAAACTTGAGAAGATCTAGCGACACAAGTCAACTATGATATAGGTGGTATCATACAAGGGCAAATTAGACTTACTCACAGACTCAACACCTTCAAGCCTTGATCCTCTATTTTCTCCTTGTCACCTTTTTCACAACCACCTCTGGATGCCTTTCAATGGTAATAACAATGCACGCGCCTCTCACATATCTGTATCCACTGATCTCACTTGGTTATTGGCTAGTCAACTATCACCACAAATGAAACATGAAATCCACCGCACAAAACGTACTCAAGAAGTATGTTGAATAAACTGATCTTGGTGATCAAACTCAATATCTCAGACAAGCATAATATATTGAATCTTGTATCTCAAAACATAGTGTGTAAACAATTAAGAGCCTCTTGTTTGTATAAAGAAGTATGTTTTTGCAAACCCTTGCATTTAAAATTGTTACAATGACCTTGTTCATTTAATATCACATGACCAACCATGAAAGTAGATAAGTAATGCACCAAGTGAGAATTGGGTTCCTCTTCCAACTCACTGTCACTAAGGGTGGCATTGTATGTCTTAGGATTCTTCCCTTATTTCCTTATTCTAGTGGGACACTCTCGTGCAAGTTAACCAAAGGCATTAAAAACACTTGTCTCCCTCATCCACTTTCTTAGGGCTATCCCTCTTATTCCAATGACAATCGATGCTAAATTTCTTAGATTTCTTCTTATCTTCTCTAAGATTAAAAAGCATACTGAATTTCCTGGCACACTTAGCAATTCTTTGGGATCTAAATTACACTCACTGTCGAAATTCGACACATCCTCCTTTTTAGATTTCAAAGCTACACTTTTTTCTCCATCTTTACATATTTCTTTCTAGGAGTACACATGTTCATTCCATAGTTTTGGAGATCACCTACAAGCTCTAGGACCCTCATACTATCAACACAGTAAAGAGAATATAGTATTGTAACCTTGGCATTAAATACGTCAGGCAACGACCTTAAGATTTTTTCACAACTCTCGGCATGAGGACAGGCTCCTCTAAGTTAAACAAGGAGTTAACAATATCTGACAACTTGGCATAAAACTCACTAAAATACTCATTCCCTAACATTTTAATCGTCTATAACCTAGTCGTCAGATTTTGTAATTTAGAAACCCTAATCGTGTCAGTGCCCTCGTGCGTGAATTTCAAAATTTCTCAAGTCTCTCTCTCTCTCTCTCTCTCTCATGTCATAATATGCCTAAACTCTTTAGAGGTGACAACATAAAAAATAGCGTCCACACCCTTAGAATTAAACGTTGAGGCATTTTTCAGTCGCTGTCCAATGGGAGTATGCTTTTCATAAACCACCTTCAATAAGAGGGCACCAACCTTGCTCTAAATAGTTTCAAATGTTCTCATCAATAGATTTAAGAAAAAATACATCTGGGCCGTCCAATATAGATAGTTCAAACCATAGAATATGGAAGGTAGGATTATGGAACTACCGCCATGGTTAAAATCCATCAAAAAAAATCCTAAACACACTAAAACAAGGATCAAATATGATGAATTAGTGTAGCCTGTTTTGATACCAATTTGAGAAATGATAGTGCTTGGGTTATAACAAATTTTTAATTCCCAATAAATTAAACGAATAAGCAATTTAAACCAATTTTAATTAAGTACCAGTCTAGACATGCATTGTAAACTATTAACCAATTATATCTTTCCTCAAGCATGATTCAAGGTGATTTGAAAGAATAAAATAAAGAAATAAACCACAATATTGCGATTTACTAGGAAAACTCATAATGGGAAAAACCTCGAACGTCCTAGACACACAAGTCCATTATGTTATAGGTCTTATAAAACAAAAAAATGGACTTACTCACAAACTCGACCCCTTCAAGACTTAATGCTCTCTTTTATCGTTGTCACCTTATTCACAACCACCATTAGACACCTTCCAATTTAATCACAATGAAGGTACCTCCCACGTCTCAGTATCCACCGATCGTACTTGCTTATTGGGAAGACAACTGTCATTGCAAACGAAACATGGAATCCACCACATGAAACGTACTCAACAAATATGTAGATTAAACTAATCTTAGTACTTAAAATCGAGGCCTCAATTAAGTATAAAATTTTGAAACTTTGTATCTCAAGGCATAGTGTGTAAACTAGGGATTAAGAGGCTCTTATTTGTGTAAAGAAATCTATTTTCACAAAACCTCTCATTTAAAAATGTTTCAATGACCATGTTTATATAGGTTTTTATGAAAAAAGCCAGAACACAACCCAAGACAAGTCGTTCGAACGAAACCACAAACTCGTTCAAACGACATTTGCTATCTCGTTTAAACCAAATCAAAGTCATTGGAATAACCTAGCTAAACTCGTTTGAATGAGCTTCCAGCGAGCTTTGCACAAAAACTTTCTGTCAAACAAAAACAACTCGTTTGAAGGAAATCAAAACAAAATTCCCAAACTCATTTGAATGAAGTGAAGAACTCGTTCAATTAAAACTGTGTAACTCGTCTGAAGTAAATAATAAACTCATTCCATAGAAGTTAAAAACAAAGATATTTTTGTTTAATTTTTTTTTTTGAAAATGGCCTCAATAAAACTTTTAAAAACTAAACACCCAAAATTGAATCCATGGATAAAACGTAAATACGCATTCATACCTTTCTTGATATTCTATGGATGAAGGTGAAACATGATACGAAACTCGATGTTACTTTAATTCGGATGCTACAATTTGTATCATAGGCTTGAAGGACAACCTGAACTAAAATCCTAACCTATGACTCAAACAATTTTGTCCAAACGGGATAAATCCAATCTTATAAATTCTACAATAAATGTTACAAATTGCATCGATGCAAAATTTTCCGTTACAAATCTCTCCATTTTGCTATTTCGGAATAAAACCCAAAATAAAAACTACTAGTTTGTCAGACTCAATCCCAACACAAAAAGGAAAAAAACACTGTGACACCCCATAAAATTTAAACTAGATTGATTAGTTCTAAAGTAAATGAAATATGAGTCTACTAATAATTTTCTATCATTTTAAGCAGGACTATAAATAAAATTGAATACATAAATGAATAACTCTAAAAGTGGTGAACCATACAATCTCTGATACTAAACCAACAACAGTAATAGAATCATAGCATACTACACTATCCTTAAATACAATCCCCAATAAAAGTAGTAATAATAATAAAATCGACAGGATAAAATAGTAAATAGGATAAAAGAGTGAGCACACAGTCTCGACACTAACATCCTAGAAGGTCGACAACTTAAAACTCAATACTGGATCAGAGTAAGGGTTCACCTGTGGTTTTTATGCTGAAAAAAGTTTATATGATACATTAACATCAAGTTTACGTAGTGTAAGAATATAATTGATTCTGGACTATAATATAATTATGCATCTTCTTCTCGTCTTTCAATAGCTTTTAGGTTATCCTAAAACTCGACAATCCTAGATATCACATGAGTCGAGTTTATACAACTAGATAGAAAACACATCTCTACGTGTGTATTCACATATGTAATATTCATTTCAAGTATTATATAATTGACTTCTGGAGTACCGGAGTACCGATGTGGCTCCGCCGCACGACCCAAAGTAATCCTGTTTTGCTCTCTCTTGGGATACCAATGTGGTGTCGTTGCCCAACCCAGGGTACAACTCACATCTATCTATCGGAGTGCTGAAATGGCTCTATCGCATGACCAAGGGTAAGACCGTCTCTCTATCTTAGAAAGTGGTGCCTTCGCCCAACCCACGATACTATAATACTATAATGCTCATGATGCTCTAAAAATAGTTTAGGATTCAAGGGCAAATCATTCGCAATAAGTAGTATCCGGGTAAGTTCGGAATCGTTTTCCTTAGGAATTTAACTCTCGTAAGAGAACGAAAATGGGTTATATGAAACTCTCTAAATGTCACAAAGATAAAGTGTAAAATATGATTAGTTGGTTGAAGTGGTGAGATTAAGTAACCACTATACTAAAATGCATTTAATTAATAAAGAACGAGATAACTATGAAGATGAACTTAAATGAACTAAGATAAGCTTAAGTTCAATAAATAAAAGGGATTGAGGATCATTCTCCCACCTCGAATTCGCTAAGAATATGATAGGACATGGTTTAAATTTAATTCTAATCGAGCATAATTAATTAAGTCCAAACATCAACCATGTAGAGACAAAACTCATCGATGAAGGATTAAGGGTTAATTAGTTATTTCTAGATGGGTTGGGTTTATAGTATAGCATCAAACACTACCCTTGCATGACAAGGGAAGTTAAGAGACTAGGATACTCCAATACCATCACATGAAGTTCCATTAGAACAATTATAAAACAAACCCTAAATATGAAGTTATGATCCCCAACCATAAGTTTAGCTACTTATAATGGAAACTAAGCCACACATGCAAAGAACAACACACTTAAGCAAACCATCTAGTTAAACACAAACCAATACAAGAGATAGTAATAAATGCAAATTAAAGCTAAGAAAACAAGTAGAGAAGAAGTAAATGAACCAATCTTGCATTAACAACTAACTAACTTGTAATTACTCAATGCTTTACATGTGGGTAAGAACAATAAATTAATATAACCTATGAGAGAGAAGAGAGACTTTCTAACTTTAGAAACTTTATAATATTAAATCCGATCCTTACAAAGAGCAAACAAAGGGTTAACCCCCCGAAATATCTCGGATGGTAGATTTTTAATTAGCAAGAAAAGGAGCGAATCGATTTGGTACTATACCCGAATCAATTTGCAAAGGAAAATGGACATCACTAGAAGGAACCGAATCGATTCAGCCAGAGGCCCGACTCAATCCGCAACTGCTTTAATGGCTTTATTTGTCCCAAGATCCACAGAATCGTCCGTAACTTCTTCGATACCACTCGGATTTGTGCACCGTCAGAGGCCACGCAAAGATGAATAAAAGGTGTTCAACTTCCGTGAGAGTTTGGGATAAAAAATTGAGTGCTGAATTTACTTAAATGCCCCTGACTTTACGACTGTTAATGGAGCTTTCCATGGATTCAACCAAACTTCACGCCTTGCATTCCCGATACCTATAAAAGCTCAAATAAGGCACACACAATATATATGATGAAAGTAGGGGTTAATCAATAAATGAGCATAAGAACCAAGAATAACATGCATGAAAATGCTAGAATGCAAAAATTAACGGGGTAGTAAATGCAATAAATGTTATTGCATTTAGTGTATACAATAATTCGTTAAAACCCTAGGCATTTCTAGGGGACGAGTGTTGTTTTGTGAGGGTTTCCAGGGATGACACCCATAAATATCAAGTCAACTCATACAATGATAACCCATAAATCGATGCATAGCTCAATAATAATCGAAGAAAACATAATCGATTAACAAACTGAATGATGCTCACAAAAAAGTCGGCAATTATTGACATTATAAGAGGAACTTCAACAAAAACTGAAACCATAGAAATGCGAAATAAGCGGACAAATGTGGTAATTTAGATTTGGAAAAACTGTCATAATCCATGTAGATGTTGAAGCATGCATGACTCAAGTTCTCTTCGATTGTTACACTCAATAAATGAAAGAACTTAGAAATGTGATGTAACACACACAGGACATGCGAGCATAAGGAGTAACTGTTCTAGGAAACTAGGCCGCACACATGTTATTAATGAAGAACAATACATAAAAGTGAAAAGAATACAATCTCATCAAAGGATATCGCATATTAACTGAGGTGAAATACACTCTAACATATTATCATAAATGTTCAACCTTTGAATCAACTTCACCCTAGGATTAAGTAGGAATTTTTTTGTATGTAATTTGGGCTAGGCTATGGCTTGGAAACGAAAGTCTATTTACGGGAGCAAAGGGGATTTGGGAATAACATTCAGGATATTGGAATAAGTGGACAATTTTAAAATTGGATCTCAAGTTCCATAATCAAGATATTCATGAGAGTAAGACGTTTATTTACATACACGCGGTGAAATGGGATTCACGCAAATCGGATATATTTATTCATTTTTTCTTGTTTTCCTTTTCTTTTCCTTTTTTTCTTTTCTTCCTCCAGTCCACTCATTGTTTGATTGCATTCCACATAAGATAAACATCATTCAATCCCGGGAATAGTCCCAAATCAAGGTACGAAAGGTGTATATAAGGGTAAAAACTCCAATGTGGAGTTGGTTAGGGGATATGTGAATGAAACGAAAGGTCATAATAAGGCTCAACGGGGTTGAATAGGGAAATGTGCATGGGTAAGGCTAAGGGTGTAAGGGTTTAAATAGCAAGGAAGGCCTATGATCCTTTCCCACGATTTCATGTGATTCTCCGGACTCAAAACTTTTGAAAATCATGCTCAAGTGTCAATTTCATTATGAATTCAGTTAATATGCAATCAGTGAAAAGAAATTGAGATTGTTAACAAGATATGTTTTTTAAGAAAGAGAAAGAGTAATTGTATACGCTCGCAATTGAAGGTTTGTCTTGAATCTCACTTATGCAAGTGTATAGCATGCATTTTATGATCAACGAATTAAATCAGCTTTAAACCGATTCATAAATAATTATTTGTGTATTGTGCTCATGTGATTCATAATTTAATTTCATGAAGTTATTCACAATGATGACAATATATGAGCTAAAGGGTAATAAATTAGAAATTCAAAACATGCATCATTGCTATACAATAAAAAAGGGCAATCACAACCGTAATCATTGGAGACAAGGGAGAAAAAGGAGAATTTGAATTTTAAATTTTTGTAATTATTTTTTAAATAAATAAATTAATGCGAATTCATAATAACATATTAAACGATTACAGAATCTAAATCACACACCTAACTTGAAATATACATTATCCCCAATGTTTGTAGGGGCAAAAATGGAAAAGAAGGTGATAAAATGTCACCTCGTAAGGAGCAAATTCCGAGAAGCGCAACGGCATACCTGTTAACATGTTAGTACTAAAAATAACAATATATACAATAAAGATATATATATATATATATATATATATATACAAGTGCAAAAAAATAAAAAGAACTGAGTAATTTCATTAATAATATAAAGTTGTGTACATGGGATTAAAAACCAAAAATATAAAATACAATAAAGTATCCTCTCATCCACAAGTTACACAACTAAAACTAATAAAAACTAGCTAAAAATAGCAAAAGCCAACAATACAGTAGAGATACTAAACACAAGCAGAGATAAGGGCAGATCCTAAGGGCGACTCGAAGACCAGGGTGCATTGGGGTCACATGGCCCATAAGGATCATAAAGATAAGGTGGAATGGGTACCTCGCCCGCACGAATGTGAGCGAACAACTCCATCTAAATATCTCTCTTGTAATCACCCCTAAACGAAGTAAAGTCAACCTGTAGTGCGTCCATCTTGACGTCCAAATCTCTAATCGGGTCAACCAGAGGTGGGACCGGTGGTGGCACCTCCGGGACATCGTGCATAGGCGCGCCAGCAACATCAAGGTTGACCTCCTCTTTTTTCGTCGCTCCTAATTGTCCTCGCCCAAGGACTTCCCAATTGTCTTGTTGTCTAGAAATGTGGGGAGGGTTGGAAATTTATCGCTCAACAACATCTCGCATCTGGCACTTTTATAAATTTGGGAAACAAGGAGCGCAAAAGGGAGAGTAGTAGATCCCTTATTACAATAGGCAACCTTCAACATTTGCTGTAACACCAAGGTTGGAAGGGTAATAACAAAATTGTTATCTAGGAGGGTGTAAAGGAAATGGGCTTGTATGGATCGAAGGACAAAATTTATTTGGGTCGGTATGATGGTGTTGACTGCCACTAAGTGAAGAAGATGGTGAACATCGAGCATTTGAAAAGTGGGGAAAGAGTCCCCAACCCATACCTTCCAGGGCGCCAGATGCGCAATCATGACTTCATTTGATAACTTCCCATCACCATCAAAGGGGTATTCATAATCATTAGGGTTTTCAACCCCGGTCCAGTGCATTACAAGGATAAGCATGGAAATTGGAATACTTCTACCCCTCACATAAGACTCATAAGTCACGTCTCCAGTTGAGAGGAATGAAGCATAAAATCGACGAACGTGCTCCTCGTTCACCTCCCTCCCCTCCCTTGATCAGGTGGTCCTCCCATGAGAATTTTTGTAGGTAATGCCGAGCGAAAGCGGGGAGATACTATAGGTGAACTTATCTTTTAACCGCAATAGGGTGGCTTGACTTGAATTTAGATCTATACCAGTCCCTCTCTTATTTAGTATGGAAGGATTTGTACTCATTTCGTCCGGTTGTGGTGGTGGATGTCAGTTTGGAAGCCATAACGCTCTATAAAATATTTGGAAGGACATATTTTACATAGTCCTGTTTACATCATGTATGTCGTATCCCGTTACAACCGTCAAAGGAATTCACATTCACACGTTTAAGAAGACGGATCCGATTATCATGCAACTTCACGACTTTAACGTTCTGTGAAGATTAAAGGAAAAAAGGCATTTTTTTTGTTCTGGAAAAATGAACCGGTTCGATTTTTGAAGTTTGGCCTCGGTAGTGGAAAAGTGAACCGGTTCGCTTTTTATAAAGGGCAATCCGAATCGGTTCGGCGCACCGCCTCAGAAATTTTATTTTTTCTATAAATACCCATTTCAGTGGTGTATTTGTTTAAGACTTTGTGCGAACGTTTTTGAGAGACTTACTACTAGAAGTCTTTAATTTTACAGGCAAAAACATGTTTTAATTCACACAAAACTTCCCAATTACTTTTGTGAATGATCTTTGGAACCCAAGAAAGAATCTTGTTGAAGTTTCTCTTGTAGAGAGGGTAACTCTACGGCTGACGACTACGTGTCAATTGGGAGTACTCATGAGTGTTCCTTGCTGATTTGAACTGCGTGTTCTTGTGGGTTACTGAGATTGATCCATTACTGACTCTAGGCTGCATGTCTATGTGAGTATCTGCATGATATTCATTGCAGATTTCATTGTGTATGTAAGTTGCGATTTATTTTACATAGTGAAATAAAAGGTTTTACCCGAAAGATTTTTCTTCCTGAAATTTGCTTGTCGAAAATTTAATTTGTGATGGTTTGATTTTACCGACATAGATGCATGTGCTAGGGCTAAATTAAATTGGTTTAAAAATTGACTCTAATTAAATAAGTTTGATGAAATTAAAAATTTGTGAATTTATTTAAATCGATATCACACGGCATTCTCAAATTGGTATCAAAGCAGGCTACATAAATTTATTGTGTATTATTATTTCCGCAAAAATTGTGTGATATTGATTTTTTTTTAAAATATGTTTTGTGAAAAATCACAATTTTTCCAATGGAGCACTTATATAATCAGATGCCCATTTTTGACGGGTCTAATTATGCCTAATGGAAAGCACGTATGAAATCACAATTAAAGGCTATTGATGAGCGCGTTTGGGTAGTTTGTGAAAGAGGATGGACGCCTCCCACAGTTTCTGTTGATAACGTAACATCTTTAAAACCCGTGACTACTTGGACTAAGGATGAATTTAAATGGAGCACGTATAATTCACACGGGCTGAGTGAAATTTCTGGTGCCGTCACTCCTGAGGAGTTTCGACGTATTATGATGTGCACCACGTCAAAAGAAGCATGGGACATTTTTCACCTTACCACGAAGGCACTAATGTGGTCAAAGAGTTTAAAATTTAAAATTTAACTACTCAATTTGAAACGAGTACCATGCGTGAGACTGAGTGTTTTGATGATTTTTACGCACGTTTGCCTGACATTGTCAACACACACGTCAAAAGAAGCGTGGGACATTTTTCACCTTACCACGAAGGCACTAATGCGGTCAAAGAGTCTAAAATTCAAAATTTAACTACTCGATTTGAAACGATTACCATGCGTGAGACTGAGTGTTTTGATGATTTTACACACGTTTGCCTGACATTGTCAACACTAGTTTCAATCTTGGTGAGCCTATATCTGATGCACGAGTGGTTAAAAAGATTTTAAGATCACTGCCAAAACATTTTATCCCAAAAGTGACTATTTTGAATACCTTAGGTGATTTGGGCAATTTAAAATTAGAAGAGCTGGTAGGAGACCTCCAGACATATAAGATTGACATGTTTCCTGACACTGTCAAGCCTAAGGATATAGGGATAGAACTTAGAGCCCAATCTAGGAAGGGAGAGGAAGTATCCAAGAGAGAGAAGAAAAATAAAGTGAAAGTTTGTGAGTGCAAGTCTGAGGGTGAGGTCGATTTTTATATGGCCATGCTTACAAAGAATTTAAAAAAAATTCTCAAGTTTTCAAAACAAAATTCTTCCAATAAAAGATTTTTTGAGAAAAATAAAAATGTGGCCAAAGAGAGCGGTGAGAAAGAAGGTGGGAAAGTGGAAGGGGAGAAGTGTTTTGAGTGTGATGGAAGAGGCCATAGAGCGTTTGAGTGTTCCACTAGGCTAAAGAGAAAGGGCAAAAAGATTTCCATGCCAGCCACTCTTAGCGATAGTGAGGAAGAGGTGAAAAATTCTAGGGATTAGTCATCACATGGGAAGTTTGTTGCTTTTTCTGCTAGCTACGTGATCACACCTAGTTTGTACCACGACGACGAGGATACTTATGTCACGTGAGACCCTCAAGGATCATTTGAGTTTTTCTAGCGAGTCAGAGAGTGAGTGTACTAGTGAGGATGACAGTGAGCTCCAGATCGCATTTAAAGATTTGTATGCCGAGACCCTAAAGACCAAAAAGTTGAACAAAGACCTAACTCTTAGGGTGGGAGATTTGGAGAGAGAGAGTTAGAGGTTTTGAAGGAGTTTGAGGCGAAAGCGAGTTAACTCGATAAGGTGAAGGTTTCTTTGAGTGAATAGTTGATAGCTTAAGGCCAGAAAAATAGTGATTTGACTAACACGGTGTCTAGTCTAATGACACATGTATCGCACCTCGGGAGTGATCGCAAACGTGCCTGGGAGGTCAAAGTCCCTTTAGAGAACACATCTAAGAAGGTTGGAAATATGGTTCTCAATCCCATTTTGGGTGATGTTGAGAGATAAGGAATAGGTCATTACGGTGCGTCCACTTCACACGCTGCACCTGAGCCGGTTCTCGAGTTTGTGATTGATCCCTATAGCTCTCAATCCAACCCACCTAGGCTTTCCATACCTAATAGGAGAGTGCGTAGGATACGCTTTGAGAGAGGTGTACCTAGGCCTGTTTATGTTTGCACACACTGCAAGAAACGATGACACCTTAGAGAGTTTTGCTTTAAGTTGGGCCATGTGTCATGTTTTGCTACTACACGTGTTCACACACACGCACCCACACATGATGCTTCAGATGTTTACACGAGAGAGTTTGCACATATTAGTGAGAAAGTAAAGTTTTTGGTCAAGACTTCACATGATTTGATGGAGGTTTTTCATAGGAGATGTCACCACCTTTGAAAAACTCCACCGCACCAAACGTTTGAGGTTTAGATTTGTTTGCTAGCATAGGATGATTTTCATGATGATATTCTTACCTATTACTAGTGTGTACCATTTTGTGATTATGTTTTTCCTTTTTGATATATTTTTGAAAAATTCAAAAAGATTTTCATTTTTTGGGGGAAAAATTTGAAAAAGCCAAAAAGATTTTATTTTTATAGATTTTTTTTGAAAAAGACTGATATGCCCTAAGTGTACCTGACAACTCAGGGACACCAACCTCACCTGGGAGGACGACCAAGGTAACAAGGGCTCCAGATTGGAAACTAGCGATCTCTTCCAACATAAGGTTGGCTATGGCCGACATTATTAGTTACCTCATAGTCAGGCAACAACTGAGGTCTTCATGATCCATAGGGTCAGTGATCCATCAGGTCGTCCGGAGTTGGCATCACACCTACTTCATAGATCAGCCTCGGCTGGGTATAAGCCGAGGCAGCAAGGACTATCACCATTATCATAATCAACCTCAACTCGGAATAAACCGACGTTCCAACTACTCCGATAATACCCCAGCCCAGGCCGACACTACAACTCCACCTCTCTTTCCTCGACTTATCTACTTGGTCGGATAATGCAGCAGTCAGATTTCACCAACCTCGTACTCATCCAGGCCGAGGTTGCACTTATCAGGGACAAAGCCGAGCATTGACAAGCATATGCAAGGAGAGGAACACGTGAACAAAATCAGTTGTAACCGAATCAATCCCCTCATATGGGGGAATATTTCATCATCATTCTCTACATGTGACAGTGAAAGATGTCTTCATTAGATTGGCTAGATCAACACACACATGCTCATTGCATGCATGGGGGGTACATTACACCCCCCACGCACTATATATACTTTCTTTCTCCTACCTTGAAAAGGATCCAAAATTAAGAAACCTAGCTGAAACTCTGTCCAATTACACAGTAGAGAGAGAATGCTTGAGAGATTGTATCCATGGTCGCTAGTGCCTTATTCCGATGACCTTATTCACTCACTAGCACAGTGGACGTAGGCCTAATTGGCTGAATCACTTATATATTGGTGTAATCCTCTTCTCCTCATCTCAATCTCTTATATTTAGTATATACTTGAGCTGCCATTATTATCACTGATTTGAGCTTACAAACACCTTGACGGGTGGTGCTGTTTCCATCATCATCAAACACAAAAAGAGATTTGTATTTTTTTTGCACCGTATATGAATGGACATTTAGGATGACCGCGTCACAACTTCATTCCATATCCATGTGACTATTTGATAGTATTTTGATATGCGTCATCATTTCATTTTTGTAATTTACAATGTTTGGAGTCATTGAGATGTGATTAGTTGTTACTACCTATATGTTTGACTCATGAGTTACTTTAATGCACACTTGCACGAATTTGTTTGATTATTGTACTCGTTTATTACATATTGGTCGGATTATTGTTATCTCAATTCTGTCTTTAAAACAAACCATATGCAATAAAACTTAGCAATGAAAGTTGTGCATGTGAGAACCGTTTACCGTGAGGATTTAATTGAAATAAAATATGATGAGTGAAATACGGGAAAGGGCTGCGAGAGTTCAAAATTAACTATTCATGAAAACCACCGTTTGAAAGAGCCCGAAAAAATTGAAAAGCAATAAAAAGATAAATATGCCAAAAAAGGTAAATGAATAATTATTTATGAGGGAGTTTGGATGGAAAGTAATGAAAAACGAGTTCGCACGTCCTGACAGCGTCATGAAAAAGCACTACATAGTTTTAGACATTACTGGTATGGGAAACATTCTTGACTTTGATGTGTTGATGGATTGGGTCGATGTCATTTAAATTCAACACTTTCAACACCTAAGGACAATTTTGAGATTCATTCATTTGGAGTACACATATTCATCATGCACATATGTTATGTTTGATTACATTGATTTTCCTATCGAATATGTTCTCACCCATTCATTCCATTTCCATGATTTGGTTGTCTTAGAGTAAATTCATGGTTTGTGATTTTTGTAAAATTATTTTTGCATTTTTGTTTGAAAAAATTGAAAAATTAAAAATAGTTTATGGAAGCTTTTGAGTTACTCTTTGCATGAGCGTAGTTTGATTCATGTTTGCTATACATATTTGTCATGACAATTCCATGTTTATGTTGCGTGTTCGTTTCCTTGTCTATTTCGGATAAATAAAAAGGGGGAGAACAAATTACGGGGGAGATTTGATTATATTGATTGATTTATGCTTATGTCATTTCAAACTCGATGCGTCACGAAGGTATTTGGTTTGTCTTATGTGTGTAGGTACAAAGTTTGAAATCATGTTGCAGACCCTGATGAGAAAATCTTAAAGCTTTGAAGATTTTTGATGTTGAAGGTTTTTGAAGAAAAGTTTTAGACCTACATGTTTAGTACCTTTTCACTTTTGGGTTCATGGGAGGGTATTAGATTTGTATAGGATATTTTAATTTCACATTTCAGAATGTTTTTCGTTTGTATCGGCATAGACTATGGGGGAGATTTGTAAGGACATATTTTACATAGTCTTATTTACATCATGTATGTCGTATCCCATTACAACCGTCAAAGGAATTCACATTCACACGTTCAAGAAGACGGATCCGATTATCATGTAACTTCACGACTTCAACGTTCTATGAAGATTAAAGGACAAAAGAAGTTTTTTGTTGGTTTTGGAAAAGTGAACCGGTTCGGTTTTTGAAGTTTGGCCTCGGTACTGAAAAAATGAATCGCTTCGCTTTTTTTAAGGGCAATCCGAACCGGTTCGGCGCATCGCCTCAGAAAATTTATCTTTTCTATATATATACCTATTTCGATGGTGTATTTGTTTAAGGCTTTGTGAGGATGCTTTTGAGAGACCTACTACTACAAGTATTCAATTTTTAAAGGCTAAACACATGTTTTGATTCACACAAAACTTCCCAATTAGTTTTGTGAATGATCTTTGGAACCCAAGATACAATCTTGTTGAAGTTTCTATTGTAGAGAGTGTAACTCTATGGCTGACGACTCCGTGTCAATTGGGAGTACTCATGGGTGTTCCTTGCTGATTTGGAGTACGTGTTCTTGTGAGCTAATGCGGTTGATCCATTGCTAACTCTACGCTGCGTGTCTATGTGAGTATCTGCATGATATTCATTACATATTTCACTGTGTATATTAGCTGTGATTTATTTCACATAGTGAAATAAAAGGTTTTACCTGAAAGGGTTTTTTTCGTGAAATCTGTGTGTCGACAATTTTATTGTGATGGTTTGATTTTACCCACATATATGCATGTGTTAGGGATGAATTAAATTGATTTAAAAATTGACTCCAATTAAATAATTTTGATGAAAATGGAAATTTGGGAATTTATTTAAATCAATATCACACGACATTCTTAAAAATAATTAGATACATACACAATGAGTGCAATGCATAAAATTAAAGTATATCATGAAAAAGGTCCGAAATGGAACGTAGGTTGCACATCGGGAGAAATCGGTCGAAAAAGCATAGTCGACATGCATCACAGTCAAACAAGGATAAATCAGCATGATTGTGTGATAAACGTTGCAAAAATGAATCGTTTGTGCACACATAACCCGCGGGGTCATTTTATGGAACACTTTGTGTGCAGTGTATGCAAACTAGGGTGAAAATGTCATTGATTCAAGAAATACCCCCAACAAATACATCTATAATCAACAAAACAACATAAACATGCTGTATTTGTTGGTTTTGCATGGAAATCAGTAGAGAAATGTGGGTGTTTCATGAAAAATAAGCGAAGATAAACAACTTAACATTTTACCTTACTTTGAACACAATGGACATAAATTACAAGTTGAAATAGACAAAGAATGGATTGGAAAGGTACCTTGATTGAGTGAACCTTGGAAAGTGAAGAGGATTTTGAAAGGGGAAAGGTAATTTTGGAGAGGGCACTTCGATGGCTATAAGGCAAGAAGAGAGTAGGAAATGAAGTTGGGTTAAAAAGGTCTTGGAAATTTTTTTAGACCTGACTAAAATAAATCGATTCGGATAATATCCGAGTCGATTCAAAATATTTGAACTCATTACTACCTCGAGACGAATCGATTTGGAAAGAAGCCGAATAGATTCGCAAATGGGGAGGTGGACACTGGATCAAATTGAATTGATTCGAATTTCACCCTAATTGATTCGCAAATGAATAATTCCCCACTAGATTGAAACGAATCGATTCGGATCTCACTCGAATTGATTCGCACCAGCTCCTACTGGATTCTGCTGCTAATGGATTAGCCATTTCCTAAAAATGATGAAATGAACTGGATTATATGGGTTTTTAAGGACCCTTTGAGTGTATCAAAGACTTACAATGGTTTGGGACAAAAATTGCAACCCTACACATGCCGGGGGTTGCTCAGCACAAAACTCAAGGTTTGGTTGAACCTATGCAGCCTCGTAAACGGGGTCGAACAACGAATTTTTTTCCATATAAGGGTCAAATAACTCTAGAAATGGTTTAAGGCGTTGGCCGTTCGCCATAAACACGTTCCCATATTTTGGGTTTTCCACCTCCATTGCACCATGAGGATAGACGGTCTTTATGACATACGGACCCATCCACGTCGTCCTTAACTTTCCTAAAAATAAATGCAACCGGGAATTGTACAAGAGTACCTTCTAGAGAGGGTGAAATGGTTTTCGGGATATGTTATTGTCATGCTTCTCCTTCACCCTCTCTTTATAAATTCTCTCATTCTCGTAAGAATCGTAACGGATTTCCTCCAACTCATTGAGTTGGAGCATCCGTTTATTTCTGACTTTATCTCACTCAAAATTTAATTTTTTAATCGTTCAATAGGCATTTTGTTCAAGTTTGATAGGGAGATGATGTGGTTTGCCGTACACAAGCCTAAAGGGAGACATGCCTATGTGTGATTTGTAGGCCATGCGATAGGCCCATAAATCATCGGTTAGCCTTAGAGACCAATCCTTGTGATCGGAATTGACCGTCTTCTCTAGGATATGTTTGATCTATCAGTTGGCCAACTCGGCTTGGACACTAGGCTGAGGGTGGTAGGTCGTTCCAACTTTATAAACAACCCCATACTTTCGCATGAGATTAATAAACGGAGCATTACATAAATGGGTTCTCTTGTAAGTGATTATTGCTTTTGAAGTCCCGAAGCAGGAAAATATGTGTTCCTTTTGAAACTGTAACACCACCTTATGATCGTTGGTTCGTGAAGTTATCGCCTCCACCCACTTAGAAACGTAATCGATCGCAATTAGGATACAGAGGTCACCGAACGAAGGGGAAATAGACCCATGAAATTAATGACCCAACAAACAAAAACTTCAATATCAATAATGGGGGACATAGGCATCATGTTCCGACGAGTAATAGCGGCAAATTATTGGCAATGCTGGCACGAGATCTTGAATAAATGCGTATCCTTGAAAAGTGTGGGCTAATATAATCCGCATTGCAAGATTTTTGTAGCGGTTTTCTTGGAGAAGAAGTGACCTCCACACGCTCCTGAGTGGGAAAATCGAATTACACTCAAAATCTCGTCATTCAGAACATATTTATGAATGATTTGGTCTGCGTAGTACTTAAAAAAGTACAGGTCATCGAAGAAGAACATGTGCACCAAAATAAAGAATTTCCTCTTTCCTGAGGGGTCCAATGAGATGGAATGGATCCCGTCACGAGGTAGTTCACAATTTCTGCGAACCACATAATAGAGGAAGTGGAGAACAATTATTCATCCGGGAAGAATTCAACGATGGGGAGTTGGTCTTTAGGTGCCTCGAATGTTAACCGAGATAAGTGATCGGTAACTACATTCTCTACTACTTTTTTGTCTTTTATTATTAGATTAAATGTGGCTTGGCATCCTTCTTTGGAAGAAGGTATTTTAACACCTCGTGATTCGTGAAGCACACAATAGGGTCCCACTAGATAAGCTCAGAACTTATCCATGGAGAAAACAACTGTTAGTAACTCCTTTTCGGTGGTAGAGTAATTTAATTGAGCACCGTTTTGAGTTCTACTAGCATAATAAATAACATGGGGCCTTTTATCGCTTCTTTGTCCTAAAACGGCCCCATCCGTGAAATCACTAGCATCGCACATGAGTTCAAAGGTCAAGGTCCAATACGGGTCTTGAATTATGGGGGCAGTGGTAAGCATTCTTTTTAATTCCTCAAAATCTACTTGACAAGCATCGCTTCATTCAAACGGGGTCTTCTTTGAGAGTAGATTACACAAGGGCCAAGCAGTGGAGCTACAGTCCTTGATGAATCGTTGATAAAACCCCGCATGCCCTAAGAAATCCTTACGTCCTTGAGTGATTTTGGAGTGGGCAAATTGGCAATCACCTTAATCTTTGCCTTGTCCAACTCGATACCGTCGGAGGAGACAATATGCCTGAGGACAATCTCTTTAGTGAGCATAAAATGGTACTTTTTCGAGTTTAAGACGAGATTCTTCTCAAAGCACCTAGACAAAACCCTCTTAAGAATGGAAAGACGATGGTCAAAGGAATTTCCAAAGACGCCAAAGTCGTCCATGAATACCTCAAAACTTCATTTTACCATATCACCAAACATGCTCAATATGCACCTTTGGAACGTAGCCGGTGCATTACATAACCCGATGGACATCCTTTTATAGGCGAATGTACCAAAAGGGCATGCGTAAGTGGTTTTGTCTTGGTCTTGAATATCGATCTCGATTTGGTTATATCCTGAATAACCATTGAGAGAATATTAATACGAGTATCCGGACACGTGTTCTAACATTTGATTGATAAATGGAAGGGGGAAGTGATCTTTCAAAGTCATGGCATCGAGTTTTCGATAATCAATGCATTAGCGTCACCCAGTGGTGGTTCGTTTGGATATCGACTCACCTTTTACATTTTCAATGATGGTGACTCTCGATTTCTTGGGAACCACATGAATCGAACTCACCCACTTACTGTCCGATATCAGGTAGATTACATTAGCATCAAGAAGCTTAATCACCTCCGCTATAACTACCTCCTTTATCAACGAATTTAACCTATGCCGCATTTCACAGGAGGGTTTTGCATCCTCCTCAAGACGGATTTTGTGAATGGATATTAAAGGGCTCACTCCTTTTAAATCCGCTATAGTCCACCCAAAGGCACTCTTGTGCCTCCTCAACAAGTCCATCAATTTTGTTTCTTGACCCCCTTCGAGGTGAGATGATACAACGATGGTATATGTCTCATTATGCATATTTATGTTCGGAAGGTAGTTACTTGAGATCAAGCTTAGGAAATCGCACATCCGAGGGTACCTCGTACGAGTTGGGGGGGGGGGGGGGTAAATCCTCAAAATTGGAACACCAACTTACTTCCTCAACTCGCTCAACCTCATCTAACATCGAATTCACTAACTTGACTTTATGATCATAAGGAGAATAATCATTCTAGAAGTCAAGTGAGTTCACTAAGCATGCCTCTAAAGGACCTGCACAATACGTATCATCAAAATTCTCTTGGACTACCTCCTCAATAAGGTTTACTTCTTGGACCTCGTCATTGCCACCCATTTTCTTAGCAATATTAAATATGTTAAGATCCAAGGTCATGTTCCCTAATGTGAGATTCATTTGTCCATTTATAACGTTAATCAAGGCATTAGTGGTAGCTATAAATGGATGACCAAGGATAATGGGGATATTGTTGCTATCGTGAGCAACTGGATGGGTGTCAAACACCACAAAGTCCACCGGGAAGTAAAATTTTTCAACTTGAATGATGACATCTTCCACAACCCCTCTCAGAACTTTAACGGAGTGATCCGCTAATTGAAGAGTGATTTGGGTGGGTTTGAGGTCGCCTAGGCCGAGTTGTTCATACACCGAATATGGTAGTAAATTGACACTCGCGCTTAAGTCGAGCAAAGATTTCTCTATTTTGAAGTTTCCTATCACACAAGATATGGTAGGACACCCGGGGTTCTTATATTTAAGAAGTAGCTCATATTGAATGATTGTGCTCACATTTTTAGGTAAAAATGCCTTCTTCCTAACAAAAAGATTCCTCTTTGCCATAATCAAGTCCTTGAGGAACTTGGCATAGGTGGTAATTTGTCTTATCGCATCTAAGAGGGGGATGTTAATAACTTGCTTGAACATATCCAAGACATCGACATTGTTAACAATTCCTTTTGTAGGAATAAGCCCTTGAGGATAAGGCACAAGAATGGGACATTTCGCAACTAGCTCCAGCTCTACTCGCGGTTCCTCCTCACTCTCTTTCGAGGAAGCATCTTTGACCTCTATTGGGTCAGGCGAGACTTCCTTAATGGTTGGGAGTGGAGGAGGGATAGACTTATCAACGATTTTCCCACTTCGTAGAATGGTAATAGCGTTAGCTTCAGGACATTGGTATTCACACTATTTTTCCCAATGGGCCGTTGAGGTTGCGAAGGAACTTTACCCTTTCTTGAATGCTTAAGGAGGTGGTCAACTTAGAGATTGAAGATTCAAGTCGAGCAAAGTTTTTAGCATTTTGATTATTGACCGCTTGTTGATAATTCATAAAAGCATGAAGAGTACCTTCAAGACTTTTCTTATTTTGATGGGAGTAAGGAGGTATAATCAGAGGATTAAGTCCCAAATGGAGGACCTTGCATATGCAAATTGAAGCTAGTATAAGTAAGAGTGAAGAGAAGGGTGAGAGTGAGGTAAGAATAAACGTCAACAAGTAGGTGAGGAGAATGAGGGTGCTAGTGAACCTCAGAAAGTATAAGACTGTAATACCCCACACTTTTATGGAAAATTAAATTCAATAATTAAGTGTAATTTGGGAATTTCCGAATTATCGTGAATAGTAAATTTTTGGAGTTTTCAAGGATTAGATGATTTTCGATGGGTGTTATATTTACTTTTGGGATTAAGTAAATAAGTCGGAGTATTTTAATTATATGTCGCAGTCGGGTAAAGCGACAGACAATAATATTTTAATGGAAAAACTCGCATGGAGATGTAGTGGGTTAAATTAGTGATTTGCGGTCAAGTACCTCGAATGGATATTTCGAGTGTACGATTGGTCTCGAATGGCCAAGATAGTCAGAATAGAGTATTCGGGGGTCGTAATTGAGTTTCGGGAATTTTTGGAGTAATAGGGACTCGTAATTGAGTAAACGAATCTTTTTTGGGTTTAAAGGGATAAACCCTCTTTTCTTGCCCTATAATACACGATAGAGTGGGAGAAAATAGAGAAACAAGAAGAGAAGAAAGGAATAAGGGAGAAAGAAGAGATAAAAGGGATTTCCGGGCCAAACTCCGACGGATTCGACTCGGGGTCGTCGAATTTTATCCTCCAGGCAAGTGTTTACTTACTTTATTTAATTTTGAGCATAAATATCATATCATAATTGGTAATAACAAACCCTAAAGATTTTCGGGATGGGTTTTCGTAAATCAAACGGGATTTTCGAAAGTTTAACGGTTGAAAACCGAAAAATGTCAAATTGGAGAAACTTAGAAAATTATAGAAATTAATGGTTGATTCTTGGTTTTAGGATGTTTATAATTGATTTCCTTGGTGTATATATAGTTGGGAATGGTTATATGTTGGTGGGATAAAAGGAAATAAAGTTTGGAGGTTTGTTAATGGCCGAAACAGGGGCCGGAGAAGAAACTGATAGGCTTGATCGATCGATCGATGGCCAAGGGTCGATCGATCGATCGAGCAGGGATTTTAGTAATTTCGGCTTGTGATGTTTATATGGGATAAATTCCCAAATTAAGGATTTCTATCCTATTTAACTTAGGAAACAAATAGACTTAACTAAGGAAAATATATTTATCCAATTGAGGAAATTTATGGGGGTTACGAGAGTGTCTTAAGTGTGCGACACTAGAAATTATATTGTCGAAGAAATAATTAAAGTGAGGAATTAGAGAGTTGGGGTTTCCCAAAAATAGAGTGGGGACCTCTAAATTATTAATTGGACAAAATTTAGTCCTTGGGTTAGTGGAAATGGAACCCACGACCTATTTAAATTAAGGTTGTTTGGTGACAAATATTTTTGGGACAATTTGAGTGAGTATTTGGGCTTATATAACTATGCGCATAGAAACCATAATTATATCTATTGTGGTTGAGTATATCCTGTGAGACTATTAGGATGAATTTGGGAAGATGCGTATTTACTTAGTGTGAATTGGTATAGTTGGAGAAATTATATAAATCCTTAAGTGTGAATAAGATACAAGTTATTTATCAAGTGAGGGAATAATTTTGGGTTTAGTATCGTGAGTGTGCGAATACTCGAATATTATTATTTATGAGAATCTTTGGGATTATTGGCCATCGTTATGTGCGATTAGCAATTATGGCCATCTATATTTGTTTGAGGAACAATGTGGAATATATATATATATACTATGTGAGTAAAGTATATGTATTATATGATACGGATATGTATATATATGTGTGTGTGGATGGTATATATATATATGTGAAGCATACCCCCTCTAATGCTATCATGGGAAGTTGAGCGATGAGGGTGAGGCCCCTGGCTTGAGGAGCAGGGTGCGTATAGTCCCCAGATCATAGCGTCCATTTTTATATTATGTGATTTTTATTAGGGGTGAGATGTGGTGGGTATGTTTCGTCTCACTTTCGGGGAGGAACTATGAACGCTTCCCGAACTTTGTGTTTATTGACCACGATGTCGGTGATATTGAATACGACCGCTGGTCCCCAGGATGGTATGTGAGTGATGCCCTGGAAGATGATAGCATTGAGAGACTGCATCCTCGAGTTATAGCTCGTTGGGATGGTTATTTTACTGGTGTGTATAGTTCATTACTTGTGTATGAGAACAAGATAATATATCTCTACTAGAGTAAAGAGATAAATTGAATATGAAATGAATTCTGATTCCGGGAGATTTTGTCGGACTTAAAATGTGATATGTATATAAAAGTGAGCATGAAAAATAAAGATGAGTATGTTATGTATATTTATTTATATGAGTGTGTGTGTGTATATATATATAAGTTGAGTACTGAGGGTCTAATGGATCTCGACGATCGACCTCGCCAAGTATTAGTGTATCGGGGGGGTTCCTTGTTTAGATTTTTCTTTGCGAGACACCCCATGCACGAACATGGCCTAGTGTTGAGACTGGGGAGAAGTTTAACCCTTAGTGCTCTAGTTTTGGATTTTTCTAATATAAGTTTATATATATATATATGTTGTGTCTTGAGGGTCTAATGGATCTCGACGATCGACCTTGCCAAGTAGTAGTGTATCGGGGGGTTCCTTGTTTGGATCTCACTTTGCGAGACACCCCACGCACGAACATGGCATAGCGTTGAGACTGGGGAGAAGTTTAGCCCTTAATACTTGGTTTTCTTAGGATTTCTAGAATTTAGGGGGGGCGGATTAGTTAGGCAGCGTAGCTTGACTAGGATGTTTAGAGGGATGCGCTAGGTGTGCACTATTAGAAGAGAGGTAAGTGGTATCTTATGGGAGTGCGATACCAATTTAAATATGAGATAAAATATATTTAAAAAAAATAAAGCATTTATGCACTTGCTAAATATTTTCACAACTCGGGCTCTGACCCGTTTTTTAATTTTTCTCTCTTGCAGTATATATATATATAAGTGTCCAGACACAGGGATGCCTAGATGATGATCCTTTCGAGTCAGACGTTTGCTGCAGCAGCTGTGGATGCATGCAGGTTTGATTTAGACGCTTGTATTCTTATGATCTAGATAGGAAGCATTGTAGTTAATATCGAGTCGAAAGCCCAGTCGTATTTATTTATTCTTTCACCGCCTTTTAGTGCTACATTCGATTTGGTTGTATTATATTTGAACCGAGTGTTCGGTTAATTTATCTCTTTCCAGTTTCATTTATATAAACTGTGTGAATGTTTTAATTGTATAGTTCGTTTATAAAGATTAGTTAAATAAAATTTGGACGCCAGCCTGATAGGTTATTAGTAATTAATTTGGTTTTCGATAGTGATGCTGAGAATGATCCATATGCGACTCCTATTTTAATTTGATATAGGAGTGATCGCCCGGTATTTTATTAGGCGGGGTATCACATATGGTATCAGGGCATCAGGTTCTAGTGTCCTTAGGAATATATGCGAACGTACTACGCTTTCAGCGTTGCTCTCGATTTGTTATAGAGCCTTATGATTAAGATCATTGATTCCTTTTATGAGATTTCTTTCTCCTGCCATATTGTGACATTATAGTAATCTTTTGCATTATCATTAGAGATTCGTGTGCTAATCGAGGAAGGGTGACCAAGAAAGGCCATGATGAGGGCAACAGGAGGCGAGACTTAGCTGGAGCAGTTAGTGGAAGTCAGAGATTAGGACCGGAGTAGAGGTCATTCTCCTTGTGGCATTTGCTAAGAATTGTTGCAACGACTACTAAAGAATAGTAGTTATGAGTAACCCCGTACCGTTGTAGTAGAGAGTGGTACTAAAGTTGAATTACCTGGTGAAGCTAAGGGTTCGAAAGGGGTTTTTGATAAGGACTATATTTGAAGTTAATTCATGCGAAGGTAGTGTAACATTACTCAGTGGTGGTAGAAGGCTCAGAAGTTTTGACTTGGAGAAGGGTATGGAAATACCCATATGTGAAAATTAGAGGAAATTTTTTCACTCGTAAGAGTAATATTGAAATGATGGGAATGGTGATAACCATATTCGGGAAAGCAGGATGTTTTTCCCCTAAAAGGATCTTACGGATAGTTTTTAACCATGAATCCCCATGATTTATCAAGAATGAAAAGAATGCAGTTTTAATTATTCACGTAAGGGTTGGCTAGAGGCCGATAGTGAATAAAGAGATTTATGGATAAGTGAAATTTGTACTGAATCAAGGTAAGTAAAATGAAGAGAGAGTCATTCCGAGGAATGATAGGCTCACTAGAAAAGTGTTGCTAATAGTTATGGAGAATGTGTGTGTTCGAGGACCCCATTGGTGGACATCCACCCGGGGAAATTCGTTAAAACATGGTTGTTGAGGCTGGTAGTGGAGTTTCCTTTTTATGAAGAAGTTAAGGGGAACTAGTAAAGTGGTTGTCAGGATCACGGCCCTGGAGTCCAAGATACTGGTAACCTTAAAAAGGGTCAGGGTGACCCGAGATGGGGAATGTTGTAATGTGGAGTGTAGAACCATACGATTAGTCATTGCCCAGTGGGAGTTAAGGGGAAAGAGTAGGGTACCCATATGGGGCATTGATTAAAGAATTTTTTGGTTCAGTTACGATAAGTGTATTAAGTCCGGGAACCTTTTGGAGTAGCTAGGGAGATAGGCGAAGTTGTTGTTATGAGTTTTACCTCCGTTGAAGGAGGCTTATTTTGTGTGACAATATTGAGTCACAGTGTTTTATTAGCTCCAAATTCGTGTGTGATACGAGTTTACAAATAGCATCGACAACGTTATGTAGTATATGTTTATGTGTTTTTCCGCGATAGCGGAAATTTATTTTCTTTCATTCGCTGTGAAGAGCGGGTGTTAGTATTTTAAGTTTATATCAGTTTGGTATTACTCGTTTTGTGTGTGTTATACGAGAATGGTGTTATTTAGAGTAGAATATGATATTCATTGTTCGGAGCGATAGCAGGCTAATGATGGCAAGACTATCGTGTTCACGGTTCTAGGGTGGAACAGGTTGTTGTTGCGATATCTCACCTGGATACAGACTGAGTTGGCATTTATTATATGCATAGATGAAACTTCGGTGAACAGATGTTTTGTTATCATGACACGAGTGCGTGGCGACCTTATAGGTATGATTTAAGGTATGTAGGGTTAATTATTGACCTGTGAGTTTAAGCTCATTATTGATTGCGCAAGGACTGAGTGTTAGTGCGAGCGCTTAGTGGTTTGGATCCTGGTTAGATATGGGAGCTCAGACCACATTTTGTTGAAAGAGGGGATAGGGTTATCCCGGTTGCATATTTGAAGTTAACGGACCTCCACGACCAATAAAGTTAAGTAGTAGTGTATTAGAGGGGTTCCTTGTTTGGATTTCGCTTGCGAGACGCTCCACGCATGAACCTTAATGACGTCGGGAGTGGAGAGATGTTATAGGATGCAAGGATGTTGGTTTTGTCGATAAATCATATAGTGTGGAGGAAACACTATAGACTGTAAGCCATGTAGTGATAGTCGGCTTATGGAAATTTTGTGCTATGGAGAAGCACTAAAGTGGTTCTCTCACCGCAAGTAGGTGGGTAAAGCAGGAGTTGGAGAAATTGATTTAAGGCTTATAGCCAGGCCTTAATGAAAAGGAAATTTTTTGAAGAAGTACGTTTTGGGTATGATGTTCGTAACGCTTTTGCAGAGAGTTGGAGCCTCGATTAGTTAGATTTTCCTTTTTGCCTAGGTGGAAGGATAGAGTAGTAGAAATTTGTTAATAGGTTAGTGAGGTAAAATTTAGGACGTCCCGCTGGTGTGCCTTAGGCCGTTATATCTCGATGACCGACGACGCGAGGGAGTAGTGTAACGGGAGGGTTCCTTGTTTGGATTTCATTTTAAGAGACGTTCCACGCATGAAACCGATCAAATGTTGGGAGTTGAGAAAGGTCTTGGGCACCAGGGACACAATTTAGGATAGTACTGTTTCACGTAGGTAGGAACGCTTCGATCTTAGAATTTTTGGCAGTGAGGCCAGTAGAGTTAGTGGCGCCAATATATAAATATTAGTTGGTTAACCTTGAGAAAAATGGAATTTTGCGGGTTGGGAGGACCCATGTATAAGTATTACGCCGAGGAAATAAGGCCTATTGTTTAGAAAGTGTGTACGTGTCGGACTTTGGTGATAGTTGTGCAGAGAGGCATGGGTTAAAAAGGTGTATGGGCACCTTAGTAAGTTGGTTTTATATACCGCCTCAGATAGAAGAGACGTAGTATATAGAGTTTAAGATTATGCCGAGACGATAATATAGTATAGTATAAACCTTGATAGAGGTGAGTTCTTATTGAGTATACAGTTAAGAGCTATTGGGTAGTACCATTCCACTTTGAGGCATTAGGATGTGAAGTGATTCATGATCCTAGGTTAGTGTTGGTAGTATCGGTTATATCTGAATTTCGAGGATGAAATTCCATTATAAGGGGGGAAGTATGTAATACCCCGCCCTTTTATGGGAAATTAAATTCAATAATTAAGGGTAATTTGGGAATTTAACAATTATCGTGAATAGTAAATTTCTGGAGTTTTCAAGGATTAGATGATTTTCGATGGGTGTTATATTTTCTTTTGGGATTAAGTAAATAAGTCGGAGTATTTTAATTATATGTCGCAACCGGATAAAGCGACAGAGGATAATATTTTAATGGAAAAATCCGCATGGAGATGTAGTGGGTTAAATTAGTGATTTGTGGTTAAGTACCTCAGATTGAGATTTTGAGCTTGCGTTTGGTCTCGGAATGGTCGAGATAGTCAGAATAGAGTACCCGGGGGTCGTAATTGAGTTTCAGGAATTTTTGGAGTAATAGGGACTCGTAATTGAGTAAACGAGTCATTTTCGGGTTTAAAGGGATAAACCCTCTTTTCTTTACCTATAAGACACGAGAGAGTGGGAGAATAGAGAGAAAGAAGAAGAAGAGAAAGGAAGAAGGGAGAAAGAAGAGAGAAAAAGGATTTTCGGGCCAAACTCCGCCGGATTCGACTCGGGGTCGTCGCATTTTATCCTCCAAGCAAGTGTTTACTTGATTTATTTAATTTTGAGCATAAATCTCATATCATAATTGGTAATAACCAATCTTAAAGATTTTCGGGATGGGTTTTCGTAAATCAAACGGGATTTTTGGAAGTTTAACAGTTGAAAACCGAAAAATGTCAAATAAGATAAACTTAGAAAATTATAGAAATTAATGGTTGATTCTTGGTTTTAGGATGTTTAGAAGTGATTTCCTTGGTATATATGTAGTTGGGTGTGGTTATATGTTGGTGGGATAAAAGGAAATAAAGTTTGGAGGTTTGTAAATGGCCGAAACAGGGGCCGAAGAAGTTGTCGGGCTTGATCGATCGATCGACGGCCAAGGGTCGATCGATCAATTGAGCAGGGATTTTGGAAATTTCGGCTTGTGATGTTTATATGGGATAAATTCCCAAATTAAGGATTTATAGACTATTTAATTGAGGAAATAAATAGCCTTAACTAAGGGAAATATATTTATCCAATTGAGGAAATTTATGGGGGTTACGAGAGTGTCTTAAGTGTGCGACACTAGAAATTATATTTTCGAAGAAATAATTAAAGTGAGGAATTAGAGAGTTGGGATTTCCCAAGAATAGAGTGGGGACCTCTAAATTATTAATTGGACAAAATTTAGTCCTTGGGTTCGTGGAAATGGAATCCACGACCTATTTAAATTAAGGGTGTTTAGTGACAACTATTTTTGGGATAATTTCAGTGAGTATTTGGGCTTATATAACTATGCGCGTAGAAACCATAATTATATCGATTGTGGTTGAGCATATTGTGCGATACTATTAGGATGAATTTGGGAAGATGCGTATTTACTTAGTGTGAATTGGTATAGTTGGAGAAATTATATAAATCCTTAAGTGTGAATAAGGTACAAGTTATTTATCAAGTGAGGGAATAATTTTGGATTTCGTATCGTGAGTGTGCGAATACTCGAATATTATTATTTATGAGAATCTTTGGGATTATTGGCCATCGTTATGTGTGATTAACAATTATGGCCATTTATATTTGTTTGAGGAATAATGTGGAATATATATATACTATGTGAGTAAAGTATATCTATTATATGATACGGATATGTATATATATATATATATATATATATATATATATATATATATATATGTAGTATACCCCCTCTAATGTTATCACGGGAAGTTGCGCGATGTGGGTGAGGCCCCTGGCTTGAGGAGCAGGGTGCATATAGTCCCCATGTCATAGCGTCCATTTTTAAATTGTGTGATTTTTATTAGGGGTGAGACGTGGTGGGTATGTTTCGTCTCACTTTCGGGGAGGAACTATGACCGCTTCCAAGACGTTGTGTTTGTTGACCGCGATGTCGGTGATATTGAGTCTGACCGCTGGTCCCCGAGATGGTATGTGAGTGATGCCCTGGAAGATGATAGCATTGAGAGACCGCACCCTCGAGTTATAGCTCGTTGGGATGGTTATTGTACTGGTGTTTATAGTACATTACTTGTGTATGAGAACAAGATAATATATCTCTACTAGAGTAAAGAGATAAATTGAATATGAAATGAATTCTCATTTCGGGAGATTTTACCGGACTTAAAATGTGATATGTATATAAAAGTGAGCATGAAAAATAAAGATGAGTCTGTTATGTATATTTATTTATATGAGTATATATATATATATATAAGTTGAGTACTGAGGGTCTAATGGATCTCGATGATCGACCTTGCCAAGTAGTAGTGTATCAGGGGGGGTTCCTTTTTGGATTTCGCTTTGCGAGATACCCCACGCACGAACATGGCTTATTGTTGAGACTTGAGAGAAGTTTAACCTTTAGTGCTCTAGTTTTGGATTTTTCTTATAATATATATATATATATATATATATATGTACTGAGGATCTAATGGATCTCGACGATCGACCTTGTCAAGTAGTAGTGTATCGGGGGGGTTCCTTGTTTGGATTTCTCTTTGCGAGACACCCCACGCACGAACATGGCATAACGTTGAGACTGTGGAGAAGTTTAACCCTTATTACTTGGTTTGCTTAGGATTTCTAGAGTTTAGGGGGGACTAATTAGTTAGGAAGCGTAGCTTGACTAGGATATTTAGAGGGATGCGCTAGGTGTGCACTATTAGAAGAAAGGTAAGGGGTATCTCATGGGAGTGTGATACCAATTTAAATATGAGATTAAACATATTTAAAAAAAATAAAGCATTTATGCACTTGCTAAATATTTTCACAACTCGGGCTCTGACCCGTTTATCTACTTTTCCTCTCTTGCTATATATATTATATATATAGGTGTCTAGACACAGGGACGCCTGGATGATGATCCTTTTGAGTCAGACGTCTACTTCAGCAGTTGTGGACGCATATAGGATTGATTTAGACGCTTCTATTCTTGCGATCTAGATGGGAAGCATTATAGTTACTCTCGGGCCGAACGCCCAATCGTATTTATTTATTCTTTCACCGCCTTTTAGTGCGGCATTCGATTTGGTTGTATTATATTTGAACCGAGCGTTCGGTTAATTTATCTCTTTCCAGTTTCATTTATATAAACTGTGTGAATGTTTTAATTGTATAGTTCGTTTAAAAAGATTAGTTAAATAAAATTTTGACGCCAGCCTAATAGGTTATTAGTAATTAATTTTATTTTCGACAGTGATGCTGAGAATGGTCCATATGCGACTCCTGTTTTAATTTAATATAGGAGTGATCGCCCGGTATTTTATTAGGCGGGGTGTCACAAATAGGCACCAGTAAGGAAGGGTAAAAAGACAAAATCACAAGCCAAGGAAAAGGGTAAGGGAAAGTTAGTTAGAGATGACGGTGGGCCTAGAGATGAAAAAAAGTTGAAGCATTTTAATCACCGTGTAGCATATGCCATAATGCATGGAGTTGTAACTATTTTTTATTATCGCGTAGTTCTCTTTGTAATTTTTTATTATTTTTCTTCTAATATAATTATATCACGTTTCATTATGCAGAATCATAATGGTTTGAAAAACACAACATCATTTCAAAAAATTGGGCAGTGGGTTTGGACCAAAGAATACGTTGAAGTTAAGAAACTCATTGACAGTTCTGTACTGGGCCTTTTATCAGAGGTTATTAGTTGATTTATCGTCTACGTATATGTAATTGCATTTATGGAGAGATGGAAACCAGAGATAGACACATTTCATCTACCATTTGGTGAGATGACAATAACATTAAATGACATGTTCATATTCTCCAAATACTGATAGTAGAGCATGACATATATGGAGGGGAGGAACCAGGGTTGACCACAAAGGAGGCTTATTAATATATGGTGTTTGCGTGTTTGGGTGTTAGTATCGATGAGGTACGGGATGAGTGTTGGGATAGTTGGGTTGTGCAATTGGATTGGGTAAAAACAAATTGCAAAGGAAAGGCGTTGAAGTATAACCCAACAAGCGAAGAGATTAAACAAAATGCGAGGGGTGTCCACTATTTTTGTTAGGTTATACATTTTTACCCGATAACACGGGCCATAAGATATCAATTCAATATCGTAACAGTTTGAGAGACTTGTCTAAAGTCAGGGGGGCTTCATGGGGTTCTAGCATGCTTGTTCATCTATATCGACAGTTGGGCTTAGCGTCCAGTGTGGACGTAGAGCAAGTTAGCAATTATTTATCGCTACTATAGTGTTGGATATATGACCATTTCAATATTGGACACGAGGTTATGATTGTATAATAAATGAGATCGAAGCCCAACTATTTCAGCAACAAGAATAATGGGATGATCTTACATATGCCGATACGAGTACTTACCATAATATTGTTCTTGCTATCATTTGATATGTTTTTCAAATTATCACTCTAACATTTTATATTCTTATAATACAGTCACTTGGGATCCATATAAGAACTAATGAAATGATTACCCAGTCCAGGAGGTTGCATGATATACGGACCTTCTATTATGTTATGACGTCACCTAGCCGTATTACCCTGTGCGGGTGTTACAGTAATTTCTTGTGTCCAAAGGGTCCCACACCCACCAATGAAATCGACAGTTGAAAAGATAGGTGGTTCCCGAGCTCAGTACAAGTTAAAATTTGACAATGTTGGGAAATTATGCTAGGATAATTGGATGGACCATTTACTAGCCGATAGGAACCGATTTGTACTCGTAGGTTAGGATCCATGGGAGTGAATATATATATATATATATATATATATATATATATATATATATATATTATTACAGATGATTGTTGTGAATTAATCATTAGTTATACTCGATCGCCTAATTGGCCAGGGAGGATTGTTGGAGTTAGAAGAAGAGGTCTATTAAATACTGTCTACTGCTTTTGGTACATGGGTTGGGAAGGGAAAGAAAAAGGTTACTCAACGTCGCCTCGTAATCTGTTATAAGAGATCCAAACGGTTACATAACAATATAGCAGTCGTAGAGAAGTATTATTGCTTGTTATTGAATTATTGTTGGTGGTTGTTGGTTTGTTTATTTTTAGTAGATGTTAATGGTGGAATTTGATGGACTCCCGAAATTTAATGTAATTTGTCTGAATTTTTATATATAACGAGTCTTTTTTTCATTATTAAATGTTTTGCATTTATGATTACTCATAGATGATGGTTAATTTCAGTTTTTATATATAAAAAAAGAGACTTAACAACTTTAACTTGATTTAATTTTAATTGTGAATTAAGTAACATGTAATAATAACCAACGTTTGCTAACGAAATAAAATAAATAAGAGACAATATATAATTCAAAGATATAATTCAACATTCAAGTTTGATTTATCATTCAATTTCAAATTTTAAGACCCGACATCCTCCAAATTTCACGTTAAAACCCAAAATCCTCCCCAAAAAATAGAAGTTGATACCTCAAAAAAATACAATCAAAATATCGACATCATTGATTCACAAGTACACATATCAACATCCTAAAAAAAACTTCAATGTAATATACAAGGATAGTTTCCATCCTTCAGCTTTAATCGATTTCGATCGGCATATCCGGCTAGGCCTGTAAACGGATCGAATTCGGACCAGATCAGGCATATCAAAATCCATATCCGTTTATGTTAAACGAATTCAGATCCGACCCGTTTATTAATCAGATCGGATCATGCGAATTCAAATCCATATCCGTTTATGTTAAACGGATTCGAATTCGATCCGATTATCCGCTTATGTTAAACTTGATTTGCAGCATTTTTATTTTCAACTCTTATTTCATAAATTTATTTTGCAAATGTTCCAAAAAAACTGATAATGAAATAAAGAACTATTATAATATATATTTAAAATATTATTAAATATAATATATATTAATTAAAAATATTATATATATATATATATATATATATATATTAAAAATATTAATCGGATCGAAGTATATGAATCCAAATCCACTCCATTTAATAATGGGGTAATCGGATAATCGAATTTTAGGCATGATCCATATCCGCTTAAATGGATCGGATTTAGATTTGGATAAAATCCGATCCATTGATAAGCCTATATCCGGCCACAACAACCGGGCACATGGAGTTACAAAGGTTAATTCGTTCATTCAAAAGTAGTCTCCATCATTCGGCTTGAGGCTCACGTTGGTCATTCTAAATACATTTTATCAGTGGGATTGGGATATTTTCCTTAAGTTGCACATGCATATAATGCACGTTAGTAACGTTTAGCATCGTTATAGTTTTTCTTTCATCTTGCGGTAAAGGGTTGAAAAATGGATGAATATGAGGCACAACGATTTTCTTATTAATACAATGACACGGTTGTATGCTTGCGTGACCAAGTACGTCATCTTAGGCACCACAAACCAACAATTCAAATTACATGATGGTTTGTCATATTATAAGGCCGCTAAAATCTCAGAGTACATCCTAATGCCTCTTAAAAACAAACTAGACTAAAAGTGGGTAGTGATTAAGTGCAAAAAGTGTGCGCGTGTAAAGTGCACAGTCGTTGTTTTCGTTTCGCCAACTCAATACAAAAACCTAAGTTACTACTACACTTGCGAGGCAAGCACAGCGGTAAGTCGGGTATTGAAAATCCACAGAGACGAGATGTTAGAATTTAAGTGATTTAATACTCCTAAAATAAAAGTGTAAAAGATGATTATACACAAAAAGGGAAAAGATGCATAAAAGGGAAATAGTAATCTAGGCGAGGGAAAATAAAGCTATATTAAGAAAGTGAGTAAAAACTATAGGTTGCGTCGAATATCCCTCACCCGAGTTAATTAGTATAAAATGGTTACATGGGTCGACGATTTATTACAAATGCGTCTCGTTTCGACAGTTAATTAAATCAAGGGTTGTCACGCCCCTAAATTTGCATAAAAGTCTAATACGATTTTGGTGTCAACAAATACCCCGAAAATTACGCAGGCAAGGTCGTAAGCATGGAGCATACATGATATACCCCGTCAAATCCCCTAGGCGTAATAACTAGGTCAACACACTCGAAATAGACCCGTAAACTCCATCACCAAAGCAAAGCAACACGTCAACCCTAGGTGAGTTCAATCCAAGACAACCTAAACTAAATTAGCCACTAAGCATGATAAACAACAATAATTAAAGCACCTAATTAAATTACACTATAATTTATCTAAGCAAGAAATAAATGGAAAGCATGGAAATATAGGTTACAAAGCTTGAGAACAAAAATGGACATTACATTAATGGAGAAGAACATGAATAGTGATACTTACATACACAAATGGGTGTAAACCCAAAGAGAAGAGAGGAGAGGGAAGCTCCACAAAGAATCCCCAAAAACTAACCTAAAAATGAAATATATCCTCCAAAGAAAAGCCCCCAACATTCTATTTATACCCCAAAACAAATCCCAAACAAAACCAAGCCAAAAAACCCAAAATAAGTCAATTTTCGTCCATATCTGATGGGACCGGTCGGCCTCATGTTTGGGACCGTTCGACCGCACTTTTGGAATTTGCCTTGGGCTGGAGGCAACCCACTTTTCCACTTTGAACCAATTTTGAGGCTTTGCACGGAAACGACTATAACTCCCTCATACGGAATCGAAATGAGGCGTGGTCAGAACCGACGCGAAGCTAATTCAACTCTCTACATGATTCTGTTTTGAAACCCTCCAAATTATGCAGTATGAAATTACCAAAATGCCCTTGAAGTAGAAGAAAATACCGAAACCTTCCGGAAATGGGCATAACTTCCACATACGGAGTCAGAATGACGCACGGTCAGTGGCCACGGAAAGATAATTTGATGATATAAATGTTGGTAACTTCATTCCATAAAAAATAGTGAGTTTGAAAATACCAAATTGCCCTTGAAGTAGCATTCGACGACGAAACTTCTCCGAAATGCAACCGAAACTCACTTTTAGCGTTCCAATACCTACAAAAGCACAAATAACCCCTGCAAAGTATGTATATATCCAAATCCAAGGTTTTCTGGTTAATGAGCATAATTATAGGCATTTAGGACCGTAAAAGTGCTAGAATGCATAAAGATAACGGGCGAAAATATGCAATATTCGATACGAATCAGGTAGTTAGTTCCTGAATAAAGTCCATTCATATGAATCTCCGATGATCAACCGTTATCCCATTCCAACCAAGTCCAAGAGTTAAACCCAATACCCATAATTTTCTTTACCCATAACGTCCGCCATATTCTCCACAAAAGTTTGTAAAAAGTCAGTCATATATCCCTAGTTGCATTTGATAATACATCACGTATTTTTTTTAATTTAAAAGGGAATTGTAGTCGTTGTAACCAAGTCATTGAGTGAATTGGAGTTTTTGCAGTCACGTGGATCAAGCTTAGTTGATGTTGCTTGTTTTTTCTCCTTTTATGTCATTTTACCATGTGGCCCACCCTTATGATTAACTGGTTTTGGCTCAAACAAACCTTTACCGATTGGACTAGAAAGATCACCAAGCTTAAAGAGAAGTACCCTATATTTATCCATTACTGACCCATATTTTTCTAGAAATAATCATCTCGAGCTTATAGCCAACCTCACTATATTTATGCAAATTTGGACGCAATGTTAAGCTTTTGCCACAGTTCATCTATCGCACATAGAGGGATATGTCTTGCTCCTTGGGCATCGTACAATGCAATCTCATGAGGGCACGGTAAGCTAAATACAGGATGCAAGACATGACCACACGTGTGATCATTAACTCCCATAAACTCAATTAAATATATCTCCCTCACAAATATGCCAAATGCGTAGTGTGAAACGTGCCCCCGCAAATGCTTAAATTATAAAATGTTGTGCATGTGTCGATTGTAACTATGGGATCTCTCATAATCAACCCAAGTTCTTGTCACTTGATCCATAAAAAGTACATGAGGAACTCAACAAATGATCAATTAGATGATCCACTGCACCAAAACAGGTCAATTGTATCCCTCTCCCCATCAACTGTAATATTTTTGTAATGGATTACGGGTCAACTCCACCCATAGACTTCAGTGCATATCCCAAGATCAAAATGTTATATTCAACATCTATAAATAATAAAATCCATAAGCATTTTCATATATAAGGCAAAAAAATTACTCAAAATTGGTTCCTCCACATAAAAATCAAATGATGTCCACCATATCTAGCAAACAACTTAATAGCACAAACCGTGTGAATCCAAAATTCAAACAAACACCGTGTGAATTCGTAAATAGAAACTGCACCATCCATCGCTACCCAACACCATGTGAATCCAAAAATTCCCCCCCCCCCCCCCCCCCCCAAAAAAAAGGACTATCAAATAATGATAAACACAACTATATTGACTATAATAGAAGTAAATATTATAAAAATTAAATTAGAAAATTTTATTCTTGATGTATTGAACTATTCATATAGAAACGTCAAATAAAGAAAGAAAACACATATTCTTCCTTGAGAAATTTGTAATGGCTCCTCAAAGTAGATCCGAGACACTGAGTCCCAAATACAATTGACACATCCTCTTCCGATTTATCATAATCTAGATAACAATAACAAATAATGCGGTTATTAGTTCAAATATGTATAACAATTACACAACCAATAACAAATATCAAGTTAAAATCAAATTTACATTCAACCAAAATTTAAGAGTAATCTTTTGCATGTGTACAAACTCTAGAAGGATTATTAGATATAAATATAAAGTATAAATGCTATCAAGTCATTTTCTAAAATTAAAACTAACTACTAATAACAGAGTTGTGAGAGCACAAACAGAAATAGTAAGACACAACAATTTGCAGGAAAATAAAAAATAACCAATGAAACAAAGCTATATTACATAAATCCCTAAATAATAAATAAAATTTCTAGGTGCAGAAATCACAAAATCTATCTATGGTGAAATCAAAATAAGTTGGGGATTTATATGTGTATGTTGATTACCCAATAACATGACAACCTCCATCATAAATTTTTATGTAAAATCAAACCTATTAACTTATGTCACCACAAACGTGTTCATTTTAAATAGGTTATGTTCATTGATTGCCAAGCATTTAAAAGAGAGCACCAAGTGCGCTTCAAAGAACATATAAAGCAGTTCATGACTATCAATATACAATAAAAAATTATTTCGTGGATAAAGAGGAAACAAAAATAAACAAATCATGGTTACCTAGCAAGAACTTGAAACCACAAGAACAATAACAGCAAGGGTAAAGGAAACAAAAATAATAAAATAAGGAGAAGTAAAACCTGAATCCCCAAATCATGGGTACCAAGCAAGAACTGGAAACAACGATCAGAGAAAAAAAGGTCGACAAAGGGGAATGGAACCCTAAAACAATATTCTCTTTGTATTGGTGTTGTTAATGTTGAGGTGTTTATTGTTAAACAATCGACGGGTAGAGGGATACAAGTAGGTGGGGATAGGGATGGAAATTTAATCAGACCCGTAGGAGCTTCGCCTCTCCCCGACCCTAATGGGGCGGGTTTTGAAACCCGATTAATAAACTAGGAGTGGGTATGGAGTTAAAAAAAATCATTTATTAAACAGGGCGGGTTATGAGTTAAATCCAATAAACCCGCCCCGCCCCGTCTATCTTATACCTATATATATAAATACCATTTATAGTTATATTAATTACAAAAAAGCCATACATACATACATACATACATACACATATATATATATATATATACCATTTTAGAAACCTTAAAATAAAAAAAAAAACTCATGTTCTCCTCTAGTTTCAACCGACCCTAAAAAGAGCTCTCCTCTCCTCTACTTTCAGTTTCAGACAACCCTAAAAAAGAGCTCTCCTCTCCTCTCCGAAACCATTCCGGTAATTTCAGACTTTAGCTCTCATAGTTCATTTTTTTTTGTAATTTCAGACTTTAGCTCATCTTTTTTTTAGTTTCTCTGTATTTTTTACAGTTTGAAACACCACTTCGGCTCTGAAATACCACTCCATTTTTTTATATCTACTTTTTTTTACTATTTTTTTAGTTTCTCTGATCTATCCCCTCTGGATTTGTTTCAATTTTTGCATCTACTCTGACAGAATAAATATTGTTGTTATTTACATATCTCAACTATTGTTACAGGATAGTGTGTGATCCATTATGAATTAGCTAAGAATTTTTTTATTGATGTACGTAAAGCTTTAGACATGGATGTTATGGTAATAAATCCTAGTTGTTTGAATATATACCGAAATCCAACTCCGGCTCCGAAGCCATAGTTTTTTATTTACAGATTTTTTGTTTACTGTTTTTAGTTTACACTAACAGTTCTTAGTTATATTTTTTTGTTTACAGATTCTTAATTTCGGATTTTTATTTACAGTAACAGTTCTTAGTTAATTTTTTTTATTTTTAGCTCTGAAAAACCATTACGGCTATGGATTCATTATAATATTTTTTTTGCTGTTAGATTTATTTGGATTCATTATAATATTTTTGTTGTTGTTGGTTCAAGAGTATATAAGTGGGGTAGATTTTTTTTTTTTTGTTGATTCTTATTTTTTTCTTTGCTTTCTCCGATTATAAATAAAACAGTAAAAAATGAGTCAATCAATTCAAGGTGAAAACACTATTTTCGGTACACAAACCGAATCAACACCAACACCAAGTTCAACCCCATCTACTCAAACAAATGCTGAAGGTGGGGCAGCTGTTCCATCTTCCCCGAAAAAAAGAAAATTCACGTCTTCTGTGTGGAAAGATTTTGAAAGAATTAAAGATGGATTGTGTACTTTTGCAATATGTCACCATTGTCATAGAAGACTTAAAGTCGAAACTACAAATGGAACTAGCCATTTGCGTATGCACTTAAAAAGGTGTGCAAAAAAATCAAATGTCGATATTCAGGATCAATTTCAAATTAATACTCAAAAACATCCGATGGAAAAGTTCATTTCGGTAATTTCACATTTGATCAAGATCTATCTTGAAAAGAACTTGCAAGTGCAATTATTTTACACAAGTATCCTCTTAGTATTGTTGAGCATTTTGGATTTAGAAAATTTGTTAGTAGCCTCCAACCTCTTTCCAAAAATGTAACTTGAAACACCATAAAAAGTGACATATTAAAAATGTATCAATCGGAGAAAACAAAAGCTTACAGGTTATTTGATAAGCTTTCTTGCCGTGTTGGAATTACTACGGATATGTGGTCATCGAGGCAAAAAAGAGGGTACAAGGCTATTACGACGCATTTTGTTGATGATCGATGGTGCTTGAGAAGTATGATAATAGGGTACGTTCTTTTCTTTTTTTATTAATTAATCGTGTCATGTCATCAATATAATATGTTCATTCAATTATTTTTTTTAGGTTTGTTTATGTGCCTTCTCCACATACGAAAGATGTTCTATGTGATGTATTGATGGATTGTTTATTAGATTGGAATTTGGATAGGAAAGTGTCTACTATTACCGTAGACAATTGTTCCACTAATGATGCTTTGATGGGTAGTCTCGTTGAAAAATTTGTGGTTAATGATTCAATTTTATTGGACGAAAAATTACTACACATGCGTTGTGCAGCTCATATATTAAATCTTGTTGTTAAGGATGGTTTAGACACAATTGGAGTAGCTGTTGTTAAAATTCATGATAGTGTATCATTTTGGACAGCCACTCAAAGTAGGGAAGAAAAATTTGAGGAGGCTGCACGTCAACTAAAAATTCAATGTGCTAAGAAATTGTGCTTAGATTGCAAAACTAGGTAGAACTCCACTTATTTGATGCTTGAGACAACAATTTTCTATAAGGACGTGTTTCCACGATTAAAACAACGTGAGAGGCATTACACTTTTTTGCCTACGAAAGATGAATGGTCCTTAGCGAAAGAAATATGTGGAAGATTGAAACTTTTATTTTTCCATCACCAAAGTTTTTTCTGGCACTAAATATCCCACTTCAAATTATTTGTTCCCAAAAGTTTGTGAGATTAAATTGGCCTTGCGTAGTTGGTGTTGCTCTCCCAATAACCTGATTAAAACAATGACGATAAGTATGTTGGAGAAATTTGACAAGTATTGGAGTGAGTGTCATTTGGTTGCCGGTATAGCAATTATTTTTGATCCGAGGTATAAAATAAAATTTTTAGAGCATGTTCTTCTAAAAATTTATGGTGACGAGTGTGATTCACATGTTGAGAGCGTACGGGTATCTTGTTATGACCTACTAAATGAGTAACAAACTAAGGTGAAAGTAGGTAATAACACACCACATGAAAGTGGGGTAAGTGGGGTTACATCGGTAAGTTGTTCAGAATCCGCAGATGGGGAGTGGAATGTTGATATTTTTTCATAATATGATCAACTTGTTAGTGGTATGTCCGAATGCATGAATGTGAAGTCAGAGTTGGATCATTATTTGGAGGTAAAAATATTTCCACGGACTTCGGATTTTGACATTCTAAATTGGTGGAAAGCAAATGGCGTTCGATATCCAACATTACAAGTCATTGCCCGAGATATATTGGCTATTCCAATATCAACCGTAGCATCCGAGTCGGCATTTATCACAAGTGGAAGAATGGTTAGTGCTCATCGTAGTCGACTTAGTCCTAGTGTTTTAGAGGCTTTGATGTGTACACAAGATTGGTTGTGGAATAATATTCAAGGTACTTGTTTATTGTTTTAATTAATAATACACATGCTAGTTGTTTATCATATTTTTTTCCGTTAATATTTGTATCATATTTTTGTAGATGAAGAATCTACCGTCGATTCGAGGCCTATGATTTGTGATGAAGAGTTCAAGCCAATGGAGGCTTAAGGTAACTTTTTAATAGTTAAAATGTTGTAAATATTATTAAATTAATGTATGCTGAATTTATTGATATTATTTTTTGAACATGTTGGAAATATTACCTTTTCAGGTTTTGAGGAGTTGATGATGAGGATGATGTTAAAGTTCGTGGAGTCACTTGATTAAATTTCTATGTTGTGTTATTTCAAATTTAATCCTCTATATTTTTATGTTTTGTCTACTTGTATTTCAGATTTTTGGGACCATTTTTATTGTAACACCCCGCTTAAAATAATAACGGGTGGCCAGCCCTATACTATATTAAATCAGGAATTCCAGATGGTCCAGTCTCAACATCAACTGACGGTACTATATAATATAGGACTAACTACCCGATATCATATAAGCGAGATGTTATAAAAAAATTTAAAACTTGCAACATACACAACCCAACACTAAAAACTACTAATGAATAGGAGAGATGCAGGAAAGAACTATAATAATTAAAATGCTAGAATTAAAATGAACCAATTAAATACAACCGAATGTACTACAAAAAGTAGACCCGAATAAGCTGTCGGATCACAGCCAATACAATAACTAAATGGAATAAATATAAACATGTATGTAAATATCCCTTGGGTACAAACCCGATATACAACATGAATCCTACCTAGAATTTTAAAGAAGTAGGAAGCGGCTACATGAAACATCCCGCAACAGTTCGCACCTGTCACGGCTCCCAAGACTCTAGATAGAAAGTCATTCGGCATCCCTGCGGTAGGATCCCTGTGGAAATATATATGTATATACAAGAAGGAGAGAAAAGGTAAACGGGTCAGAGCCCCGAATGTGTAAAATATTTAGCAAGTGTGTTAACCGTGCATAATAAATACCGGTGTACTTAATTTCATAAGTAAGTGAGACCGCACTCTCGTGGAACCCCAACTCACCTCTCATCTAAAGGCGCGCACCTATTCGCGTCCTCAAATTTTAGTTAAATTACCCCCATTGATTTTAGGACAACCTAACTTATCAGGCCTAGCCTATATCCACGAGAGCTACCTTCCCGTCATAATCTAAGGATCCACCCATTTCTAATCCTATTAGATTATGATTACAACAGTTATGCCATAAAAGGCTTAATGAATTCCGATTAATAATCTCATGAATTATAATTATCATAATTCCTAAAACATTTCCCCTTATACATATTCATACATATATATATATCTATATAGGCTAAAAGCGTAAGAATTAATATACTTAATAATATGCACATGGAATATTGGCAAGACTTCTCTCTAATCCCAAAATTGTACTACGTTTCGTGCGTGGGGAGTCTCGCAAAGCGAAATCCAAACAAGGAACCGCCCCGTTACACTACTCCTGACAAGGTCAAGATCAGAGATCCGAGATGCCACCTATGGAATTACTTCTCTCAAATCTCGACATGGCACTGCGTTTCGTGCGTGAGGTGTCTCGCAAAGCGAAATCCAAACAAGGAACCACCTCGTTACACTACTCCTGGGCAATGTCGATCCTAGAGATCCATAATCCTCTACATACAAGTATATACTAACATTACTATTAAACTATAACTCCTAAAGAAAGAAAGAAAAAAAGAAAAGAAAGAAAACAAATAAGATAAAATAAAAGAACCTCCAATAATATCCTTGGGATGATGTAACCGAAATAATACCTTATGTGCGATACATCAACCCCCATCAATCTAGTACACCATAATCATCTAAGATGTACTTCATAAAGTCCATATCCTATCATCTATAGGATATATATAAATATATATATATATATATATATAGGTATTTATTTCTAACCGTATATATATATCATCATCAATCCAATAGCCAAGTGTACATACTACATATGATGTACAAGGCCATGCACATAATATACCCGGCTATATATATCGCCGATAAACTGCATCAGTGATATCATCTTCCCAGTGCCCGGCTCACGTAGCAATACTGGGGCCACCATGGTGGGACTAAACGACACCCATCTCGTGGTAAACACACGCACACGACGTCCCGGTAAGCGGTCATGGTTCCAACCGGCAATGAGACGAAACATACCCACCACGTCTCATCCCAAAAATATATATCTATATGTATAATAATCACAAGGGACGACTATGACCTGGGGAATATCCACACCCTGCATTATATGCCAGGATGCTCACCCTCTACGTGCGCAACTTCCCAATGATAGCATGGGCGAGGTATGCTTAACCAAATAAGTATATGTATTATTCACATGCACAATATATATACATCCATATGATCCAATTATAGGATCAAATAATAAACCACCATATACGGTTTAAGTATCCATACCATGTATGTTCATAACATAAATATATCCATACATTTATATACATGCGGATATATATCAACACATATACACATATCCTTATATCTATATATGATAAACTAATTCTCGTTCATATGCATAAGATATATATATATACCTGGCTATAAGTATACATAGTCCTCAATATACAAGCCGTCACCACAAATCCTTTAATTTACCTCGATACGTGAACATAATCCCATACTTGAAACATATTCGATCATCTTCCTATGATGAATAGTCTCCCAAAACCATATGTATATATCTATACCTATATATATTCAACATTTGGGCTATCACCCAAGAGTTTGTGTAGGAATCTTTCACTACACATATCATCTATATCTCCGAGTACATTAAAGAATCTAGTAATCATTTTGACTATCGGTATACATATAACTAATAGTCTATCAGCCTCAAGCTCATTCTTTCAATCATCAAATAATCTCATTTCCCTCGATTTCGACTAAGGTTCGATCACTTTTGTGAATACCCTAATCTAAGATCTCTCTAAGAGTTCTTAGCCTCACATCACATCTACACTTTCTTTTAATCTACAATTAGGATTTCCAAATCCCAAAAGGGTTTTCCCCCGAAATCTCTATACATAACTCCGAATACATATATGGATACATTTCTCCCAAATTACCCTAAGGAGTCCCCAAAACTCTAATGTGTGAGAAACTCCTTATGTGTCTCCAAGAACATATCTCTTACATCAAAAGAGAAGGCCCCAAATTAATAAACCCAACCAAAAAGGGTTTGAATTCACTATGGAGAAAATACCTCAAAATGCCCTGTTTCCGAATCGATTCGGCCCTGTAGCGAATCGATTCGGACTAGCGAATCGATTCGGCCTCCAAGGAGAATCGATTCGGGTCCAAAGACCTGGGCTTCTGCAATAGGCCGAATCGATTCGGCTTGGGGTCTGAATCGATTCGGTCAATGCAGACCTGCTAATTTAACCAAACCGAATCGATTCGCTTGAGGGGGCGAATCGATTCGGACCTGCAATTTTTGAAGGGTTCTTCTTCTTCATCAAAACCCACGAATCCTAAACCCTAAATTTCTCATTCCAACCCCCAATCCTTCATCAAATCATGATTTTAAGCCCATTAACCAACCCAAAGTTGATCCCAATCATTTCTATGTCATTAATTCCATCTTTAATCATTGATTTCAAGATTTAAACCTAAAATCTAGGTTTTGACATTAATACCCAAAAACCATTTCTTTACCCCACAATTTATGAAATGAAATACACAAATAGCTATTTAGCAAGATTAAACACTTGCCTCGGGTTTGTAGAGGTTGGATCGTCCTCGATGTCGCGGTTGGGCCGGGAATCTCCAAGATTTCTTCCTCTCTCTCTCCCTTTCTTCTTCTTTCTCTTCTTCTTCTCTCTCTAGGGCTTTTCTCTCTTTCTCTCAAATGAGAAAATGGCTTCATCCGTAAGCCTCCAACCTTTTAAAACAAAATACCAGTTTTAAATGTTAATACACACTTTAAATGACTCGTTGACTCCAATTCAAGTCAAAACAACATAAAAACATTCCAGAGCCGAAATAAGACCCAATGACAGACATTTCGACTATCTCGACCCTTCCGGGATCGATGGTACCCTCAAAAATATCATCCGGAATACTTTAAAATATTTTCTATTTTTGGACCTCATTTCCCAAATTCTAAAATTCTCCAATTTAATTAAATTTTATCTTCCCAAAAATTTAATTTCTCAGTCTCAAAAGTCTTGGGGTGTTACATTTAAGTTGTGTAACTCTTAATTATGGATATGCTGAATTTTTAGAGACATTTTCTATGTAATGTTACTTTAGTACATGCTGAATTTTTTAGAGCATGCTGAATTTGTTAGAGTAATGTTACTTTAATGTTGAGATCCATTGTCACTTTATAACGTGCTGGATTTTTTATAGCATGTTGAATTTTTTTAGGGCATAATACATACTGAATTTTTCAAAGTAAACATTCTGAATTTTTCTAGGGCATGGTACATGCTGAATTTTTTAAAATAAACATGCTGAATTTTTTTAAGGCATAATACATGTTGATTTTTTTTAAATAAACATGCTGATTTTTTTTAGCATTCCAAAATATACATGGAGGATTCATATAAACGGGGCGGTTTGTGACCCGCAGAATTTAAATGGGGTGGGGCAGGTTCGGATTGATATAAAAAATATTTACACGGGTTCAGGGCTCCTACAACTAGACCCGTCACGGGTCGCGGGGCGGGCAAAAAATATTTAAATGGGGCGGGTTAGGGTTTTTGAAAACCCGCCCCGTTGCCATCCCTAAGCGGGGCAAAGATTATTAATATTTTGTAATGATTATAGTTAATTTGTAACGGTTTATAACCATTGTAATTATCTATTGGACAAAATTCGTTACAAATGAAAAATAAAATTCGTTACAAAATAAGTCTTTTGGTGTAGTGATCGAAGCATCTTTTTTAGCTAAGCATGAGCACCCTTCACTCTATTAGTAGTGCAATTTCCATAGTACATAATCCTGTTCATCCAGAGTAGACCGGAATCTTCACAAACCAACAGCCAAGTCTTTTCAATGTAGTCAACCACATTAGGGAATGTCATATGGTTGACTTTAAACTGGGACCACAAATTGAGAAATTGAATATGTGTATCCTGCTCAATTATAAAAGACCATTCCTCTGTTAAGTCTTTCCAATCATCCATCGTCTTGACAAACTTCTTACAATTCATTTCCACATTCTTGTTTATATGGAATATGCAAAGCATCATTATAACTCGAGGGAAAACTCTATGGAAGGCATTGATAAAACATTGTTGACGGTCCATAATCACGAATCGAGGCATGTTTATAAGACCATGAAGCATCCCCAAACATGTTAATGCCCATGCAAATTGTTCTTCCTTTTCAGAGGACAAGAAAAAAAATTCAAAATGTTATACCCATTGATGTCACGCCAACCATCTCAAATATCAGCATGTTAAATCGGTTGATCTTATACGTGAAGTCCATTAATACACATGTGGGAAAGCATTTCACAAGCAAAACAGAGATGGGGTGAACAAAGAATGAATTTATTAACTCGTTAGTATTCGGTTCGTTGTTTGTCCAATAACCATAGTGGTTATCCAAAATGATCTTTAGGAGTTGTTGAATCATATTCCTCCCACATGTAACAACCCGCGTAATTTTGGGGTATTTTCAAAATAAAGAGGAAAATTAAATTTTGAGATAAAATTATTTTTATTGCTCAAATATGTTAGTTATTATTTTTAAAGTCGATAATTTCAAACGGTTTCGAAATCGAAATTAAAATGGAGTTTTAATTGAATTTTTATTATATAGAAGCGTCCTCAAAATATAAAACTCTTTAAGAGTCCTCAAAACATAAAACTCTCTAGTAAAAACAATATTTTTAGAAATCCGACCGTTCGATCAAGCTGAATTTTTGTCAGCAGTCCTGTCTCGCCGTTCGCTATAACCTATTAAAATTTCAAGTGATTCCAATGGTCCGATCATCCGGAATAAAATTTTTAGTGTTTGTATCTAATTAGAACTCTTTTCTTAATCAAACTCTTAACCCTTTATATATCAAATAATTCGTGGCTTGGCTCTTAAAATCACTTTTTCTCAAACTTTTTAACCAGAAGACCTCTCCAAAATTACTCCCTTTCATATACAAACCATAGCCCCAAGCTTATTCAAGATTTCAACCTTAGATTAGAAGGCTTATTTGGTGTTTTCTCGAGTTTGGGCTAGAACGAGATTTGATTATTTTCGCGAGAGGAACGTGATGGTGTGATTAGATTTTGAGGCTGAATTATGTGATGATTTTGAGGTATGGGGTTTTACACAATATGCTCCTGAAATCTCGCGAGTGTTTATTCCGTTGAATTCTTATTAATTGAACTCATATTTTGAATTGTTAAATTCTTTGAAATCTGGAAAAATAATTGTTGGAATTATTTTTATTCAAGTGGTATTATTCATGTTGTCGTTGAGCACGCTGTCATGAGATTTTAATATGGCACTGATGTTGGGCACCCGCCAAGACTCCTTTTCCGGCTACTTGATAAAGTATGACGCGGTATGGTGAGGCCTGGTGACTCCGGTTAATGTGTTGTTGAGAAATTTATTGATAAAATGCTATTGAGATTTGCATTTGATTTGAATATTCGTATTCGTATTGTTACGTTTTATTCAACGCTAACATCTTTGTTGAGCATATTCCTGTCGTATTGTGTACTTCCCCATCTTTTTCTTAGTTGGCACGTGAGCACGGATTTGAGTGCTATGGACCAATTGGGATGATTTTAGCGAGGATTATTTGGGAAGAAATTTTAATACAAGAAGTTGGAAGAATTGTATTTATTTTGATGTATAGAGTATTTGGAGATTTAATTGTTTTCGAGATAGTTAGATTGTTGTAATTATTTCGAGAGAATATGAGATTAGTGGATTCTCTTATTTATATTGTGGGATTTAGATGCTCTATACCTTGTTATATTGTGGATTAGTTTAGTTTTATCGACAGTGGCGCTCCGTTCGCTCTCCCCGGGCGGGCGGGGTGTTACACCACACATCTCCTTATAGTTTAATTTTCCCTTGACATTTTAAATTGTGCGCATGGTTGCAAACTTATTCATTGATCTCTCATTTATAGTCTTCAAAACTTGTCCAGGCTTAACCCCATTGGTAATTAAATCTTTGGCAAGTTCATATTCCTTGCAGGTTAATCTCCCGACATATGGATGTACGATTAGTGTCTTGTCAATCTCGTGGTTGTGGAGGCCACTAAACGCTTTAACCTTCCACTTTATGTTCGGTAGTGGTACACCCTATAAGGGAAATTGGCAATCACACTATTTGTAAATGGGGCACTATCATCCTCTGACCTTTGTGATTTTTGGTCCCTTTATTATAATGTGATCGACATAATCCTACCCATTTTACAACCCATAATCAACCTCCCATTCCTTCCATGTGATGGATTCTTTAACTTTGATATAGCCATTACCACCCTCGTGAAGTTCATATCATTTTAGAGGTAAACACATCGAACATAAGTATCATATCATTAGAGAATTTGTGTAATGGGGTGATGTTACAATTACCAAGATTGCATCAGAGAACAACCTGACAAACGATTTCATAAAGAGCATACCAGCCAAGACTTTTGATAGTCACATAAAGGGCATGGCAATGAGATGCATTGCAACATGGATTTGAGTCTAAATGGAAGATTATTAGAACAACTGATTAAAACCATGCTTTATGAAATAGGTTATGAATTTATTAATAAATTTTTCCTATTTTAACGAGAATCATGTATGGACATATTATTCGCATTATTTTATATATTTTTCTTAGTAGGTATTCTGGTGTGTAAAGTACAGCTTATGCACAGAGGCTCAGATCACCAGTTCTTATGGAATATAAGTTTTATCGTTCACAGTCTTAGATGGAACTAGACTCACCATCAATAAGGTTATAGGAAAATATTTTAATAGGTCTATCTTGATTACGGGAAACAATATAGTTTCAACTTGTTGTGTTAGTACACTTTGTGTGTATTGAACGGGACAACTTTGAGGTCATTGTCTTTTATACTGATTTTATATGACAATATATACCTCATGATTATTAGGTTTACTTAAGGCTCTTAATCCATATGTGATTTGAAAAACTGAGCGCCCATGAAACAATCTCCATACGCGCAAATGAACATACTCCGATTTCATGCAAGTTTTTTTAATATATATATATATATATATATATATATATATATATATATATATATATATATATATATAATCAAGAAAAACTTTATTATTCAACTAAACAGATTTTAATACAAGCGAAAATTAAAATCAATTAAATCTGATTTAATTCTAAAGTCAAAATAATAACAATCTGATTTATTACGTTACAATTCAATATATCAAATATGATTAATTATTATAACTCAAGTAATTAAATCATGTAACAATTTTAATTCTAAATCATACATAGAAGAAGATGAGGAAACGAAGAATAACTTGTATGATTTTTTTAACGTGGTAAAAGACCAAACTAGGGAAAACAACCGCGACTCTCTCTACGGAGTAGACCAAAAATTCTACTAAAAACAAATATACAAGAGTTACAAGCACTCAAACATACAACACAAGATCCTAAGTGAAACAGTCTTTAAGCATATACCTACACGAGTTACTCCACTCTCAAAGGTCTTCCCTCCACGGTATTTTTGATTCTGTTACTTTGATCTCCCTGGCAGTTTCCTTGCTTTAACTCCTTGCTTCTTGTTTTAGCGAATTCTAACTCAGTCAAAACCGATCTCTCTCTCAATAACATACTTTATATGTTTTGAGTTATGAAAAATGTGCAAATGATTACATTCTAAATGTAAACCATGCAAGAACTTAATTCTTATCACAGGCTTATAAGTTTTCTATAAAAACTTAGCAAAAGTACATTTTCAATCATCAACCACTTAAGTTTTCTGTAAAAACTTACAAAATAAATTTTCAATCATAAATATTCATATAATCAATTTTTTAGATAGAATTCAAAAATTATCATCATTAATCCTATAAACATTCTTCCTAATTAATATGTAAATAACACTCATATTAACACTATCATATAGACATAAAATAATCACTCCATTATGTGTTCTTAATTTCTCAAAAATATAAATTCATTTTTTATGAGAAAAGTGTTTTACAAATTATTTCACAAATATGAGAAAACAAATCTTTAAAAGTTTTTCAATAAACATGCAAGATATGGAGAAATTATGATTTCAACATCATATAGCATCCAACACAAAAATCAGAATATTTAGATCATAAAAATATACAAACAATTTCAGGTCTAAAAATCTAAGGAATTATAGTTTTTGTAAAAAAATATTTCATCATGAAAGAACATAAATTCTCTTTACAATAACACAATATTCCAATATCTATAATATGAGATGATGTGCAAGATCATTGAGAATTCAAAAATAAAAACAGAAAAGAGATGAAGTATAAATAAACACAATGTGTGTAAAATAACATTAAATATCTCACTTAGATATTTAACTAATTCTCTATATTTTTCTCTCTATAAAATATATTACCCTCATGTGTTTCTCACTTTAGAAAATATATGTGTGACACCCCGACTAATTAAATACCGGGTAGCTACTCCTTTATTAAATTAATTCAAAATGCCAAGTTGGTCCAGTTAATAGCATCACTGTCGAAAACATTTTAATGATTACTAACCACCTAGTATTTAAAAAGTAAGGGCCAAATTTTAATTTAAGTCTGATTAACATGCAACAAGTGTAATGAAGAATAATAACACCATTCGTCATAACGAAGTAAATAGAATAACCATCACATAATGTAAATAACGTCTGGAGGAAAACTCCTCACAACAATTCCCACAACTGAAATAAATAAAGGAATACTGAATCAATACATGCCAAAGTCTGAAAACTGTAATGGAAAAGTAACTCTAATGGAACTGGGCAACATGCCCTAAAACTGTAGAATACTGAATCATGAATCCAAATGATAGAAGCGTCTAAAAGCAAATCCCTGTAGCTTCCACAAACAGCTACAGCTTGTCACCTGAATGAGTATCCTATGCATGGTGTCCTTGTGGCTGGGCACCTAAGATGGTTTTACAAGAAAAATAGATTTGAAAGCAAACGGGTCAGAGTCCGAATGTGGAGATATTTTAAAAACCTGCAAGTGCTTTAAAACATTTAAAACATTAAATGCAAAGTACATGTTAGGACGTGCACTCACATGATATTCTCACCTCTCGTCTAACTGTGCACTCCTAACGTAAGTACCCATCTACAACGACACAAACCACTAGCTAAGTGACATCATATCTAACTAGACTGTCATAGGTCCTACCCTTATTACTTGGTTCTATTAACATTATAACGCTCGTAATTAAATAGGGGTTTACCGTAAACTCAGATGCTCAATATGCAATATATTTCACTATCAGCTAACCCGTTAGGTTTCTCGAAACAATACCGTAATTATTTTCACAACATTAACATGAAGGTTCCCATTAATTAAGTGTATATTATTCACATTATAAATATACAATACAAGCACCCCGAGAACTAAGCTGCGGTGCACACATACTCTGCTATCCATCCCGGTACATCACGTACATAAGGATTACATATTCCGAATCTCTCAGGAATAGTTCACAAATAACAACATCACAAATAATGGAGGCGAACACAGTCACATCACATGGGTCACGCACATACCTACGCTCCCACGATCAGCGGACTTATTAATATCCCAATAAGTCTTTCTATGACCTATGTTCATCAAGGTAACCAGTCTGAATCCGGGCAACACAAGGATTAGAGGGCCCTAAGCGAACGCAAACCTCCCGTGATAGAAAGTATGGTAGGTATGTCATACACATAATTCATATACCAATACTAAGTAAACACACGTCTTAGTAATCCCGTAGTTTAATTGTAATACTATTCTCATTCTAGTACCAATATATAGTTTACACACTTTATACGATTCCGGTTTATAATCATACGCGCCATAATTTATTCTCACGTCGTAGTAGACACTCACGTCTCAACCCAAACGGTCCATTGATTTAAATCACTCGTATATAATTTACTCCTCATAATAACCCAAAAGTCCCAAATCTATCGATACCTCATCAAAGGAATGTTATCTCTACCCTCGAACAAGTTTACGGGACTCCCAAAATCAAAACAGGCCAAAAAGGCCTAAACTGCCAGCTCGTTAGAAGTCTCGTTCGAACGAGGCTGTTTGAACGAGATTCCAGTTCGTTCGAACGAACTGTACCTTCTAACGACATCTCGTTCAAACGAATGTATCGAACGAAATACAGTTCGTTCGAACGAAGGTATCGAACGAAGTCTCCCCTCGTTAGAAGCGACTGGTCAACTCGTTAGAAGCTCGTTCGAACGAGCTCGTTCGAACGACCTGGGGAGGCCTTCTAACGACCAACCAGTTTCAAGCCCAGAACTTCTTAGTTACATTTTTCATCAATTCTTACTCCTCAAATCTCCTCTAAAATTCGTTCCAACAATGTTTTAAGTTCTCTAATCATCCTAAAACATGCTAAGGTCATATACTAACATCTTTTAAGGAACTAATACATCCTAAACATCATTAAATCACAAGTTTCTACATTTTTCCCCAATTTTCTTCAAGAACATAAACCCTAGATTTTTCTCATCATCAATTCCCAGAATTTAATCCGTTGTTACATCACATAAATATGAAATCTATGAATTCAATATTCCAATAACGTTTCTACATGCAAACCTATACCCAAAATTAAACTAATAACTTCCAATTTCATGGGTTTTCCTTTATCTCTTAAATAAGAATGATTATTAAGATTTCTAACATGGAAGAAGCATTCACCGCATAAAGAATGTAATTTAAATCACTTGCCTTGATTCGATCTCTGATTTTGATGGTGATTTCCTCTCTCTCTCTCTCTGCAGAATTCCCTCTCTCTCTCTTTCTCCAAGCTTCTTCTCCAAAGTGGCTATGGTGGCTAGGGTTTTCTTTGGGAAAGTTGGAAAACCTAATTTGATAACTCCCGTAGCTTATTGGGTCATTAAGGGTTGGTTAGTGGGTTTAGTGGGTCTATTCCCAATCAGATTTACTTCTCTAATTTTCAACATTTTTAATTCCTAAAAATACGAAATTATCAAAATACCCTTTATATTGCCGGTATGGCCTAAAAATACCCCGGGACCCAAACTACACCCCCGGCTAGTGTTTTCTGACTATCTCGACCCTTCCGGACGCGTTGGCGCACTCAAAATGACCATACGGTTTAAATAATTTAAATTCACTTTTATAATCAAAATATTACACCATGACGCGGCGGTCACACGCGTCTCAACAAAATTCCCAAAATGCCGTATATCAATCTCACGACAAATTTTTCATAATTCAATATTCATATAAAAACATGTATGCACATAATCAAATACCAACTCGCATCTCGTTAGTATTTTTAACCCGGATTAATTTCCAATTAATACGCATTTAATTAATTAAACCCAAAAATAAATATAGCCAAAAATACGGGGTATTACAATATGATGATCTCTAAAATCTATAAAATCTATAAAAACTCTAACTCCAATAAACTCTCTAATGAGGTTTATATAGGTGATAAAATATAATTCTAAAAACACTAAATTAAAGGTTTAGATTAAAATTTATTAATCTAAGGCTGATATTAAATCGAGTTAAAACAGATTTTAAAAAATCTAAGTTGATTATCAACAACTTGCAAATTTAGTCTACTATGAAAACAGAAAACCACTAAAGATATGTAAACAAGACTGGTATAGGGTTTTGGTAGTAACAAACTCTCCAACGGTCAAAGATGGATACAAAGTTGGCAAAATCTATAGGTAAGGAATCTTTAAGATCCTAACAGCTTAGGCTCCCTAAGATATCTAATGGTTAAAACGGTTTAACCTAATAGTTCTAATGCTATAACTTAAAGGACAAAATCTTCAATTAATTGGTCACATGTGTTTTCTTGTCAATTTGATCTTTTAATTCAAAAAACAAATCATTCAGATAGCTTACAAAAACAATAGTTTCTAAAATTGTTTAAAAATCTATTTTAACTTTCAAAATAAAATGGAAAAATTATTTTAAACAAAACATACACCAATTTTATTTAAAAAAAATTATTTTCAGTAAAAATAATCTAATTTATGTTTTTAAAAAAGTTTAGACAATCAAGCGCATAAACTCAATCAATATATGCATGCGTGTCTAATGTCCCAAGTGCAAAATGTGCAACCACACGTGAATACCTTTACTCGGATATGCCGTTGAGTATAGTCAAGGTATCTTGAAAAGATGAATAATGTTGTATGATGAACCATGGAGAAGGTTCATACTAAAAAATATGTTCTGACATAATATCCAAATTAGTTGAAACGCCTAAATAATATAGACTCAAGTGAGTCAAAGATTTAGGGTGTTTCGTGATTGATGGAAATGTGCACTAGTTATTTATTATTTTGACCTATCGAGTGAAATTCGTTATTAGATCACTAATCTTATCCACAAGGCATCATGGTCGAATTTCTCTCCACAAGCCATCACTAGTATGATTTCTCCCTCCTCCAGCTGCTGGCCCAAGTTTTCGACCTCCCTCCCTTATTATTCGCTTCATTTTTGGATTAGAACTGTGGCGACAAACTCAGGTACAAACTCTTAGACTTATTTTTCTGGTTTTAGCACCTCCAGTCTCTTAGACTCCTTTTCCTCCCATTTTGATGCTAAGCCGCTAAAACCGTAGGCCCATTATGTTAGGGTTTTGAATCTTTTTAGTGCCTTCACTGACAATATTTACAATGTTGAATCATATTCTTAACCCAACCCAATTACACACATACTAGTCACCCGTATAATATGTCACATTTTGAACTTGTATGGTTGTTATTATTTTTTATTTATCTTATTATTATTTTGCTTTGCTGTTATTCTTATTTATCTGCAAACTTTGATATGAAACAATTAATCAAAATCTTAACATTTTATAGTAAAAAAGATTAAATAAATAATAAATTAGAAGGTTTGTTCTGGAACTATAGTTGCAATTTACTTTTTTTTCTTGAGCTGTAGTTTCTTTTCTTTTATGAATATTAGTTATCGCATAAGATTTCTTGTGTAAGTTTGTGCATCACAACCATTTAAGGGTTATGGTTTTGCAAGTTTGTCTACTTATTTGACAGTATTCATGTTATTAGGGGGCTTTTTCTGAAACTAAACGTTAACATTCTCAATTATTGAACGTTAATATTCTCTCTCTCAATCGCAGCTGAATGGTAACATTCTCCTCTATCATTTTTATTTTTTTCCATGTGTATGATTCAACTTGGTAATTCTACTAATCGTTTCTCATCTTTGAGTTTTTATCAACGTCTTTTTAAGAAAAGACATTGGTTATTGCACGCACACTGTGTAAGGTTCTGATATGGCTCTTTGGTGCTCTTTAACATGGAAATTTGTTGGAGGCCATATAATAGCAAGTCTATTCAAGGATCCGTAGACTAATATATTTGTAGATTGAATCTAAAAATGGTTGCTAGTTTTAAAAAAAAGGTTTTCTATTTTTTTAGTTGCATTTTTCTTTTGTTGATTGTGTTTTTTGTATAGTTTTTTTTGTTTGGATCTGATTTATTCTTTAAAATTGATGTTAACCCGGCACTTACAGAAAATATGTCACATTTTCTATTAGCCTATTTATTTTGTTAGAGGAATTATTATGTAGTTTATCAAAAATTGCTATGATCCTATTTATATGAAATTGTTAGTGCAATTTATTTGTCTCTTTAGAAAGGAGACCTTATCTCCAAATAATGTCACATTTTCTACGAGCTTATTTGTTTTGTTAGAGGAAATATTATGTCTGGACTTTTATTAATAATAGAAAATAAATGTTTAACAAATTCCTTATTTAGTACCGATTGTCATCTTAGATCATATTCTGACTTCGATAAAATGTGTTTGCATGTCTTCATTGGTTAGTGTAATTTGATCGTACACTTAATATGATATAGAAATTATATAATTCCAGAAATAGCATTAAAAAACTAAGTTCCCTAGCCCTAAGTACTGGTTTGGATAGAAAAATAAAACACTGGAGATGACTGAAAACCTAACCAACCCTTTACATTTAGCTTAAACCTAAGGAATTTCATTTCAAACTTTTAATAAGACAAAATCTTCAATAGAATGTATGTAACCACTATATCTTATACCAATGATGCATATATCAAGGACTTGCTAGACTTGCGAATAGAATCTCTTTTCTTCTATGGTGAATAACACCTTGCCTTGTCTTCCATTGCAATAATTCTTTACATACTCATGATGACTTTTGAGTAAGGTGGGTTTAGGAAGGTAGACCACCTGCTACAAAAAACAGTAGTAGGTTCTTACATATAGATAAGGGAAATGAGGGGGAAGGGAATGAGAAAGGGAAATGGGATAAGGGTTTAAGTTTTGGGGTTAATGATGGTGGGGTATGTGGATGAGTGTGGTTTCTGTATATGCATATATAATATGTATGTACATATGTGTGTGTGTGTGTGTGTGTGTGTGTGTGTGTGTGTGTGTATTAGTGATAGGAATAAAACTACTAGGACACACATATTTACATACACACATAATATACATATACACATATGACTAAGTATAGTAATTATATTACTAACACATTCCACATAAAAAAACTAAATTATATACTGCTAAATATAACATTACTCAAACATATAGCAAAATCTTAATAACTAAAATATTTATTCTACACATATACGTGTGTATGCCATTTTTATTATAAACTTTCCAATTTTGATTGTTTTACTTGTACGTAATTATGTTTATATAGGAAGATCGAATGTTCCATTAAGATTATTGAGATACTCATTTAGGTTTATAATTTAAGGAGTTTCTATCTGTTTGTATTGTAGAATTGATAGGGTTTTCATAATATAAAGAATGGATGGGTGAAAGTTCTCGAGGAGCAAGTATACGTTAATGGGGTTAAAGTTTGTGAAAAATGAAAACAAGAATATTAAAACTAATATTATCCCATGCTTGCGCATTCGTTGTAGAAATGGTAAACGTTTGAAAGGGGCAAATATAAATTTACATTTGATTCACTGGGGTGTGTGAAAGGACTACATGTATTGAAAATTCCACGTGGAGAAGGATTTTTCGTATATTTCAGAAGAAGTACTGTAAGGACATAATTCTCATGTCCGTTATCTTACAGTTTTGTATGTCATACGCCGCTACATTCGGCTACATCTGGCACGTCTCTACACGATCGCTCACGACGGCCTCTATCCGAATTCCAAGCATCAAGCATTCAACAACTCCTAAATGTGTCCCTCATCTGCCGCAACGACTTCACGTTCCTTGATTTTAGGCACGGAATGCAAGTGGAACGCAAGGGAAGTCAAAACAGTGAAAAAAAGGCTTGATAGGGAAGTTCAAGGGCATTTTCGTAATTTCACATCCATAGTCCGGAGGTCTGGTCAACTTGAAAGTTGAAGATCTCGCCGCAACGAAGATACTGGAAGAAACGGCACCTCAATCCGAGCTACGATGAAGAAGTTATGACCTTTTGAAGTTGGAGAAAATTCCTTGAAGAATGCTGTTTTTTTAACCTCATACCAGAATGGGAACACCAAACCGGTTCGGTGTACCCCAGATGGGGTTCGGTGTACCTGTACGCTGATAAGTTTTTAAGAGTTTTAACAAAGCGGGATTCTTCATATTTTTTCCTATAAATACCAACTTCGGGGGAGTTGTTTTGCAAGACTTTAGAAGACGTTTTTGAGAGTCCAAATACATCTAGTCTTCATATTTTTGAGTCCCAAGACTCATGTTTTGATTCACACAATTCTTCCAAAGCTTTGTGAATCCTTTAAGCAACCCAAGAACACCATTGATGTTCAACCCTTTGTGAAGTGGACCGCTTCTTCCTCTTCATTGCAGCCCTACTGGACAGGGATAGTTCCAGCCGCCACCCCTACTGGAAAGGGTTTCTTCCAGCCGCGACTACAGAATCCGATACCCGAGGGTAATTCTTAGTCAATCTGTATTTCATTATAATCCGATTGTAAACCGTATTTTACAAATTATAGTGATATACAAATGGTTTTGCCCCTGTGGGGGATTTTTCCTTAAACTTTGTGTGTTGAATATCTTGTGCATGATTTCATATTATTTCAATCACATCTAGTTGCATGCTTAGGGTTAATTTGGGTTAAAATTGGTGTTTATTATATTATTTCTTATTTGAACGCAAGCGCCAACTCTTTCAAATTGGTATCAGAGCAGGTTACGCTAATCTATCGCGTATTCCTTTTTCCGCAAAATTTTTCTAAAGATATCAATTTTTGAAATAAATTAATTTTTGAAAAGAGCGTGTTCAAATGGAGAAGTCATATTATAAAATGCCTATTTTTGACGGGTCGAATTATGCCTATTGGAAAGCCCGTATGAGGTCGGCTTTAAAAGCCATTGATGAACGTGTCTGGATTTTAGTTGAACGAGGATGGACTCCTCCAACCGTGACTGTTGATAATGTGACCAACTTGAAACCTGACATCACTTGGACTGATGATGAATTTCAATGGTCGTCTTTTAACTCTAAAGGTCTAAGTGCTATTTCTGGGTCTGTCACTCCTGATGAGTTCAAACGCATAATGACGTGCACCACGTCAAAAGAAGCATGGGATATTTTGCAACTTACCCATGAAGGAACAAATGCTGTTAAAGAGTCAAAATTGCAAAATTTAACAACTCAATTTGAAACCATCACCATGCATGAAAATGAATGTTTTGATGAATTTTATGCTAGGCTCTCTGACATTGTTAATACTAGCTATAATCTTGGTGAACATATTACAAATGCTAGGGTTGTTAAAAAGATTCTTCGTTCCCTTCCTAAGCGCTTTATACCTAAAGTCACTGTGCTGAATTCCTTGGGTAATTTAAATACTCTAAAATTGGAAGAACTGGTAGGAGATTTACAAACTTATGAAATAGACATGTTTCCTAAATCTGCCAAGCCAAAAGATAAGGGGATTGCCCTTAAAGCCCAAGAGAGAAAAAGTGAGGGGTCGGCAAGAAAGAGAGTGGAGTCGTCTAGAAAGATAGAAACTTCTGATTCTGAATGTGAGTTTGACCTAGATTATTTGGCACTTTTTGCTAAAAACTTCAAGAAAATTCTGAAATTTAAGAAAAATGGGAATTTCAAAGATAAAAAGAATTTTCAGAAAAATAAGTTTGAAAAGAAAGACTTCAAAGAACCCCCTAAAGACAGTGAGAGGTGTTTTGAGTGCGACGGTAAGGGACACAGAGCGTTTGAGTGTGCCACTCGTCTGAATAGGGAAAAGGGTAAAGCTGTCCTAAACGCTACCCTTAGTGACGACAGTGAGGTCGAGTCGGTGGACTCGGGAGATGAGTCACCGCATGAGCGTAACTTCACCGTGTTCATGGCTAGTCATGTGAGTACTCCTAGTGCATCTCACGACGATGAGGATGCTACTTCACAGGGACACCTCGACAGCGAGAGCGAAGAGAGTGAGGGAGAGGAGGAAGGTAGTGAGGACGAGAGTAGCCTTCAACGCGCCTACGCCGAGTTATATGATGAGTCTTTCAAAACTAAAAAACGTAATAAGGCGTTAGTGCTTAGGATCACCGCGTTAGAAGAAGAGTTAGGAAAGATGAGAGAGAGAGAGAGTCCTCCACCTGCACCGCCATGAAAGAGAGAGAGTCTGCCTGGGTTAGTAAAGAAAATTTGCTTAAAGAGAGAGAGTGCGGTTTTGAGAAAGAAAAAGCGGACTTGACTAAACAAGTGGCTAGTCTTACGAGTGAGCTTCATTCCTCCCTGGAGACTCGAAAGAAACTTGAAGCCCTTGTTGCTCAGCTTACTTATGACGTTGAGAGAGCTAGGAAAGTCAAGGTACAAATCGAGGACAGATCTGGGAAGATGGGAAAGATGCTCCTCGGTCCCGCTTTAGGTTTTGGTGACCGGAAAGGAATAGGTTTTGATGGTGCCTCCACGTCTCAAATTGCACCCGGACCAATTCCTGAGTTTACTACGACTCCTTATGGCCGTCATAAAAAACCAAGAAGGAGAGTTCGACCAAGAAAAGCAAACCAAGGTTCTCCTAATATTGTGCCCTTTTGCTCCCATTGCAAAAGAAATGGACACCTTAGGGATGATTGCTATAAGTTGGGTCGGACACGACGTACGGTTGCTCCACCACTTCAGACTGATGAGTTTGCCAGTCTGAGAGAGCGTGTTGAGTTTCTAGCCGCCACATCACAGAGCTTGATGGAGGAATTCCGACGGATGACCTTACCATCAATGAATGCGCCCTGCATTCCGGCTAAAACCAACAACAACAAGGGAATACTAAAAGGTACCTACTCTTGGGTTCCTAAGAAAGAGAAAAAGGCCCTTGTTGTCCATGTCGCTCTCAAAGCCCATAATACCTCACAGTGGTATTTTGACAGTGGTTGCTCCAGACATATGACAGGTGATACCTCATATTTTACCCATCTTGAGGATTATAATGATGGGAGAGTCACCTTTGGAGATGGTAGCAATTCTAGCATAGTAGGACGAGGTACAGTAGAGTTACCAGGATTTCCAAAGCTAGAGAACGTGCTGTACGTCAAAGGTTTGAAAGCAAACCTTATTAGCATCAGCCAGCTGTGCGACGATGACTTTGAAGTGAAGTTTGACCGGAAAACTTGTAAGGTCTATGATCAAGCCGGTAAACTATTAGTGCAAGGGGTGAGGACAGAAGATAACTGTTATGGGACTGAGCCCAAATCCTCACTTGTCTGCAACAGCGCCACGATCACTCCTATGGATCTGTGGCACCAACGTCTAGGTCATGTGAACGTCAGAGACTTATCTCGTTTAGTCAAAAAGGACCTAGTACGTGGCTTACCTTCACTTGGAAAGCCAACTTCCATGATTTGTGGACCCTGTCAGTTGGGAAAACAAATCCGTAGCCCGCATAGGAAGTTGAATTCCATTACCACCTCCCGTGCTCTTGAGTTGATTCACATGGATCTTATGGGTCCTACTCGCACGGAGAGTCTAGGTGGTAAGAGATACATTCTCGTGATGGTAGACGATTTCTCTAGATACTCCATTGTAGGTTTTCTAAGAGAGAAATCTGATGCTGTAGAATTTTTAACGACTAAGTGCCGTGTCCTGCAAAATCAACACGGGGTCACTATTAACAGAATACGTAGTGACAACGGCACTGAATTTAAGGAAGAAAAGGTGGATTTGTACTGTGATAGCCTTGGAATCAAACATGAGTTTTCTTCTGTGAGAACTCCTCAGCAAAATGGGATTGTTGAGAGGAAAAATAGAACGATCCAAGAAATGGCTAGATCTATGCTTCTAGGTCGTAAAATTTCTAGGAGATTTTGGGCAGAGGCAGTGTCTACTGCATGCCACACGGTGAATAGGGTCTATCTGCGTCCACACACACTTAAGATGCCTTATGAATTGTGGACAGGCAAGAAACCCAACCTGGCTTATTTCCGTGTCTTTGGGAGTAAATGCTACATCCTACGGGATAGAGAGCAATTAGGAAAGTTTGACTCCCGGAGCGACGAGGGAATATTACTAGGATATTCATCGGACAGTAGAGCGTACCGGGTTTTTAACCTGAAGAGCTCTAAGGTTATGGAATCAATAAACGTCACTGTGCAAGATGACGAACCTCCGACGGTTATTGATCCCAACCTTCAGTGTGAGGATGAGAACAATTCTGACAGTGATTTACCTGTTCCTCTCCCACACTCTGTGGACCCTATTCCTGTGTTAGGGGACACACCTGCTTGGGTTCGCAAGAGTCATGACCCTTCTGCCATTGTTGGTGATCCCACTCTAGGGGTCAAGACTCGTGCTCAGCTAGAGAACGTTGTTAGCCATCTTTGCTACACGTCCAAAGTCGAGCCCAAGAACCACAAAGAAGCACTCAAAGATGAACACTGGATATCTGCTATGCAGGATGAGATGCTTCAGTTTAAGAAGAACAATGTCTGGGAACTTGTCCCCCGACCTAGTGATACTAATGTTATTGGTACCCGGTGGATTTTTAAGAATAAAATGGATGAAAATGGTACCATAATCAGAAATAAGGCTAGGTTGGTTGCTCAAGGCTACACACAGATAGAGGGTGTAGACTTTGGGGAGATATTTTCTCCTGTTGCGAGGCTTGAGTCCGTCCGCTTATTACTCGCCATCGCATGTCATCTGCACTTTAAAGTATATCAGATGGATGTCAAGAGTGCCTTTCTGAATGGCATTCTACAGGAAGAGGTTTTTGTGGAACAACCAAAAGGGTTTGAAGACCCTAAGCACCCTGATCACGTCTACTATCTGAGGAAAGCCTTGTATGGTTTGAAGCAAGCACCCCGTGCTTGGTACGAGAGGCTTACTTCCTATCTCTTAGCCCGTGGCTTCAAGAGAGGGGGAGTTGATATGACGTTGTTCGTCAGGAGAGATGACGGTGCTATCTTGGTTGCCCAAGTCTATGTGGACGACATAGTCTTTGGATCCACATGCTCCCAGCATGCTCACCACTTTGAGGAGGAGATGAAAAGTGAGTTTGAGATGAGCATGGTAGGTGAGCTTACATTCTTCCTTGGTCTCCAGGTTCGTCAGCTAGAGGATGGGATGTTCATCTCCCAATCCAAGTATGCTAGAGACCTAGTGAAGAAATTTGGTTTAGACTCCGCTAAGCATGCTCGTACACCTATGAGTACCACTACCAAGCTTAGTAAGGACACTTCAGGCAAGGATGTAGAGCAAACCTTATATCGGAGTATGATAGGCAGTCTTCTCTACTTGACTGCTAGTCGTCCCGACATTGCCTTTAGTGTTGGAGTCTGTGCTCGTTATCAGGCGTCTCCTAAAGAGTCACACTTACTCGCTCTAAAACGTATTATCAAATACGTGAGTGGGACTCTCTCATACGGTATTTGGTATTCCTTTGATACCGATGACCGTTTGTCCGCCTATTCGGATGCCGATTGGGCCGGGGACGTAGATGGATGTAAGAGCACTTCTGGTGGGTGTTTCTACTTTGGTTCTGCTCTTGTCTCTTGGTTGAGCAAGAAGCAAAACTCCATCTCTTTGTCCACTACGGAGGCTGAGTACATCGCCGCCGGGAGTTGTTGCACGCAACTCATGTGGATGAAGCAAATGTTGGAGGATTATGGGATTTCACAGGACACCATGACCATTTCCTGTGATAACACGAGCGCGATACACATATCCCGCAATCCTGTCCAACATTCGCGCACAAAGCACATCAGGTTACGCGAGCACTTTATACGTCAGTTAGTTGAGGAGAAGGTCGTAATCCTGAGTTTTGTTCCTACCGACCGTCAGTTAGCCGATATTTTCACGAAACCTTTAGATGCCCTTAGATTTGAGAATCTTAGGAAGTCTTTGGGGATTTGCACAGTTGACTGAGGGGTTGGTCTATGTCTAGAATAGGATGCTTCTTCATGTTCATATCATATGCTTCCTATTGCTAGTCTGTTTTATATGTACCATTACTTTGTTGTACAACTTTGTTTTATTCTTTCTGCTTTTTATATTTCTTTTGAAAAAAAAAATACAAAAAGATTTTCTTTTTAGAAAAATTTTCAGAAAAGCACAAAAAGATTTTATTTTGATAAAATTTTTGAAAAATTCAAAAAGAGATTTGCCTTTTATGGATGAGCATTTAAGATAGCCAAGTCACAACTTCATTCCATATATCCATGTGACTGTTTGATAGAGATTTGAGAGGCTACATCATTTCATCCATGTGCTTAACATTGATTGGAGTCCTTGAGATGTAATTAGTGATATTTCCTACATGCTTGACTCCTATATTTGCACACATGCACGGCTATATTTGATTATTGCACTTGTCAATCTCATGTTGGCTTGAGTGTTTCCATCTCAATCCTGTCTATACAATGTATAAAATGCGATAAAACTTGACAAGATTGGATTGCATGTAAAAACCGTTTTGGTGAGACTGTGTGATAATTTGCATAACGGAGAGGGGCTGCGAAAGTTGATTCTTATCCTTTGCGCAAAAGCCACCGTTAAAAAAAAAGGACCTAAAAAATGGAGGAATTGTAATATCCGAGGTCCTAAGAGGTTAAAAGAACCCGAAAAAATTTAAAGGCAATAAAAAGCAATACCTGCCAAATATGGGCCATTTAGGTTTCACCCAATTCTCCAAAGTTTGAGAATTTAGTATACCTCTATTCAAAATATAAATCTGAGGGAGTTTGGTTGGAGATTGATAACGGGTTTGCACTTCCTTGAAAGTCCTGAAAAAGCATGAAAATCATTTTGGACGTTATTGGTGTAGAAATCACTTTGAGCTTTGATTTGTAGATTTGATATAGTCAATGTCTTATATTTCCTATCTCTTACACCAAAGGAAGCATTTGAGTTCATTCGTTAGGAATATCCAATATTCATCGTGCACACATGTCATGTTTGTATGCTTTGATTTTCCTATCGAAGTTTGATCACACACATTCTTTTACGCTATCACCGACTTGGTTGTTTTATGTTCATTCATGGTGTGATTTTATACCGTGACACCCCGATTTTGCTTGTTTGATTCATTCTTCTTATTTATCTATTTGGGGACATCATAAAAAGGGGGAGAAAGAATTATCATTTTATGGGGGAGTTTGAATTTTGGGGGAGTTTTGAGATTTGACTTATGCTTATCATATATTGGTATCTATGTTTATCTCATTTCAAACTCGATACGTCACTTGGTATTTTTTTCTTTTTCTCATGTGTGTAGGTACTACAATGATGATCTCTGAATTGCACACCCTGATGAGAAAAGATTTGAGATTCCTGAACATTTGAAGAACAAACGATGAAGACTATTCATTTGTACCTTTTCCAGTTTTGGGTTCATGGGAGGGTAGATTTGTATAGGCAATTTCATATTTGATAATTCGGATTTTTTATGTATGTACCGGCATAGACATAGGGGGAGATTTGTAAGGACATAATTCTCATGTCCGTTATCTTACAGTTTTGTATGTCATACGCCGCTACATTCGGCTACATCTGGCACGTCTCTACACGATCGCTCACGACGGCCTCTATTCGAATTCCAAGCATCAAGCATTCAACAACTCCTAAATGTGTCCCTCATCTGCCGCAACGACTTCACGTTCCTTGATTTTAGGCACGGAATGCAAGTGGAACGCAAGGGAAGTCAAAACAGTGAAAAAAAGGCTTGATAGGGAAGTTCAAGGGCATTTTCGTAATTTCACATCCATAGTCCGGAGGTCTGGTCAACTTGAAAGTTGAAGATCTCGCCGCAACGAAGATACTGGAAGAAACGGCACCTCAATCCGAGCTACGATGAAGAAGTTATGACCTTTTGAAGTTGGAGAAAATTCCTTGAAGAATGCTGTTTTTTTAACCTCATACCAGAATGGGAACACCAAACCGGTTCGGTGTACCCCAGATGGGGTTCGGTGTACCTGTACGCTGATAAGTTTTTAAGAGTTTTAACAAAGCGGGATTCTTCATATTTTTTCCTATAAATACCAACTTCGGGGGAGTTGTTTTGCAAGACTCTAGAAGACGTTTTTGAGAGTCCAAATACATCTAGTCTTCATATTTTTGAGTCCCAAGACTCATGTTTTGATTCACACAATTCTTCCAAAGCTTTGTGAATCCTTTAAGCAACCCAAGAACACCATTGATGTTCAACCCTTTGTGAAGTGGACCGCTTCTTCCTCTTCATTGCAGCCCTACTGGACAGGGATAGTTCCAGCCGCCACCCCTACTGGAAAGGGTTTCTTCCAGCTGCGACTACAGAATCCGATACCCGAGGGTAATTCTTAGTCAATCTGTATTTCATTGTAATCCGATTGTAAACCGTATTTTACAAATTATAGTGATATACAAATGGTTTTGCCCCTGTGGGGGATTTTTCCTTAAACTTTGTGTGTTGAATATCTTGTGCATGATTTCATATTGTTTCAATCACATCTAGTTGCATGCTTAGGGTTAATTTGGGTTAAAATTGGTGTTTATTATATTATTTCTTATTTGAACGCAAGCGCCAACTCTTTCAAGTACTTATCAAGGAAACGATTCACATAGATGGTGAACTATTAGCACATGCTAGGTTAAACGATCTCATAAATGACACTTACGACTTGTAAATGTAATACCCTATGTAATTAAATATTTAGTTCGATCAAGTATAAATATAAAATTATACGGAATATTTAAAACAAATTAAACACCATTCTCAGCATAGAGAGATCAAACGAAACAATAACACAAGTAATGTGGAAATGATATGAAGATCCTCAATGGAATGCCCATAGTTATTAACGAGATACAATTATATCTCAATAATAATATCTTGATACAATGTAACAACCTGAGGTCTTGGAGACAACGAGTTATTTATTTTGGGAGAAATAAATAATATTTTATTAGAAAAATAATTAAATTGGCAATTGAGGTCAAAATTTGAAGTTGTTAGAAAGAGTGTCGAATGTTGATTCTGAGGGTACCATAGTGTCCGGAAGGGTCGAGAAAGTCGAAATGACTGTACTTGGGGTCAATTTAGGTTCTGAAATAAATTAGGACCATTTGACTCGAATTAAAGTCACTGAGTCATTTAAAGTGTGTATTATCATTTAAAGATGTGTATCTTGGGATTTAGGGCTTAAAAAGCCTACGGGAGATATTTTTCCAAAGAGTGAAAGATAAATAGAAAGAGAGAAAGAGAGAAGAAGAAAGAAGAAAAGGAAGGAGAAAAGAGAGAGAAAGTGGAGATTTTCGGCAAATACGCGATCTCAAGGTGGATTCAGACCCTACGAACCCTAGGCAAGTGATTAAACTTGCTAAATAATTGTTGTGTACCATTTATTGCATGATTTGTGGATGAAATTTATGGGTTTTAGGTTTAGTTTAACAAAACCTAACTTTTGGGTATAATCTTAGATTTGATATGTGGATCTTTGATTTGAGGATAGAAATTGGTTTAAATGTATTCTAGGATGAATATTAATGATATATATGTGATTGGGTTGAAGAGAAATGGAGAGAAAAGGATTAAAATAAATGTTGGGTATTTTAGGCTTACGAAAAGTAGCCATTTTCGAGATTTCTGAAGTGCTGAATCGATTCGGCCTCCTACCGAATCGATTCGGAAATATGCAGGTGCCCAAGTCTGAGTGACCGAATCGATTCAGACTCCAGTCGAATCGATTCGGCCTGAGACAGAATCCCAGGTCTGATGACCCGAATCGATTCGCCTTCCTGGCCGAATCGATTCGCTGGGCCGAATCGATTCAGAATTGGCCCGAATTGATTCGAAAACAGGGCTTTTGGGGGATTGTTTTTCTAAGAAGAATTTCATCCCGTTTTGTTCGAGGTTATCGATTGGGGATCTCTATAGGATATATTTGGAGTATGTTTTAGAGACTTTTAGAGAGTTTCCCTTATAAGAAATTTGGAGTCATATTGACTAAATTTGAGGAATACCAATTAGATATTTTGGTATTTTTCTAAGTGGGGAAGCCCACTTTTATTGGGGGTCTTATTTGGAGATAATAATGATTTCACGATTAAAGAATGAGAATAACGTAGAGATAATGGATCTTAGGATCCAATCCCAAATGGGATAACTTTAAAAGGTTCATAAAACGAATTGAACCCCATTATGGATGGAGATTTATAAATGCTATTTGAGGTGCATACGGATATAGAAATATCCTTATTGATGCTTAATTTGGGAGATGTCTCACACAAGGAGAAATGCTAATTGAAGATCATTAGGATAAAATAATATCCTTAACTTAAATAGAATTGAGAGATAATTCCTAATTATAAGTGGCATGTGAGCTTCAAGCGAGAAATAGTATAGCGTATACTAAGTGGGGAAAATAATTGAGAATTGGCGATTAGTATATCTTGAGGGAAATATAGTTAACAATGACATTAAATCTATTGTGCCTAAGAGCGTATAATGAAAATGAAAATGATGTGGCAGGTATACCTTATATGATGGTATATCTTTATTATGTGGGATGTATGTATACCTTATATGATGGTATGTATACATGTTAGGCATACCCTCTCCTTGCTATCATTGGGAAGTTTCGTGCGTAGAGGGTGAGCATCCTGGCTCAAAGAGCAGGATGTGGATATTCTCCAGGTCATAGTCGTCCATGGTGGTCAGCAAATGACATATATATAAATTTATTTATTTTGGGGGTGAGAGGTCGTGGGTATGTGTCGCTCTCACTTGCCGGTTAGGAGCTATGACCGCTTCCCGGGACGTCGTGTGCGTGAGTTGATCACGAGGTGGGTGTCGTGGAACCCCACCAGGTGGCACCAGTTTGCTATGTATATAGGCTGCTGGAAGATGATAGCATGTGAACCTGCTTCCTACGAGTTATAACTTGGTTGGATGGTTATTATTGCTTGTGTTTTTACTTGGGTATCGATGGCATAATGGACCTCAATGACCTACATTGCCAGGATTAGTGTATCGGGGGGGGGGGGGGGGTTCCTTGTTTGGATTTCGCCTCGACGAGACGTCCCACGCACGAACCACAGTGTAATATTGGAACTTGGGGGTAAGTTAGTCCTTAATAGTCATACTTATATATATATATATATATCACCTATCCCGACAATCGACAGTGCCAGGAGTAGTGTATCGGGGGGTTCCTTGTTTGGATTTCGCTTCGGCGAGACGTCCCACGCATGAAACGTCGTGTACTGTTGAGAATTGGGAATATTAATTAATTAAAATTTGGATAATAAATTGGGTTACATGCATCTTGCATTGAGGGCATAATGAGCCTCGAGGATCAATACGGCCAGGAGTAGTGTAATGGGGGGGGGGGGGTTCCTTATTTGGATTTCGCCTCGGCGAGACGTCCCACGCATGAAACACAATACCGTGTTGAGAATCGGGAGGAGTTTAGTCCTCAACTCTTGATGCTAATAACTCATATATATATATATATATATATATATATATATATATTGTTTACATGACAATTGAAGGCATAGCTAGAAAATATAAAATTCTAGCAAATGAGATTGTTGATGTGGTTATGAGATGGATCATGTAACTTTATATGTTCAACAAATGAACATTATAAAGATAACTATAACTATTACATTAAAGTTAATGTATATAACTTATAGATTATAGAATTAAGTGTAGATTGGGAGATAGGTTAGATGGCTTCACTTAAATACTTCAATTGGGTTTAAGTTAGAATCCTCTTACCTAAAATAGAATCGGGCATCCATTTGGAGATCACGTGCATACGTTTAGTGCGCGCTTTAGATGAGAGGTGAGTTGAATTATTATGGAGAGTTCGATTCCACCTTAATCATGTAATAATGCATTTATAATTATTATGCATTTTAATACACTTGCTATAAAATGTTTTTCAAACTCGGGCTCTGACCCGTTTATATTTTTTCCTCCATGTATATATTGTACTACTTCAGGTGTTCCTCCGCAAGGACGCCTTTGATGTTCATCCATTTAGGATTCGTGGAGCTGTGGCAATGCGGACTGTCTCATCACTTTGTTTTAGTCAATTCCTATCTTTGTATATCTAGATTAGGATTCAGTTGTACATTGAGTTAGTATTCAAATGTTGTATATTAACACTTTCATATTTCATTTCTCAGATTATTGTATTGTCTGTGACCCGACAGCATATTCAGGTATTTCATTGTCGAGATCTTGTTGTACATTGTATTGCACTCTTGTATAGATTAGAGTTTGCACTTATCACTCATCATAGTTAGATGTATATTGTTGGTTATGTGCATTATTGGTTTTGTTGTTGTTGTTAAATAAAAAGTTTTAAATTTTTGACAATCCACTTTTAATGATTTCGGGTAGATAGCCTTATATTATTAGTTTTGTCTGTTGATGTTGAGATTGTGCCATCTAGGATACCTGATTGAATGTAGTATAGGGCTGGCCACCCGTTATTATTTTGAGCGGGTTGTCACATACAATTCCCAAAGAATCTCTGAATAACACAAGCTAGTTGGGTCTCAACATATAAACTAGAGTGTCTCCAAAATCATCTAAGACCGAACAAGTAAAAACAATAGCTAAATAAAATAGAGACTCACAATGTATTTGAAACTGATATCTTGAGTGAGAGAGATGAATAACAATGCCTGCTAGACCAAGGAAGCCACACGAAGGGTTCCCCCTAGCACTTGAGTTCCACATAAATACATGGGTCAAACCCCTAGAAAGTAACTTAGCTGCGCGACTCAAAGTAATTATATGCAGAAATTAAAAAGTCATAAATTTAATAATTTAATGAGCGTCCCAACCCATAAACGTAATCTCACAATGTATTATAATTATACAATTTATTTAGTTAGCTACTTAATCTCATTAATTCGGTAAACGTAACCAACATGCGCCCCTGCCTCTTGGCCATCTAATAAGCATGTAGTACACAAAATTTAAATTGTTACAATGCATTATAATTATCTCAATACATTTATCAATTAAACAACAAGTAACCAAAATTCGCCCCTTAGTCTCAGCCATCTCATAAACATGCAGTACGCTAAATTTTAAACAATCACGTAAATCTCAGCCCATTATGTAGTATCGGAATAACACATCATGTTAGATCATAAACATTACTTTTCATGCCCTGACACCACTTGGTATTCGCATGACTGAGAATTCGTATATAATAATAAATCACAAAAGTCTTATTTCATGCCCTAATGCCACCTGGTATTCGCCTGGCTGGGAATTCACATATCATAATAATTTATAAACATTACGTGTCACACCCCGAGGCCACCTGATATTCGCACGATAGGAAATTTACATATCTCAATATCGGGGTGTCCCTCAACGGTGCCCACCCATTCATTTTTATTTCTTTTTTTATTTAACATTTGACATTTTAACACATCTTTATTCACTACTCAAACCCTAATTACCCCCACCAGGGTCATATCATTTAGAATTCATTATACGTTTTAATCCATTTCATATGGAGCTAAAAGGGTAATCATCCTACAAGTGATTCCTCGTAACGAAAAGCATTAAATCAAAAGTATCTAAATTTCATTAATGATTTAAGTCATCACTTCTTTCCATCTCTAAACTTTGTACGTGGAACGTCTCACCGAAGGGGAATCCAAATAAGGAACGCCTCGATACACTTAAGTTTAGATAGGGTAGTTTTTAAGATATATTTATTTACAGTTTATCATAAGGGAGAGTGGGACAAGAGTTTAAATGTCCATTTGTTCCATCAAGTCAACTAATCTAACATCACTATCCACACACCAAACCAACAACCAATAATTTTTCGGTATTCCTTATATCGTCTACACGATAAAATATGTACCAATAATAATAATAATATCTCAGGTAAGGGCTTATACATTTTCTTGCATGAAAGAGACGTGTAATTAACTTACACGTGTGTTACATCATAACGATTCATAACATATCAAGTGTCCCAAGTCATAAATAATGTATTCACGGTAACTCTTTTAACAATGAATAAGGTCCTCATAATAAATCTCATCAAATTGGGTCATAAACGTCAAAAGTGTCACTCTCATAGCATATGGTACAATCCATACTAAGTATGCAGAATATGAACTCACTAACTCTCAATTTAAGTCCGTATAATACACTATCAAATCTCAATCGTCAAAAGCTACAAATGGGATCCAAATCTTAAATATTAATTTCTCCATGCTTTGGGGCCTTAAAAAATAATTTTCTCAAAATAAAAAGGCTCAACAACCGTCTCACGTATATCAAATTATCTATATGCACCTATTCATGGTTTAATTTGGAATACACAACTTTCTAAGGGTTACCAACTAATTTTTAGCACAAAAATTAATTTAGGTGAATTTACCAGTACACACATAAAAGGTGGAGAGGAGATAGTTACTTGCCTCAAATACGTGCCCCGAGAACTCGTTGAAATTGACTCCGAAATGGCCTTTGGAGTTTGGTTTATAAATGTAGGAAATATTTTGGGTGAAAACTTAATTACGGGTGGCTTGGAAATTTTTGAAATAATGGGAACAAGGGTCTCATGTCAATTATGCTGTTTTGTAATAATAATAACAATAAAAAATGTCTCGTATTGTCAGCAGCTTAAATGTTGAGAAGGGGAGCCATATTGTTTTCTTATTTTATTCCCGAAACTTGGATAAAAATGAGTACAAAAAGGGGCACTTCCTATTTGACTTATGGTCCCTTTTATTCTTTTACTATTCTCTTTCTTAGCATCTTCTCTCGGCATCTTCAATTAATGCAAAAGATAAAAAGACCCCTGTTCTCCCTTAATTTCAGTGTTGCTGATTGCGCTAAACTCTCTCACTCTTTATCTTAATTAGCTCCGATCGAATATCAAACCCACAACACAACCTACATTAATTGAGCATCATAGCGTCGGACCTACTATTGAAAAAAAGAAGGATAAATCTTCCCAATACAAGCTCACCTAGAGATTTGCGTCCCCAATAACCCTCATTTCTTACCCTCTCAAATGTCCCTTTTCCCTTTTGGTCTGCTGAAGCCTCCTACAATCAACTTATTCCCAAGTTTGTATATATGATCAAAAGATTATAACCGTAAATCCCATCATCACCTTAATTTACTCGGCCCAAGAAAAGGAAGCATCCCTTTTTATATACCAAGTCCATTCATTAGTTACGAAAGCCCAACATTATTAGATAGTCAGTACTTTACTAACTCAAAACCATTTGACCCATATCTTTTCTTGCAACAAATTTACTATTTAAATTTATAAATCAAATAAGCCATTACATTAACAATTAAAATTTTTACAATTGAATTAATTCCTTCATCAATTACCAAATAACACAATTAACAATTATAAATTAAATTCCAATTTAACTTTCAATTAAAGCAATTTAACCATCATCATTAAAATATAATAATTTACCCCTTTTAATTAATATTATAAATTCGTCACACTTTAAATTGTTTTAACTTATTCAAACATAAGCCACTTAGATTTTGAAAATTTAGTTTTTGTACTTTTTAATTTATTAATTGAATAAACACGAATAAAAAAAAATTCTAAAAAGAAGAGGTATTACATTCTTCCCCTCTAATAAAAAGAATTTCTTCCTCAGAACTCATAGAAAGTAACAAATGCATATATCAAAATAAGTGCAGATATTGCTGTCTTATCGAATCCTCTCACTCCCAAGTCGACTCATCCTTCCTATGGTGACGCACTTAATGGGAACTAACACGATCTCCTTACTTCTCCAAAATCTAGGCTCTTCGATCTAAGATACGGGTATCATTTAAGTATATATGATAGTATCCGATCTTACCCCATAAGAACTTATGAAGCATTGATATGTGAAACACATTGTGCACTCGAGCTAGGTGATGTGGAAGTGCTAAACGATAAGTGAGTGAACCTACACGACCTATGATCATAAACGACCCAATATATCTTGGGGTAAACTTTCCCTTTTTCCCAAAGGGCATCACCCCCTCATAGGTGACACTTTGAGGAGAACTTGATCGCTGACTTGAAACTCTACGTACTCCTTATCTGAGTTCGTTTAACTCTTTAGCCTACTTTTTCCTCTCTTAATTCGTCATGAATCATCTTGATATTCTCTTAAGTCTCTAGTTTGAACTCGACCCCCAATAAGCTTCTCTTTCTCTTATCCAACCAAGACATCGATGACCAACACATTCGACCATATAATGACTCATACATTAATAAACTAATCGATTTTTGATAGCTATTATTGTAGACAAACTCAACCAAAGATAGATGTGTCTCCCAACTACCCTTGAAGTCCAATGTGCATTCCAAAGTATATCTAAAAAATATGGTTCACTCGTTTTGTTTGCCCATCTATTTGAGATGGTAAGATACACTGAAGTACAACCTAGTCTTTGTAACCTCCTAGAAACTTACCTAAAAGTGAGATACAAAAGTTGGATATTTGTTTGAGATGGCCGATAACGGTACCCTATGCAACCGAATAATCTCCGCCACATACAAACGTGTATATTGCTCTGTCGTGAAATCCATATGAACTGGTAAGAAATATGGAACCTTTATCAAACAGTCCGCTATAAACCAAATAGAATTGCGTTGAGTTGGGGTCAAAGGTGTCACACCCCGCCTAATTCTGGCGTCGGCCGCCACCAAAACTAAGCCGGGCGTGAACTAAATAAATACCATTCTTAGCATGAGACATATATGAGACATAAATAAATCAGTCCATAAGATACATAATTGAATTAATCTCAAAAGATCATAAACAACTAAGCGATAAAAGGTCCATCACATGCTAACTCCAAAAGAAATCCATACACCAATAATGATTAAATAAAATCTGAATAATCCCAACAGAAATCCTCTAAACAACTTTGGAACCGAATGGCCCAATAAAACTCCAATGAAGTCTCATAATACGACTGGAGAAGAAAGTCTAACTAAACTATGCCATAAAGTAAATAACTCCAGCTGCACCTCCAATGATAACTCCGATAAACTTATGCAACTTCTCCAAATTAAATCCTGAAAAAGATTAGTCAACGCATGGGTCAGAGCCAAAGCCCCGAGCAAGAATACACACTACTCTCCTCAAATAGGATCCTTGAATCCAGACAGTAGCATTATACGAAATAAATATCACAATAGAATATTTTAAATTAAACGGGATAATTAAACGCGATAATTATAATCTACTAACTACCCGCAAAAATTCCCATTTATAAAGGCACACCAATATGATTTTAAATTAAGCCACCTTCCCATAATGTTAAATTTAATTAATTTAACCAAGAAGATTATTACCAAAACCCGTCCCCTTGTCAAGTCCGCCGTCTGGCCCGTTTTTATCCTGCGACCCTCGCGATATGACAAGGTTCCACACACGACACGACATAAATCGTCCTCTGACCCGTTTAAACTGTCGGCCCCGACACATTATGTCGCCACAAATTTTAATACCCGTTTTTATCTCAGGATTAATTCTTAAGTTCACAATTTATAATCACCCCACCCTTTTAATCGACGTGAGATCCTCAAAATACCCCTTAGTCCCATACCTAAGGGTCCCCAAGTTATCAATTCGTCCTATCCTATGTATAAGAGGATTTTCTAACATAAATCTTAACTTATTCTCGTACTTAGACTAGCGTAACGACGATAAAGTATAAAAAATCAGCCCACCCCCAAGATGATAAAAACGCGATAATCTACCCTCACTAGTCCCATACCTAGAAGGCGTCAATCATCAAAAGGCATACCCACTAGTCCCATACCTAGAAGGCATCCTAAAATATAGGGAGATCGATAATACCCAACAACCCGTCGTCAGAAAGGCAACATCATAATACCAACAAGTCACACATAACAAGCATAATTAATCAATATATAAAACTGCGCATGATAGTCCAATTCAATTAAATCTTTAATTTAATTATCACAACGTCAACAATACCCAAATAATCTCATTCAATTATTTTAAATTAAATATACCAAGTTTTCATCATATATATATCAAAACCCAAATTTTATTATCTCTACATGTATTACATGAGTTGTACGCACCCAAAAATCATTTATTTTAAAGCTAGGGTTTTTTTACATGCCACCTACACCAATAAAACCCAAAATCACTCATCAATCCTACGTACCCAAGGGTTATGAATATTATTCAGATTTAAAAGATTTAATAAAAACAGCCCCGTAATTAGTGTCCACTTTTTCTAATTAAGTTACTAATTATTTTTAAGAAAACATGTAATTAAGTGTTTAGGCGACACTTAAAACGCATAATACTAAAGGAAAAGAATAGAGTATTCATGCCTGTGAAGATCGTGTTGAAAATCTGATTAGAAATCTGGATTCCTCTCGAAAAATTAGCAAAAGAGTGTTATTGAACGATCTTGATTAAACCCTAATTAAGCCTTCAAAAACTTGTGCCAAAAACTGTATTTTGTTGAAGGTTGATGATTATGAGTGAGAGGAAAAATATTTGGAAGTGTTCTCTGGTGAAAAACTGAAGAAAAAGTGATTATGAGAAGTCCCCCCACGGATTAACAAGGTTATATAGTGATTAGGAGTCCTAATCCTACACAACTCTTAAAAAAAAATAGCTTACAGCGCACGTTTTCTGGGAGGGTCGATCGATCTACCCCCCCGTCGATCGATCGATCACCCCGAAAAACTGACAGTTTGCCCAAAAAATGCCATAAGGCAAAAATATTGTAAAATCAATATAAAATCCGTTTTAACTCCGATTTTAATTCCGCTTGAAGTTTTGTTCTTCTAAAATCATAATCAACATATTTTTCCAATAAAAATTTTAAAATTCAAAAATTTATTTTTCTCGAAAATTCCAATTAATTAATTAAAATAATAAATAAAAATACGGGGTGTTACATACTTTCCCACTAGCAAAGAATTTCGTCCTCGAAATTAGACGAAGCATACTCATCAACACGTAAATCTCGCAAAAGAAAATAAGGCTCATTTATGCCTACCCGTAGAATGCCATAATTGGGTGCCCATACACCCAATCCTAAGCGCACCTACCCCACGAACAACAAAATAATATATATTGCCTATATACATACACATAACTATGAATATAACGGCGTACCACATGCTCTCACAAATCCCCCACTCGATCCTATATCCGAAAGTCATCAAAATTCTAACTTCCTCCAATTAAATCTCAACATCAAAAATCGATACATACGGTACCTAACATCTGTACTAAAATCTCCAAAAAAAATTATCGTCTCCAAAATCCATTCTAAGGTTCCCTGCATCAAGCTTACTAATTCTAAACTCAATGCCTACAATGTCCTTAACTCAAAACTTCACATCTCCAAGAAACACATCTAACACGTATGCTAGAACATCTACCTTAAGAAGTGCGAATCAACAAAGGGAATCAAAGATCGGCAACGCGGAAACTAAACGGACTCATAACCTACGAGACCTAAGACCATGCTCTGATACCATCTGTCACACCCCGCCTAATTCTGGCGTCGGCCGCCACCAAAACTAAGCCGGGCGTGAACTAAATAAATACCATTCTTAGCATGAGACAGATATGAGACATAAATAAATCAGTCCATAAGATACATAATTGAATTAATCTCAAAAGATCATAAACAACTAAGCGATAAAAGGTCCATCACATGCTAACTCCAAAAGAAATCCATACACCAATAATGATTAAATAAAATCTGAATAATCCCAACAGAAATCCTCTAAACAACTTTGGAACCGAATGGCCCAATAAAACTCCAATGAAGTCTCATAATACGACTGGAGAAGAAAGTCTAACTAAACTATGCCATAAAGTAAATAACTCCAGCTGCACCTCTAATGATAACTCCGATAAACTTATGCAACTTCTCCAAATTAAATCCTGAAAAAGATTAGTCAACGCATGGGTCAGAGCCAAAGCCCCGAGCAAGAATACACACTACTCTCCTCAAATAGGATCCTTGAATCCAGACAGTAGCATTATACGAAATAAATATCATAATAGAATATTTTAAATTAAACGGGATAATTAAACGCGATAATTATAATCTACTAACTACCCGCAAAAATTCCCATTTATAAAGGCACACCAATATGATTTTAAATTAACCCACCTTCCCATAATGTTAAATTTAATTAATTTAACCAAGAAGATTATTACCAAAACCCGTCCCCTTGTCAAGTCCGCCGTCTGGTTCGTTTTTATCCCGCGACCCTCGCGATATGACAAGGTTCCACACACGCACCCGTCCCCTTGTCAAGTCCGCCGTCTGGCCCGTTTTTATCCTGCGACCCTCGCGATATGACAAGGTTTCACACACGACACGACATAAATCGTCCTCTGACCCGTTTAAACTGTCGGCCCCGACACATTATGTCGCCACAAATTTTAATACCCGTTTTTATCTCAGGATTAATTCTTAAGTTCACAATTTATAATCACCCCACCCTTTTAATCGATGTGAGATCCTCAAAATACCCCTTAGTCCCATACCTAAGGGTCCCCAAGTTATCAATTCGTCCTATCCTATGTATAAGAGGATTTTCTAACATAAATCTTAACTTATTCTCGTACTTAGACTAGCGTAACGACGATAAAGTATAAAAAATCATCCCACCCCCAAGATGATAAAAACGCGATAATCTACCCTCACTAGTCCCATACCTAGAAGGCGTCAATCATCAAAAGGCATACCCACTAGTCCCATACCTAGAAGGCATCCTAAAATATAGGGAGATCGATAATACCCAACAACCCGTCGTCAGAAAGGCAACATCATAATACCAACAAGTCACACATAACAAGCATAATTAATCAATATATAAAACTGCGCATGATAGTCCAATTCAATTAAATCTTTAATTTAATTATCACAACGTCAACAATACCCAAATAATCTCATTTAATTATTTTAAATTAAATATACCAAGTTTTCATCATATATATATCAAAACCCAAATTTTATTATCTCTACATGTATTACATGAGTTGTACGCACCCAAAAATCATTTATTTTAAAGCTAGGGTTTTTCTACATGCCACCTACACCAATAAAACCCAAAATCACTCATCAATCCTACGTACCCAAGGGTTATGAATATTATTCAGATTTAAAAGATTTAATAAAAACAACCCCGTAATTAGTGTCCACTTTTTCTAATTAAGTTACTAATTATTTTTAAGAAAACATGTAATTAAGTGTTTAGGCGACACTTAAAACGCATAATACTAAAGGAAAAGAATAGAGTATTCATGCCTGTGAAGATCGTGTTGAAAATCTGATTAGAAATCTGGATTCCTCTCGAAAAATTAGCAAAAGAGTGTTATTGAACGATCTTGATTAAACCCTAATTAAGCCTTCAAAAACTTGTGCCAAAAACTGTATTTTGTTGAAGGTTGATGATTATGAGTGAGAGGAAAAATATTTGGAAGTGTTCTCTGGTGAAAAACTGAAGAAAAAGTGATTATGAGAAGTCCCCCCACGGATTAACAAGGTTATATAGTGATTAGGAGTCCTAATCCTACACAACTCTTAAAAAAAACAGCTTACAGCGCACGTTTTCTGGGAGGGTCGATCGATCTACCCCCCCGTCGATCGATCGATCACCCCGAAAAACTGACAGTTTGCCCAAAAAATGCCATAAGGCAAAAATATTGTAAAATCAATATAAAATCCGTTTTAACTCCGATTTTAATTCCGCTTGAAGTTTTGTTCTTCTAAAATCATAATCAACATATTTTGCCAATAAAAATTTTAAAATTCAAAAATTTAATTTTCTCGAAAATTCCAATTAATTAATTAAAATAATAAATAAAAATACGGGGTGTTACAAAAGGCAACCCAATGATGAAGTCCATCAAAAATCTGTCCCACTTCCGTTCGAGAATGGGTAAGTGTAAAATCCTCCTTGGCCATCGTTGATGATCCATTTTGACCATTTGATAAGTGCTACATTGATACACAAATGTAGCAATACCCAACTTCATCTAGGACCACCAATATTGTCTCCTCATATCCTAGTACATCCTATCTTCACCAGAATGCATCGAAAATTGAGATTTACGGATGTTATCTCGTTTGAGCGATCTGCCGACTCAATACTTAAAAAAAATCCATTTGACGAAAAACAATGCCTCAACTGATTAAAAACAGATTAGAAATATTTTCTCAACACTTAGAAAGATTATCCTAACACTTTAAATGAATCGTAAAGGGATTTAAACACAACCTTACCGAAATTAATCTCTCAGAAGCTTTTCTGTTGAAGAATATTGATATTCGGATTCATCTTGATGCATGATTGATCTTGAATAAATCTTTGATAGTTGTAGCGGTATACGACATAAACTAATGTAAATCGGACAATGTATAATATGTCCTTACAAATCTTCCCCTATGTTTATGCCGGTACAAACTAAAAACATCTGAATTATCAAATCAAAATTCTTATACAAATCTAATGCCCTCCCATGAACCCAAAAATGAAAACGTACTAAAATTTATAAGGTTATAATTTACATTATTCGGTTTACATTAGTGTATGTCGTATATCGCTACAACTGTCGAAGATTTATTCAAGATCAATAATGCATTAAGGCATATCCGAATATCAACATTCTTCAACAAAACAGCCTCTGCGAGATTAGTTTTGGTAAGGTTGTGTTTAAGTCTCCTTATGATTCATCTAAAGTGTTGGAATAATTTTTCTAAACTATTTATAATCAGTTGAGGCATTATTTTTGTCAAATGAATTTTTTTCTAAGTATTATGGCGGACTGTTTTTGGCATAGTTGTCATTCAAACGACACCAGTATGTCATTCGAGCGACATAAGGATGTCGTGCAAAGTCATTCTAGCGACATATGACTTCGTTCAAGCGATGTTGTTATCTCGTTCGAGCGATCTGCCGACTCAACTTTTTATAAATAGCGTGTTAAATGAGTCATTTTTTAAAGAAGACCTGACGTTTTTTTATACACAAAAGCTGCAAACTGCAGTATACTTTTGTTTTCTTCAATTTAGGGTTTAAATATTTGTTTTTCAATTCAAAAAAATCCCAATAGGTTAGTGAATTGTTTTGGAACCCAAGATACAATATTCGCTGGAGTTTCTATTGTAGGGAAGATTTCCTACTGTTGATTAAGTACCACTTGAGGGAGGTGCTGGGCTGACTACGACTGCGGTCTTTGGGAGTACTCGTGGGTGATCTTTGCTATCATGTGGAGTTTCTGCAGAATTCCATTACTGATTCAGAACTGTATTTTTATTGTGAGTGTCTACGAATATTCATTGCAGATTTTATGGTGTATGTAAGTTATGATTTACTTTTGCATAGTGAAATAAAAAGGTTTTCGCTTTATTTTTTCCCTGAAATCTGTGTGTCATGGTTTGATTTTACTCACGTAGTTGCATGTGTTAGGGTTGAATTTAATTTGGTTTAAAATTGACAAGCAATTAAATAAGTTTAAAATTGGAATTTGCGAATTCGGTTTAATCAATATCACATAGCTTTCACAAATTGCTATCAAAGATTATTTAAGCGATCACTACTTCCACAAATTGGTATCAAAGTGGGTTTCTCTAATTTATCGAGTGATCCTATTTTTTGCAAAATTTAGTGATATTGATTTTTTTGAAAAATCTGATTTTTAAATTTTACAATGTTTTCGAATGAAAACTTATATAATCGGTTGCTAATTTTTGACGAATCTAATTATGCCTACTGAAAAGCCCATATGAAATCTCATTTAAAATCAATGGATGAGCGAGTTTAGGTTTCTGTGAAAGATGGTGGACTCCTCCCATTGTCACCGCTAATAATATCATGAATCTTAAACCTGTGACAGATTGGACTGAGGATGAGTTTAGGTGGAGTACTTTTAATTCTCATGGGCTAAGTGCCATTTTTGGCGCCGTCACTCCTGAAGAGTTCCGACGTATTATGACGTGCACCTTGTCTAAAGAAGCATGGGATGTTTTACAACTTACCCATGAAGGCACGAATGCGGTCAAAGATTATAAATTGCAATATTTAACTACTTAATTTGAAATAATTACCATGCTTGAAGCTAAGTGTTTTGTTGTCTTTTATGCACGTTTGTCTGACATTGTCAACACTAGTTTCAATCTTAGTGAGCACATACCTGATGAATGAGTAGTTAAAAATATTTTTAGATCATTGCCTAAATGTCTTATTCCTAAAGTAACTATTTTGAATTCGTTTGGAAATTTGGTCAATCTCAAGTTAGAAGAACTAGTTGGAGACCTTTAGACATACGAAATTGACATGTTTCCTGACACTTTCGAGTCTAAGTATATAGGTATAACTCCAAGATCCCAGTCTAGGAAGGGAGAGTAAGAAAAAGAAAGGGAAAGTTTATGAGTCCGAGTCTGAGGACAAATTTGATTTTGATATGGCCTTGCTTGCGAATTTTCTTAAAAAGTTTCTCAAATTTTCCAAAGAAAATTCTTCCAATAAAAGATTTTTTCGAAAAATAAAAAGAAGGAGGAGGCCAAAGAGAGTGGTGATAAAGAGGAGGAAAATATATGTTTTGAATGTGAGGGTAAGGGGCATAAGAATTTTGAGTGTCCCATTAGGCTAAAGAGAAAGGGCAAGAAGATTGTCATGCAAAGTACTCTTAGCGATAGTGAGGAAGAGGTGAAGGATTTTGAGGACAAATCTTCACATGAGATATGTGTAGCCTTTTTAGCTAGTCACGTGAGCACACCTAGTTTGCCCCATGATGATGAGGATAATTATGCACGTGAGACCCCCATGGATTGTTTAAGTATCTTCAGCGAGTGTGAGAGTGAGTGGGCTAGTGAGGGTGATAGTGAGCTCCAAATTGCGTTTAGAGATTTGTACACCGAGACCTTAAAGACTAAGAAATTGAATAAGGAGTTAGGTTGTAGGTTTATTGATTTGGAGAGAGAAATTGAGAGTTTGAGGGTATTTGAGGCGTCGACGAGTCAACTCGAGAAGGTGAAGGTTACTTTTAGTGAGCAGTTGATCGTCGTAGGTCGGGAAAAGAGTGAACTAATAGTCTATGTGTCACAATTAAAGAGAGATCTTGAACGTGCCTCGGAGGTAGGTGTGGCCATAGTCCCGAGGCCCGTCAAGCCCTCCCAATAAAAAAAATAGGCATTGGGTAAGGTGAATAGGCCCGCAAAGTGGGCTTGGCAAAATTTGATAGGCTCGATTTTTTTTCGAGCGGTCTTGGGCATGAATTCTTAAGCCCGATGAGGCCCGGCCCGAGGCCTGAGAATTATATATATATATATATATATATATATATATATGTGTGTGTGTGTGTGTGTGTGTGTGTTTGTGTGTGTGTGTGTGTGTGTATTAATTTATTATTAAAGTTTAAGACTACAAAGTTATAAATAAATATATAAAGTGGGTAACTTTTATAAATATAAAAACATATACGAAGTCTTTTTTTTGTAGAGTGGGGAACTTTATATATAGACTTTGTAATATATAAAGTTTAAAACAGGTTTTTAATTAAAAAAAATAGGTCTTTGATTAAGATTTTATTTTTTACTTAAAAAAACAGTAACCGGGCTTGGTCAATGAGCCTGGGTAAGGAGTTTTCAAATCTGCGCGGGCTTGGGATGACATAATAAGGCCCTATCCAGGCCTAAGCAAGCTTGGGATAGCTCATAATTTTATAAGCCCGGTCCGAGCCCGACCGGGCCTGCCCAGCCCGACCCATGGCCACCCCTACTGGGATGTAAAGGTCACTTTAGAGGATAAATCTAAGAAGGTAAGAAATATGCTTCTCGGTCCCACTTTGGGTAATGTGGAGAGACTAGGAATTGGTCATAACGGTGCATCCACTTCCCACATAGCACCCGAGCCGGTTCCTGAGTTTGTGATAGATCCATATGGCTCTCAACCTAACCCACCTAGGCGTCCCATTCCGTAGAGGAGAGTGCACCGTGTTGAGAGAGGTGTTCCTAGGCCCGTGTACGTTTTCACCCATTGCAAGAAGACATGACACCTTAGGAAATTTTACTTTAAGTTGGCTAATGTGTCACGTTTTACTACTACATGTTTTCACCCAAACACACCCACACATGATGCTTTGACTTTTGAAAAACTCCACTGCACCTAACGGTTGAGGTTTAAACTTGTTTGATAGCATATGATGATTTTCATGATGATATTTTATGCCTATTGCTAGTGTGTACCATTTTTGTATTTATATTCTCCATTTTTTGGATATTTTTTGAAAAACCAAAAATATTTTTATTTTTGAATTTTTTTGGAAAAATACAAAAAGATATTCTATGTTTTGAGAAATATTGAAAAAGTCAAAAATATTTTATTTTGATAAATTTTTTTGAAAAAGTCAAAAAAAGTTTTGTATTTTGTTTACACAGATTATGAATAGACATATAGGATCGTCGAGTCACACTTTCATTCCATATCCACGTGACTACTTGATAGTGTTTTGATATGCGTCATCATTTCATTTTTGTGCTTTATAATGTTTGGAGTCATTAAGATGTAATTTGAGATTACTTTCTACATGTTTGACTTTTAGTCTCCTTTAATACACACTTGCACTAAGTTGTTTGATTATTGTACTTGTCTATCACACGTTGATCGAAGTGTTTCCATCTCAATCCTGTCTTTAAAACGAACCATATGCGATAAAACTCTAAAATGAAAGTAGTGCACGTAATAACCGTTGCGAGTGAGGAATTTGTTTAAATTGCAAAAAATGATGAGTGTTCATGGGAAAGGGCTGCGAGAGTACAAAATTAACTCGTCGTGAAAGACACCGTTTAAAAGAGTCCGAAAAAATTTAAAGGCAATAAAAATAATCCTATGCCAAATTGGGGCCAATAGGATTTCTATAAGGAGAGAAAAATAGATCACCTCAAGAAAAAATAAAAGATAAATTATTTATGAGGGAGTTTGGTTGGAAATGTAAAAACGGGTTTGCACGTCCTGACAATGTATTAAAAAAGCATTACATAGTTTTAGACGTTATTGGTGTGAAAATCATTTTAGACTTTGAAGTGTCGATTAGATCGAGTCGATGTCTTATGAATTTACATTTTTGACACCTAAGGACGATTTTGAGATCATTCGTTAGAAGTATCCATATTCATCGTGCACATATGTTATGTTTGACTGCATGGATTTTCCTATCGAATTTGTTCACACCCATTCATTCTGTTTCCATGATATGGTTATCTTAGTGTAAAGTCATGGTGTGTGATTTTTGTAAAATTATTTTTGCATTTTTTTTTGAAATCTTTGAAAAATCAAAAATAGTTTGTGGATGCTTTTGAGTATATCCTTGATGATCGTAGTTGTTTGCTTTGCTTGTCGTGATACTCTATATTTATTTTATTTATTATTTTCCTTGTCTATTTCTGACAAATAAAAAGGGAGAGAATGAATTATTATTTTATGGGAGAAAATTGAGATTTGTTTTGAATTATGTTTATCTCATTTCAAACTCGATACGTCATGAAGGTATTTTTTTCTTATCTCATGTGTGTCGGTGCGAAATTAAAGATCAATATTTTTGCACACCCTGATGATGACAAAGAAAAGTTAGAGATCTGAAGATTTGAAGTTGAAGATTTTCGAAGAAAGTTTATAGACCTGTAGTTTTAGTACCTTTTCATTTTTGGGTTCATGAGAGGGTATTCAATTTGCAGTTTTAGTACCTTTTCATTTTTGGGTTCATGGGAGGGTATTAGATTTGTATAAGAATTTTGATTTGATAATTCAGATGTTTTTAGTTTGTACCGGCATATACATAGGGGGAGATTTGTAAGGACATAATTTATATTGTTCGGTTTACATTAGTGTATCTCGTATACCGCTACAATTGTCGAAGATTTATTCAAGATCAATCATGCATCAAGACGAATTCGAATATCAACATTCTTCAGTAAAAAATCCTCTGCAAGATTAATTTTGGTAAGGTTTTGTTTAAGTCCATTTACGATTCATTTAAAGTGTTGGGATAATTTTTCCAAGTGTTAAGAAATTTTTTCTAATTTGTTTTTAATCAGTCGAGGCGTTGTGTTTAGTCAAATGGAATTTTTTTCTAAGTATTGGGGCAAACTGGTTTTGACGTAGTGGTCATTCAAACGACATCCGTATGTTGTTCAAGCGACATAAGTATGTCGCGCGAAGTCGTTCGAGTGACATATGACTTCGTTCAAGCGACGTTGTTAACTTGTTCGAGCGATATGCCGACTCAATTTTCTTATAAATAGAGTGTTAAATGAGTCATTTTCTTAAGAAGACTTGACATTTTTTGATACACGGAAACTGCAAACTGCAGTATACTTTTGTCTTCTTCAATTTAGGGTTCAAACCTTTTTTTTTCAATTCACAAAAATCCCAATAGTTTAGTTACTTGTTTTGGAACCTAATATATGATCTTTGCTGGAGTTTCTCTTGTAGGGAAGATTTCCTACTGCTGATTAAGTACCACTTGAGGGAGGTGTTGGGCTGACTACGACTGTGGTCTTTTGGATTACTCGTGGGTGATCCTTACTGTCTTGTGTAGTTGCTGCAGAATTCCACTGCTGATTGAAAACTGCATGTTCTTGTGCATATCTGTGGATATTCATTGCAGATTTCATTGTGTATGTAAGTTGCGATTTACTTTTACATAGTGAAATAAAATGGTTTTCCCTTTGGGTTTTTTTCTTGAAATCTATGTGTAAGCAAATTTTTATAATGGTTTGATTTTACCCACGTCGTTGCATGCGTTAGGGATGAATTTAATTTAGTTTAAAATTGATAAGAAATTAAATAAGTTTAAAATTGGAATTTGCGAATTTTGTTTAATCAATATCACATAGCATTCACACACCTACATAACGACCCAACACAACGCTTTTCCTGGTAGTATAACTAGCCTCCCCTTATAATGCAATCCGCCATTTGAACCAATGGTGTAAAGAGGTACATTGGTGACTAAAAACTTAGCCACTATCTCCTTGTAAAACACATCATATTTCTGCGCTCAAACCGCCCATATAAAATATCGTTAGTCACGGTGAGAATCTTCATAAATACATTGGCTAACTTGCTAATCACTTGAATAAAACCAATATCTATTAATTGAAGAGAAGAAAAATTTCCACTAGGCCGTTGACTCTAAGTATCTTCCACCACATTGCCCTTCCTTGGGGGATGCTGAATCATAAACTGGTAGTCTTTAATAAACTCGGACCACCATGGGATTTCAAATTTTGAAATATATAGGCAATATGACGATCATCTTGTATCAACACTCCACCTAATCCCTATAAGTAATCATCGATAGATACCAAATACTCAACCCCACACCTAGGTAGAGACAAAATTGGATCCGAAGCTAACTTATCCTTGAGAGTGACAAAGGCAGGTAGATACATCTCTGTTCAAACAAATTAAACCCTTTCTGATTCAACTCGGCTAACGGTCTAAGAATCTTTAAAAATCATCGAATATACCTCCAATAATACCCTACTAATCCTAAAAAGCTAAGAACCTCCGTAGGTGTCATGGGCTATCCCTAATCCAACACGGTCGACACCTTCTTCAGATCCACTGACAATTTCAACTTCCAAACTTCATGCCCCCCAAATTTTTCCTCCCATTTCCCAAACTCATAATTTTAGAACTTCGCATATAACTTGTACTCCTAAAACATTTGAAGTGCAACCCTAAAATGCTCAGTATGCTCCTCCTCAGTTCGAGAAATTTCATCAATGAAGACGATGATAAACTGATTGAAATACAATCAAAACACTCGATTCATCAAATCCAGGACTAGACTAGATGGGCATTAGTCAACCCAGACATCATGACCCTGAACTTATAGGAACCATAACGAGTCAAAATGACAATCTTCGATATGTCCTCCTCACGTACCCTCAGTCGGGGGTATCCTGAATGAAAATTAATATTCGAGAATAATGAAACACCCTAAAGTTGATCAAAGAGATCATGAATACTTATTAAAGGATACTTGTTCCTTACTGTTACCATGTTTAACTCCCGGTAGTCAATACACAATCGTAGTGAACTATATCGCCTTATCACAAAAAGAACTAATGTTTACCCATGATGACGTACTATGCCAAATGAACCCCTACTATAACAACTGATGGATTCCTTATCTCAACTCCCTCATTTGCATATAATCCCTTAAGTATTCCCCCTGGCAATTAAAAGTCATACTAGGAGCAAAATCAAAAAATAACTCTCTCAGTCTGCTTGCAACCCTCTCAAATACGTCAAAAAAATAACTCTCTCAAATACGTCAAAAAAATTCCTAGCATTCGAAATTGGACCTAATGAAACAGTAGTCCCCTCTCGCTTCTCTTCATCGATAAAATACAAGTGTGTGATTTCACCACCCTTTGGTTTAGGCATAGCCAAAAAATATATCTCCTAACTCGAAATAGTGAAAAGAATATTGTGACCCCTACAATATATATGATCATATACCTCATATATTAGTCTATACCCAAGATCACATTATAAGAGTGGGTGTCTGAAACTAACAAATCAACCTCAATACACAATATACCAATATAAACCTCCACATCATCCGAAATCTCGAAAATACAGGAAGATACGTTTAACGGAGTAGCTATTGAAAAATATCCATCACAATGTATAGGAAGCAAACTAATAATCCCCACAAAACTACGTGATAAAAATGAGTGTGTGGCGTTGATGCCAAAATAAACACTAGTTAAAGTGTCAAAAATGTAAAATGTACCATCCATCGCCTGGACCTACCTCTAGCTAGGGCTGTGCCATCTAATAAATTCTCCATACTGAAGCTAGGACTTTTAATATGCAGGCATTTATGAGGATAGCACTACTATTGGATGTGGCTTCGTCGCTAAATACTGCGATTATTAGGGCCTGAGAACATGTTAAAACTGCCCTTGAAGCTGCCTATAATGGGCTTGCTCCTGGTCTTGATGGCCCTAATATTGTTTCCCCTAAATTCAAACACTGGGGAAACTCGAAATCTGTTTCCTCTTCCTCCACATATAAAGTATACTTCCTCAAATGGGGCTGTATCCTCCCACTACTATCTCAGCGGTTGGTGTATCTCCTGCCCAGATCCAAAATACCTTATCTTAATCTTTCTTCCCCAAATAATGACCACGGATACAAGTAGGGGTATTATGGGTGGTATCTCATGCCTGGGTGTAACTAAGCATGCTTGGACCGCCTAGCTAGTTAACTCTGACAAACTTTTTTTCCCCAAGGTAATACTGCCCTTGGGCATCAGGGTTAGAATACCCGGCATAATGAGCGCCTAGGGTGCGAGGCTACGAAATTGGCCTACCTTCCTGTGTTTTTGGATAAATGAAAATTTCCTCCTAGGTAGCATCTAAAATTGTAGATGGACATTTTATTAGTAACAAAACATATATGAGAATACAAGGAAAGGCACGTATTAAAGAATGCTACGCACAAGTTTAAAATAACCTATAACCCTTGAGGCCTAAGACCATGCTCTGATACCAACAATAATACCTAGTGTAATTAAACATTTACATTGATCAAGTCTAAATATAAAATTATACGGAATATTTAAATCAAATCAAATACCATTCTCAACACAGAGAGATCAAACGAAATATTACCATAAGTAATGTGGAAACGATGTGAAAATCCTCAATGTAAACCCATAATGGAATGCCCATAGTTATTAAAGAGATACAATAATGTCTCAATAATAATATCTTAATGCAATCCCCAAATAATCTCCGAATAATACAAGCCAATTAAGTCTCAACATATAAACTAGAGTGTCTCCAAAATCATCTAATACTAAACATGTAAAAATAATATCTAAATAAAATAGAGACCCATAATGTCTTTGAAACTGATATCCTGGGTGAGAGAGATGAATAACAATGTCTGCCGGAATAGGGAACCCATACGGAAGGTTTATTCCTAGCACCTGAGTTCCACGTAAAGAGATGGGTCAAAACCCTAGCAAGTAACTTAGCCACGCAACTCAAAGCAGTTATATGCATAGATGATAAAATCACAGTTTAATAATTCAATGAGCATCCCAACCCATAAACATAATCTCACAATGTATTAGAATTATCCAATTAATTTAATTAATTAATTAATTATTCTCAATAATTAAGTAAACACTATCGACATGTGCCCTTTCCCCTCGTCCGTCTCGTTAGCGTGTGGTACACTAGATTTAAATCCTTAAAATGCATTATAATTACCTTAATAAATTTTCTTAATTAAACAACACATAACCATCATGCGTCCCTTCCTGTCAGCCATCTCATAAACAGAAGGTACACTAAATTTTAAACAATCCGATAAACCTCGGTCACCCGTTATGCAATGCCGGAATAACACATCAAGTTAGATCATAAACATTACTTTTAAGGCCCTGAAGCCACCTGGTATTCGTATGGATGGGGATTCACATATCACAATAATTATAAACATCGGGTTTCATGCCCTGATGCCACGTGGTATTCATATGGTCGGGAATTAATATATCATAATAAATCATAAACATCACATTTCAAGTAGTGACACCGCCTAATATTCGCATGGATAAAAAATTATATATTGCAATATCAGCGTGTCCCTCCACGGTGCCCACTCATTCATTTTTATTTCACATGTTCATTTAACATTTGACAGTTTAACACATCTTTATTCACTCTGAGCAATTCAATCAAACCCTAATTACCCCACCCTGGGTCATATTATTTGGAATTCATTATACATTTTAATCCATTTCTTACGGAGCTAAAAGGACAATTATAGTACTAGTTATTCCTCGTAACGAAAAGTATTAAATCAAAAGTGTATTAATTTCATTAATGATTTAATTCGTCACTTATACCCGTCTCTCAACTCCATGTGTGGGACGTCTCACCGAAGTGTTATGCAAATAAGAAATACCCCCAATATACTTAAATTTTGATAAGATAGTTGCTAACACATATTTATTGAGGTTTTATTATAAGGGAGTGTAACAAATGTTTAAATGTCCATTTTTGCATAAGTCAACTAATTCAACATCATTATCCAACAACCAAACTAACAATCAACAATTATCTCGTACTCCTTCGATCTTCTACATGATTGTTGATACCAAATTTAGTCTGCTGACATGGCTCAATTGGGTGAAGACACGTGGCAATCTACATGGCAAAGATAAACACTTATGAACAACACCTCGACTCCGAGGAACTATACTACAACGAGGAACTCTGCTTCCCCGATCAACTCAGATGCACCGACCTACAAGAACTCTCCGAGGAACTTTTGAGTACCGAGGAACTTTGAGCACCGAGGAACTTTTGAGTACCGAGGAACTTAGGCGGTCCGAGCTGCACCTCGAACAAAGCATTAATAGCAGGATAACCCAACAGTTTGACTGCGCATTAAATGCTTATTATCATACAGATGTATACGCTTAAGGGGCATTTAATATATTACCCTTTCACATTACAGCCTTAGGGATATAAATACATGGTATTATCCTCATTGTAAAGGGACCGGAATTTCTTGAGAAAACTTGTAATCGAGAATTCCCAAACAGTCAGCAATAACATAAACAATGGACGTAGGCCATTCTTATAAGGCTGAACCACTTTAAAAGTTCTTTATCTCATTTTATTTATCTGTGATTAAATAATTAGATATTATCTAATTTTTTACATCAACAGATTGGCGCCGTCTGTGGGAAAAGACTGGTAATATTGTTTTTCATCAAAAAAAATTCATCACAAATGGCTGATATTCCAGAACCCAGCAATCGAAACGCTGGAAGCCCTCCAAATCCATCTGCTCCGGCCAATATTCCAGATCTGGTTGGAATAATGACAAATCTGGCCCAAGGCCAGACAGTCATGCAAGAAACGATGCGACAACTCATACGAACCCTTTATGACGGTGCACCAACCCATTCAGAATCGCGAGGTATTAAAAAAAATACCCGTTTACCTTCTTCACGTACTAGGTGTACCGATTCCTATCGTATTGAGGAGTCTGAAGATTTTTCTTATCAACCTGGATGAACTTCGTCAGTGTGAGCCACATATACTGAACAACGTATCACTCTCTCTCCAAAAAGGACTAGTGCGCTAGAGAGGTTAAGCAGGGTATCACCTTTTGATCGATTAGGACCTAGAAGGAGTAGAAGTCCTCCTAAAGTCGTATCGAGGAGTTTTCGACGACCATCAGATTTAAGGGAAGGATCTGCCCAGTCGCGACTAGCTGCTCGTCAAGATAGATCCCAGGAAGCCACATCAACGCGATCAGTTGCTCGAACCAACAGGCCCGAGGAAGGAAATAATGCATGGAAAGGATCTATTCATAGGCTGGAGGATAGATTAGGGGAAATGGCTAAGGCCAAGAACCCTCTACAACGAACTTTTGTTGAAGGAACACCTTTTGTCCAGGCCATTGTAGATTTTCCAACACCATCAAAGTTCAAAGCACCTGTTGTGACCCCCAAATATGATGGAAAGATAGACCCTGTCCTTCATATAGAACAATACCAAGCTGCAGTCGACATCTACGCTGTTTCGGATGAGATGAGATGCAGAGCATTCTCGGGAACTCTTACCGGATCTACCCAAATATGGTATAGTAATATTCCTCGGGGTAAGATCTCAACTTTCTTTCAACTGGCCGAGTTATTCATTGGGAATTTCTATTTTGGGGCAAAGCCGGTTAAACGAGTAACGCATTTGTTAAGTGTTAGACAAAAAACTGGTGAAAGTACCAGAGATTATATAACTCGTTTTAATAACGAGAAGCTCGAAGTCATTGACTATGAGGAAAAGACAGTGATTACCGCCTTGATGAGTGGATTACTGCCCAATAAGTTGTATTACACTTTGGCTAAAGATCCGCCTAGAACCATGTCAAATCTGATGGGAAAGGCAGCCAAGATTATGAATGTCGAGGAGGCTATGGCTGCGAAGAAGAATATGGATGCCAAAGAAACCAAGGTGGAAGGTGATAAAGCTAAGAAGAAGGAGCATAAGAACAATGGTAGTGACAAACACTCAAGAACAAGATCGTCATGGGAAGTATTGAAGAAATTTTATAATTATACTCCTTTGAAGAAAGACATCAACCACATTCTAGAAGAAATTAAGAACAACGAGGAATTAAATTGGCCAGAGAAAATAAAGGCAGACCCCGAAAGGAGAAATAAGACAAAATATTGCGAGTTTCACAAAGATCATGGCCATATGACTAAAAATTGCATAGCTCTTCAGAATGAGATTGAAACACTCATCAGACGAGGAAAACCGGCAAAGTATGTTGATCGGAGGAATGATAGAAGAAACAACGACCGAGCAAGAGAGAGGTCTAGATCTCCTCGTCGAGCAGAGGAGAATAAGAAGAGAGACCATGAAGTTTATCCAGAAGACAACCCCGATCTTCCCAAGAGACCAAGGAAGCCAGAACGTGAGGTATTTTCAATACGCTTTGGGTCATTTGACTGTAATGTTATTACAGGTGGAGATGCAGGAGGAGGAGACCTTACTGTAGAAAGAAAAGCTTATCTCTGTGAGGCTCAAGCTTGCTCATACATTCAATGAATAACTTTAGCTGAAGAGGATCGCCCGAGAAAGGTAAACAAAGAGAAATTGGTCATTGGCTTCTCAAAGAACGACCTCGCAGGTGTTCTATATCCTCATGATGACCCATTGGTGATCAAAATGAGGATGAAGGAGGTAATGATTTCAAGAGTACTGGTCGACAATGGTAGCTCGGCAGACATCATGTTCTACTCGTGCTTCGACAGTTTAAATCTAAAGCTATCTCAACTGGAGCCTTATCATAGACCCCTCCTCGGTTTTGCTGGCGAGAAAGTATTTCCACTTGGGCGATCAAATTGGACATATTCATTGGTACGTGGCCTGCTTGTCGAACAGAAAGAATACGCTTCTTCGTGATGGATAAGAATGTTCAATCATCATACAATATCATCATGGGAAGAGTAGGATTGAAGAAGTTCGAGGCTGTACCATCTACGGTACATCAATGCCTAAAATTTCCAACAAATTTTGGAGTAGGAGTTGTGAAAGGTGATCAGAAAGTAGCTCGGGAATGCTATTATTCATCCGCCGAGCAAGAGGAACTGAAGGAATCAAGGAAAAAGACTACTACCTATCAAGTGGATGAAGGTGCAGAAAATGAAACATTGGATCCTAGAGATGAGTCGCAACTTGTGAAAGGTCAAGTGGTGGAAGCTACTAAAAACATCATTCTGGATGACGGGCACCCTGAACGAACTACTCAAGTAGGTTCATCGTTGGAAGCCTCACTAAAACAGGAATTGATAACTTTCCTAAGAAGCAGAAAGTAAACTTTTGCGTGGAGTCATGAGGATATGCCCGGGATATATCCAAATTTCTTATGTCACGAACTCAATGTGAATAAGGAAATCAAGCCTGTGAAGCAGAGAAGAAGAGTATTCAGTCCCGAAAAGAATCAAGATATACAAGAGGAAGTCGAGAAGCTCTTTTATTAAAGATGTTAAATATCCAGACTGGTTAGCAAATGTGGTGATGGTGAAAAAGAAGAACAACAAATGGAGGATGTGTGTAGACTTCACCGACCTCAACAAAGCATGCCCAAAGGATCACTTTTCGCTGCCCCGAATTGATCAACTAGTGGATGCTACCTCGGGGCACGAGCTTCTGAGCTTCATGGATGATTATTCTGGTTACAATCAGATTTAAATGAAACCTGAAGACAGGGAGAGTACTTCTTTCATTACCCCTAGGGGAACTTATTGTTATAATGTTATGCCTTTTGGTTTGAAAAATGCAGGTGCAACATATCAGCGGCTGATGAACAAAGTGTTTACAGAACAAATCAGTTGCAATATGGAAGTCTATGTTGACGATATGCTGACAAAGAGCAAGAAAGATGCCGATCATCTAGTTGACCTAAGCCAGACTTTTGATCAACTAGATTTCAAATGAAGTTGAACCCGACGAAGTGCATATTTGGATTACGAGAAGGCATGTTTCTCGGATACATTGTCAATCAACGAGGCATTGAAGCTAACCCTGAAAAAATCAAAGCTCTACTAGGGCTGCGATCCCCAACGATGAAGAAAGAGGTGCAAAGTCTTACAGGACGAGTAGCAGTACTCAACAGATTTGTATCGCGAGCAACTGATCAATGTCTCCCATTCTTCAAGACACTCCGAAAGACTTTTGAGTGGAATGATGAATGTGAGAAGGCTTTTCAAGACTTGAAGAAATATTTGGGAGCACCTCCAATGTTATCCAGGCCAGTGATGGGAGAAAAATTATACTTGTATCTGGCAGTGTCCGAGAATGCAGTCAGTTCGGCATTGATAAGAATGGAGAATGGAATACAAAAACCGATCTACTACACAAGTAAGGCCTTATAAGGAGCAGAGATCAGATATCCAAATCTAGAAAAATTGGCACTAGCATTAATCGAGGCAAGTAGAAGAATAAAGCCATACTTCCAGGCTCATACCATAGTAGTATATACTGATATGCCATTGAGGCAAGCCCTTCATAAACCAGAAAAGTCAGGAAGATTGATATGCTGGGTAATAGAACTTGGTGAATATGATATAGTTTATGAACCCAGATCATCACTAAAAGGGCAAGCTGTAGCAGACTTTATAGCAGAGTTCACCTATCCTGATACTCCCGAGGAGCAAAAGTTGCTCGCTGATCAACCTGTGGATGTTACAGGATCATCAAATGCAAGCCCAGACCAACTTAGCTTGGTAAAAGGGCAAGTAGATGTTACAGGATCATCAAATTCAAGCCCAGACCAGCTTAGGTTGGTAAAAGGGCAAGAAAAGATGATTGACGAACAGAAAGAAAAATCAGGAGATGGTGAAAGGAAGCAACAAATTTTCCACTGAGGAACTCTATCAGATCAGAAATTTGAAGACGAGTTACCTATATGGAGTCTGTATGTGGATGGTTCATCTTGCACTACAGGATGCGGCACAGGGATAGTTTTGAGCAGTCCGGACGAGGTCGACATGGAATACGCCCTACGTTTCCAATTCAAAGCTTCGAATAATGAGGATGAATATGAAGCCATGATTGCAGGTCTTAGTTTGGCAAAAACCATGGGGGCGGAACAAGTTATTGTCTTCAGCGATTTTCAACTGGTCATAAATCAAATGATGGGAGTATATGCAGCCAAAGGAGAATTAATGATCAGATATCATGCAAAGGCAAAGGAACTGGTGTCAAAATTTACTGCAATTCAGTTGGTCTGAATACCAAGAATGGAGAATATGAGAGCAGATGCCCTAGCTCGATTAGCATCAGCTACTCATATCGAACTATGAAGAACAATCCCAATTGAAGTTTTAGTTGGTCGGAGTATAGATGAAGATCTGACGATGAACTTTATTACCCTCGATTTAGGATCATCATGGATGGATCCCATCAGGGCATATATTGAGAAAGGGGAATTACCAATTGACAAACTTGCAGCCAAGAAATTGTAGTTTAAGGCAGCTTGTTATGTACTGACCAACGATATTCTATACAGACGAGGAATTATAGCAGGTTTGCAGAGATGTGTGCTTCCCACCGAGGTGAAAGATTTAATTGAAGAGGTCCATGAAGGGTCCTGTGGAGCCCATATAGCAGGTCGGACTCTTTTGCAAAGGGTGATGATGCAAGGATACTACTGGCCAACGATGAGGGCTGATTGTATAGCCTATGCTAAGAAATGTGACAAGTGTCAGCGTTTCTCTTCCATTCGAAGAACTCCCCAAGCATTATTGACACCCATTACTTACCCTTGGCCATTTGCCATATGGGGAATAGATTTGGTCGGGCCACTACCGACGACCAGAGGAAGATTTAAGTATCTCATGGTCGCTGTGGATTATTTTACTAAATGGGTTGAAGCTGAGCCTCTCATTGATATGACGTACGACAAGGTGTACCAATTTATTTGGAAAAACATCATCTGTCGATATGGTCTTCCTCATGCCTTCATCACAGACCATGGAACACAATTTGACAACGAGGAGTTCGCTGCCTATTGTCATCAGTCAAATATTTTGAAGATCCACTCAGGACCAGGCCATCCTCAAAGCAATGGACAAACTGAAGTAACAAACAGAACGCTGCTGAATGGCTTGAAGAAAAGACTGGATGATGCGAAAGAAAATTGGATCAACGAGCTACAATCAGTACTATGGGCTTACCGAACTACTCCCCGAGTAGCAACAGGGGAATATCCATATATGCTAGCATTTGGAAGTGAAGCTGTTATACCCGTCGAATTGGGTCTCCCAACACACAGAATACTGAATTTCAATTCCCCTGTCAGCGATTTAATGAGAAGGTTAGACTTGGACATGCTCGAGGAGGTTAGGGAAGAAGCAACCATTAGAAATGCTGCTTATTAGCAGCGAACAACTTTGTTTTACAATAAGAGAGTGAAGAAGTGTGACTTGAAAGAAGGAGACTATGTGCTAAAGAAGGTGATTCAAAAGCACAACAAACTGGAAGCAAACTGGCATGGACCCTACCGAGTTAAAGAAGTTGTTCGACCAGGGACATACAGAATAGAAACTTTAGAGCGGGAGGAGTTTAAGAATGCATGGAATGCAGAACACTTGCGCAAATATTATCAGTAATGTAAACTCTCATGTAATGCAGTTTCATCAGTATGAATAAAGTGACAACGTTCTGCCCAGTTCTTTCCTTTTGTTGGAAATTTTTTGCGGAATACTAGTGCTACACACTACTCAGCAAAACTCGGACTACTCAAATCTATTCTCGAAAACGCCAACTAAGGTTGGTCGGGAAACAAATGTATTCCTAAAAATGCCAACTTATGTTGGTTAGGAAGTAAATGTATTCCTACGGGAAGTAAAACTATTCCTAAAAATGCCAACTTATGTTGGTTAGGAAATGTATTCCTAAAAATGCCAACTTATGTTGGTTAGGAAGTAAATGTATTCCTACGGGAAGTAAAACAATTCCTAAAAATGCCAACTTATGTTGGTTAGGAAATGTATTCCTAAAAATGCCAACTTATGTTGGTTAGGAAGTAAGTGTATTCCTACGGGAAGTAAAACTATCCCTAAAAATGCCAACTTATGTTGGTTAGGAAGTAAATGTATTCCTACGGGAAGTAAAACTATTCCTAAAAATGCCAACTTATGTTGGTTAGGAAATGTATTCCTAAAAATGCCAACTTATGTTGGTTAGGAAGTAAATGTATTGCTACGGAAAGTAAAACTATTCCTAAAAATGCCAACTTATGTTGGTTAGGAAATGTATTCCTAAAAATGCCAACTTATGTTGGTTAGGAAGTAAATGTATTCCTACGGGAAGTAAAACTATTCCTAAAAATGCCAACTTATGTTGGTTAGGAAATGTATTCCTAAAAATGCCAACTTATGTTGGTTAGGAAGTAAATGTATTCCTACGGGAAGTAAAACTATTCCTAAAAATGCCAACTTATGTTGGTTAGGAAGTAAATTTATTCCTCGGCAAGTAAAAGCATTCCTAAAAATGCCAACTAAGGTTGGTCGGGAGGTAAAACTATTCCAAAAAAGGGCCAAAGTTGCTCGTTAAGAAAAAATCCACCAACTATGGCTGGTCGGGAATTAAAACCCACTAACTGTAGTTGGTCGAAAAGGAAAATTTACCGACCTTAATTGGTCGAAAACAGTTTATGAATACAAGAAAGTGATCGAGCAAAATAGTTGATACTCGTAACTTTCTAAATTACTACTAAGTTGGTCGAGAAACAAAACATCATTTTTTGTCAAATGATTACCACAAATTCAAACTAGTCGACGATAAGTTGATCGACAAATAACACAATATCATTATCTTTTTAACAGATACACATGCACAGATGTAAAGTGTTACAAGACAATGGCAGTCAAGATTTGCAAATAAAATTATTTCATTAAATGTAGAACAAAATACATCAGGAATGAAATACAAATTTATTACATCAATATTCCTATTCTATTGGTTTCTTCCCCTCTGCTTTTGAAACATGTTCCTCGCCAGAAGGTGGATCATTTAAAGCAAGAGGAGAATTTATAAAGTTAAGATCTTTTATCATCCTGATATTCATCACGGATGGTCGATCTAGTAGATGCTCGGGATGAGATATCTCAACATTGGAATGGAGATTGTAATTGTCGAGGTATTTGGAAATCAAACACCTAGGGATGGACCGAGCAGGGGTCCAACTCATATCAAGTTTGAATAGTGGCACGGGTAGGTCGAGCAGCCCAGGATTATGGTAATCCCACAGGTAATGACCCTGTTCGAGTTGCAGCACACCTAAGGCATTCATCCATCCCTGTTTGTAGCCCTCATTATTTGCATTCTGGATACGATCGTCCAAGTGGTAGAAAGCCTCGTTGTAGACAGCCATCCAGAACTCCCTGGGCTTCTTGTGGAATTGATATGTCAATCTTTCCAGCTGCTCGTTGATATTTTTGATAAAAAGTTCTTTATTCTGTAAGACAGACTTCTGCGCAGAAAGCTGCTCTTCCAGGTCCCTGATTTTCTTAGACATCTCAGCCAATGCCTGGTTCTTCACCATCAGCTGGAAGGCCTGGTTCACTAGAGCAGATTGAGTCCTCTGTTCCTCGACAGGAATTCGAGCAGCTCTTGCTCGTCCCTGAGGAGATCTTGCTCGTCCTCGAGTAGAAGTAGAAGGGCCAGACCTTTTTAAGGTTTCCAACTCATCCCTCAGGTTGGCGTTTTCGACCTCCAAGAACGAGAATCCCTCATCAGTCACTGGGATCAAAGCATTTGAGGTGGAAGCTTCAGACTTCAACTGAGACACCTCTCTTTGCAGGTTATTATTTTCTTGATCTAATAACTCAGATATCTGTCTGTGCTCTTCGACCTCAGCCTTCAACGTTCTCTCCCTCACATCGTAAGAAGCAAATCGTTTATCATATCCCTTGTCGGTAATGATTTGCTGATACTTCTTCTCGTACCCCTCTTGCAAAAGGGCAGTGGATTCCTTATATTGTTGCTAAAGTTCTTCAAAAGTGCCTTAGAGATCCTCAATCATATCATAATAAGCTATATTATTGGCCACTGCACGATCAAGTAGACACTTCAAATATTGGTAGGTTTCAATTGCCTGTTCCGAAGCATCTTGGCCGAGGATGTCGACGATTTGTGCTGCACTCAGATCTGTGTGACCAGCCTTAAAATATTCATTGAATTGCCGTAACAGCTTTGTATCATGAGCAGACAATAATTCCATCCTGGCCAGAAACTAGTAGAGGAAGAAAAATCAATAATCAATAAGAGTACCAACAGAGCATGAAGAGGAGAAACAACAGTATGCATAAACAAAAGTTCAAATTTTATTATATCACAAAGATCAGAAATATATGTTCAGGATTACATTTGACAAAGAAAAATAAAATAAAGAGAAACCCTAACAACTTTACACCTTTTCCTTGTCTCCCAAAACTTTCTCGGGAGGCTAGGACAAGGAGGTAGGTTGCTCGGAGGGAACATAGAGTTGCTCGGGGAGCGCTGGCAGTTGCTCGGATGAAGTAACGAGTTGTTGAAGTTCCTCGTTTGTAGGCTGGATGGCTGGGGGATGACAAACTTGATCTCCCATCACCATGGAAGACTCCTCAGAGGCATCTTCGTCCTCTTCTTCGTCTTCAGGAGTTGGAGGGGGGCCAAGGATGTGTCGTTGAAATAATTCAGAAGTTTCATCAACTTTCATTTCTTGTAAAGCAACGACCCATCCATCTCTAAAGTATTTGAGGCTGCCATATTCGACTTGCGACATCATGGCAGCCAAGCCTTTGTTCCACCCTTTATCCCAGCCAATGCTAAAAGATTTCTTCACAGCCAACTTCCTCTTTGTCTTCTTCAAGGAAAGCTTCTCGGAAAGAAGGTCATCAGCATCTTTCAATTTATTCTCAACCTCCTCCTTCTGACGGCTTACTTCTTGAAGTTGACCCAACTCCTCTTCAGCAGCCTTGAGCTTATTTTCAAGCTCCCCAGCATTTTTGAGCTTCTCTTCGAGCTCTTTATTCTTCTCCTCCAGACTATTTAATTTTTTCTCCAACCCCTTGGAGACCTCAATAACCTGAGCTTTTTCCTGCTCGGTCAAAACAAGCTTCTTCTCCCAAGTTGCCTTATCATCGGCATATTTTTGACGAGAATCTTTCAGAGACTGCGCCAAGCCCATCAAAGCTTCCTCTACACCAGACGAGTAGATTCAAGATTTAATAGCTTCATCTTTCTTTCAAATTGTATTAAAACATCTCACCAACTGTGTAAAGAAAATGAAAGCAAGTTAGTGCACAAATACAAAAACGAAAGAATAAAAATTTAAGACTATAGGACTTACAGAAGCAATGTGAAGAGCTGCTAATGTGGTAACAGTGTCCCGAGAAATGTTTTCTTTAATACCTTGGATCTCGGGAATGATCCAAGTCTTCACCGAGCTCATAGCAGAGCTCGGAGGAACAAAAGTGGGAACGCCACTAGTCGGGGGCTGAGAGACGGTTTCAGCCAAATTGATAGAGGAGATTTTCTTCAGCCTCCTCAGAGGAGCATCAACCTTCTCGGCTAACGATGTAGTCTTAGTCGGAGAAATAATAATCACCTCACTTGGAGCAGCAACTTTACTCGGAGCCACTGGGGGCTTCTCGACCACCTTCACAGGAGCAGTCGAGGAAGATGCATCAATTTTCTTTGTCCCTTCTCCTGGGACATCAAGCTTACTTCTTTTTTCCTCTCCAGCACCAGAGGAAGGCTTCTCAAAAAGGGTAGGATCCTTATTTTCTTTATCTTTCACTCAAGGGAATGTGTGACTCAGGTGAAGAACTTGTAGAGGCTGGTATGGGTTCTGCGTCGCTTATCACCGGACGAGCAGTAAAAGAGGATGTGTAACTCTTATACTGAAGCAGATATGAAGCTGACCTAATATGCTCGTCAGCAACAGTCTGATGCAAACTCCAGATAAGTTTCAAGTGCCTTATATTAACGTCTGCCTCTTTTGGACACTTTCTTTTGTTGTCAACTGCAAATAAATCAACATTAAAATATCAGTGGCACATTTTATCAAACAAAAAGGAAGCATAATTTTGAAAATAAATAAAATGAAATAAAAATAACCTATCCTATTACCATAGGGAGGGCATCTGGGACCCTGATACACTTCAATTCCAGATAAAGGAGCATGTTGCCAATTTTTTATAACAACCCCGTGCTCAAAATAGTCCCTATTGGCATCCGGGAGATTGATCACTAAAGCCCTATTAAAAAATCTAGTTTTTAAATAAAAAGTATTATCACCAACAACCCATCTATAACAAAACATGATTTCTGGAATTCCTATGCGAGTTCCATGAATTTGATTTAGTCTATGAACCCCATTAACTATTCTCCATGTATTGGGGGCTATTCTTGCAGGAACAACGTCAAAATATTGACAGAATTCCAGACATAAAGGATTTAGCGGAAAAGAAAAGCCACATTCAGCAATAAAGAGACTGGAGAACCAATGTCCCTCAACCAAACGGAAATAATCGGAAGGTTCAGAAAGTTCCTCCAGAACAACCCATGAAGGAATAGAAAAATCAGAAGGAAATTTATCAAGAGATTCAAAAAGGTAAACCATAATGAATAAAGGAAATGAAGAAGAAGGAAGAAGATCTTACAGAAAAAGAGTGGATCTATTGACAACGAACGATGAAAAGGATGAACGCACAAGAGAGTAAAACAATGGAAAACTCGAAGAGACAAATTTGAAAAAGTAGAAGACGATGAAATTTTCTGCAACGTTTAAATACTCTGCCTTGGGAAAAGGAAAAAGTAATGATTACAAAAAGAGACGGTTACATTACCAGCGGCTAAACAGACAAAAGGGGCGCGAGAATCGAAGCAATTAGAGAAATTAAAAAAAGGCCGATTCTACGAATTTGGAAGGAGAAATAAATTCAAAAGAAAATACTCCTAAATTTCAGGATGACCATTTAAAACCGCCATATATCGAGAACACTCCTCAAATTTCGAACTATGAAACATTGGGGGCTTCTATTGATACCAAATTTAGTCTGCTGACATGGCTCAATTGGGTGAAGACACGTGGAAATCTACATGACAATGATAAACACTTACGAATAACACCTCGACTTCGAGGAACCATACTACAACGAGGAACTCTGCTTCCCCGATCAACTCAGACGCATCGACATACAAGAACTCTCCAAGGAACTTTTGAGTACCGAGGAACTTTGAGCACCGAGGAACTTTTGAGTATCGAGGAACTTAGGCGGTCCGAGCAGCTTAGGCGGTCCGAGCTGCACCTCGAACAAAGCATTAATAGCAGGATAACCCAACAGTTTGACTGCGCATTAAATGCTTATTATCATACAGATGTATATGCTTAAGGGGCATTTAATATATTACCCTTCCACATTACAACCTTAGGGCTATAAATACATGGCATTATCCTCATTGTAAAGGGACCGGAATTTCTTGAGAAAACTTGTAATCAAGAATTCCCAAATAGTCAGTAATAACAGAAACAGTGGACGTAGGCCATTCTTATAAGGCTGAACCACTTTAAAAGTTCTTTGTCTCATTTTATTTATCTGCGATTAAATGATTAGATATCATCTAATTTTTTACATCAACAATGATAAAATATATACAAATAATAACAGTATCTCGGGTAAGGGCTTATACATTTTCTTGCATGAAAGAGATATGTAATTAACTTACAAGTGTGTTAAATCATAATGGTTCATAACGTACTGATGAGTGCATTGTTTTGTATATTTTATATCCAAATTTATACTTTGTTAGTCCCATTTTAGTGTATTTAATAAGTTCTTAGGACTATTTTATTAAAAAGAGGAAAAAATGCGAGAATGATTGAATTCATATTGAAAATGGCAATTTTAAGTAAAAAATGGGCACTTTGATAATTTTATAATATTCTTGTGCTAGTTTGTGAGAAACGTTGCCTAGTGAAATTTTTGCAGATAATGATGGAATTTGGTGCAAATTGAGGATCAATTCAAAAAAGGCGCGAAAAAGCTGATTTTTACGGTCGTTTGAAAAAAGCTATTTTTTGCACTTAAAAAGACGGAAATTTTTATTCTCCGATTTGGACGAAACTCGGCATGGGTGTTCCGCAAGAAAAGATAAGAGTTTTCGAGTGGGGGGAAATTTCGTCCCTTATCACGATCCAAAGATTAAAGAGGTGGAGAGATAGCTACCAACACCATTCGTCCAATAAAAAAGAGTCCCAACACAACTCAAATACCTCACCACTTGTCCTATAAAAAGGACCCTTGGGCTCATAGTTTCGTATAAAATTAGAGAGAAATTTCGTGGAGGATTTCGACGAGCAACTTTGCGTGATTGTAATCAATTTGAGGGCCAAGTTTTTATCATTTTTTTAGAGGATTGAAGTTGTTGTGAGAGAACTATTTGTAAGTTTGGTTTATTAATGAAGATCTCTACTCATTCTTGCAATTTTTCTTTCATTATGGTAGCTTGATTCTTATATTAGGAGTGGGGTGAAGTTTATCATAGTTAGCTAATATTGTCACATTAATTTTATCGTGGTTTATTCCCTACTTGTTTTAATTGTTATTAAAGATTCGGTATTCATTTTAAAGCGACACGAGAGTGTGTTTTAGAACCTTCAAGATTGTTTTGTCAAATCAAGTTTTGAGATTTAAAAATAGTAATTTTTGATGGATTATGCTTGCACTTTGATTGTTTTGATAGTCCATGCTTAAATACATTTGCGAATTTTAAAACCTGCATTTTCTAAGGGAATAGGGATTTTAGCCGTCTATTGGAGACGTTAAAAATATTTTGATCATAACCGTCATATTTTTCGAATTAAACGTGGCGAGAGTCGGTTTATCTTGACTTATAAAAAGGGAATGACAATATTAAATTAGTGTGCAATATTAGTTACGTGATAAATGGACCCCGAATCCTAATTATTTCTTAATTGTTTACAAATATCTTGTGTTACCCTCATTTATCGTAATTTCTTTCATTTAGTGTAGTTTATAATCATTCTCTATCCCATTTAGTCTAGTTGGACAGTCACAATTAATTTGAATAAAAAATTGACAAATCTTTGTGGGTTCGACCCGTACTTACACTCGCTATTATATAATAGCCCGTGCACTTGCGGTATTTTATAAATTGACAACAAGTTTTTGGCATCGTTGCCGGGGATTTGACAATTTTTTTTATAAAAAAGTTATGACTTTCGGACTAGTTTGTTTTACTTTTGCAATTTTTTTAGTAAAATTTTTAAAAAAAAACTCATAGCGAGGCTAGAATCAAAAGCTATTCCAACGTGAACTTGTCAAATCGATTCGATTTCACCTTGTCTAGGATTGGTGGTTTTTAATGAGTCTTCGTGCCGACCACCTACCTGGAGGTGAAATCGGAATTTGAAGAAACAACCGTAGTTGGTCGTCTTTTAAATTCTCCCTTGTCAAAGAGTAGGAGCTATCCAAAATAAATAAATAAATAAATTCATGTGTTGTAAATTACGGTGGGTGATCCTCATATTGTTATCCTGTCATCTTTCTCATATTTCTCAATGGATCCTGTGGACGTGTTTTTACAAAATACTGAAAATCTAGATGACTACGTATTTCAATTTAATTTAGATTGGTCAGTAGTCATTTTAAAAATTAAAGAAGATACCTGTAATTACTATGGGTCCACCAAAGTGTATCAATTGGAGAGAAGTGAACAAACGGTATAATGATGCTATTTCTAAAAAGAATCATGAATTAATTGGGGATAATCAATTGTGTGACGAAAAAAACTGACAATCTTGACAAGTGTAATACTTGTGATTATTTGGATGTTTGTCAAGATTTTTCTGCTAATTTAATTGAGCAAAATGCTGCTTCTTTTTATATGTGGGAAAATTTATTTGAGGATTCGTCATCCGATTTTAGTGATACTTCAAGTACTTATGACGTTCCTCCTGTTTTTGATGAAGAAAGTGTATCACCCAGTGATACATCTTCTTCCTACGCTTTTCATAAAATCTCACATTTTGGAGTGGAGTATGCATCCCCAATTTTACGTGACTATTTTCGAAAAAGGGATAATAAATATTTGAATCCTTATTGCAATTTATTACCTCCATGTGATGCATCGACATATGATTCATGCGATTCAAATTTATTTATTATTGATGATGTCGGTGCTCACCATTATGACCATGGATTTAAGATTGAAATTTGTGTTGTGCGATCATGCTCTCAAATTTATGATATTTTGGCACTTAGCGCTATAAAGTTTATTAATTGGAATGACCCAAAACTATTTCGATTATTAATTTATGGTGATGATGGTAATTGTCATGTGTTTGTATATTATTTGTGTATTTTTTTTTCTTTTTGTTATTTTTTAGTTAACATGTATCATCATTTTACTTCTTTACTTTATTTTCTTTGTCCATATTTTTATTTAAGCATACATTGAGGACAATATAAAATTTAGGTTTGGGGGTAAGGATGCTATTTTTGAATTTTTTTTTAGAAAAAATTCAAAAATATTTTCAATATAATTGAGTTTTGAAACGATTTCTTAATATAGAATTGATTCATGGATCTCTCAACTTATAAATTTTTTACACATTAGCCGAATAATATTATCGAAAATGGATATTAAGGAGAAAGTTAATATGCTTCACGAATAAATGTGGATATTTTAGCTCAGTGAGATATTGTGCCATTCATCGTTTTAGAGAGATTTAAATCAATCCAAGTTAAAATAACACAAACTTTCCATCAGTGATAAATTCGTTGATGATCTCAAATTCTTTGTTTTGTTCGATTATTGAAAACAAAAAGTCAAAATGTGAGTCTTAAGCACTAGAAGTCTTAGTGAGTCGTCTTGAGACACAAATTAACTGAGCGAAACTTGAGAAATGAGATTAGGCCATCGTTTGAAAGCCCAAAATTAAGCCTAAAATCCAACCTTTTTACATTATTCCGTTGCAAGCCCATTTGAGCCAAAAAGAAAATATGTCTTTTGTTAAAAACCCATTGTCCTACCTAACTCCAACTGGGAGTTTGAAGCCCATAAAAAGAAGTCATACCAATTATCTGAGAATACTGGAGTAAAATTACGGTTGAAAAAAAGGGCAAAAAAAAAGTTCACAAAAGAATGATGTGTCGAAAAAAGGGGAAGAAAGAAAGAAAGAAAAAAAGATGATGAAAAATGTGAGTTGAAAAGAAAAAGGAAAGAGAAAAGAAAAATGGAGGTGAGAAAAAGTATCTGAAAGTCAAAATACCGAAAAACCTCTATATTCTCAGAAATTTTGAACTCCAAAAAAAACCATTCTTTCTAGCGAAACCCGAGCTTACAATATAACCAAAGAAAGTCCTAATCGATCTCAAGGGAAGTTAGTTATAGTGTGGAGAGAAGATGAATATGATCTATTGCGCGATTCAACATTTTCAACAAGTAATCGATTTTCCATTCATGAGATCATATTCATCAATTATTAAAAAAAAATCCATTTTTGATCATGTATATGTGAAATTTGTTCATATAAATTTACTCTTTTATTCACATATACCAAGAGAAAATAACCCATTTCTGAGTGTTCGATTGTGAGTGCATCCCGTGAGATTTTGAAATCAAAACGAACTTTCGGATAAGAAATGTAAATCAAATCTTTTGAAATGGACGGTTATACTGGCTATGCACACACACCACGATAAGTTGAGATTGAAAAAGGAAGTTCTACTATATTTATGAAGTTTGCATTCAAACTTGGTTATATTACTTTTGAGTCTTTTGTATTGAGTCAAATTTTTTGAATTTTGTGGGTATATTCACTGCAAACCCTCACGAGATAAAACTCGTCTACTAGGGCAACCTAGAGGTTTAACAGCTTGTTGCACATGCCAAGTGCAATCGTGATTCCTACGAAAGTGAGTTAGATTTTAATTTTTAGTTTTTCTCGAGGACTAGCAAAGTTTAGGTTTGGAGGTATTTGATGAGTGCATTATTTTGTATATTTTTGACCCAAACTTATACTTTGTTAGTCCTATTTTAGTGTATTTAATAAGTTCGTAGGACTATTTTATTAAAAAGAGGAAAAAAATGCGAGAATGATTGAATTCATATTGAAAATGGAAATTTTAAGTAAAAAATGGTCACTTCGATAATTTTATAATATTCTTGTGCTAATTTGTGAAAAAAGTTGCCTAGTGAAATTTTTGCAGATAATGGTGAAATTTGGTGCAAATTGATGATCAATTCAAAAAAGGCGAAAAAAGATGATTTTTACGATCGTTCGAAAAAAGCTATTTTTTGCATTTGTGAAATCGTAAAAAAGTCGGAAATTTTTATTCTCCGATTTGGACGAAACTCGGCATGCGTGTTCAGCAAGAAAAGATAAGAGTTTTCGAGTGGGGGGAAATTCCGTCCCTTATCACGATCCAAATATTAAAGAGGTGGAGAGATAGCTACCAACACCATTCGGCCAATCAAAAAGAGTCCCACCACAACTCAAATACCTCGCCACTTGTCCTATAAAAAGGACCCTTGGGCTCATAGTTTCGTGACAATTAGAGAGGAATTTCGTGGAGGATTTCGGCGAGAAACTTTGAGTGATTGTAATCAATTTGAGGGCCAAGTTTTTATTATTTTTTTAGAGGATTGAAGATTGTTGTGAGAGAACTATTTGTAAGTTTGGTTTATTAATGAAGATCTCTACTCATTCTTGCAATTTCTCTTTCATTATGGTAGCTTGATTCTTATATTAGGAGTGGGGTGAAGTTTATCATAGTTAGCTAATATTGTCACGTTAATTTTATCGTTGTTTATTCCCTACTTGTTTTAATTATTATTAAAGATTTGGTATTCATTTTAAAGCGACACGAGAGTGTGTTTTAGAACCTTCAAAATTATTTTGTCAAATCAAGTTTTGAGATTTAAAAATAGTAATTTTTGATGGATTATGATTGCACTTTGATTGTTTTGATAGTCCATGCTTGGATACATTTGCGAATTTTAAAACCTATATTTTCTAAGGGAATAGGGATTTTAGTCGTCTATTAGAGACGTTAAAAATATTTTGATCATAGCCGTCATATTTTTCGAATTAAACGCGACGAGAGTCGATTTAACTTGTGGTATAAAAAGGGAATGACAACATTAAATTAGTGTGCAATATTAGTTACGTGATAAATGGACCCCGAATCCTAATTATTTCCTAATTGTTTACAAATATCTTGTGTTACCCTCATTTATCGTAGTTGCTTTTATTTAGTGTAGTTTATAATCATTCTCTATCCCATTTATTCTAGTTGGACGGTCACAATTAATTTGAATAAAAAATTAACAAATCTCTGTGGGTTCGACCCGTACTTACACTCGCTATTCTATAATAACCCGTGCACTTGCGGTATTTTATAAATTGACAACACGTACCAAGTGTCCCATGTCTTAAAAAATTTATTCATAGTAACTCTTTTAACAATGAATAAGGTCCTCAGAGTAATTCTCATTAATTTGGGTCATAAACGTTAAAATGCCACTCCCATGGCATAAGGTTCAATCCCTACTAACCATGGATAATTTGAATTAACTAACTCAAAATTTAAGCCCGTATAATACACTATCAAATATTAATCGTCAAACTCTACAGATGGGATCCAAATATTAAATACTAATTTTTCCATGCTTTGGGGCCCTAAAAAAAATATTTTCTCAAAGTAAAAGGCTCAACAAGCATTTCAAATATATCAAATTATCTAAATTCAGTTATTCGTGGTTTAATTAGGAGTACATAACTTCTTAATGGTTACTAATTAATTTCTAGCATAAAAATTTATTTAGGTAAATTTACCACGACGCACATAAAAGGAGGTGCATAGAAAGTTACTCGCCTCAAATGCGCGTCCAAATAACTCCTTTAAATTGACTCTGAAATGGCCTCTAAAACAATTTTGGGTTTGGTTTGTAATTGTAGGAAATATTTGGGTGAAAATCGAAATTTATGGGTGGCTCAGTAATTTTTGAAATAATGGGTACAACGGTCTGGTGTCAATTATTACTGGTTGCTAATAATTATAATAATTAAAAATATCTTAATATTATAAGTGGCTTAAATATTACAAAGGGGAGCCACACTATTTTCTTATTTTGTCCCCAGAACTTGGATAATAATGAGTATGAAAAGGGAGACAACCCTATTTATTTATGGCAACTGTAAGAACAAAAGGGAGTTGTCCCTTTTATTCTTTTACTATTCTCTTTCTCAGCATCCTCTCTTATCCAAGTCGGCAACTTCAATTAATGTCGAAAATAAAAGGTCCCCTTTGCACCCTTGATTTCGGTGATGCTGACATAACTCTCTCACTCCCTATATTAATTAGCACCGGTTAAACATCAAACCCACGGCCTACAATAATTAAGTCGTTGGACAAGAAACAAAAAAAGAAGAAGGGAGTTATCCCCCCGTTTGACCTCACTAGCGCCAGACCTACTGCTGAAAAAAAAGGATAATTCTTCCCGATACAAGCTCACCCAAAAATCTGCGTCACTAGTGAGATTTCAGTGAAATCCTCATTTCCTACCCTCTCAAATGTCCCTTTTTTCCCTTTTGTCTGCTGAAGTGCCCAAGATGACAGTCTCCTTCTACAATAAACATATTCCCAAGTTAAAATATTTGGTCGAAAGATTATAACCCTAGCCTATCATCACCTTAATTTACTCGACCCACAGAAAGGAAGCTGTCTTTTTTTATATAACAAGTCAAGTAATTATTTACTAAGGCCCAATATGATTAAATAGTCACTACCTCACTAACTCATAACTGTTAGATCCATATCTTTTCTGTACAACAAGTTTACTATTTAAATTTATAAATCAAGTAAGCCATTACAATAACAATTTAAAATTTTACAATTTAATTAATTCCTTAATCAATTACCAAATAACTCAATGGATAATAATAATTTAAGTTCCAATTTAACTTTCAATTAAAGCAATTTAACTATCATCATTAAATTTAATAATTTACCCGTTTAATTAATATTATAAATTCACCACACTTTAAATTGTTTAACTTATTCAAACACAAGTCACTTAGATTTTCAAAATTTAGCCCGGGTAATTTTTAATTTATTAATTGAATAAACATAATTAAAAAAATTACCTCAAAATAGCGAGGTATTACATTCTTCCCCTCTAACAAAAAGAATTATGTTCTCAGAATTCATAGAAAGTAACACATACGTATATTAAAATAACTGCAGATTCTATTGTCTCATCGAATTCTCTTGCTCCCAAGTGGACTCATCCTTGCTATGGTGACCCCACTTAATAAAAACTAATGGTATCACCTTAGGTTTCAAAATTTGGGCTCTACGATATTAGATACGAGTATCGTTTAAGTCTATATGCTGGTACGTGACCTTACCCCATAAGAACCTGCAAAGCATCAATACATTAAACACATTGTGCACTCGAGATAGGTGATCTGGAAGAGCTAAACGATAAGCGAGTGAACCTACATTATGTGTGATCATGAATGACTCAATATATCTTGGGGTCAACTCACCCTTCTTCCCAAATCGCATCATCTCGTTTTTATGTGACACCTTGAGGAGAACTTGGGGATATCTATCGTGGAGTCATAAATTTAGGTCAATACGAATCATTTTTCTGCCAGAAGAGCGGTCAACAAAGGCTAATCAGAAGTTGAGGGGGAAACATCTCATAATTTTGGCCCAGAAGCGTAAAAGAAAATATGTTGATGTGAAGATGGCATGGTCGAGTAGATTAATTAGTTTGATTTGCCATAATGGAAGGAACATCCTATGCAACACGTGATAGACATTCTTCATGTTGAGATGAATATTATTGTAAGTAAGTGGTGCTCATTCCACGGACGGAGAAAAATCCTGTGAAGATATTCGTGATTTGAAGATTAAAAGATCATTTTAGTTGAAAGAATATCCCAACACTAGTAAAAAGCATATGACGGTTACCAAAATGGGGGGAGGCTCAACTTCATCCTACCAGGTTATTTTGTAATATTTTTTTTGCTAACTTATTAATTTGTACTCTATTTTATTATTTGCAAGTAATATGCCAACTTTGTGATGAAAGTGGTCATGCAACTAAATTATGTCCATCATTGTTGAAAATCAAACGCAACAAGATGTGAAAAAGGATGTATGTTTTCAATGTAGAAAAGAAAGACATTGGGTCAAACATTGTCCATGGAAGAATACGAAGTGTCCAAAAGGTTAAAAGACCCCAAGAAATTTATGGAAGTCTAGGAAAGAATAGAGTTACGATAAAAAATTTCTCAAATGTGTTGATTGTGGTAGTTTCGAGTGGCTCGACATCGCTACAGAAAAACGTCTAAATATGAAATTAAAAGTGAAGTTGGAAGTGACGTTAGATGATTTATGTAATGGTTTTAAAAGTAGTGTGAATTTTAATGTTTGATTTCATAATTTTTGAAAGGATATCAATGGTTTTAACGATATTTACATGGTTTCATTTTGACTTCCATTCAATTTTGTATCTCCAACACTTTGTAGACAAGAAAAATAATGATCACGTCAATAACTTTCCATAATAGCTTAACATCCAATGTACATAACAACCCAAAATAACCTAATTACTTTCCAACTTAATAAACATCCCAAACAAGTTAACATACAAAAGAATTGAATAATATCCAAAACAACTTAATAACTTTCCAGCTTAGTTATAATCTGGTGGCAGGGGAAACTTAGGAGGGACAATGGTTTTGTTATTTTTTGTGCCTTGTCTAAGACCAAGTCTCGTCTTCTTAGGCTTTGGAATGGGAGGGATAACTAGTTGAGGCTTTGTAACCTGAGATCCTTGAGTTTTAACTTGGGATCCTTGATCATGATGTGTTCACACTTTGAGGTGAAATCTTTTGAGGTGAAATAAAAATATATTTGATCAATAGGGGACCTTTACCCTTCTACAACACTATCTGGGTTCATCTTTAAAATTTAATTCTTTATTTTTGGGACCATTCTATAACCCTCTTTGTAACTACCATACACCCTCTCGTGACAAATCATCTTGGCATTGTATGCAGTCATGTATAACACCTTTGTTCCATGTTTCTCCCAAATTTCTGCAACGATTTCTTTTGGCTTGAACTTGTGGTGTTTCCTCATAGCTGTCTCTATTTGATTTGTAACCCAACCAGAATGTGCTTTTGACGTTTTGCATCTCTCATCACTCTTACAATTGTGTTGGTCATTGAAGCTTCTAAGCATGGAAGTGTGTTCCTTTGGCAAAATTCTAACATATACCCTCCATGAACATTTGGGGTCTTTGCACATAAATATAATCTTCAGGTTGTCATTCTTTTTGTGTTTATATTCAAACTTCTTCTTAATGGCATATCTCCTCATGTATTGTCAGCAATGCTTCATAGTAGGCCATAACATCTTAGCATTCAAATCTACATTGTCACCCATATTAGCACCGATATCTTCACTATCATACACATTGTGAGTTTGATCAATGAGTTCCTTGAATTTAAACTCCATTAACCCAATGCTTCTTTCAGTAGACTACGTAATTGACTGCTCTGATTCCATGTCCTTAAGATGCCCTGAAGCTAATTCCACATATTCATCACCACTAGATTCATAAGTATGACTCTCCATGTACTCACTATCTTCACTATCTTCATTAAGATTGTTGTATACTTCTTTTGCAGCCAAGTTATCAAACTGATCCATGTTAGATGGTTCTTCATTTGGATTCTCAACCAATGGTTCTTTCTGTGTAGTGTTAAATGGATTATCAATCACTGATGCTTCACGTGTGGTCTCAAATGGAGTCTCAAATTTAGTATCAATCACTAGTGCTCCTATAGGATTCTCAAGTAAATTAAGGAATACCCAGTTATCTTCATCAGTGCCACCAATGAGTACAATCTATGTATCATTGGTTGAATATGGCTTTTGTTTGGTAAACCTAAGGGACCTTTTGGGTTGTTTTGGGTTAAGGATTGAGTGGATTGTTGTGGTAGGTTTTATTAATGGGTTCTTATGGTTTGGAAGTAATGTAAAGGTGAAAGTTTCCATTCATAGCTAAAATAACGTCCCACATTTTCTTCAAGTCTTTGTCTCCCAAAATAGGTTCTATGATCCCCTCATTTACCCAATCTATGTTGAAATACTTAAGCCCAGACGTTTCTTCTATGTCCTTTACCAAGTCAATAAAGCAAAGTTCATCCCCATCCACATCAACTAATTTAAAATTCTGATAACCCAGATATGTGAACCTTACATCATCCCCAAACCCCCCATAGTGGACCACAAATTTCTTTTTCCCAAGTAAAGGCATCTACAAAAAGTCAAGCACAATATAAGACAAAAATATAGAAAATATCTAGGAGATACCAAGCCAACAAACAGAACCTACATGCATGCCACAAAACACCTTCAAAAAATCAATACGAGATGAATAACTTGAAACCCTAATTATTTCTTCATTTACATCACAAATATGGCAAAATACATTTAAAAAAATCTCAAATATAAGACTAACCTTTGATTAATGTGATGAATACTACGAAATCGAGTGAAACCCTAGATTTTTCACTGAGATTTCTTGTTGTAAAGAGAGAGAAGATAACTTTTTTACTTATATTAAGACTAATCATTGTAGAGAGAGAAGATCACTTAGAAATGGTTACAAATTGTGTTACAACTGTGAAAACCGTCGATTGGGGTTAAATATTAGAGCAAGGGTATAACTCATAATAAATATGGGGGTTAACGGCTAAGTGGACGAAAAGTTAAAAATGCGGGCCAACCCTTAAAAAAGTCAATTCTCGGGGGTTTGACTCATAATATGGAACTAAATGTGGGAAAAACTTAAATGACCCAAAAAAATATTTGTCATTGCTCGGAGTAGTGACATATATTTTTTTTCACCCCCAAAAATCGTTATGGTAAATAGTAATGAGAAAGGTCATTTGTTAGTGACCATAATAGTGAAAAATCACGTGTTTTGCTGCAGTGTGTGATGACTCCAACATAGAGGGATGGTTTGACGTATAACCAGTTATGATGCATTTTAAATAAAAGTATGTTCTGTGGACATTGAGATCGTGGAAGAATCTTATACTGTGGCTGAGTACGAGAGAGAATTTACGGTATTATCGATGTTTGCGCTGAATGAGGTTATTACTGAGCAGCGGAAATTGGTTTGCTTTATTCAGGTCTTAACATGGCACATGAAGCAGGTGATTATGGGGAACCTAATGTATTCTATATGTGCTTAGGTGGTATATGCTACATTGATGCACTATTAGGATTGATGAGAGAAAAAGAGGAATTTGGAGAAGATCGGGAAGTCTAATGGCCCCAAAGTAGATAAAGTAGTTCTAGTAGTGAGAATCATGGATTTCTGGGACATTAGGATGAAGGACAGTGGGGATGGTTTAAGTCAGGTAGTAGAGACCATAACTATAGCTACAATGACCCCTTACTCTAGGTAGGGGAAACAACAGTAGTAGAGGCAATAAAGGGAACCTTTAACCTTATTTAGATTAGTTTGTTTTAGATGTGGCAATAAGGGACATAAATATTAAGTTTTACTGAGTGCTGAAACTTAAGGGCAGTAGAGAAAGAACCATCAGGGCCAGGGCCAATAGGGTTTTAGGCCCCAACAATAGTAGCATCAACCATATTATCCTTACCAGCTCATAATGTCGAGGCTATATTCGATAATAACATTTATTGAACCCTCAACCTCATAGAAGCAAACCAAACTTCAATATAACCAGATGTATCAGACTGCATAACCCCAACAGGAGGGTCAGATATGGGTCCAGGCGGTGGATAATATGTTTTATATTATGGCACCTGATCGAGTGCGAAAAGTAGCGCGTGTCAAACGCTGATCGTTATTTTCATTTTGCCAACTCAACACAAAAACCTAAATTACGACTACACTTGCGGGGCAATTCTAGCGGTAAGTCGGGTATCGAAAATATCCACTGGGACGAGTTTCTAGAATTCAATTGATTTACTATTGCCGAAATAAAAGTATAAAAGATGATTACAAACTAAAAGAAAAAATGCATGGAAGGAAAATGATTAATCTAGGAAAGTGCATTGAAACTAGACTAACAAAGCGGTAAAACTATAGGTTGCGTCGAATATCCCTCACCCGAGTTAATTTGTATAAAATGGTTACATGGGCCGACGAGTTGTTACAAATGTGTCTCGTTTCGACAGTTAATTAAATCAAGGGTTGTCATGCCCCTAAATCCGCATAAAAGCCTAATAAGATTTTAGCGTCAACAAATATCCCGAAAATAACGTGCGAAAGGTCGTAAGCATGGGACATACACGATATGCCCCGTCAAATCTCCTAGGCGTAATAACCAGGACAACGCACCTGAAATATACCCGTAAACCCTATCACCAAGCAAAGCAATGCGTTAACCCGAGTGAGTTCAATTCAAACACAACCTAATTTAAATTATCTAGAAAGCATAGTAAAAATGCAGTAAATAAAGCGGTAAATCTATACTACAAAGCGAGTAAATCAAAGCATGTAAACTAATTAACAAAGCATGTAAATTACACTAGAAAGCAAGAAAATAAGGAAATACAACTATATTAATGGAGATGGAAGATGGTAGCACAAATTACAAGCCCAAATGGGTGTCAATTCAAGAGGAAATGAAGAAATGAGCTCTCAAACCTCCAAAACCCTAACCTATCTAACCTAAAACGAATTATATATGATATTTACAACAAAAGAGTCTTATATAGTAAGTGGAATTAAATTAGAAAATAAAAGGAAAAAGAAATGAAAAGGCAAAATATCTCCTGGAAACAGGGAATCGATCGATCGACCCCTTTGGTCGATCGATCGATGATGAACAAAATTTCCACTATCGAGAAGGATCGATCAATCGATCAAGCAGGTATCAACCACTGCATTGCTGTTTTTGCATGCTTGCCTTTCTCATCAGTTGAAATCGCCATAACTTCTTCATACGAACTCAAAATCGCGCACCATTTATAGCCACGTTAAGCTTGCGAGGAGGGCTACAACTTCCGTGTAGATGTTGGGCCAGGTGTCCAATATGTGAAATGACTAAATTGCCCTTGAACGTGCGATCGCATACGAAAATCGAGCGGAATGCGTCCGAACTTCACACTTAGCATCCAAATACCTATAAAGGCTCAATGAACCCCCGCAAAACATGTTAACGTAGAAATCTGAGGTTGTCTGGTTAACGAGCATAAATATAGGGAATAAGATATCCGTGGGGGCTAAAATACATCCGTTCGGAGGATGAAATACGCAATATTCGCGTATTATCACACCCCCTAACTTACACATTGCTAGTACCTAGCAATGAAATAGGATGCAATAAGAACTACAAGCAAACCAAAAACAGGACAAGTACAAAAGTATTGTATAAAAGCAAATGACGACTTTCGCGGGCGATTCGATTGCATTTAGCGTATGCAATAAGACGTTAAACCCCTAGGTCACCCTAGTAGATGGGTGTCGTCTCGTGAGGGTTGTCAGGGATGACACCCACAAACATCACGTGGTTTCCTCAAAATAAGCCCAAACCAACATACGACAAGCCCAACAATGGCGAAAAGGATTTCATTCACATTATTAGCACATTGAATGAATTCAAACAAAAGTCCAAATCATTAACATTATAGAATGCACACGTGCAAAGTGTGATTTGGCGAAAAACTTCTATAAATCGAATAAACATTAAAGCAAGCATACATTCAATCCTCACGAGAATTACACTCATCAAATGAAATTCACTTGAAACAGGGAGGTAACACACGGAACATGCGGGCATAAAGAGTAAATGTAAATGGAAACTAGGTCGCACACATGTCACAAATTAAGAACGCTATATATAAAATGAAAAACTCTAATCTCAATGAAAGATACCGCACATTAAAAGAGGCGAAATGTATTTTCACAGATTATCAAAACTATTTAAACTTTTAAATTACATCAACCTAAGATCACATAGGACTTTAATAGGGTTGTAATGTAGGCTAGGCTAGGGTACGAAACAAAAGGAATGTATGTACGGATTTAAAGTGTTCGAAATGAAAACTCGGGATAATGGGCAAATGCGAGCAATATCAAAATTGGAAAACAAGTTCCAAAAAGGCATTGAATATAACAATAGGGAGAGCAATCAAAGCTTATTGAACTCTATACACATCATTTACAACTTTCTCTTTCTTTTCTTTTCTTCTTTTTCTCATTTTTGTTGTTTTCTTTTGCTTTTTGCTTTCTTTTTTTCTTCATTTTTTCACATCTCTTTTCTTTACTTATCAAACTCTCATATGCCTAAATTGCAATCGACATCACAACACATAATTCAATCCCAAGCAACATTCAAAACAAAGGTATGTAAAGTGTATGTATGGGCTAAAACTCCAATGCGGAGTTGGTTATGGGATTGGGGTAATGAAACGAAAGGTTATATTTAGGCTCAAAGGGGTTAACGAGGGTAAACATATAAGGGTGAGGTATACGCTAATATGGGTGATATAACAAAGAATGCATGATCATTTCCAAAAGTTTACGCAATTCTCGAATCAAAACAATATATGAAAATCATGCTCAAGTAACACATTTCAAGTATGAACTCAATTAATGAACGATCAAATAAAATAATAGAGAGATTACCGACGAATTTAATGTTTTCAAAGAGGAAAGAATAGTGTATACACTCACAAATGACGAAAGGTACAAAGCTTACTCGGTGTAAGTATATACAATGCAACAAAAGATTACCGAGTTATAAAAATCTTAAACCAAATCAATAGAACGATAAAAGTGCATGTGCTCATGGGATTAAAGTTTAATTCATGAAGTTATTCATAATATCCATAATGGAGACTAAAGTCTAATAAATTCTAAAATCGAGAGCATGCATCATTGGGTTGTCTATTGGATCGGGCAATTATTGAAATTTATCATCAGAAACAAAGGCAAAATGCCCAAAAAAGGAGAAAAAAGAAAGAAAATCTTTTTGAAAATTTTAATTTTTCTAAGAAAAGCGTACTAAGTAACTAATATGTGAGCAAAAACATGGACTAAATAAAGAAATGGATAGAATATCCCACACCCCCTAACTTAAAACTTGACATTGTCCTCAATGTGAATTAAGAACCAAGTTAAGAGAGGAAAAGAGCGATATTACCCAAAATTGGAGCGATCCCTATAAGAACAAGTCCAAAGAATCTACAAAACAAGTTAGTACCGAGCATAACAAAAATAAATAACAAAAAGTTAACTAATTACACTAGACTAAATTAAAAAGAAAGAAAGAATAAAAAGTTAACTATATACAACCTACTATTTATGCTTCACACTAACCATACACTAGAAGTCTAAATAGCTGAGGGTCCACCATAAGAACGATTTGACTTTGGAGGATAACCGGTGTACCCTCACACTCAAGTATGCCCTCTAAAAAATATGAATTCCGTTTGAACAACGGAAGGCATGTGTAAGGCGGAAGAAAGGAACCATCGCCAATTAAAATTTTTGGAGGGACGGTGGGGGGTTTGGATTGAACGGGTGACAAAAACATGTGGGGACTGAGAAAAGATGAATATCCTCCCAAAGATTTAGCAATTGGAATGGGAGGAGGTGCACACAAAGGCAAAGATGCGATCATGGAAGGCAACTCGAGCAAGTACTCCTCATCGGCGAAAAGGTTTAAAACATTAAAGTTTGAAACAGAATCATCGGGTACTTATGACGGTGTGATAATAGAGAATGAAAATGGGGATGAAAGAAATTCAAACTCATGAGATGAATCATCATCACATGAAGATTGAGTTTCGAAGGAAATAATATCATTTTCAATGAAATGTTCTTCTTTGGGGGCCAAAGAAGAAATCATTTCATTCCAAATAGATATTACTTCATTTTCATCCTCACTTTATATATCTATTACGCAATGGGAAAAGTCAAGAATGGTTTGTTCCAAAGTAGGCACAAGTACCTCATTTGGTTCAAAACATTCTTCGACCTCAAAAGTCTCGGAAGCAAAATCGTCGTCGGGCTCAAATAAAAAATCCAAGTCATGTTCCCATAAACGATTTTCTTCCTGATAACGATTTTCAAGTTTCTCATTTTCATACATACGCAAGCCCTCACCGAATGTCATGGGTCGAGGTGTGGATGCATGAAAATGGGAACTTTTAAAATTACCATCGGACTTAAAGGAAAACTCATTATTATAGGAATTTTGAAAACTATTCGAATTCGTTTCAAAATTCCTATTATAAGGAGTTAAAGGCCCAAAATCATTGTCATCATCATCAAAATTCCAATAACCCAAATTTTGACATTTGTTATACTCGCCCAAAGTCATATTTGAATTTGTTATACTTTGGGATTCTAAGTATTCACCGAAAGTCATAGGTTTGCGAGAATTTTGAGAATTATAATAATGATTATCGAAAGAATTGGAATAAGACATGCTTACCCCAAAAAAGGCTCGAAGTGGTGGATTCCACAAAATAAGTGCGTACGGGAAAAATTTGAGCGTTTCTAAGTGCTCAAATGTGGAAGTCCTGCAAAATATTAACAAATAATACAAATAGAAAGAAAATACTATGAAATACTAAATCAAATAAAGTCTAAAACAAACTCATCCCCAGCAACGACGCCATTTTGATCGAGTGCGAAAAGTAGCGTGTGTCAAACGCTGATCGTTGTTTTCGTTTCTCCAACTTAATACAAAAACCTAAATTATGACTACACTTGCGGGGCAAGTCTAGCGGTAAGTCGGGTATCAAAAATATCCACTAGGACGAGTTGCTAGAATTCAATTGATTTACTATTCCGAAATAAAAGTGTAAAAGATGATTACAAACTAAAAGAAAAGATGTATGAAAGGGAAATGATTAATCTAGGCAAGTGTATTGAAACTAGACTAACAAAGCGGTAAAACTATAGGTTGCATCGAATATCCCTCACCCGAGTTAATTTGTATAAAATGGTTATATTAGTCGACGAGTTATTACAAAATCGTCTCGTTTCGACAGTTAATTAAATCAAGGGATGTCACGCCCCTAGATCCGCATAAAAGCCTAATAAGATTTTGGCGTCAACAAATATCCCGAAAATTATGCGCGAAAGGTCGTAAGCAAGGGACATACATGATATGCCCCGTCAAATCTCCTAGGCATAATAACTAGGACAACGCACCCGAAATAGACCCGTAAACCCTATCACCAAGCACAGCAACGCGTTAACCCGAGTGAGTTCAATTCAAACACAACCTAATTTAAATTAGCTAGAAAGCATGGTAAAAATGCGATAAATAAAGCGGTAAATCTATACTACAAAGTGAGTAAATCAAAGAATGTAAACTAATTAACAAAGCATGTAAATTACACTAGAAAGCAAGAAAATAGGGAAATACAACTATATTAATGGAGATGGAAGATGGTAGCATAAATTACAAGCCCAAATGGGTGTCAATCCAAGAGGAAATGAAGAAATGATCTCTTAAACCTCCAAAACCCTAACCTATCTAACCTAAAACGAATTATATCTGATATTTACAACAAAACAGTCTTATATAGTAAGTGGAATTAAATTAGAAAAGAAAAAGAAAAAGAAATGAAAAGGTAAAATATCTCCTGGAAAGAGGGGATCGATCGATCGACCCCTTTCGTCGATCGATGATGAACAAAATTTCCACTATATAGAAGGATCGATCGATCAAGCAGGTATCAACCACTGCATTGCTGTTTTTGCATGCTTGCCTTTCTCGTCCGCTGAAATCGCCATAACTTCTTCATACACTCGGAATCGTGCACCGTTCGTGGCCACACAAAGATTGTGAGGAGGGATACAACTTCTGTGTAGATATTGGGCCAGTGCCTAATATTTAAAATGACTAAATTGCCCTTAAACGTGTGATCGCGTACGAAAATCGAGCGGAATGCGCCCGAATTTCACACTTAGCATCCAAATACCTATAAAAGCTCAATTAACCCCTGTAAAACATGTTAACGTAGAAATATGAGGTTGTCTGGTTAACGAGCATAAATATAGGAAATAAGATACCCGAGGGGGCTCAATGCATCCGTTCGGAGGTTGAAATACGCAATATTTACGTATCATCAGCACCCTAACTAGAGTTTTATTTAACACAGATACCACACATTCTTTTGTATCATGTAGTTTTATAGAGACTTATTCCTTATTACCCAAATTTTGTGATATGGATTAATCTATAGCTACTCCGTTGGGTGTGTCGACTCATATCTTGAAGACATGTGATAGCGTTGGGATATATGTTAGTAGGTTATATAATGTGATAGACTTGTTAGTTCTGGATACCTACTCTTACGATGTGATCTTAGGTACAGATTGACTAGTTAAATAAACTATAGGATTTGATATTTTCTTTTTACATTACCGGGATAGTAGATGTATATTGTTTTATGACTTGGTTGGAGGGTGGTGCCATGCCACATTTATAGTTTATAGATGAGGAGATTCGGGAGGAGACTACCGTTCCTTTAGACTCGATACTAATTGTTTTGGGTCTTGATGATGCTTTTTAAGAGGTTGCTGGCTTAACTCCAACTCAAAAGATTGATTTTGGGTTTGACTTCATTCCCAACACTAAGCCGATTGCCAAGGCACCTTGAGAGATAAGGGAGTTACAAGAGAAGACTAAGTATTTATTACAACAGGAATTCATTCGGCATAGAACTTTATCATGTGGATATCCAGCTCTTTTTTATTATAAGAGGGATGGTTCACCATGGTTGTGTGATGTTAACTACCGCAAGTTGAATAAGGTGACGGTGAGGAATAAATACCCTTTTTCGAGGATCAATGATTTATTTGATACATAACAGGTTGCTTTTTTATTTTTATAATAGAGTCTCTCCCAGTCTACCCTCAATTGAGGGTACACGAGGAGCTCGTGCCGAAGACTTCCTTTTTAGCTCATTATTGATCTTACAAGTTCAGGGTCATACTGTTTGGGCTGACCAATGCCTCAATCGTATTTATGGATTTAATGAACTGAGTATTCCGGTCATACTTCGATTATCATGTTCACTGATGACGTCTTTATGGATCGAAGAGGATCATGCCAAACATTTGAGGATTGAACTTCAGACATTATTGGAGCATAAATTGAATACGTAAGGTGTAGTTTTGGGGCCATGTTATCTCAAAGTCGGGATTACCACTGGATTAGAAGAAGGTATTGGTTGTATTGGATTGAGGTCAACTGAAGACACCTATTGAGTTTCATAGATTTTTTGGATTGTTGGTTACTACAGGAGGTTCATACGTGGATTTTCTAAGATAGCATTATTATTGAGTGAGTTGACTCAGAAGGTCATTCAGTTCACATAGACTGAGAAGTATTAGTATGCCTTCAACACTCTCAAGGAGAGGTTGGCTTTGGCTGTAGTTTTGGCTCTTCCTACGAGTGGGGTTGGGTATTTAGTATACACCAATAATCCTTACAATGATTAGGTAGGGTGTTGATGTAGGAGTATTTTCCTATCGCTTATGCATCTCAAAAATTGAAGTATCACGAGGTTAACTATTCAACATATGATTTGGAGATAGAGGATGTAGTGTTCGCACTACATATATAGAGGCACTATTTTATTGGGTGAAAAGTGCAGGATCTTTAGTGATCACAAGAGCCTTCAGTATTTTTTCATGAAAAAGGATTTGAACATGAGAGAGACGGTGGTTCGAGTTCATTAAGGATAACCAGTTTATGATTTAGTATCACCCAAGAAAGGCAAATGTGATGGCAGGTTCTTTGAGTCAACGATAAAGCGATAGTTTTTTTACTCTTCAGTTATTAGATGTGCGTCCCGTTTAATTGTTCAGAGAATTAGTCGATGATTTTATAGGGATGCTAAAAGTGACTCCCGATATCATTATGTGGGTAGTCAGAGCACTGATAGATGAAGTGGCATGCAAGGATAAGATGGTCGAGCTATTGGCTATCGGGATGAGGAGTTGCGTAATGACATCAAGCTGGAGTCCCATGAATCGCAGTTTTCGATACATCTTAGTGGGGAAAATATGCCCAAGGAGATGACGAGACAGTATTGGTGGGTCGGGATAAAGAAAGATGTTGCTACATTTATATCCCAGTGTAACACAAGTCTGATGGTGAAGGGGGATAACAAGAAATTATAGGGTACACTTCAACCTTTGCCCATTTTTGAGTGGAAGTGGGAAAACATCTTGATGGACTTCATAGTACGATTGTCTTTAACGCCTAAGAATTATGACTCCATTTGGGTTATTGTGGACCGTCTAATGAAAGTTCTATATTTCTTACCCATCAATTCAAATTTTATAGGAGAGCAATATGATCGATTGAGAAATGCTAGTTCTAGAGTTATACCACATTTTAATTCCCAATTAATTAAATGAATGAGAAAATTTAATTAAGCATCAGTTTAAACATGTTTTTAAGTTATTAATCAATTTTATCTTGCTTTAAGCATGCTTCTAGGTGATTGGGAAGAATAAAATACAGTAATAAACCACAACGTTATGATGTGTCAGGAAAACTTACAACGGGAAAAACTTGAGAAGATCTAGCGACACAAGTCCACTATGATATAGGTGGTATCATACAAGGACAAATTAGACTTACTCACACACTCGACACCTTCAAGCCTTGATCCTCTATTTTCTCCTTGTCACCTTTTTCACAGCCACCTCTGGATGCCTTTCAATGGCAATCACAATGCATGCGCCTCTCACATATCTGTATCCACTGATCTCACTTAGTTATTGGCTAGTCAACTATCACCACAAATGAAACATAAAATCCACCGCACAAAACGTACTCAAGAAATATGTTGAGTAAACTGATCCCGGTGATCAAACTCAATATCTCAGACAAGCATAATATATTGAATCTTGTATCTCAAAACATAGTGTGTAAACAATTAAGAGGCTCTTGTTTGTATAAAGAAGTATGTTTTTGCAAACCCTTGCATTTGAAATTATTTCAATGACTTTGTTCATTTAATATCACATGACCAACCATGAAAGTAGTGAAGTAATGCACCAAGTGAGAATTGGGTTCCTCTTACAACTCACTGTCACTAAGGGTAGCATTGTATGTCTTAGGCTTCTTACCTTATTTCCTTATTCTAGTGGGACACTCTCGTGCAAGTTAACCAAAGGCATTCAAAACACTTGTCTCCGTCATCCACTTTCTCAGGGTTATCCCTATTATTCCTATGACAATCGATGCTAAATTTCTTACATTTCTTCTTATATTCTCTAAGATTAAAAAGCATATTGAATTTCCTGGCACACTTAGCAATTCTTTGGGATCTAAATTACACTCATTGTCGAAATTCGACACATCCTCCTTTTTAGATTTCAAAGCTACACTTTTTTCTCTATCTTTACATATTTCTTTCTAGGAGTACACATGTTCATTCCAAAGTTTTGGAGATCACCTACAAGCTCTAGGACCCTTATACTATCAACACTGTAAAGAGAATATAGGATTGTAACGTTGGCATTAAATACGTCAGGCAACGACCTTAAGATTTTTTCACAACTCTCAACATGAGGACATGCTCATCTAAGTTAAATAAATTGTTAACAATATCTGACAACTTGGCATAAAACTCACTAAAATACTCATTCCCTAACATTTTAATCGTCTTAAACCTAGTCGTTAGATTTTGTAATTTAGAAACCCTAATCGTGTCAGTACCCTCGTGCGTGAATTTCAAAATTTCTCAAGTATCTCTCTCTCTCTCTCTCTCTCATGTCATAATATGCCTAAACTCTTTAGTGGTGACAACATAAAAAATAGTGTCTACACCCTTGGAATTAAACGTCGAGGCATTTTCCAGTCACTGTCCAATGGGAGTATGCTTTTCAGAAGCCACCTTCAATAAGAGGGCACCAACCTTGCTCTAAATAGTTTCAAATGTTCTCATCAATAGATTTAAGAAAAAATACATCCGGGTTGTCCAATATAGATAGTTCAAACCATCGAATATGGAAGGTAGGATTATGGAACTCCCGCCATGGTTAAAATCCATCAAAAAAATCCTAAACACACTAAAACAAGGATCAAATACGATCAATTAGTGTAGCATGTTTTGATACCAATTTGAGAAATGCTAGTGCTTGGGTTATAACAAATTTTTAATTCCCAATAAATTAAACGAATGAGCAATTTAAACCAATTTTAATTAAGTACCAGTTTAGACATGCATTGTAAACTATTAACCAATTTTATCTTTCCTCAAGCATGCTTCAAGGTGATTTGAAAGAATAAAATAAAGAAATAAACCACAATATTGCGATGTACTAGGAAAACTCACAATGGGAAAAACCTCGGACGTCCTAGACACACAAGTCCATTATGTTATAGGTATAAAACAAAAAATTGGACTTACTCACAAACTCGACCACTTTAAGACTTAATGCTCTCTTTTATCCTCGTCACCTTATTCATAACCACCATTAGACATCTTACAATTCAATCACAATGAAGGTACCTCCCTCGTCTCAGTATCCACCGATCGTACTTGCTTATTGGGAATGAAACATGGAATCCACCACATGAAACGTACTCAACAAATATGTAGATTAAACTAATCTTAGTGCTTAAACTCGAGGCCTCAATTAAGTATAAAATGTTGAAACTTTGTATCTCAAGTCATAGTGTGTAAACTAGGGTTTAAGAGGCTCTTGTTTGTGTAAAGAAATTTATTTTCACAAAACCTCTCATTTAAAAATGTTTCAATGACCATGTTTATATAGGTTTTTATGAAAAAAAACCAGCACACAACCCAAGACAAGTCGTTAGAACGAAAACCACAAACTCGTTCAAACAAAATTTGCTATCTCGTTTAAACCAAATCAAAGTCATTGGAATAACCTAGCTAAACTCGTTTGAATGAGCTTCCAGCGAGCTTTGCACAAAAACTTTCTGTCAAACAAAAACAACGCGTTTGAAGGAAATCAAAACAAACTGCCCAAACTCGTTTGAATGAAGTGAAGAACTCGTTCGATTAAAACTGTGTAACTCGTCTGAAGTAAATAATAAACTCATTCGATAGAAGTTAAAAACAAAGATATTTTTGTTTAATTTTTTTTTTGAAAATGGCCTCAATAAAACTTTTAAAAACTAAACACCCAAAATTGAATCCATGGATAAAATGTAAATACGCATTCATACCTTTCTTGATATTCTATGGATGAAGACGAAACATGATACGACACTTGATGTTACTTTAATTCAGCTGCTACAATTTGTATCATAGGCTTGAAGGACAAACTGAACTAAAATCCTAACCTATGACTCAAACAATTTTGTCCAAACGGAATAAATCCAATCTTATAAATTCTACAATAAATGTAACAAATTGAATCGATGCAAAATTTTCCATTACAAATCTCTCCATTTGACTATTTCGGAATAAAACAAAAAATAAAAACTACTAGTTTGTCAGACTCAATCCCAACACAAAAAGGAAAAAAAAAACACTGTGACACCCCATAAAATTTAAGCTAGATTGATTATTTCTAAAGTAAATGAAATATGAGTCTACTATTAATTTTCTATCATTCTAAGAAGGACTATAAATAAAACTGAATACATAAATGAATAACTCTATATAAAAGTGGTGAACCATACAATCTCTGATACTAATCCAACAATAGTAATAGAATCATAGCATACTACACTATCCTTAAATACAATCCCCAATAAAAGTAGTAATAATAATAAGGCCGAAAGGATAAAATAGTAAATAGGATAAAAGAGTGAGCACATAGTCTCAACACTAACATCCTAGAAGATCGACAACTTAAAACTCAATACTGGATCAGAGTGAGGGTTCACCTGTGGCTTTTGTGCTGAAAAAAGTTTATATAGTGTAAGAATAGAATTGATTCTGGACTATAATATAATTATGCATCTTCTTCTCGTCTTTCGGTAGCTTTTAGGTTATCCTAAAACTCGACAACCCTAGATATCACATGAGTCAAGTTTATACATCTAGATAGAAAACACATATCTACGTGTGTATTCACATATGTAATATTCATTTCAAGTATTATATAATTGACTTATGGAGTACCAGAGTACCGATGTGGCTCCGTCGAACGACCCAAAGTAAGCCTGTTTTGCTCTCTCTTGGGATACCGATGTGGTGTCGTTGCCCAACCCAGGGTATAACTCACATCTATCTATCGGAGTGCCGAAATGGCTCTGTCACATGACCAAGGGTAAGCCCGTATCTCTATCTTGGGAAGTGGTGCCTTCGCCCAACCCACGGTACTATAATACTATAATGCTCATGATGCTTTAAAAATAGTGTAGGATTCAAGTGCAAATCATTCCCAATAAGTAGTATCCGGGTAAGTTCGGAATCGTATTCCTTAGGAATTTAACTCTCGTAAGAGAACGAAAATAGGTTATATGAAACTCTCTAAATGTCACAAAGATAAAGTGTAAAATATGATTAGTTGGTTGAAGTGGTGAGATTAAGTAACCACTATACTAAAATGCGTTTAATTAATAATGAACGAGATAACTATGAAGATGAACTTAAATGAACTAAGATAAGCTTAAGTTCAATAGATAAAAGGGATTGAGGATCATTATCCCACCTCGAATTCTCTAAGAATATGATAGGACGTGGTTTAAATTTAATTCTAATCGAGTATAACTAATTAAGTCCAAACATCAACCATGTAGAGACAAAACTCATCGATGAAGGATTAAGGGTTAATTAGTTATTGCTAGATGGGTTGGGTTTATAGTATAGCATCAAACACTACCCTTGCATGATAAGGGAAGTTAAGAGACTAGGATACTCCAATACCATCACATGAAGTTCCATTAGAACAATTATAAACCAAACCCTAAATATGAAGTTATGATCCCCAACCATAAGTTTAGCTACTTAAAATGGAAACTAAGCCACACATGCAAAGAACAACACACTTAAGCAAACCATCTAGTTAAACACAAACCAATACAAGGGATAGTAATAAGTGTAAATTAAAGCTAAGAAAACAAGTAGAGAAGAAGTAAATGAACCAATCTTGCATTAACAACTAACTAACTTGTAATTACTCAATGCTTTACATGTGGGTAAGAACAATAAATTAACATGACCTATGAGAGAGAAGAGAGACTTTCTAACTTTAGAAACTTTATAATTATAAAACTGATCCTTACAAAGAGAAAACAAAGGGTTAACCCCCCCGAAATATCTCGGATGGTAGATTTTTAATTAGCAAGAAAAGGGACGAATCGATTTGGTACTATACCCGAATCAATTCGCAAAGGAAAATGGCAAGCACTAGAAGGAACTGAATCGATTCGGCCAGAGGCCCGACTCAATCCGCAACTGCTTTCAAAGTGAGGATGGGGCTGGAATGGCTTTATTTGTCCCAAGATCCACAGAATCGTCCCTAACTTCTTCGATACAACTCAAATTTGTGCACTGTCGGAGGCCACGCGAAGATGAATAAAAGGTGTTCAGCTTTCGTGTAGAGTTTGGGATAAAAAATTAAGTGCTGAATTTACTTAAATGCCCCTGACTTTGCGACTGTCAATGGAGCTTTCCATGGATTCAACCAAACTTAACGCCTTGCATTCCCGATACCTATAAAAGCTCAAATAAGGCATACACAATATATATGATGAAAGTAGGGGTTAATCAATAAATGAGCATAAGACCCAAGAATAACATGAATGAAAATGCTAGAATGCAAAAATTAACGGGGTAGTAAATGCAATAAATGTTATTTCATTTAGTGTATACAATAATTCGTTGAAACCCTAGGCATTTCAAGGGGACGAGTGTTGTCTCGTGAGGGTTTCCAGGGATGACACCCATAAAGATCAAGTCAACTCGTACAATGATAACCCAAAAATCGGTGCATAGCTCAATAATAATCGAAGAAAACATAATCGATTAACAAACTGAATGATGCTCACATAAAAGTCGGCAATTATTGACATTATAAGAGGAACTTCAACAAAAATTGAAACCATAGAAATGCGAAATAAGTGGACAAATGTGGTAATTTAGATTTGACAAAACTGTCATAATCCATGTAGATGCTGAAGCATGCATGACTCAAGTTCTCTTCGATTGTTACACTCAATAAATGAAAGAACTTAGAAATGTGATGTAACACACACGGGACATGCGAGCATAAGGAGTAATTGTTCCAGGAAACTAGGCCGCACACATGTTATCAATGAAGAACAATATATAAAAGTGAAAAAAATACAATCTCATGAAAGGATATCGCATATTAACTGAGGTGAAATGCACTCTAACATATTATCATAATTTTTCGACCTTTGAATCAACTTCACCCTAGGATCAAGTAGGAGTTTTTTTGTATGTAATTTGGGCTAGGCTATGGCTTGGAAACGAAACTCTATTTATGGGAGCAAAGTGAATTTGGGAATAACATTCAGGATACTAGAATAAGTGGACAATTTTAAAATTGGATCTCAAGTTCCATAATCAAGATATTCATGAGAGTAAGACGTTTATTTACATACACACGGTGAAATGGGATTCACGCAAATCGGATATATTTATTCATTTTTTCTTGTTTTCCTTTTTTTCTTTTCTTTTCTTTCTCCAGTCCACTCATTGTTTGATTGCATTCCACATAATATAAACATCATTCAATCCCGGGAATAATCCCAAATCAAGGTACGAAAGGTGTATATAAGGGTAAAAACTCCAATGTGGAGTTGGTTAGGGGATATGGGAATGAAACGAAAGGTCATAATAAGGCTCAACGGGGTTGACTAGGGAAATGTGTATGGGTAAGGCTAAGGTCATAAGGGTTTAAATAGCAAGGAAGGTCTATGATCCTTTCCCACGGTTTCATGTGATTCTCGGGACTCAAAACTTTTGAAAATCATGCTCAAGTGTCAATTTCATGATGAATTCAGTTAATATGCAATCAATGAAAAGAAAGTGAGATTGTTAACAAGATATGTTTTTTAAGAAAGAGAAAGAGTAATTGTATACGCTGGAAATTGAAGGTTTGTCTTGAATCTCACTTATGCAAGTGTATATCATGCATTTTATGATCAACGAATTAAATCAACTTTAAACTGAATCATAAATAATTATTTGTGTATTGTGCTCATGGGCTTCACAATTTAATTTCATGAAGTTATTCACAATGATGTCAATATATGAGCTAAAGGGTAATAAATTAGAAATTAAAAACATGCATCATTGCTATACAATAGAAAAGGGTAATAACAACCGTAATCATTAAAGACAAGGGAGAAAAAGGAGAATTTGAATTTTTAATTTTTGTAATTATTTTTTAAATAAATAAATTAATGCGAATTAATAATAGCATATTAAACGGTTGCAGAATCTAAATCACACCCATAACTTGAAATATACATTGTCCCCAATGATTGTAGGGACAAAAATGGAAAAGAAGGTGATAAAATGTCACCTCGTGAGGAGCAAATTCCGAGAAGCGCAACGGCATACCTGTTAACATGTTAGTACTAAAAACAACAATATATATATATATATATATATATATATATATATATATATATATATATATATATAAAGAAAAAGAACTGAGTAATTTCATTAATAATATAAAGTTGTGTACATGGGATTAAAAACCAAAAATATAAAATACAATAAAGTATCCTCTCATCCACCAGTTACACAACTAAAACCAACAAGAACTAGTTAAAAATAGCAAAAGCCAACAATATAGTAGAGATACTAAACACAAGCAGAGATAAGGGCAGATCCTAAGGGCGACTTGAAGACCAGGGTGCATTGGGGTCACACGGCCCATAAGGATCATAAAGATAAGGTGGCATGGGTACCTCGCCCCCACGAATGTGAGCGAACAACTCCATCTAAATATCACTCCTGTAATCACCCCTAAACAAAGTAAAGTCAACCTGTAGTGCGTCCATCTTGACGTCCAAATCTCTAATCGGGTCAATCGAAGGTGGGACCGGTGGTGGCACCTCCAGGACATCGTGCATAGGCGCGCCAGCAACATCAAGGTCACCCTCCTCTTTTTTCATCACTCCCAATTGTCCTCACCCAAGGACTTACCAATTATTTTGTTTTCTAGAAATGTGGGGAGGGCTGGAAATTTATCGCTCGGCAACACCTCGCATCTGGCACTTTTATAAATTTGGGAAACAATGAGTGCAAAAGGGAGAGTAGTCGATACCTTATTGCAGTAGGCAACCTTCAACATTTGCTGTAACACCAAGGCTGGAAGGGTAATAACGACATTGTTATCTAGGAGGGTGTAAAGGAAATGGGCTTGTATGGATCGAAGGACAAAATTTATTTGGGTCGGTATGATGGTGTTGACTGTCACTAAGTGAAGAAGATGGTGAACATCGAGCATTTGAAAAGTGGGGAAAGAGTCCCCAACCCATACCTTCCAGGGCGCCAGATGCGCAATCATGACTTCATTTGATAACTTCCCATCACCATCAAAGGGGTATTGATAATCATTAGGGTTTTCAACCCCGGTCCAGTACATTACAAGGATAAGCATGGAAATTGGAATTATTCTACCCCTCACGTAAGACTCATAAGTCACGTCTCCAGTTGAGACGAATGAAGCATAAAATCGACGAACGTGCTCCTCGCTCACCTCCCCTCCCCTCCCCTCCCTTGATCAGGTGGTCCTCCCATGAGAATTTTTGCAAATAATGCCGAGCGAAAGCAGGGAGATACTGTAGGTGAACTTATCTTTTAACCGCAATAGGGTGGCTTGACTTGAATTTAACTCTATACCAGTCCCTCTCTTCCTTATTATGGAAGGATTTGTACCCATTTCGTCCGGTTGTGGTGGTGGATGTCAGTTTGGAAGCCATAACGCTCTATAAAAGATTTGTAAGGACATATTTTACATAGTCCTATTTACATCATGTATGTCGTATCCCGTTACAACCGTCAAAGAAATTCACATTCACACGTTTAAGAAGACGGATCCGATTATCATGCAACTTCACGACTTTAACGTTCTGTGAAGATTAAAGGAAAAAATGCATTTTTTTTGTTCTGAAAAAATGAACCGGTTCGGTTTTTGAAGTTTGGCCTCGGTAGTGGAAAAGTGAACCGGTTCACTTTTTATAAAGGGCAATCCAAATCGGTTCGGCGCACCGCCTCAGAAATTTTATTTTTTCTATAAATACCCATTTCAGTGGTGTATTTGTTTAAGACTTTGTGCGAACGTTTTTGAGAGACTTACTACTACATGTATTTAATTTTTAAAGGACAAAAACATGTTTTAATTCACACAAAACTTCCCAATTACTTTTGTGAATCATCTTTGGAACCCAAGAAAGAATCTTGTTGAAGTTTCTCTTGTAGAGAGGGTAACTCTATGGCTGACGACTACGTGTCAATTGGGAGTACTCATGAGTGTTCCTTGCTGATTTGAACTACGTGTTCTTGTGGGTTACTGAGATTGATCCATTACTGACTCTAGGCTGCGTGTTTATGCGAGTATTTGCGTGATATTCATTGCAGATTTCATTGTGTATGTAAGTTGCGATTTATTTTACATAGTGAAATAAAAGGTTTTACCCGAAAGGTTTTTTTCCTGAAATCTGTTTGTCGACAATTTTATTTGTGATGGTTTGATTTTACCGACATAGATGCATGTGTTAGGGCTAAATTAAATTGGTTTAAAAATTGACTCTAATTAAATAAGTTTGATGAAATTAAAAATTTATGAATTTATTTAAATCGATATCACACGACATTCTCAAATTGGTATCAAAGCAGGCTACATTAATTTATTGTGTATTCTTATTTCCGCAAAAATTGTGTGATATTGATTTTTTTTAAAATCTATGAAAAATCACAATTTTTCCAGTGGAGCACTTATATAATCAGATGCCCATTTTTGACGGGTCTAATTATGCCTAATGGAAAGCACGTATGAAATCACAATTAAAGGCTATTGATGAGCGCGTTTGGGTAGTTTGTGAAAGATGATGGATGCCTCCCACTGTCGCTGTTGATAACGTAACATATTTAAAACCTGTGACTACTTGGACAAAGGACGAATTTAAATGGAGCAATTATAAGTCACATGGGCTGAGTGAAATTTCTGGTGCCTTCACTCCTGAGGAGTTTTGACGTATTATGATGTGCACCACATCAAAAGAAGCGTGGGACATTTTTCACCTTACCACGAAGGCACTAATGCGGTCAAAGATTCTAAAATTGAAAATTTAACTACTCAATTTGAAATGATTGCCATGCGTGAGACTGAGTGTTTTGATGATTTTTACGCACGTTTGCCTGACATTATCAACACACCACGTCAAAATAAGAGTGGGACATTTTTCACCTTACCACGAAGGCACTAATGAGGTCAAAGAGTCTAAAATTCAAAATTTAAATACTCGATTTGAAACGATTACCATGCGTGAGACTGAGTGTTTTGATGATTTTTACGCACGTTTGCCTGACATTGTCAACACTAGTTTCAATATTGGTGAGCCTATACCTGATGCACGAGTGGTTAAAAAGATTTTAAGATCACCGCCAAAACATTTTATCCCAAAACTGACTGTTTTGAATACCTTAGGTGATTTGGGCAATTTAAAATTAGAAGAGCTGGTAGGAGACCTCCAGACATATAAGATTGACATGTTTCCTGACACTATCAAGCCTAAGGATATAGGGATAGCACTTAGAGCCCAATCTAGGAAGGGAGAGGAAGTATCCACGAGAGAGAAGAAAAATAAAGTGAAAGTTTTTGAGTGAAAGTCTGAGGGTGAGGTCGATTTTTATATGGCCATGCTTACAAAGAATTTAAAAAAAATTCTCAAGTTTTCAAAACAAAATTCTTCCAATAAAAGATTTTTTGAGAAAAATAAAAATGTGGCCAAAGAGAGCGGTGAGAAAGAAGGTGGGAAAGTGGAAGGGGAGAAGTGTTTTAAGTGTGATGGAAGAGGCAATAGAGCTTTTGAGTGTCCCACTAGGCTAAAGAGAAAGGGCAAAAATATTGCCATGCCAGCCACTCTTAGCGATAGTGAGGAAGAGGTGAAAGATTCTAAGGATGAGTCATCACATGGGAAGTTAGTTGTTTTTTCTGCTAGCCACGTGAGCACACCTAGTTTGTCCCACGACGACGAGGGTACTTGTGTCACGTGAGACCCTCAAGGATCATTTGAGTTTTTCTAGCGAGTCAAAGAGTGAGTGTACTAGTGAGGATGATAGTGAGCTCCAGATCGCATTTAAAGATTTGTATGCCGAGACCCTAAAGACCACAAAGTTGAACAAAGACCTAACTCTTAGGGTGAGAGATTTGAAGAGAGAGAGTTAGAGGTTTTGAAGGAGTTTGAGGCGAAAGCGAGTTAACGCGATAAGGTGAAGGTTTCTTTGAGTGAACAATTGATAGCTTAAGGCCAGAAAAATAGTGATTTGACTAACACGTTGTCTAGTCTGATGACACGTGTATCGCACCGCGAGAGTGATCGCAAACGTGCCTGGGAGGTCAAAGTCCCTTTAGAGAACACGTCTAAGAAGGTTGGAAAGATGGTTTTCAATCCCGTTTTGGGTGATGTTGAGAGACAAGGAATAGGTCATTACGGTGTGTCCACTTCACACGCTGCACCTGAGCCGATTCTCGAGTTTGTGATTAATCCCTATGGATCTCAATCCAACCCACCTAGGCTTTTCGTACCTAATAGGAGAGTGCATAGGATACGTTTTGAGAGAGGTGTACCTAGGCCTGTTTATGTTTGAACACACTGCAAGAAAAGATGACACCTTAGAGAGTTTTGTTTTCAGTTGGGCCATGTGTCACGTTTTGATACTACACATGTTCACCCACACATGATGATTCGGATGATTACATGAGAGAGTTTGCACATATTAGGGAGCAAGTAAAGTTTTTGGTCAAGACTTCACATGATTTGATGGAGGTTTTTCATAGGAGATATCACCACCTTTGAAAACTCCACCGCACCTAACGTTTGAGGTTTAGATTTGTTTGCTAGCATAGGATGATTTTCATGGTGATATTCTTACCTATTGCTTGTGTGTACCATTTTGTGGTTATGTTTTTCCTTTTTGATATATTTTGAAAAATTCAAAAAGATTTTCATTTTTTGGGGGAAAAATTTGAAAAAGCCAAAAAGATTTTATTTTTATAGATTTAAAAAAAAAAAGACTGATATGCCCTAAGTGTACCTGACAACTCGGAGACACCAACCTCGGCTAGGAGGACGGCCGAGGTAACAAGGGCTCCAGATTGGCAACCGACGATCTCGTCCAACATAAGGTTGGCTATGGCCGACGTTACTAGTTACCTCATAGTCAGGCAACAACTGAGGTCTTCATGATCCATAGGGTCAGTGATCCATCAGGTCGTCCGGAGTTGGCATCACGCCTACTTCATACATCAACCTCGGCTGGGTATAAGCCGAGGCAACAAGGACTATCACCATTATCATAATCAACCTCGGCTGGGAATCAACCGACGTTCCAACTACTCCTACATAACCCCATCCCAGACCGACACTAAACTCCACCTCTCTTACCTCAACTTATCTACTTGGTCGAGATCATCATGAATAACCTCGGATAATGCAGCAGTCAGACTTCACCAACCTCGTACTCATCCAGGCCGAGGTTGCACTTATCAGGGACAAAACCGAGCATTGACAAACATATGCAAGGAGAGGAATAAGTGAACAAAATCGGTTGTAACCGAATCAATCCCCTCACATGGGGGAATATTTCATCATCATTCTCTACATGTGATAGTGACAGATGTCTTCATTAGATTGTCTAGATCAACACACACATGCTCATTGCATGCATGGGGGGTACATTACACCCCCCACGCACTATATATACTTGCCTTCTCCTACCTTGAGAAGGATCCAAAATTAACAAACCTAGCTGAAACTCTGTCCAATTACACAGTAGAGAGAGAAAGCTTGAGAGATTGTATCCATGGCCGCTAGTGCCTTATTCCGATGACCTTATTCACTCACTAGCACAGTGGACGTATGCCTAATTGGCTGAATCACTTATATATTGGTGTCATCCTCTTCTCCTCATCTCAATCTCTTATATTCAGTATATACTTGAGCTGCCATTGTTATCACTGATTTGAGCTTACAAACACCTTGACGGGTGGTGTTGTTTCCATCATCATCAAACACAAAAAGATATTTGTATTTTTTTTGCACCGTATATGAATGGACATTTAGGATGACCGAGTCACAACTTCATTCCATATCCATGTCACTGTTTGATAGTGTTTTGATATGCGTCATCATTTCATTTTTGTGATTTACAATGTTTGGAGTCATTGAGATGTGATTAGTTGTTACTACCTATATGTTTGACTCATGAGTTCCTTTAATGCACACTTGCATGAATTTCTTTGATTATTGTAATCGTTTATTACATATTGGTCTGATTGTTGTTATCTCAATTTTGTCTTTAAAACAAACCATATGCAATAAACTTAGCAATGAAAGTTGTGCATGTGAGAACCGTTTACCGTGAGGATTTAATTGAAATAAAATATGATGAGTGAAATACGGGAAAGGGATGCGAGAGTTCAAAATTAAATTTTCATGAAAACCACAGTTTAAAAGAGCCCGAAAAAATTGAAAGGCAATAAAAAGATAAATATGCCAAAAATGGTAAATGAATAATTATTTATGAGGGAGTTTGGATGGAAAGTAATGAAAAACGAGTTTGCACGTCCTGACAGCGTCATGAAAAAGCATTACATATTTTTAGACATTACTGGTATGGGAAACATTCTTGACTTTGATGTGTTGATGGATTGAGTCGATGTCATTTAAATTCAACACTTTCAACCCCTACGGACAATTTTGAGATTCATTCATTTGGAGTACACATATTCATCATGCACATATGTTATGTTTGATTACATTGATTTTCCTATCGAATATGTTCTCACCCATTCATTTCATTTCCATGATTTGGTTGTCTTAGAGTAAATTCATGGTTTGTGATTTTTGTAAAATTATTTTTGCATTTTTGTTTGAAAAAATTGAAAAATTAAAAATAGTTTATGGAAGCTTTTGAGTTACTCTTTGCATGAGTGTAGTTTGATTCATGTTTGCTATACATATTTGTCATGACAATTCCATGTTTATGTTGCGTGTTCGTTTCCTTGTCTATTTCGGATAAATAAAAAGGGGGAGAACAAATTATGGGGGAGATTTGATTATATTGATTGATTTATGCTTATGTCATTTCAAACTCAATGCGTCACGAAGGTATTTTGTTTGTCTTATGTGTGTAGGTACAAAGTTTGAAATCATGTTGCAGACCCTGATGAGAAAGGCTTAAAGCTTTGAATATTTTTGATGTTGAAGGTTTTTGAAGAAAAGTTTTAGACCTACATGTTTAGTACCTTTTCACTTTTGGGTTCATGGTAGGGTATTAGATTTGTATAGGATGTTTTAATTTGACATTTCAGAATGTTTTTAGTTTGTATCGGCATAGACTATGGGGGAGATTTGTAAGGATATATCTTACATAGTCTTGTTTACATCATGTATGTCGTATCCCGTTACAACCGTCAAAGGAATTCACATTCACACGTTCAAGAAGACGGATCCGATTATCATGTAACTTCATGACTTCAACGTTCTATGAAGATTAAAGGACAAAATAAGTTTTTTGTTGGTTTTGGAAAAGTGAACCGGTTCGGTTTTTGAAGTTTGGCCTCGGTACTGAAAAAATGAATCGCTTCACTATTTTTAAGGGCAATCCGAACCGGTTCGGTGCATCGCCTCAGAAAATTTATCTTTTCTATATATATACCTATTTCGATGGTGTATTTGTTTAAGGCTTTGTGAGGACGATTTTGAGAGACCTACTACTACAAGTATTCATTTTTTAAAGGCTAAACACATGTTTTGATTCACACAAAACTTCCCAATTAGTTTTGTGAATGATCTTTGGAACCCAAGATACAATCTTGTTGAAGTTTCTATTGTAGAGAGGGTAACTCTATGGATGACGACTCCGTGTCAATTGGGAGTACTCATGGGTGTTCCTTGCTGATTTGGAGTACGTGTTCTTGTGAGCTACTGTGGTTGATCCATTGCTAACTCTACGCTGCGTGTCTATGTGAGAATCTGCATGATATTCATTAGATATTTCATTGTGTATATTAGCTGTGATTTATTTTACATAGTGAAATAAAAGGTTTTACCCGAAAGGTTTTTTTTCGTAAAATCTGTGTGTCTACAATTTTATTGTGATGGTTTGATTGTACCCACATATATGCATGTGTTAGGGATGAATTAAATTGATTGAAAAATTAACTCCAATTAAATAATTTTGATGAAAATGGAAATTTGCGAATTTATTTAAATCGATATCCCACGACATTCTTAAAATTAATCCGATACGTACACAATGAGTGTAATGCATAAAATTAAAGTATAGCGTGAAAAAGGTCCGAAATGGAACGTAGGTTGCACATCGGGAGAAATCGATCGAAAAAGCGTAGCCGACATACATCACAGTCAAACAAGGACAAATCATCATGATTGTGCGATAAATGTTGCAAAAATGAATCGTTTGTGCACACATAACCCGCTGGGGCATTTTGTTGAACACTTTGTGTGCAGTGTATGCAAACTAGGGTGAAAATGTCATTGATTCAAGAAATACCCCCAATAAATACATCTGTAATCAACAAAACAACATAAACATGCTGTATTTGTTGGTTTTGCATGGAAATCAGTAGAGAAATGTGGGTGCTTCATGAAAAATAAGCGAAGATAAACAACTTAACATTTCACCTTACTTTGAACACAATGGACATAAATTACAAGTTGAAATAGACAAAGAATGGATTGGAAAGTTACCTTGATTGAGTGAACCTTGGAAAGTGAAGAGGATTTTGAAAGGGGAAAGGTAATTTTGGAGAGGGCACTTCTATGGTTATAAGGCAAGAAGAGAGTAGGAAATGAAGTGGGGTTAAAAAGGTCTTGGAAATTTTTTTAGACCTGACTAAAATAAATCGATTCGGATAATATCCGAGTCGATTCAAAATATTTGAACTCATTACTACCTCGAGACGAATCGATTTGGAAAGAAGCCGAATCGATTTGCAAATGGGGAGGTGGACACTGGATCAAATTGAATTGATTCGGATTTCACCCTAATTGATTCATAAATGGAGAATTCCCCACTAGATTGAAACGAATCGATTCGGATCTCATTCGAATTGATTCGCACCTGCACCTACTGGATTCTGCTGCTAATGGATTAGCCATTTCCTAAAAATAATGAAATGAACTGGATTCTATGGTTTTTTAAGGACCCTATGAGTGTATCAAAGATGTACAATGGTTCGGGACAAAAAATTGCAACCTTACACATGCCAGGGGTTGCTCAACACAAAACTCGAGGTTTGGTTGAACCTATGCAGCCTCGTAAACGGGGTCGAACAACGAATTGTTTTTCATAGAAGGGTCAAATAACTCTAGAAATGGTTTAAGGCGTTGGCCGTTCACCTTAAACACGTTCCCATATTTTGGGTTTTCCACCTCTATTGCACCATGAGGATAGACGGTCTTTATGACATACGGACCCATCCACGTCGTCCTTAACTCTCCTAAAAATAAATGCAACCGGGAATTGTACAAGAGTACCTTCTAGAGAGGGTGAAATGGTTTTCGGGATATGTTATTGTCATGCTTCTCTTTCACCCTCTCTTTATAAATTCTCTCATTCTCATAAGAATCGTAACGGATTTCTTCCAACTCATTGAGTTGGAGCATCCGTTTATTTCCGACTTTATCTCACTCAAAATTTAATTTTTTAATCGCGCAATAGGCATTTTGTTCAAATTTGACAGGGAGACGACGTGGTTTTTCGTACACAAGCCTAAAGGGAGACATGCCTATGTGTGATTTGTAGGCCATGCGATAGGCCCATAAATCATCGGTTAGCCTTAGAGACCAATCCTTGTGATCAGGATTGACCATCTTCTCTAGGATATGTTTGATCTATCAGTTGGCCAACTCGGCTTGGACACTAGGCTGAGGGTGGTAGGTCGTTCCAACTTTATAAACAACCCCATACTTTCGCATGAGATTAATAAACGGAGCATTACATAAATGGGTTCTCTTGTAAGTGATTATTGCTTTTGAAGTCCCGAAGCGGGAAAGTATGTGTTCCTTTTGAAACTGTAACACCACCTTATGATCGTTGGTTCGTGAAGTTATCGCCTCCACCCACTTAGAAACGTAATCGATCGCAATTAGGATACAGAGGTCACTGAATGAAGGGGCAAATAGACCCATGAAATTAATGCCCCAACAAACAAAAACTTCAATCTCAATAATGGGGGACATAGGCATTATGTTCCGATGAGTAATAGCGCCAAACTTTTGGCAATGCTCGCACGAGATCCTGAATAAATGTGTATCTTTGAAAAGTGTGGGCTAATATAATCTGCATTGCAAGATTTTTGTAGCGGTTTTTTTGGAGGATAAGTGACCTCCACACGCTCCCGAGTGGGAAAATCGAATTACGCTCAAAATCTCGTCATTCAAAACGTATTTATGAATGATTTGGTCTGTGCAGTACTTAAAGAAGTACAAGTCATCGAAGAAGAACATGTGTACCAAAATAAAGAATTTCCTCTTTCCTGAGGGGTCCAATGAGATTGAATGGATCCCGTCACGAGGTAGTTCACAATTTTTGCGAACCACATAAGAGAGGAAGTGGAGAACAATTATTCATCCGAGAAGAATTCAACGATGGGGAGTTAGTCTTTAGGTGCCTCGAATGTCAACCGAGATAAGTGATCGGTAACTACATTCTCTACTACTTTTTTGTCTTTTATTATTAGATTAAATGTGGCTTGGCATCCTTCTTTGGAAGAAGGTATTTTAACACCTTGTGATCCGTGAAGCACACAATAGGGTCCCACTAGATAAGCTTGGAACTTATCCATGGCAAAAACAACTGTTAGCAACTCCTTTTCGGTGGTAGAGTAATTTAATTGAGCGCCTTTTTGAGTTATACTAGCATAATAAATAACATGGGGCCTTTTATCGCTTCTTTTTCCTAAAACAGCCCCAACCGTGAAATCACTAGCATCGCACATGAGTTCAAAGGTCAAGGTCCAATACGGGTCTTGAATTATGGGGGCGGTGGTAAGCATTCTTTTTAATTCCTCAAAAGCTACTTGACAAGCATCGCTTCATTCAAACGGGGTCTTCTTTGAGAGTAGATTACACAAGGGCCAAGCAATGGAGCTACAGTCCTTGATGAATCGTTGATAAAACCCCACATGCCCTAGGAAATCCTTATGTCCTTGAGTGATTTTGGAGCGGGAAAATTGGGAATCACCTCAATCTTTGCCTTGTCCACCTCGATACCGTCGGAGGAGACAATATGCCTGAGGACAATCTCTTTAGTGAGCATAAAATGGTACTTTTTCGAGTTTAAGACGAGATTATTCTCAACGCACCTAGACAAAACCATCTTAAGAATGGAAAGACAATGGTCGAAGGAATTTCAAAAGACGCCAAAGTCGTCCATGAATACCTCAAAACTTCATTTTACCTTATCACCAAACATGCTCAATATGCACCTTTGGAACGTAGCCGGTGCATTACATAACCCGATGGACATCCTTTTATAGGCGAATGTACCGAAAGGGCATGCGAAAGTGGTTTTGTCTTGGTCTTGAATATCGATCTCGATTTGGTTATATCCTGAATAACCATTGAGAAAATAATAATACGAGTAGCCGGACACGTGTTCTAACATTTGATTGATAAACGGAAGGGGGAAGTGATCTTTCAAAGTCATGGCATCGAGTTTTCGGTAATCAATGCATGCGCGTCACCCGGTGGTTCGTTTGGATATCAACTCCCCTTTTACATTTTTGATGATGGTGACTCCCGATTTCTTGGGAACCACATGAATCGAACTCACCCACTTACTATCCGATATCGGGTAGATTACATTAGCATCAAGAAGCTTAATCACCTCCGCTAGAACTACCTCCTTTATCATTGGATTTAACCTATGCCTCATTTCACAGGAGGGTTTTGCATCCTCCTCAAGACGGATTTTGGGAATGGATATTAAAGGGCTCACTCCTTTTAAATCCGCTATAGTCCACCCAAAGGCACTCTTGTGTCTCCTCAACAAGTTCATCAATTTTGTTTCTTGACCCCCTTCGAGGTGAGATGATACAACGATGGTATATGTCTCATTATGCATATTTATGTTCGGAAGGCAGTTGCTTGAGATCAAGCTTAGGAAATCGCACATCAGAGGGTACCTCGTACGAGTTGGGGCGGGGGGTAAATCCTCAAAATTGGAACACCAACTTACTTCCTCAACTCGCTCAACCTCATCTAACATCGAATTCACTAACTTGACTTTATGATCATAAGGATACTAATCATTCTACAAGTCAAGTGAGTTCACTAAGCATGCCTCTAAAGGATTTGCACAATACGTAGCATCAAAACTCTCTTGGGCTACCTCCTCAATAAGGTTTACTTCTTGGACCTCCTCATTGCCACCCATTTTCTTAGCAATATTAAATATGTTAAGATCCAAGGTCATGTTCCCTAATGTGAGATTCATTTGTCTATTTATAGCGTTAATCAAGGCATTAGAGGTAGCTATAAATGGATGACCAAGGATAATGGGGATATTGTTGCAACCGGGAGCAACTGGATGGGTGTCAAACACCACAAAGTCCACCGAGAAGTAAAATTTTTCAACTTGAATGATGGCATCTTCCACAACCCCTCTCATAACTTTAATGAAGAAATCCGCTAATTGAAGAGTGATTTGGGTGGGTTTAAGGTCGCTTAGGCCGAGTTGTTCGTACACCGAATATGGTAGTAAATTGACACTCACGCCTAAGTCGAGCAAAGATTTCTCTATTTTGAAGTTTCCTATCACACAAGATATGGTAGGACATCCGGGGTTCTTATATTTAAGAGGTAGCTCAGATTGAATGATTGTGCCCACATTTTGAGCTAAAAATGCTTTCTTCCTCACAAAAAGATTCCTCTTTGCCATAATCAAGTCCTTAAGGAACTTGACATAGGTGGTAACTTGTCTTATCGCATCTAAGGGGGGGATGTTAATCTTAACTTTCTTGAACATATCCAAGACATCGACATTGTTAACAATTCCTTTTGTAGGAATAAGCCCTTGAGGATAAGGCACAAGAATGGGACATTTCGCAACTAGCTCCAGCTCTACCCGCGGTTCCTCCTCACTCTCTTTCGAGGAAGCATCTTTGACCTCTATTGGGTCAGGTGAGACTTCCTTAATGGTTGGGAGTGGAGGAGGGATAGACTTATTGATGACTTTCCCACTTCGTAGAACGGTAATTGCCTTAGCTTCAGGACATTGGTATTCACACTATTTTTCCCAATGGCCCGTTGAGGTTGCTAAGGAACTTTACCCTTTTCTTGAATGCTTAAGGAGGTGGTCAACTTAGAGATTGAAGATTCAAGTCGAGCAAAGCTTTTCGCATTTTGATTATTGACCACTTGTTGATAATTCATAAAAGCATGAAGAGTACCTTCAAGACTTTTCTTATTTGGATGGGCATAAGGAGGTATAATCGGAGGATTAAATCCCAAATGGAGGACCTTGCATATGCACATTAGGAGGAGGAGGAGGAGGAGGAGGAGGAGGAGGAGGTTGAAAGTATGGTTAATGGTAATTGGGTGGTGCGGGAGGACCTTGATAATTTGCTTGAGGTGGGTTTTGGGCTTATTGGGGTTACGCGTAGGAGAAATCGGGATGGTTTCTCTAAGAGGGATTGTATCCTTCTCCGAGGGGAGTCATGAATTGCTTTTTGTATGTGGCCATTACGTTGGCTCAATCATGAAGCATCAATTTATAAGCCTGTCTTGTAGGATAATCCTTCGTAAAGTGATCCTCAATGTAGCAAATGGCACAAACCTCCTCAATATGAGATGAAGAATGAGCTAGAAATGGTCTCCAATAGTCCGAACATTCGTTAGACGACGAGCATTAAACTATAGGATTTGAAGTACTATCACTCGAGTCTTGAATAATCAAATTTTGAATTAGTGTTTGGAAATCGTGTTGTAACGGTGACCACAGGGAAGGGATTGAACTTTCATAAGAGAGCGAAGATAGGTTATATGAAACTTTCTAAACGTCACAAAGATAAAGTGTAAAAGATGATTAGTTGGTTGAAGCAGTGAGACTAAGTAAACGCAATACTAAAATGTGTTTAATTAATAAAGAAAGAGATAACTATGAAGATAAGCTGAAATGAACTAAGATAAGCTTAAGTTCAAGAGATAAAAGGGATTGAGGATCATTCTCCCACCTCGAATTTTCTAAGAAGATGATAGGACATGGTTTAAATTTAATTTTGATCGAGCATAACTAATTTAGTCAGAACATTAACCATGGAGAGACAAAACTCATCGATGTAGGATTAGGGGTTAATTAGTTATTTCTAGATAGGTTGGGTTTGTAGTAAAGAATCAAACATTACCCTTGCATGACAAGGGAAGTTAAGAGACTAGGATACTCTAATACTAACACATGAAGTTACATTAGAACAATTATAAACCAAACCCTTAATATGAAGTTCAAGCATCCAAGGTGGGATCATGATCCCCAACCATAAGTCTAACTACTTATAATAGAATCTAAGCTACACATGCAAAAGAACAACATACTTAAGTAAGCCATCTAGTTAAATACAAACCAATACAAGAGATAGTAATAAATGCAAATTATATCTAAGAAAACAAGTAGAGAAGAAGTAAATGAACCAAGCTTGCATTAACAACTAACTAAGTTGTAAGTAATCAATGTTTTACATGTGGATAAGAATAATAAATGAACTTGACCTCGGAGAGAGAAGAGAGAGTTTCTAACTTTAGAAACTTTCTACTTATAAAACCGATCCTTACAAAAAGGAAACAAAGGGTTAAACCCCCCTCGAAAAAAATATCTCGGATGGTAGATTTGTAATTAGAAAGAAAATGGGCGAATTGATTCGGTACTATACCCGAATCGATTCACAAAGGAAAATGACCAACAATAGAAGGAACCGAATTGATTCGGTCAAAGGCCTGACTCGATACGCAACTTCTTTCAAAGTGAGGATGGGTCTGAAATGGCTTTATTTGGCCCAAGCTCCACAAAATCGTCCGTAATTTCTTTGATACAATCTGATTCATACACCGTCGGTGGCCACACGAAGATGAATCAAAGGGCTTCAACTTTCGTGAAGAGTTCGAGATCAAAACCCGAATGCTAATGCCCTTGACTTTATGGCTATTAAAGGAGATTTCTCGGTAATTAACCGAACTTCATTCTTTGCATTCCTGAGACTTATAAAAGCTCAAATAAGGTACACACTATATATATATATATATGCTGAAAATAGGGGTTAATCAATAAATGAGCATAAGAATCGGGAATAACATGTAAGAGAATGCTATAATGCATAATCTAAAGGGGTAATAAATGCAATAAACGTGACTAATCAGGTCATCATTGTACGACCCATGCTATAACCAGTTTCTCTACCAGGGTACCGAAGTGGCGTCGTCACACGGACCATAAGAATGTCTTCTTTAAGACCTATCTCATATGTACACATTGTTAATGTATCATATATGATGTAAAATATAATTATTTACATTTCAAGAAGGCTATGAGTCTTATTATGTTCCCAAGAAATTACGCATCCATGATTAAAAATCGTTGATCAGTAGTTTAAAGTGTCTTAGTCTCTAATTTTTCCATTCCCAATTCCATTTTTACCAAATATAAGAAATCTCTTAATTCTAACCTATCCGTGCACACAACACCAAACCTTAGCCATTTGCACGAACCGTGCACATGAACCACAATTATGGCAGTTTGAATGGGGAAACCACGAAACTCTCCAAAAATCTGTCTTTCTTCAACCTATAGCCCCTGTTACGACCCCTCTATCCAGAACGACCATTAACAACCTAATTTATGGTTTTAATACCTCCCATATACCCTAAATTGTACTACAAACTTCCTCAAACCAAATTATATTCTATCCTCACAAATCTACTATATTTATATAAGGATTTAGAAGTATCTTTCAGAATTAGAACCCTAGATATTGAATTTCATTCTAAAGTTCCAAATTTCTAATTAATCCATGCCAAAACTAAGGGGTTTTACCAAATTCTTCAAGTATACACAATTCTAACCTCAATTTGTTAGATATAATCCAAAATTCATGACAAACAAAATTAATTTCCATTTATGGATGAAAGCTAATTTTACTAATTAATTTTAATCCAAAACTTGTTGTTTAATTATCTAAATCAAGTGTTCTATATTTAGATTTACTATCCAATGAATAACTATAATCTAGTAACAAAAGTAACTATATTAATATACTAAGTAAATTTGCCTCTAAATCAAGGTGGTTAATTCCAAGTCAATTACCCCAATTTTTCTTCTCCTTCTAAGCCAATTGTTCCAATCTTTCTTCTCCAAGTTATCTTTTCTCTCTAGCCTCTCTCTAATCTTAGGATTTTCTCTCCAAGTGTTAAAATGAACTAGACTAACTTTAATCCCCATTTTTATCTTGTTAACCACAAAACTAGGTTGGCCCTTATTAACCTTGAGCCATTAAGCCTTAAACCATGAACAGTTAGTTTAACCTAGCCCAAGCTATACACTAACCCATAGGGCTTAAAACCCATAATTTTAAGGAACAATGAGACACTCTACTTACCCCATCAACATTTTAATATAAACTTTGTTCGACTTTAAAATAATTTATTAATTTTATTTATTTAATAATTGTTCATCCATTCATGTGTATTTTGCTCCATTTAAATAATTATATATGTAAATAAATGTACACACATACACATCCGATAGAAAATAAGTCTAGTGTCATCATTATTCATAGTAGATAAATAACATTTCACAATATAAATTAAATGTAAATAATAAATAATGCATTAAAATTACGAGGTATTACAAATACAAATCGACACTTGATTAAAACAAACTCTTGAGTAGTTTGGCTCGTGTGAAACTTTGCCGTATCATTGCTAAGAATTCCACACTTAACACACCTTTTCAAATGCAAAGAGAATAAAAAATATATAATCCGTATACGAAAAACAAACTCCTCATTTTTAAAACATCTCTGCCTTAAGGAATATTTATCCCCATTAGGTTAGACTTCTCCCCTTTTTTATTAAGGAATATAAAAAGCAAGGTGAATAATATGAAACAACTTCTCCCGTAAATGTGACACATGTGAACATAAGGGAAACAAACATATCATGCTATGTGAAGTGAAACGACAACGATAAACAAAGTCGACAACACAAGCACAAATAATCGAAATAAAGAAACATATGATACCATTGTGATAAGAATATGAAGCATATTATATCGATGTAAATAAGTATGATGAACATGGATTAAATGCAATGTAAAGACTAAAAAAACATACCATATATATAAACACACATATAACTATAATGCACATGCATATATAAGTATAACACACTACAAAAGGCGCAAAAACAAAGCTTTTCACACTCATATGGCATAAATATGTCTAAACCAAATGTGGTACAAAGTGAAGGGGCTTGAAGTAGAAAACAAAATAAATATGTAAAAAACACTCATCATAGTACAAGGAGTTCTATTTGATCACATTTACTTATCAAACTTAGATTTAGCCTCAAGCGACAGATAAAGTGAACTCAAAATGGACAAACAAACAAAATGCACACTAGTCTAGAATATATTGATGATTCTCAAATCAATAGCATCAAACATTAATGATAAACTATGACTTATTGTGAAATCCCATTGATTTTTAAATTATAACACCCTCAAAATAAATATATTCATTTTTTTCCTCTCCTTTTGATGATATCACTTTTGATGATGGCATTGTCAAATATTTTTTCTTTTTCTGCCGCCTTTCTTTTCTTTATCAAGGCTATATATATATATATATGTGAAAAGATTAATAGGAGAACACATCACTTAGCTAATACAACATAAGTACTTAAAATCTAAAAGAGCACGTGCAAACTGTGTGTAGAGGCATATACAAAGTGAATCCATTAAGTGCACCAAATTCGAACAACTCTATGCAAGCGTGATTAAGAAACCATCCAAAGCATTGTAAATCAAAATCAAATTTCTAGCCACGTGGAAAATATGGAGTGAATGGGATTCAAACACACTAATATGCCATACAAAATGCGTAAAACTAACTACACAAACAAACCAATTTTTTGAGTTTTTTAACATATTGACAAACACGACTCAAAAGGCAAACAAAATATTTTGTATTTTTCGAATATACCCAACAAAAGAAAAATCAAAATACAAAAGATGCACACATTATATCACTATCTATAACATATAACATGAAACACAAAAACTAGTGTATGATAAACATGCAAACACAATCATTCATAAGATATAACATGTGAAGAATCATGTGAAAGCATACAAGAATCGACGACTATAACATTTAGTGCCTCCAAATCGAATTTCCTAATCCACATAATGAACTTAGGTTTTCGGAACCCTGGTGACACTAGATTTAAACTTCCTATAACCTATTTTATGATCATAAAAAAAAGCATAAGGTAAATGATCGAGGGTGAAAAGTAGCGCGTGTCAAACACTGATCGTTATTTTCTGTTGAACACCTCAATAAAAAAACCTAAACTTATGACTACACTCATCGGGTGAGTATAACGACCAAGTCCGGGTATCGAAAATATCCACTGAGACGAGTTTCTAGAATTTATAGGATTTAATACTCCTAAATAAAAGTGTAAAAGGTGAATTACAAACTAAAAAGGAAATGATGCATAAAAGGGAAATATTAATCTAGGCGAGCACAAATTAAACTAGATTAACAAAGCGAGTAAAACTATAGGTTGCATCGAATATCCCTCACCCGAGTTAATTAGTATAAAATGGTCACATGGATCGACAAGTTATTACAGATGTGTCTCGTTTCGACAGTTAATTGAATCAAGGGTTGTCACACCCCTAAATCCGCATAAAAGCCTAATATGATTTTGGCGTCAACAAATATCCCAAAAATTATGCACAGAAGGTCGTAAGCACGGGACACACATGATATGCCTCGTCAAATATCCTAGGCATAATAACTAGGAAAACACACCCGAAATAGACCCGTAAACACCATTACCAAAGAAAAGGAACGGGTCAACCCGAGTGAGTTCCATTCAAACACAACCTGGACTAAATTAGCTAGAAAGCATGTTAAAAACTCGATAAATAAACACGGTAAATAAACGCGGTAAATCTACCTAGAAAGCAGGAAAATCAAAGCATGTAAAGAAAGCATGTAAACCTAATTAACAAAGCATGTAAATTAACTAGAAAGCAAAAAATAATGAAATACACACTATATTAATGGAGATGGAAGATGATAACACAAATTACAAGCCCAAATGGGTGTCAATCCAAGAAGAAATGAAGAAATGAGCTCTCAAACCTCCAAAAACCTAACCTATTCTACCTAAAATCGATTATATCTCTTTTTAAAACAAAATTCATTTAAATAGTAAAAGGAATTAAATTAGAAAAGAAAAGGAAAAGGAAAAGAAAAGCCAAAATATCAACAAAAAAACAGGGGATCGATCGATCGATCCCTTGTGATCGATCGATCGATGGTAAAAAATCAAGCCCACTGTCTCCCCACGATTGGCAAAAACTGAAGGATCGATCGATCGATATTTTTGATCGATCAATTGATGGCTACAGGTCTGCAACACTTCCCCCGCTTTTGGTTGGATGGATTTCTCTTCTGCTAAAATCGCCGTAACTTTTTCGTTTTGAATCGGAATCGTGCACCATTCGTTGCCACGAGAAGCTTGCGAGGAGGGATACAAATTCCATGTAGATGTTGGAACAGGTTACTAAGCTATGAATTGACCAAATTTCCCTTGAACGCGTGATCTAAATAGGTAGGTATTTGAACGCACGATCGTGTACGGAAATCGAGCTTTTATGAATTGACCGAATTTCACACTCAGCATCCAAATACTTATAAAAGCTCAATTAACCCCTGAAAAACATGTTATCATAGAAATCTGAGGTTTTCTGGTTAACGAGCATAAATATAGGGAATAAGATACCTGAGGGGGATAAAATGCATCGGTTCGAGGGGTGAAATATGCAATATTTGCGTATTATCAGTAACCTTTCCTACCATAATGTGTCCATGTGTAAACACGAGGAATGTTACCTTTGGGTTGACCTTTTCTAACGTCCTTGTCTACGATTGACTGTGTAAAAATTTTGGTCTTGGCTTTAGGAGCGGAAGCATTATCATCATCGAAGCCGATTCCAACCTTTTCATATTTTCCAACCTTTTCAGATTTAGACGGTGCTTAAAATATTTTCCAACCTCTATGACTTAGATTCCAAATCAAATTTGACATGATTCAAGTGTCTTAATTTCTCTTCTAACTCTACAATCCAATAATCAAGAAAAATATTAGACTTTTCAAACTTTAAGGACTCCTTACAATTTTCAAAAAGAACACGAAGGTTATCTCTCTCTTCCTTAACATTTATGAGTTTCTTCCTAAGAGTATTCTCACAAGCCCTTAATTAATTTAGGATTGTCATTTCCTATAACAAGATCTTTCCACTTATCCTTTAACTTCAAGTTTTCCCTTTTCAATTTGAACGAATCAGTGTTCAACTTATGAAAGGAAACATAAATATCATCATCCTCTTTTTCATTAGCTTGGTAAACACAAGATCGGACCTCGAAACGGTCATGCATATGATTATCTTCAAATTGGAAGACTTTTCATTTATGCTTTCATGACTAGACATGAAAGCAGTGAAGTTATGATCCATGGGAGAATTACGTTCCTAATTTGACTCACTATCACTAAGGGTAGCATTGTATGTCTTAGGATTCTAACCTTATTTCCTTAGTCTAGTGGGCCACTCTCGCGTAAGATGACGAAATCCATTAAAAACACTTATCTCGATCATCCACTTTCTTAAGGTTATCCCTATTTTTCCTATGATGATTGGCACTAAAGTTCTTAGATTTCTTCTTATCTTCTCTAAGCTTAAGAAACTTACTGAACTTCCTAGCAAACATAAAGTTCTTAGTCACCCTCACTCTCGAAATCTGGCACATCCTCTTTTTTATTTTTTTAAAACAAAACTCATTTATTTCTTTTCATCTTTCTTCCTAGGAGTACACATGTTCATGTCATAGGTTTGGGGATCACCTATAAATTCTTGGACCCTCACAGTGTCAACACCGCCAAGAGAATCTAAGGCCGTGACCCTGGCATTAAATCTTTTAGGCAACAACTTCAAGATTTTTCTCACAACTCTTGTCTCAGAGATAGGCTTAAATAATATCCAATAACTTGACATAAAATCATTAAAAAACACATTCTCAAACATTTTAATCGTCTCAAACTTTGTTGTCGAATTTTCTGACTTATAACCCCTAATTGTGTTAGTGCATTGGTGTGTGTATTTTGAAATCTACCAAGCATCTGTCATGCTCTCTTATATCATAATATACATAAAATCTTCAACAATAACATCATAAGAAATAGCGTTCACACCCTTGGAATTAAACGTCGAGGTATTTTTCAGCAGTTGTCCAATGCGAGTACGCTTTTGGTAAACCACCTTCGATGGCAAGAGACCACCCTTGCTTTACGGTGTTCCAAATGTTCTCATTAATAGATTTCACGCAAAAATTCATTCGAGACTTCAATATGGATAGTTTGAACCGTCAAATAAGGGAGGTCGGGTTATGGAACTACTACCATGATTAAAATCCATCTAAATAGTAACACACTTAAATAAGGATCAAACACGATGAAATAGTGTAACATGTTCTGATTCCAATTTGAGAAACTCTAGTCTTAGGGTTATAATGAATTTTAATTCCCAAATAATTAAACGAATGAGAAATTTAAACTAATTTCATTTAAGCAACAGTTTAAACATGCCTTGTAAACTGTTAACCAATTTAATCTTTCCCTAAACTTGCTTCTAGGTGATTTGCAAGAATAAAATAAAGCAATAAACCACAACGTCATGATGTACGAGGAAAAATCAAAATGAGAAAAACCTCAGAAGACCTAGCTATGAAATTCCACTATGATATAGGTATCATATAAGGACAAATTCGACTTACTCATTGACTCAATGCCTCTAAGCCTTTATCCTTTATTTTCTTCTTGTCACTTTCTTCACATCCATAATTGGATGCCTTCCAAGAGCAATCACAATGAATGCACCTCCCATGTCCCAGTATCCATCAACCTTACTTGCTTATTCTCTAGTCAATCGTCATGGAAAATAAAACATGAAGTCCACTGCACGAACTGTACTCAATAAAGATGTAGAGTAAACTAATCTTGGTGCTAAAATCCGAGTTCCCAAACAAGCATAATATGTTGAAACTTGGATCTATAAAAATTGGGTGCAAACTAAGGTTAAGGAGGCTCTTGTTTGTGTAAATAAATATATTTTTGCAAACCCACTCATTTGAAATTATTGAAATGCCCTAATTTATATAGATTTTCACAAAAAGATGTCGGCATGTTACCCAAGACAAGTCGTTCAAATGAAAACCACAAACTCATGTAAAAAATATTATCCGAATGACATTATCCATTCCATTCAAATCAAAACAAAGTCATTCGAATGAACTAGTTAACCTCGTTTGAACGAGTTTCCAACGTGCTTCGCTTGAAACCTTTCTTTCAAGCATAAACATATCGTTTGAATATCATTCAAAGGTCATTCAAACGTAATGCCCAAACTCACTTGAACGCGGTGAGAACTCATTTGAATGAAGTGAAGAACTCATTCAAATGAAACTATGTAACCCATTTGAACGAAATACTAAACTCGTTTGGACGAAGTTAAAAATAAAAATATTTTTCTTTAAAAAATATTTTTCAAAAATGGTCTCAATAAAACTTTTAAAAACGAAACACTCAAAAAAATCCAGGGATCAAACACAAATACACCATTCATACCTTTCTTGAGATCCCATGGATGGAGATTAAAATCGGCATGAAATTTGATGTCACTTTAACTTAGCCATTACGGTCTTCGACATGCATCATAGGCTTTAAGGATAAACTGAACTCACATCCTAAATTATGACTTAAAAAGTTTTGCCAAAAAGAAATAAATTCAATCTTACAAATTTTACAATAAATGCTACAAATTGACTCGATGTGAAATTTTCCCTTATAGCGGTCGTATGTGTTTGAGATAATACACTTGAACGAGATACCTTTGTTGATCATATCTGACTAAGATCCAAGCTTCACATCTCGATTGTTGGGAATTTTTTAGGAGGGTATAGGGATAAGATTGAACTTGAGTACATCTTATCATCCTCAAACCGATTGTGCAAATAGAACTAGTGAACTAGATTTTGAAGGATATGTTGTGAGCCTGAATTTTAGATTTTCAGGGTACTTGGTGTAGGCCCTTTTTTCTTTCGAATGTGCTTTAAGGATGTCAAAAACAACCTTCCTTTTCAAAAACCTCTGTTTCAAATTTTATATGCACTAAGAATGTGAACTAATTCTAGTTAAGCCCAATTTTATCTTATTTAATCCTAAACATTCACCTAGGTGATTAAAGTAAGTAAAATAAATAAGTTCACAATGCTGGATGTACGAGGAAACCACTAAGGAAAAAACCTCAGATGGCCCAATACAAACAATCACTATGATGTGGTATTACAAAGTACACAAGATAGACTTACTCAACGACTTGATCTCCCATAAGTCTTGACACTCCTATGATCCTTTAACCACTCCTCCATAGTGCCCATGCAGAAGTCCTTCTACGATACTTGTCCACAACACATGCATCCACGAATGCCTCGGTTTCCATCGATATATCTTGGCAATGTCTATGATGTTGAACATGGACTCCACCGTTTATTTACTGCAAAACCCAACGAAACAGTTTGTTCACTAGGATGAGCAAACTCCAATGGTTCAAACATAAATCTCTATAGCGTATGTGAATGAAATCTCCAATCTTTAAACACTTAGGATGTTTTTGATCTTTGAAACCCTCGGAAATCTTGTGTAGAAAACGTACTGATTGTAAACTTTGTTCTGCAACTTACAAAATTCTGAGTGAAACACGCCTTAAATAGAAAAGTTAAGTCGGCGCGTTGTTCGAGCGAGTTATGTCTATCGTTCGAAGGAGATAACCATGTCGTTTGAATGACAATGCCATGTCGTTTGATCAACCACCACATGTTGTTTGAATGACTGTGAATGTTGTTTGATCCTTCTAAACACAAGGGAAGGTTCTATACGACTCTAAACAATCCTTATCTTCAAATAAACGAAGTTAAAACACTTTAAAAACATTTTTAACATTTTATAAACATTTATATATAAAATAACACCCTTAAAACATTGTCCGATCCCCATAAACATTACGCATTCATACTTGAGATATCGGAATGCAACGAAGATGTGAAACGTTCACCAAATTAATCTCGACATGATAAATCTTTGAAGCTTGGCCACAACGTCTTCAATAAACTTCATGTCATAGACTGTGTGGGATTGTGACAATAAAAAATCTACCCATGACCCAATACCATTTTTTTGGGAATAAGTCAAATACTTACAATGGACTCAATTGGAAATTTTGTCCTTACAAATCTACCCTTTTGACTATTCTGGGACAAAACCCAAACAGTGAAATGCCTAAACCAGGCCGTCAAGCCGTATGATGCCTAAATCCCATCCCATTAAACCTAAAATAAAAAATTACAGGACAAGATGAGTAAATGTTGGCCCGTCAAGCATGAGCTGTTCGAAGGTGATGTAGACTTGAAATCTTGACACACTAAAGAATACCTACACATATGAAACAGACAAATACCCAGTGAACTATAGAGGGACAAATGATATAAAACATTATGATACAAATCTGGAAATATCAATACTAATTTGTAAATTTGAAAAACAATTCATTTGTTAAACATGTCAACAAAACAAGATACCAATTTCATATCATGATACCAATTTGCACATAATACAAGATACCAATTTGTGCAACAAAAATGAATGCGCTCATCAAAACTCCCCCTGCATCATATACATCTCTCCCCTTTTTTGTCTTGAGTAAATAACAAGTAAAAAAGATAAACCAATCACTAAATATCCAGAATCAGATAATATATGAACCATATCTAGATAAACAGATGCAACCAGCTAATAATGATAAAAAATATCAAATCGTAGCTAGCAAACTTTGACATGAAAGAAATCATCAAAATCAGTAATGATGTGACTAAACAAATGTAATATTTAACATGCATAATCAACATAAAATGCACATAAACACCTCATAAGTACCAAAACTGTATGATATTATCATTAAAAATGAAGCAGGTACGAAACAGAAGAATCCAAACATTTTTCCAGAGGTCGCTCGAACGACTATGCACTGTCGTTTGAATGACATTGCATGTCGTTTGAACCATGAATCAAGCGACCCAAATAATTGCAAAACAGTAGCCTCTCGCACGATGAAAATCATAAAATGACCTTCATGTGCCCTATCTTGCCACCCATACCTAACATTTTCTGAATGTCGCTTGAACCTCACGAGATCAAAACATCACACGATATGGACTTGTCGCTAGAACGAGGTCCATATGTCATTTGAATGACATCAACATTTCTCAATTCCAGTTTTAAAAAATATTAAAGTTTTTCCCAGCAAAATTTTTTCCTGAAAACTTCAACGGGAAATACCAAACAGTAGCAAAACAGACTCAAAACAGAAAAATAAAACAAGTAAAACAATGTGAGTTGCATGCTAACATAGTATCAATGTGCTCAAACAAAAATATGGAGTGAATGGGCGTGAACTACAACAAATGAATTACAACTCCGACACATTGAAACTTTCAAGAAGCTCTAATTGATAGCTAAATATTATCAAACTTAGTTTTAACCATATGTGACGATTAATATATTGATCCTAAATGAACTAAACAATCAACATGCATGCAAATTCAGAATTTTAACGATTCTATAAACAATAGCGTCATGATACGATTTTCAACATAAGGATTCGTGGTGCAAACCCGTTTAATTTTTCCATCCAAACACCCTCAAATATATATATTCTTTTCCAAGCTCTTTTGAGGTTTCTATTTTTCTCAACTTAGAGAAATCCTATTGGCCCGTTTTTGGCATATGATTCTTTTTATTGCCTTAATTTTTTCTCGGGCTCTTTAAAACGGTGGCTTTCACAACTAGTTAATTGTACTCTTGTAGCCCTTTCTCGCGAACACTCATCATTTTTCTAGTATATGCAATATAAATTCTCACGGTAGACGGTTCTTATATGCACACCTCCTCCTACGTCTACCTATGCACAGATGGCGAAATTGAGATAAGAACATCTCACTAAACTCAAATATGCATGAGATGTCAAACATTCATATAAACTCGTTCATGTGTGCAATTAGGGCATATGTACAAAGTCGAATTCAATTGCATTTCAAGTTTAAAACAACCCCATATAAACAATGGTTAAGATCATTCAACACATCAACAATTTTGACCAAATGTCCTATCCACATGCATAATGAAATGACGGGGGTCCAAGCACACCAATATGCCATATCAAACATGAAAAATCACGACACAAAAATAAATCGAAAATCTTTTTGTGTTTTTTTAAAAATATTTTTGACCCAAAACTAAAATCTTTTTGTATTTTTCAAAAAAAATTATCAAAAATAAAATCTTTTTGTATTTTTCAAATAAGACTCAATAAATGAAAAAATATAATACAAAGGATACACTTGTCATAACACTAGAAAGTATATATCATAAAGCAAAGACTAGCGTTTGACAAACATGGCAACACAATCATCCTTTATATTTAGCATGAGAAGAATCAAGTGCAACCAAACAAGAACCAGGCAGTTTAATTACTAAAGCCTCTGAATCCGATTTCTTAACCCAAGTAGGTGTGAAATTACACATGGGGTTTTTGGGAATCGAAATGACTTTATTCCTTAACTTCCCAGGATAATTCCTAAGGTTATAGCAAAAACATCTAAGGTGACCTTTCATATCGCAATGAGTGCAAGTATAAACAAGACGGGAATGATTACCAAAATGTCGAACACTCCTAACGTTCCTAATGGACTCTCTCACACGATTGGTATTGGCTTTTGGAATGGGGACAACACGATCATCGTAGCCTATACCAAACCTATCTCCCTTAATTTGGACGGTGCCTAACATCCTATCCAACTTCTTCGATCTAGCCTCCAAATCAAACTTCACCTTACTCGAGTCTCTCAACATCTCTTATAAATCATTAAGCCTAGACTCAAGCACACGCTTAGACCCCTCATACTCTATAACCTTTTCTTTAAATCCTCCATCAAACCACAAAGACTATCTTTGTCTTTGTCCACATATTCTAATTTTACTATAAGAGTCTTATCTCATGCCCTAAGATCCTCAATCAAAGCATTATTATTTTCTATGGCACGCTCCTTCAACCTATCTTGCAATTTCAAGTTTGCCTTTTTCACCTTTACTGCTTCCGCATACAACTCACTAAAGGCAACTTGCAACTCTCCTACATCAATCACCTCATCCTCACTAGCTTCACCCTTACTCACTTAAGATTCACACTCAAAGGATTCGGAAGTGTCATGCACATGAGAATCTTAATGGGGAGATTTATCGTTGTCGCTTATATGACATGCCATGAAAGCTACAAAGTTGTGCTCATTAGGGGAACTCTCTCCCTCTTACGGTTCACTATCAGTTAAGGTGGTATTATATGCTATCGGTTTCTTTCCCTCCTTCTTAAGCCTAGTGGGACACTCGATAACCTTGTGACCATACCCCTCACACCCAAAACATCTATCCGACTCATCCTTCTTAACTTTTTCATTCTTATCCTTAGGGGCGGGATCAACCTTATTATTCTTAGATTTTTTAAGTCTGTTGGCATCTTTCGATTTCTTTTGGAACTTAAGAAATGTTTTGAACTTCTTTGTCAACAAGGCTACATCCTCAAAATCGAAATCGAAATTATCATCCGAAACTTTAGTCTCCTCCTTCCGGGCAGTCAAAGCAATGCCCTTTCTTTCTTTGGCACTTGCTTGGAGGTAAACGTATCGAGTTCATAGGTTTTTAGTCCACCTATAATCTCTTCAAGTTTTGTCGATTCAAGCATACCCAAGGAATTCAAAAAGGTCATTTTTGCATCAAATCTACTCAACAACGAACTTAAAATTCTCTTTATGACTCCGTTGTAGAGTGGTTTCTCTCCCAAATTAAAAGATGAGTTGACAATATTGGACAACCTAACGTAAAACTCGTCAAATGACTCACTCTCTAACATCGTAATCGTCTTAAATTGTGTAGTGAGGTTTTGAAGTTTAGATGCCCTAACCGTGATAGGGCCCTTGTGAGTAAGTGCAAGTATATCCGAAGCATCTTTTGAAGTTTCACACGTCATGATTTTATTATAATCTTCCAGTGTGACATATGAGAAATAACATGAAGACCTTTAGAATTGTAATGTGCAAGTTTATGTTCGGCTTCGATCCATGCTCAACGGATTTTAAAGTAGTCGCCTCACCCTCTCGTGTGATCGGTGATGTCTAACCCTTTTCGACCGCTAACCACACACACTCATCAATTGATTTTAAAGCACTTCTCATTCGCATATTCCAATAAGCATAGTTTGTGACATAAAAAAATGGGAGATCTAAAATTTTCAAAATTTTCGAAATTCATCCTTAAAAACACAAGGGATCAACACACAAAAAAAATATTTCTAGCTCTGATACCAATTTGTAGGCCCTTTTTTCTTTCGAACGTGCTTTAAGGATGTAAAAAACAACCTTCCTTTTGAAAAAACTCTTTTTCAAATTTTATATGCACCAAGAATGTGAACCAATTTTAGTTAAGCCCAATTTTATCTTGTTTAATCCTAAACATGAATCTAGGTGATTAAAGCAAGTAAAATAAATAGGTTCACAACACCGGATGTATGCAGAAACCACTAAGGGAAAAAAATCCGACAACCCATGCCAGATAATCACTATGATGTGGTATTACGAAGTATAGACGATAGACTTACTCAACGACTCGATCCCCCACAAGTCTTGACGCTCCTCTGATCCTTCAACCACTCCTCCACAGTGCCCCCACAAAAGTCCTTATATGATACATGCTTATAGCACACGCATCCACGAATGCCTCACTGTCCACCGATACATCTTGGCAACGCCTATGATGTTGAACACGGACTCCACCGCTTCTTCACCAAAAAACCCAATGAAATAGGTTGTTCACTATGGATGAACGAACTCCAATGGTGCAAACAAAGATCTCTATAACATATGTGAATGAAAGCTCGGATCTTTAAACACTTAGGATGTTTTTTATCTTTGAACCTTGGAAAACTTAGGCAGAAAAGTATTGATTGTAAACTATTTTTCTGGTTCTACAACTTATGAAATTCTGAGTGAAACACGCCTTAAATAGAAAAGTTGAGTTGGCGCGTCGTTCGAGCGAGATGAGGCTGTCGTTCGAACGAGATAGCCATGTCGTTTGAACGACAAAGACATGTCATTTGAGCGACCTCCACATATCATTTGAACGACTGTGAATGTCGTTTTATCCTTCCAAACATAAGGGAAGGTTCTATACGACTCTAAACAATCCTTATCTCAGAATAAATGAAGTAAAAACTATTTAAAATCATTTTTAACATTTTAAAAATCCTTATCTTGTCATGATAAATCTTTGAAGCTTGGCCGCAACATCTTCAATAAACTTTATGTCATCGATTGTGTGGGACCGTGACAATAAAAAATTTATCTATGGCTCAAAACAAATTTATTACGGGAATACGTCAAATACTTACAATGGACTTAATTGGAAATTCTGTCCTTACACTTAGGAGGTGCATTTGATGTTGGTGGAGTTACTACAACAACAGTTTTTAAAAGTGTATTATCACCGCACCGTATGAGGCGTTGTAATGGTGACCATGTAGATAATCAGTGTTTTGGTACATGAATATATTTAGGGGACGACCGTGAAGATTAAGATGATTATGGAACAAATTAAGACTACCCAGAGTTGGCAAAAGAGCTATGCAAACTTAGATTGGTAGGAAGTTCAGTTTCAAATGGGTGATCTAATGCTTCTCAAGGTGTCACCCATAAAAAATGTGATTCATTTGGGAAGAAGGGGGAGTTGGTCCCGAGGTATTTGGGGTCGTTTATGATCATGGATCGAATAGGGACACTCGAGTATCACTAGAACTTCCAGAATAATTAGATTGGGTACCTAATGTGTTATATATATATATATATATGATTTGTTAATGTTTGTGTGTAAATTCCATTTATCAACACATTGACTTACGAGATATTCACCTAGAGGTTGATGCTTCATATATTGAGGAGCCAATATATATTCTAGACCGCAGGGTCTAGATTTTGAGGTCTAAGGATATACCCTTAGTTAATGTTTAGCTGGGTCAACGCAGTGAGGACGAGTCCACTTGGGAGTGAGAGTATATAATGATACAACAATATCCACAGTTATTTTGATGCAGGTATGTGTTACTTTATGTGAATTCCGAGGATGAATTTTTTTTTGTTATAAAGGAAGAATGTAAAATCTCATAATCTGAGTGGATTTAATAATTTATTAACTATAAGTAATTAAGAATCCAGATTGATTAAGTTATATAAATTGTGAAATTAAAGTCTTTTATGATAATATAAAGTTAAATGAAGTTAATTGGCATTATAGATTTAATTTGGTTAACTATTAAATTTTCACGGGCTTTACTATAATTACCTTAAAAGTTTTGGGCTAAACGGTAATTTTTGTAAGTTAGATGCTGATTTGGACATATGGGGAATTTTGCGAAAGGCTAGACGGTATACTGGTATTAATGCTTTCTGTGGGGAGCAAGTGGGGTTTTGTTGTTAGAGCTTCTAAAGGGATCTAAAGTCGCCAATCAAAGGCTCCACCCGCCCCCAACCCGCGATTGTAGGGTCTAAGACCGGGACTTCATATGTCTTGAATTTGTTGTTTTACTTCTTATATGTTTTATCTTATTTCATAACCCACTAACTCTCATTATTAAGTTGTCTTACAAAGAAACCCTAAGACTTTGTAAACCCTTTATCAAGCAACCTTTTTCTAATAAACAAATCAAAGAACGTTTGAAGGTTTTTCAAGAGGGGATGCAATTAAATCAATATTTTCAAGAGGTTTTTTAGAGGAGTTCAAGCCTAAAATTTCAAGACATCATCTTTTCATTCAAAGTCAAGTTTTTAGTTCACCCTTGATGCAAGTTTCTAAACTACCCATCTCCTTTTTATATTTACACTTGATAATTTAACTTATACCTAAATATTAGGCTTAAAATGTGTTAACTTAGGGTTTTTAGATCCCTAATTATAGTATCTTGTTTATATGGAATTGGTTAGCCTATCATTTTATGAATTAGGACTTGTCCCTTATTAACAAATGTAAATGGAAATTGAACCCTTGTTTTGTAGACTTTAATATTAGGAGTTCAAATTTAATCTTGGATCCATGTTAAAATAATAATATGTTGAATAATTAAGACTTAGATAGTATTGAAAATGTATATGCTAAGTAGGTTTGTACATTTTTCTTTATGAGTAGTACCTTTGTTAATAAATACCTGATTGATGAAATTCTATGCATGTAAATAAATACCTAATTGATGAAATTCTATGATAAGAATCCATGACTATTGATTAGATAATGTTTATACACTTGAACTGTAAATAGAATCCCTGTTATTAAATTATGTTCTTAAAATTAAGAATTAAACCTAATTGTATAAGAAATCAATGTAGACCCTGCATTACCTTCCTCATGTTGTTGAATATGGATTAATTAAGTAGACAAATTAGAAGGAGTATGGGATAAATGTTGGTTGGCTTGTTGGTATGCGGTTGTGGTTGGCTTGTGTTGGACAAATATGGTTGGATATGGAAATTGGTTATTTAATTTATTTCAACTCAAAATTTAATTCTCCTTAATAAATCCTTAACTAGTTATTATGTCTAAACTACTACCCTATTTAACCAGAAGTGTATCGGGGGAGTTTTTTGTTTCGATTTCATATATGAGATGACCCATGCATGGAGTATAGAGAGGATATGAGTAATGACTTTAGAATCCTTAATTAATATGTTTCTTTATTTATAATGTTTGGAATTTACGAGTTATACCATATTAGATACATCATCGTGAACTATTAGAGAATCACTTTAGTCTTTAAATGGAATGACATAATGTATGATCTATGGATTTATTTAGAACAACCCCAATGATGGGGTTAGTGGAAGTAATAGTATAATGATAAGTACTAAGCTAAGTGTGAAACTTGGATTGCTAATTAAATAATAACGTTATGGACTTTTAAAATAATGAATTGAGAAATAAAGATGATGGGTGTGTATTCATTGAGAATACTCTTATGTGGCATTTTTGGGGAACACGGTTCAATGTCGAATTTTGTGCTTTGCATGGGTGGTGGATATATCTGGCCATGCAAACAATTAGTGGCGATGAGATGTATGATGGGATTATGTGTGCAACACACAGTGTCTTAGTTGGTTTTGTCCGCGCAGACTATATGGGAGACGGGTTGTGTGACGATTTTATGGAAGCGAACCACATATTTGTTGAGATGGCCGGGGATAAGGGGTACATGTCGGCTACATTATAATTAATTAAGATGTTAATTAATTATTGAAACTAATGAGTTAGCTAAACTACAATGTGAGGTTCGTGACGCCTATTGGGCTATTATAGTAGGCTAGATAAACGTGGATTTATAACTTGTATATATATGGATAATTTTTTTGAGTTGCGTAGCTTTGGCAACTTGCTGAGTTTTGAGTCATTTTATTCGTGGTAACTTTTTAGGTGCTAGAGTTGGTCCGCCCGCACAGACTTTATCTCAAAGTAGAAAATATATCCATTGTCTCCTCTTTAGATATCATCATCTAGAGAATCAACGTAGGTTCATCTTCATGATGTCATATCCCTTATATTTCAGTTGTCTGAGTTGTGTATTTTAGATTTTAGTTGGCATGTATCATGGAGACAAGATTTTAGCATGTATTATTGAGACAAGCTCTCATATACCTAGTCGCCTACCAACAAGAGCGGATAAGAAACATGATAAGAAGGTCAAAGTCAAGAAATTCTAGGCCGGTGACTTGGTCCTCAGAAAGCTACTGCATACGATAAAGAAGCCTTCATATGGGAAGTTGGCACCGAACTGATAGGGACCTTACAAGACGATCCTACCGTTTAAAAGAACTAGATTGAGAAGTAGTACTAAGGTCATGGAATGCCACGAACCTTATGAAATTTTATCATTAGCTAGGTTTTTCTTTTTACAAAAATTCAATGGTATAACTTAGAAATAAGTTGGTCTCCTACGTTTGGAACAAAATTTATTCATCCTAGAACGAGCATAAACCCACTTAAGAATTGAGTGGTACAAATTAGAAATAAGTTGGGGGACTATGTTTGGAATAAAACCCTCCTAAAAACGATGTTACAACCCAAGTGGGTTGGTCAACCTAAAACAGACATAAACCCACTTAAGAATTGAGTGAGACAACTTTCAAATGAGTCAAAGGCCTATGTTTGGCATAAGAGTCACATCAAAATGGTGGTAATACCCATGTGGGTTAATCATCGTAGGAATAAACAGGTCGTGATATTTGGACGATCTAGCCCAATCATGTTGTGATCAACCAACATTTAATTATAAGATGAGTTATTAGTTATAGGTTCCTTGGTCGATATATGGATTCCATTGTACCCGACTATAAGCTAAGGTTTGAATCAACTTACATTTAGTTAAAACTTAATTGAGAAAAGTTAATTAAACATTTGATTATGGAATTATGTGAGTTCGAATCAGATTAAATGACTACTTTTGCAATAATAAGGAGAATATAATTAACTATGTTAGCAAATGCAAAAGTAAGATATAAGAGATAATAATCGACTTTCATTTAACATGAAAATGTCTCAAGGCCCAAAAGAGATTATCGACTTGTCTGAAAAAGTTTAATAAAAATACTAGAAATAAAAGTTATGGGTGAACTCCCTCTAACTTGCTATAGGCGCATTCTCCAAAGAATCAACCACCCCCTCAGTTGGGGAAACTAGGTCAACAGCAACTTGATCGAATTCACTAGTTGCCTGACCAACCTCAACAATGTCTTGGTTGGCCTTGACGATAGTGGATTTGGTTGTGGGGACTCCAATGGCATTGTCCCCCTATTCATTGGGTCCTTCAAGGGCGGGTGTTCAATGTAAGTTGGGTCAACCTCGAGAATGTTGACCCTTTAAAGCCCGTTTAATCAGCCCAGGTTGTACGCAACGGACTCGTGGTAGTCCAATTGAGAAGCTACCTCCTGAACAATTGCCTCAAAATCATCATCATAACTTTATTGAGGTTGGCTTTGGTATTCCTCTCCAATTTGAGTTTTTTCCTCTATAGAAGAAGCTTCTATAGAGCCTTTCAGCAATTGTTTTTTCAAGTCGGACAACTCATTGTCGACATTGCTAAACTCCAGCTGAGTTCGCTCAGCTTCTTCAACGACTTTATCCTTTGCATCCCTCTCTTCCTTAAATTTATTTTGGAGGTCGGTATACTCCTGATTTTTTTTTTGTCATTACATTCCAAAACGTTATTGTTCTAAAGAATAATTTTATTACTCCTCTTTAGGTGGTCGAATCGGTTAGTGACCTCATACATAACCTACATGTCCAATAGAAAAAGGGAAACATTTAGACAAGATAAAAACATGCAAAGTTAAAATTGAAATAAGGTTAAAACCTACTAGCACACTGTGGTGACACCCTTCTTTGTGAAAACTCTGCAGGGGAAGTCATGCCAGCCATGTCAAAAGGCAATATGGTTTCTTGTGCAACAGAGTATGCAAATTCCAGATCAAAATGAGCTTAATTGATAGTGGTGATTAACTTCTTGTCATTATGAATCTCTCAGGGATGTACCCTGGATGTGGATGGTGGGGGAATACTTTGGCGATCCTATGGTTGAGGATGGATGACCACAAGTAGGTTTGATGTCGATGGTAAGTATGGATGAATATTGGGAGGAGATTTGTCTATCCTCCTCTTTTGGGCATGTTCGGCCTCCTTCCCCCCCCCCCTCTCTCTACTCATCCTCCTCCTCCTTTAACTCGTGAGTTTATTTCTCTCTGAGGGTGATTACCCTTATTTTGTACAACTGTGCTTTGGGAGGCCTAATTGGCTTGGTCGCCCTATTTTTTATGATTGGTCCTAACGGTCGCTAGATCCACTATTCATCTTGGACGATTGTCATTTCTTCTAGATTATCTGGAAGAGGGAGAGGGGGAAGTAAAGTCATCTAGTTGTAAGTTCTCTTCTTACTCAACTTCTTCCCAGAGGTGACAAAAAGTGCCTACCTCTTCGTACGAAAAAAGGTTAAGATTGTCATAGAGATGATATGTTTTGCAACTTGATCCTCCTCCTTTTATTCCCTATCTTCTCCATCCTCCTTATAGTTTTCACCAGAGTCGATGGAAATAATGTACATGGGGGAAGATTCCCCAAGATAGATACCCTTGGCAACCTCGCTCAGAACTGGGGTGTCAGTTGGGATAGAGGATTTACCGACCATGGTGTAATAGACAATTGTTATCTCTGCGATCGCTGTAAAGTTATTGGAAAATATGATATTGAGGTTATAGCCAAGTAGTACGTGGCCAACTCTCCAATGTGGGCTCATGCCTATCGACGTTACCCTTCTTCAAACCATCTCAAGGTCTTGTAGATTAACTTCAAAATCTTGAGGTTTTATATTGCGATAAAGATCTACACCTAAGTAAAGCCAGTAAGTAGCAACAGAAAATATGAATTCAATATTAAAAAATGGTGGATGGCTTATTAGGAGATTCGACCATTGCTGGCACACGGAGACTTTTGTAATTATCACCATATAAAAGTCTAAAAAACACTAAGATATTTTTTTCAATGTCTTTTTATGATACGGGCTACCCAAACTAGGGGACTTGTCCTTGGCTTAGAAATGGTACACATCAGGCCCAAGAGAGTTCCCCAGGTCGTAACAGTATCTGATTTCATTTAAACCAAGATTGGTTCCACAAACTTGATTAATGGAAACTGTACCCATAACAACCAGGTAGAAGCTATCGTTTTCCTATATTGGAAGTATTCCGTAATAGAAGAGTATTTCCACCAGAAATGGGTAAAAGGGAAAGCAAACTCCCCCTTTATTTATAGGGACCATCGTAAAAGATACTTTGTCGTTAATTCGAAGGGTATCCTCTTTCTCCAAAGAAATTCTAATATAGACGTTGTCTGGTATTAGGTACTTTGTACGAAACTTTTCAAAGTCATTCTCTAAAGGCACTTCATATTTTTGTAAATGCCTAGACATAGCGAGATAAGTATAATGAGAAATAAGATGAAAAAAATAATAGAAGAAAAAGATGCCCTTCATTTTTTTACGGAGTCTAGAGAGAGGAGGAAATGAAGTTAGACCTCAAACATTGATGAAAAGGGGAGGTATACGGTTTCTAAGGCCTTATATCTTCCGCCGCCAAAATAAAATGGAACGACGGTTTGGTTTTGCTCCCAACGTTACGTGCCCATGCGTAATCACTGCATTAAAAGTGTAATTGATGGGGCACGAAACCCTAACTTTGGGGATTATACACGTCAAAGATTATATGATTATACCCCCTCACCTTAGTGGGAACGTATGGTCTTATCAAAGATGTTTGATCAAACCCACGCAAAAACGTGTCTAAAAAATTACAAGATTAGGTCGGCCTGATTAAAAATACCAATCACCCTAGTCTTAAGGACAATTAAATGGACATGTGGCCGATCACGCCACGTGGGTCGACACATGGCATCCCACACTCAATAGGGTATAGTCGGTCAAATATCAAGAAAGAGCTAACTCAAAATCCATGAAGATCATAGCATATCAATGATGATTAATCTTAATATAACTCTACCAACGTAGAGATAAGATCAAAGTAGAAAGACCTAGACTTGTAGGAACCTTGTACTTATAAATAAAAAGACCTCACCATTTTCTGGGGTACTGAATTGTACTTTGATCACGATGACTTAGAATCTCAACTAGCAACTCTAACACTCTAATCGTATTTTGTTCTTCCAAGTAATAAATAGTTTTCCCTTCTTTCCCAAGGACGTAGGTAGGATGATCTACCGAACCACGTATATATCTTGTCCCTTATTTCATAGCATTCGTATTCTTACGACTAATTTATAATATTGCATTTATTGTGGGTTTGATCCCCTACACGCACTAAGAGTTTGGTAGTCCACCCATATCAATATGATATTATAAAGGTCTGTTACATCCTTGGGATTGGAGTATGATTTCATCACTAAAAAGAATGTATTTTGACTTATCTGAGTTATCGTATTAATATTGTTCTTTCTAGTGTAGAATTCCAAGAAATATTTTCGTTCTTTCAAATTTGGAATTAGTATAAATATAGAAAATAACAATGATTTTGGTGGAATATATATTAAAGCGTTTAGAGGGGATTAATGAATATAAATTTGGTTTCCAATTACAAATGTAAGTAACTTGTAGATTACTAACTCAAGTATTCAGTTAGATTTAAGATTCCGGAAAGTGTAGAGTTCTCCTAATATAATAAATTGTATGTAAAGGTATCTATTTTATTAGATATGAATAGAATAATTAACAATCGGTAAGCCTCTTATGTTATGTGTGAGGTATGGCTATTAGAGGCATGGTTCCATTTCTCTGAGTATAACTGTGTGGTTGTTGGGGGTTGTATACTATAAAAGTCATGGTTCATATCATGGTTCATTTGTGGATTTTAGTATATCCATTTAATGATAATCTTCACAGGCAGTATTTGAATTGTTTTATTTATATATTATTGCATATGTGTCTTTTATTAGACACAGTAGATGATTTGGTGTGTAGAGTTTGGCATCCACACAAAAGATCTGATCATCGGTTCTTATAGAATATAAGTATGGTTCACAATGGAGATGGGCACACCATCAATAGAATTGTAGCATAATATTTTAGTAGGTTTATATTGATTATGGAAATGGGATAGTTTTAACTTATGGTGCTAGTACAGTTTGTGTGTATTGAACAGGACCAATTTGAGACAATTGTCTTTATATTGACTATATAAGATAATATACATCTCATGGTTCTTATGAGTGCTTAATCTTTTAATCCAAACGTAATTGATCGACACGTGCATTTATTGTACATCACTTTCACATATTAGATGTGATTCATTTATGGATCAATAATCTTGGTAGATTGGATAATGGTGATTAATGTATGGTGAAACTTAATTATGGATGGTATTCACGTCTCAACATAGAGATTAAGGATACCCTCTTGATGTAGCTTGTAATTTTTGATTATGTCAAACCCGACCGATGGATTTAATTATCTGATTTTTGAATAATTTAAGCAGACGGTCTCGAGGAATTCATAAGAAGTCAAATAAATATGATTTTTCGTAACTTAATCTAATCGGTGAATATTTACATTCTTAAGGTGCGGAGACTATTAAGCATTTAACAATGAGGAGCTCAGAATGATAGCTTTGAGATAGTAGACTAGAGTGAAATTATTATTCTTTAGTGGAATGAATAATAATTTATAGAATTGTGGTATTAATTATAAATTTTAATTAGGATTCTTTAATCTATAGGAAATTTGTCTCTTATTTTTTTTGGATCCATTTGCTAGCCCATATATGCAATCCCTTGTCTCATAATTATGAAGGAGATCATTATAGATTAGAAAAATTCATAAAATGAGTGGCAAGGTCGTTCTCCTTGGTACCAACATATCAATGACGTGTTTTTAGCTTGAAAGAAATAACATCGAAGATTTGAAGGTCTCTTTCATAAGTCTCACCTTACAAAATCAATACCAGACAATTAGAGCGTTACATTTTTTAAATTATAACCAAAATTCCTAATATAGAGAGGAAGATTCACACTAAATATCAGATCATTCAGAGTCTATTCGGTATGATTGATTCACTCAAGTTTATAAAACATCGATTTGTGGAACATATCTGACAACACAAAGTATATTGATAATCGAATCAAGAAAGTTAATTCAACATTAAAAAAATGTGTTCTAATGTACGCAAATTTTAATATAACACTCATGGATATGAAGATTTGGGGATGAAATCAATTCAAGATCATGAGATTTCACCTGCCTACAAAAATTTTCAACATGATACGGTGTTTACCTAACTTGAGAACCTTTTATCAAAATGGACTGTAATTTTTTCTAGAGGTTATAGATGCTGAAATCTATAAAAACTAAAAATATATCTCGTTTTGATGTCCATAAGATTTTTGAAAAAAACAATTTTAATTTCGTAACAACTACACCATCACACTCATGACACGACACAATGTGACACAAAAGTTTTCAAATCTCTATGGTTTAATCCAAAAAGAACTGCAAAGATATGAGATATTGAATCTCTTTCATACATCCATCATCAACACATTTTTATTGAAATTCAATTATCATATAAATGAATTAATTCGATAAATCAATTCCTCCAACCGTGTGAACCCCACCCATGATTTGGGGTAATGGATCTCAACTAAAAAAGATTTTTTTTGACAAAAGTAGGAAGATTAAATTAAACTAAGGAAATCTTACAAGTAATGTTAGAAACTGCAAAAACGTACGACCTCAATATTACACATCGTGGCGAAAAGCTGGAAGTAAAAACCACGAAATCTGAACATACACTGTAGAAAGAAACAACTTTGAAACCGAGTGGGGAGCAAGAACATCGGCACAAGCATTATCTTCCCTGAAACATAAACATAAGGTAACATGTTGAAATCTATGGAAGCCGTCACATATGGCCTAGATCAACTTCGTGTGGTCTGGATTCTGGGTTTGGTTCCTGTGTATCATATTAAAAATAATTTGACAATCGATTTCCACTTCGATGCAAGTAATACCTTGAGCAGCAGTAAGATCCAAACCAATTTTTAATGGCCCAAATCTCTGCTAGAACTGATGATGCAAAGCCTATATGGTGGGTAAAAGCACATACAAACTTTCCTTAAGCATCTCGAATAATCCCACCACCTTCGGCATGACCTGTAAGATGCGATTTTGCTCCATCCGTATTACATTTGAAAAAAGGAGGGGCAGGTTTGGACCAAGCAATAGGAAAAGTAAAAGAGGGAGGAGGTATACTGGGCCGAATAAATTGACAAGCTTGGTAATAGCTACGAAGGCATTGAGATAAGGTGTACTTAAAAGATGACAAAGTTATGGGCGTCTGTTGAAAGATCGCCTCATTACGCGTGATCCAGAATAGCCAAAGAAGGAAAAATGGTTGAAGTTGATTGACTGCAACCCGAGCCATAGACTGTATGTGGGAGAGCGCAATAAAGATGGATGTAGGACTAAGGTCCAACAGAGGCATCGAGTGTCGGAGTTGGAACAACGCATGACAGTCATAGAAAATATGTGTATTACAATCAGCCAACTCACAAAGAGAGCACAAAGGAGACGTTAATTTATGGTAGTGAAAAAGTAAGTCCGCAGTGGGTAAAGCCCTATGAATGAGAAACCACAGGAAAAATAGGAGCTTAGGGGGTAAGCTACTTTTCCATAAATATTTCCAAAGAAGCGCAGGAATGTGCTGGGCATATTGGTGAATGTGAAGCCAATGATAGACCGATTTAAGAGTAAAAGCACCAGTAGAACTAGGCCACTAATACGGAACATCTGGTGATTCTTGAGCGGGAACATACAGGGCACGAATTCGGTGAATATCATCCAACGACAACCATAGAGCTAAAGTTGGTATGTTCCACTGGCCATTAGAATGTGAGGAGGAATGTGAACGTGTGTAGGGGAGCAGCTAGAATGTGAGAAGGAATATGCGGGTAAAGATGATTGAAAGAATCCTACCGGAGCCAAATATGATTTCCAAATGAAATAGAGTCGGACCCAAGTCGCCATTTGATACTAGTGGCGAAGGCAGGGATTAAAGCAGAAACTTTTCTCCAGAACCACGATTCTATAGCCTTACTATGAGACGCCAATAAATTGGTGTGAAGAAAATATTTATGTTTCATAGTTTGAGTTCAACAGTTATGTGGCTCGGTAAAAAGTTTCCAAAGTAGTTTAATCATGTACGCTTTATTTAAAGAGTGTAAGTTTTTTATGCCCAAACCACCATATTGTTTGGGAAGGGTAATCATAGCCCAACGGACGGTGGCTGTTTTATGAGAAAATTTGGAAGCCTTCCAGAAAAATGATTTAATTTTCTTGGATAACGTAGTAAGAATATGAGGAGGAATCGAATATGCAGACATGTAATAATATGGAAGGGAAGTACATAATGCATTAATTAGAGTGGTTCGACTAGCATAGGATAAAAAATTATTATACCACACATGTAATCGCCAGTCGAGAGTTTCGTAAGCTCAGAGAACATTTGGCACATAACTCGACCTGTAATAAGAGGTAATCCAAGATATTTATCCTACCCATGAGACCCATGGATTCCCAGTTGGCGCAAAGTAGCTTGTTTAACGACACGCGAAGTAGAAGGGCCGAAAGTAACTATAGATTTATCCTTGTTAACGGTGTGACCCGAAAAATAACCAAAAGTAGTTAAAATGTGATGGAATTGAGCCACTGAAGCTGGCGTAGGTTGGAGGAAAAATATACAATCGTCAGTAAAAGCAAGCCCAGGAATAGGAGGTCCCTTGCGAGAGGGTCGGAGAGGATTTATATGTCTTAAAAGACAGTCTAACTCCACACGTCATAGAAGGACGTCTAACGCCAAGATAAAGAAGTAAGGCGAGAGGGGATCCCCTTGACGGATTCCACGAGTTGGAGAAAAAGTGGACCCCATATGGCCATTAATGAGCGTGGCGAATGATGTAGAAGATATACATTCCATAAGGTATCCAATCCAAACCTCTGGAAACCCATGGTTTTGTAGTTACCATTGGATAAAAGGCCATTCCATTTGATCGTAGGCTTTAGATAGATCAATTTCAATAGCTCAACTACCTTTCGTAGATCTAGATTTACGCATGGTATGCAAAATCTCATGGGCGAACGGGATATTATCCTGAATATGACGAGAGGCAATAAAAGCGTTTTGATATGGGGACATAAGATAATGAAGGATGGGTCGCATGCGAGAAACCAAGATCGTAGAGATAAGTTTATAAATAACATTACATAAACTGATGGGATAAAAGTGCTTAACTTGAGTAGGGTATGGAATTTTTGGAATAAAAATGAGAAGGGTTTTATTAAGGGCACAAAGGAGTCGACTAGAGGTGAAAAAATCTTTAACTAAATTAATTACGGAGGGTCCCACAATATCCCAATGGTTTTGAAAAAACTAGCAGGTTAACCCATCCGCTCCCGGACTCTTATTCTTCCCCATAGTACACAAGTTTGTCCAAATTTTTGCATCTGTGATATGTTCCAGTAATCGAAGTAACATCAACAGATTTAACTTGGACACAATTATCTTCAGAAGGCGGACAAGGGGGGTGGGTGGTAGTAAAAAGGGTCTTATAGAAATGTTGGAATTGACCATTAATATCCTGGATATTAGTATGCCATACAGTGTCCGAATTGAAAAAGCAGGATTTGAATTATTACGCCGGTGTTGCATGACAGAAGCATGGGAAAATTTAGTATTATGGTCCCCGTCTATAAGCCATTTATTTTTATTCGTATTGCGCCAATACTGGCTTTCTAAAGTCATACAGTGCATAAGCTGTGATTATAAGTGGTGCTCTCGGGAAACCAACAGGGGATCCAAATTATTGTTAATACACATTCTAAGGTTATGAATCTCTTGTTTTAAGGCAAATATAGAATGAAACATATTCCCCAAAACAGATTGCTTCCACCGTCGAGCAACCCCACTAAAAGACTGTGCCTTACACAAAAAGGAAAAAGCATGTGATCCCTGGGTTGGAAGATTCCAGTGATAGTATAAGAGGTTAGTAAAAGACAGATAGGATGCCCACTCAGGGTAGTAAATAAATTGTGCTGGGGGTTTGGAGAGGGAGGGGTGGATATCTAACAATAAAAGACAGTGGTCAGACCTAACATTTGGAATATGAGAAATTCGGGTAGTTGGGTACAAGGATATCCAACGCTCATTACCAAGTTCCCGATCAAGTCGCTCTGTAACATGGTGCCCGAGAACACTATTGGCTTTCTAGGTGAAAGTAGGCCCAGTAAATCCTAGATCTTGGATATTGCATGAATGCATACAATTTTTACGATAACGTGCACACGTAGCTTGAAACGGACGCCCCCCTTTTTTCATGTTGGCCTAAAATAACATTAAAATCTCCCAAAAGAAGCCAAGGATGTGGGACTGAAGTGTGGATGTCGTGAAGGGAGTTCCATACCTAGGTTTGTTCAAAAGGTTGGGGTGGCATGTAGACCGTAGTAAACTCTGTAGGAGCCGCTGCTGGGTTATGTTGAATGAGAATATGAATGAAGCGATTGGAAATGACGATGTCATGAGCAACAATCAGACCTTCAACATAGAGAATCCAAATACCACCTGATTGACCTAGAGCCAGAGAGACAACATGATTTTGGTAATGTAACCGACGAATCTTGCGCATTGATCTTTGAGCATCCATTCGAGTGTCCAAGATTACCAATATATGAGGCTAATGTGAACAAACAAATGTCACGAGTTCTGTATAAAAATTTGGCCTACCAGCCACTCTAGCATTCCAAAGTAGAATCTTCATGAGGTGTGTAAATGGGTGAGCTCGCCTCAAGGTTCTCCCCCGTTTGTTGTTTACAAATTCGTTTATGCGGTTGGGGTTGGGTGGACAATACTCTTCGTTTAAGGTGGGGCGATTGCGAAGCTTGTAAATCAATGATGTGACTGTGATCTACCGACCCCTAACCTGATCTACTGCGAAAGGTATGCGGGTTCTTAATAGCTCGTGGTTGGAACCCTTTAGTGTCTTGAGGAGATGATGGAGGAGACAGTCTCCTATCCCTGGTAGAATAAGCCTGTCTCTTTCGGGTGGAAACTGCTGATTTTGTTTTGAAGTGTGACCCCTGTCGGTTAGGGCACCTCAGAAGCTGTTGAGCAGGGGAAGTGAGAGACCGTGGGGCTGAAAATTCAAATCCTAGTGGTAGGTATGGTTCTGTAGTTGAGGGGGTAGGGTCATGGTGTGGGGTGTGTGGTATTGCTTGCTCACGGTGATGAAGCACTCCAGAGTGGTGTTCTGTTGGAGGGAGGTTCATTGGTTCACAAGTTGGATGAAAGACTACATTGTTGGCAGGAAGAGAGGAAAGAGGGAGTATTGCAGTCTGAGGAGAAGTAGGTACTACAATAGGGGGTAAGACGGAAACATGAGGAGAAGCTGACGAATCAGGGTAATCGAGTCCTTCACACATAGTTGGGCAGGTGTCCTTAATAGGAAATGGTGGGTTAAACATTGTGGAGATTTCAATCGCTTGGGATGTAGTGATCAGGGAGTAGACCATGGGATGCGCGATATGGTTAGATAGGCCTGTGCTGGTGGAGTGGAAGTGAACCGGAGGGGTTGATGGGTGTCTCTACTCATGGGGTGGACTGTACCCATCATTTTGGTGCTGAGAAGTTGGCCACACATCATATTTTGGTTTCCAAATACGTCGCTTGGTTGGATGCGTCTCAGACAGATCATTTTCAGGTACATGGGTATTTGGGTTGAACCGAGAAAGGGTAACGACTAGAATTATTTATGGTGTCGGTCCTCGAAGCACGAGATTGACGATCGGGAGGACGCCGGGTAATAATACACCATTGTTGCTCCAGATGAGGTTTGTCAGAAGTAGGGGTAGCGGTAGATTTCTTGCGAGGACAGTTGTGAAGATTATGGCCGACAATTCCACATGAGAAAAAAATCTCAGTTTTTAATTCATATACCAAAACGGAGGATGCGACCAACCTTGATTTTCCGCAGAAGTGGTTTTTCGATGTTAAATTCCACACAGATTCGAGCATACCTAGACCGTCCCACTGACTTAGTATGAATGTCAATCTTGAGTGGTTTCCCCAAGGACGCAGCTATACAATGTAAAATATTCATATCATAGTATTCCACTGGTAATTCATGAATTTGAAACCATAAACTCATATGTTTAATAGTTGCCGTAGACGGCCAAAAATTCTTTTCCCATTTTGCATGGACATATAATGATCCTCTAGAAACCATGGACCTCCAGAAATTACGGACGTGTAATCTTTTTGAGAAGAAAATTTAACTAGAAAAAAATTATTTCCCAAGTCCGTAATGAAAATTCCATTTTGTAATTTTCACAAGCGTGACAGGCGAAGCGCAAGTCTTTGGAAGGATAAAAACTTAGCCAATAAATATATGATGAGGGACGACCGTCATTTTTGTCCGAGGATTTGAAGCTCCTGATTCAAGATGTGCACAATTGGAATACTGTCTAGAGTCGTGTCCTCTTGCAAAGCATCGTCACCGGACTCGTATTCATCGACAGTTGGATCCATATCCCAAGAAGGGAAAAGAACATGTGACTGGGTGGATGGTGCTTGAGATGGAGTTTGGGTGACTGGTGTCCCAGTCATGGTGGCGACCGGTTCGATGGAAGGGATGCTAATTAATTTTTCTTTGTATGTTGGCAAAGGTGGCGGGTTGCAGATGGCTGCTGGGCCGAAGCAAGTGCAGGCCAGTTCAGATGGGAGGGAGGCAAGGTGAGGGGGTTTAGGCGGTGGAAGTAGCAGGGGGAGAGAGGGGGCGACGGGAGGGTTTAAGCCTAAGTCGCTCATAGCAGTCTTTTAGCTTTATGTAGGTTTCTCGGTTGTAGGAAGGAGTTAATAACGTCAAGTTGGGAGATAGACCTAACCCTTGAGATGACAACTCAAAAAGTTTGATTAGAAGTTTTAATGTAAGTAGTTCTCATTAGTATGTCAAACTTAGTGTTCCTCTAATTCAATTGGCATGTCTCCAAAACTCAGAAAAACCGAGTATATCCACCTACTATATGAGTTAATTTGCTATATAAGATAAATATAGAATTTATTATCTCAACTTTCGCATTTGCACCACTTATGACCAACCTCTTGTGTTTATCCAAAACTCTAGAACGTAAAACTGGGTTGATATTTCAATGCACATGATTCGAGTTTTTGTGAATAATAATACAAGCAATCAACAAGAAAGAGAAGTCGGACGTTCTTTAATAAAATGAAAAATAGATACAAGAGGGAGGGGAGAGGTGGGAGTAAAATGAAAGTTTCACCACTTCCAGAACACATTGGAACCACACTTGAATTTGTCCTTGCCTTGGCACTCCAACTCTAAGTCGTCAGAAATAAATGGGACTTTCTGCAATAGTAAAGAAACGAAGGTAATTAGACATTGATGAGTGTTAAACATAAGAAATTGAAAGCAAGCGGAGGGAAGTATTATAACCTTTTGCTTGGCAAGATCTTGGCAGCCGGTGAAGTTATATGGGAAACTGCATGACCCAAATTGAACCGTGTATGCTCTTGAAAAATTTGCACCGCTTGTGGCCAACCTCTTCTTGTCATTCAATTCCTGTGGATGGTTAGACGTAATTAGCAAACAAAAAGAATGGTAAGTGGTGGGTAGCTAATAAAAACTAAAAAATAAACCTTGTTCGTTTTGCTCTTCTCGAGATATTCCTCGATGATTCCGGCATTGGCGGATGAGTTGGAGGCAGTAGCGAAAAGGGCAGCTCCAAGGCAAACAAGTGCGGCCCTTCTCCCTTTGCTTGATGAATCAAGCTTTTGGGATCTGATCACTCCCATTTTAACATCGCTGGGGGCTATTCCTATCGGGGATGCAACTGATACAAGCTTCCGGTTCACATCCACGTAGTTGCATGCCAACACACTGGAGTTCATTGCTGCCATTCTTACGCTTGTGATGAGGAGCTACCTATGCTTTCTCGGTTTATGGAATGCTGGGAAGATGAGGGTAACTCATTTTGTGGTGCGTGTGTCGATAAGGTTAGATTTCCTCTCCCCCATTGGCCTTTTCTCCTGCATTGCAGGACCCACCTACTAATCCACAAACCCATCCAAACTTTTTTTAACATCAAAATATTTAGATCATCTCCCCTTTTGCTTGTTACGCTCTGCATGACATGTACCAAAATACTTTTTTGCTATTTCTACCCTCGGGTACTTCATAATCAATTTTTAAATTCTAAAATCAACATAACAATTTTTTAAACATTTATATCCTTTAAATAATTATTTATTTAATATTTTTTTATTTTTAAAAATTCGGGCTAACGGTCCCAAATGCCCACCCTGCCAGCGACGGAGCTCCAGCATCCCCTCGTTACAGCTCCGACAGTGGGGTGGGGGTAGGTGGGGGAGGATGGGGATGTTTTGAGTGTGATTTAGTGTCTAAAAATTATTTGAGTGTGATTTAGTGTCTAAAAATTATTTGTAAGGGACTAAACTGTACAAACCTATACTTTTTTCCACCAAAAATTAACAAATTTATGACCAAAATGCTCCTCGATTCGTTAGTTTAATACAAGCATAAATCTCAAGTACACAACTAACTCAAGAGCGGAAATCCTCCCATTTTTTAGTACAATTCTACAATCAATTACAATTATTTATTTACTTTTTTTAAAACTATTTTTAATTGTACAATTTTAAACTCAATTACAAAATTAGTTACTACTAATATAACAAATAAGTCGTAAATAAAACCATACAAGTAAACATAATATATTTTCAACACATGTATGGAAAAAAATCATTATATGATTGACGCGACTAAGAATGTGTCTCTTAAGTGCGTACTCTCTGGGCTCAAGTGCAAGCCTGTCGCGTTAGTAATAAACCCGGTAAGTTGGGATCGTCTACACAGAAAAATAGGACGAGAAAATCGTGACGACAGAAGGCCAAATGGTTAACCTAAATTCAACTCTAAGAAGAAGGAAAAGGTGATTTGAATGGTGAAATAACTACAACTAGATGCAATTTTGAAAATGATTAATTAATGAAATCAGGAATGAATGAAATACAATTACTCTAAATTACTTAAACGACTGATGATGATTGAACTAAAACTTGGACTATATGATGGAAAGACAGGTCGGAAATACAATCCCTCAACCCTAGTTTATTGCTGGTATAATACTAATCGTAAATTTAAGTGATTAATCAGACCCAGACTTTAGTTCTCCCAAGCATTACGTATATGAGGTTCAAGCCCTCACCATACGTAATCAGAGGATGAGTAAAGCGGTAACACTATAGCTACACGCGCTTTGTAGTCTAAAGCATCCCGGTTACCCTGAAGCAAACGAAATCCAAAGATCTACAATGGTTGTGTTTTCTATGCAATACGGTCATAATAAATCCTCAAATTAAGAGGATTAATTTGATACACATGCAACTATCACATCGGGTTGAGTTCATGCATCCCAACCATAAAGAATTTAGCTAGACATATTGAACCTAACTATGCATGAATTAACTACGTTGCATGTGAAAGAAATCATGATGGAAGTGTATTGAAACATGTAAAGAATTATTATAAACCTAGAATTTTTCTGAATCGTGCAAGAAGAATAACATGCAACAACAATAATAGAGATAATGAAACTTGAATTAAAACTTGAGATCAAACCCGGAAATAATCAATCTTGAATCACCAAATCAAAGCTATGTTCCTAGAGTATTCTCCTACTTGTCTCTCTATAAAAACTATGTTTTCTAAGTCAATACAACGATACATGTACGTTTTAGAAGAAGTTGTAACATGATAGGACTCTTTGGACCAATCAGCATTAAGGGGAAAAATTCGCGCATCAGACATCTCGAACCGGTTCGCAGGTACCTCGAACTGGTTCACCCCTAAATCGGTTCCCAGTGTGGTTCGGGAAATCTTGCTGGTTTTAGGCCTCTTTCCAACACTTCGAATATTTTTCAGCTTCTCTTCCTTTCTTTTATGAATTTTCTTCAACTTCAAGGGGTCATAACTCCTTCACCGTAGCTCGAATTTTGGTGCCGTTTCTTCCAGTGTTATCGTTGTTCCGAGCTCTTCAATTTTCCAGTAGGTTCTACCTCCGGGATCAGGCTACAGAATTATAAAAATGCCATTGAACTTGCCTTCCTAGCCTTTCTAGCCGTTCCTTCAATGTTTCGATTTCTCTTTTGCACCGCTTGCATAGTTTACCTGTAAAACACATAAGAGAAACACAAAATACTTGCCAACGAAGGTTAGTATCATAATTACAAGTTAAATCCATATCAATTTCACCGCTCGGGTTCACAAAGGTTCCGAAATTAAGGGGATAAATATACAATATTTATGCCCAATCAAACCCCCATAACTTAGAGTTTTGCGTGTCTCGAGCAATGTAAATGAAAAAGATTAATGTCATAACTCTTCTAAACACTTGATTGGGATAGAATACCTTTTTCACGGGCAAGCGATTGCATTTAGCGTATGCAACTAACCTTTAAACCCCTAGGTTACCCTAGTAGGACGAGTGGTGTCTCGTGAGGGTTTACAGTGAATATACTCACAAAATTCATTATTGACTCAAAGAAAAATCAGAATACTTAAAAATTGTACAATTTAAACCTTCCGAAAAATAGTCACCATAAATTAATATTCAAAAGAGTCTCAAGTTGTCGTGTGTGTGTGCGAAGCCAAAAATCGAACCGCTAATTTCCACCGATTGATCATTACGTTACTTTTCAAAAATTTGCTTTGATTTCAAAAACTCACCGATACACTCACAAACGAATCACTCGAAAGTGTATCTATTCTCTCGGTATGCATGATTTATAAGAGTAAATGTAATATAATGCAAGTTCACGCACACAATTATGAAAGACGAAATTATTTAGCGAAATGATCTCTTCATCGAATTACGGTAATTGGAAAACGGGAAATATCGCCTCAATTCACACCATTTAATCTCTCATATTATCTTTTTGTATCATAGCTCTCCACGTGGTAATCAATTTCGCGATTCGAACTCGGTAGGACTTTTTCGGGTTAAAGGTGTATTGGGTAATATAGGAATGGTTGGGAACTTCGGAATTGAATTTTTTTTCTTGTGATGTCCCTTAGTGCTTTTTCGGGCAATTGCTTATTTTCTCTTCTTTTTTTCTACTTGCTATTTCTGTTGAGCATTTTTCTACTATTTTTTTTCTTGCCCCTTTTTATGCACTTTCCGGACTTTATTTGATGACATTACCAATTTTCACAATTTCGGGCTACTTGGTTTTTTTTCGGGTCGCCAAACGAAAAAGAAAAATTTTATTCGGCTCAATTGGGTTAACAAAAGGATAATTTTTCACATCTTTTTATGGCTAATGTTTTTGGGTAACAAACGATGTCCTACTTCATTATCCGAATTACTTATTAATTTACCATATGCGTCTCGAGATTAATTTAATTTAGAGATTTGTAGTGCGCTTTTCGAGACAACATTCCATTTTCCATAACCGATCAAAACAAAGAATTGAGATCATCAACAACTTATTTGAAACGCTGAATTGGAACCATGTGTTAACCATTTACTCGGATTGATTAAAAAACTCAAAAAGATTGATAGGCTCGAAATCTCACCGAATTTTATTAATATCCACACTTATTCATTAAGTCATCAATTTTCACACAATTTTCATCTTTGGTCAATTTCGGCTTAGTGCAATAGAGGTTTAACAATTTGAGACTTCAAATAAAGGTGATATTTTTGAAAATTTTAAATTCCAATTTTTATTTATTTTGAAGCAAAATATTTTTGGATTTTTCAAAATTGTATGATTTTTATTTGGAAATTTTTGGGCATTTTTGAAAATTTGTGAAGTTTTAGAAAGACACACTTGTGACCCCCCCCACCCCTAACTTAGACTTTTGCATTGTCCTCAAGCAAAAATGGCTAAAATCTAACTCAAAGCGAAATAAAAGTGTGAGACAATAAAACGAACAAATAAAATAGAAACACAAGATTTTTTTTTATAGATACTGAGAGTCTGTGTTACATAGGTGATGGGAGAATTACACAATCAACATTTTTAACAACTACCAACAACACTAAAAATAGCACAAACAAACAAGGGCTTCATGGGGGAGGTGGATTGGAGGGTGCGTTGGGATCATACGAATCATAGAAGAAGTTGGAGGTGGTCCACCGAAGTTGAGCTCGTATAAATGGGCTTGGAGATGATGCATCATGATCTCTTTGGTAGGCCTCTTGATCCCGTTGATAGGCCGCTTGGTCTCGATTGTATTGGGTGAGGAAACCATCCAAACAGGTTTCCACCGCCGAAAGGCGCCTATCGAAATTTGCACCCGGGGGCTCGAAATCTGAGTCGTCGTCCTCGTATTCATCATACTCTTCTTCTTCCCGCACATCTATCATAGGGGCGTCATGTTCTTCCTCCCCCGCACCCTTATCGAGAATAGTACGGTCGGTATGGGCCACTCTCATTTGACGTTCAATACGGGTGGTGGAAGTGGCTCCAATTGGGCGGGGGAGTCCGACTTGCTGCCTCGAATCGTCCACCCAAGCATCAATCAGAAGTTCGGTGATAAGGCCAGCGTAGGGGAGCGCTATTTTTCCCCACTCGTCATAGGCGGCATGGAGGATGTCCGTGTAGAAAAGCTAGGCCAAATTAATCGTGGTCTCGGGGTCGAGGAAATGGTATAAGAAGTTGGCGTGACGTAGCCTGACCACCGAATCATTGGTGGTTTGGTGGATTGTTCCACATGCAATGAGGTGCGTGAATCACACCGTGTCCGAAAGGCTGCCTATTGGAAAAGAATTGCACAATCATTCCTCCCCGGGTGCCATTCGGGCGATAAATTCGGCTTTGGTGGGGGGGGGGGGGGGGGACCATTGGTGGGATACATGAAGGGCATGGGGAGGACAACCCTTTTTTCTCTCATTTTGCGCGCAATGATGGCGGCGGAGAATGGAATCCTAATGCCGTCAAGATAAACCTCATAAAGAGTGGAGGATTTGCGAATGAGCATCGTATAGAATTGGCGAATTTCAGATTCAAAAACTTTGGTGCTCGTAGGAGAGAGAAATGAGCACCACCCCTGGCGGTTGAAAAGGGCGGTGACTTCGCCGGGGAGCTGCTCCCAATTAACAAACCGCTCGATATGAATTGGTCGAGTGGACGAGAAATAGCGCTTGGCCCAATGATGTTCTTGGACGCACCGAAATACTCCCGCACCCTCGTCATTGAGAATGGTGGTGTCATCATATTTTTGAGGACGGAAGTTTGCTTGGCGGGGGCGCGACATGATGAGAGAGAGATATATATATATGGAGATGATATGGTGTAGAAGAGAGGGAGAGTGAAATGAAGTGTGAGAAATAGAGAGGGGTTGAGGGTGAATTTATAGGTGAGTGGGGGTGAATTTTGGTGGGAAATGAGAATAGGTATGGAGGGAGTGAATGGAGGGAGTGAATTTGGAGTGTGAATTGGTAGGGGGAAGTTTTAGAGGGTGAATTTTTGTAGGGGAAATGAATGGAGGGAAGGGGAAAAGAGGATGAATTTGGAAAAAGGGGGGAAGAATATGGTAGGACCCCTGAACCGGTTCGCCTGTACCCCGAACCGATTCACCCCTCGAACCGATTTGCCCTGCAATTCGGGGTACCGTGCTAGCCTGGAAGCTTGGTTGCTCTCATATCTCAAAATCTACGTGTTCTCCCATACCTCATCACTTGCTTATGGCCCCTTACGATATCCTTGACCCTCGGGTTCCCTGAAAAGCCTCTACTAATCCCTCTAAATGCATGCTACCTCGATCCCTATCATGACCCGTGCTTCCGGACTCGAAAATATCCTAACTCAAATACTACTACTGTACACCCGAATCACCCCATACGCGTCGGGGGTGCGACGACCTCTCATTTTCAGCTCACTCGACCCCGTAAACGGGGTCCGATAACCAAATGGTGTCGATGTCTTCTACGCACGCCTCAATATATAGCTTTAGGCGATGTCCATTGACTTTGAACACATCTCCCCCTTTGGGATCTTCCACTTCTACTGCTCCGTGGGGGAATACGCTGTTCATAACGAATGGGCATGTCCATCGAGACCGTAATTTACCCGAAAATAGATGAAGCTGGGAGTTATAGAGGAGCACTTTTTGTCCCGCCGGTTGAAACTCTTTTTGTCAAATAATCTTATCATACGCTAGTTTCATCCGAGCTTTTGCAATCTTGGATTTTTCATATGCGTCATTGCGTATCTCCTCTAACTCATTAAGTTGAAGCTTGCGAGCTTCACCGGCTTTGTCCATATCGTAATTTAATCTCTTAATGGCCCAATACACCTTGTGCTCTAACTCGACGGAAAGATGGCAAGGTTTTCCATACACAAAGTGGAATGGGGACATGCCGAGTGGGTTCTTATATGCGGTGCGGTAGGCCCATAGTGAATCATTCAATCGAAGTGACCAATCTTTTCGATTGGGATTAACTGTCTTCTCGAGGATGTGCTTGATTTCTCGATTCGCTAATTCGGCCTGCCCATTCGTTTATGGGTGATATGTCATTCCAACCTTGTGAACGACGCCATACTTTTCCATGAGTTTCTCGAAGGCCTATTGCAAAAGTGCGTGCCTTTATCATTAATTATCGCTTTCGGAGCATCGAAGCGGGAAGTATGTGTTCCTATAGGAACCTAATCACCACTTTGTTGTCATTTGTCTTGGTATCTATGGCTTCCACCCATTTAGAAATGTTGTCTACCGCGACAAGAATGTATAGGAAACCAAAACATGGGGGAAAAGGGCCCATGAAGTCAATACCTTAGCAGTTAAAGATATCAATTATGAGTATCAGGGTTAATGGAATCATGTCTTATCGGGTTATCGCTCCCATTCTTTGACACCTATCGCAAGATTTGCAACAATTTCTCACATCTCAGAATATTGTGGGCCAATAGAAACCGCTTTGAAGAATATTAAAGGCCATCTTTTTATCGAAAAGTGACCTCCAAGAGCGTCCGAATGATAAAATTAGATGACTTTGAATATCTCATCATCCGGTACGCAACATCAGATGATTTGGTCAGCGCAATATTTAAATTGGAAGGGATTGTCATAGAAAAACATGCACCACCCGGTAATGAACCTCATCTTATCTTGCGGTGTCCACTCGGGAGGGACGGCTCCCGTGACAAGATAATTCACTATGTCCGCAAACCAGGGCGAAGAAGAGGTAGCAAAGAGTTGCTCATCTGAAAAATATTCATCCATGGGTATTGAATCGCTAGGTACGTCAGACGAAAGCCGTGATAAATGGTCGGCAATGACATTTTCTACTCCTTTTTTGTCTTTGATGGAGAGATTGAACTCTTGTAGGAGTAGGATCCACCTTATGAGGAGAGAATTTGCGTACTTCTTCGCAAGTAAATACTTGAGATCCCCATGGTCGGTGAAATAAGTGATGGGGGACCCAATGAGATAGGATGGAAATTTGTCTTGAGCAAATACTACGGCTAGCAATTACTTCTCCGTAGTGGAGTAATTGAGTTATGATCCGGTAAGCGTTCGGCTAGCGTAGTAGATGACATGAGCCTTTTTATCCTTCCATTGGCCCAAAACAACCCCTATTGCAAAATCACTTGCATTACACATGAGCTCGAATGGTAAGGACCAATCCGACGCTTGCATGATGGGAGCGAAAACAAGCATGCTTTTCAATTTTTCAAAAGCACTTTAGCATGCTTCATTCCACTCGAATGGGGTATCATTCATAAGGAGGTTACTTAAGGGCCTAACGATGATGCTAAAGTCCTTAATGAACCTTCGATAAAATCCCGCGTGGTCCAAGAAGGAGCGCACGTCCTTAAGCGATTTTGGTGTGGGTAGATCGGCTATGACATCTATCTTAGCTCTATCAACTTCAATCCCTTTGAATGAAACTATGTGACCAAGAACTATTCCCTCAGTGACCATAAAATGACATTTCTCCCAATTTAGCACTAAGTTCTTCTCCACACATTGGGTAAGTACTTTTTCCAGATTCACCAGACAACGATCGAAAGAGGTGCCAAAAACGCTAAAGTCTTCCATGAACACTTCAAGTCCTCTCTCAATCATGTCGCTAAATAGACCCACCATGCACCTTTAAAAGGTCGCGGATGCATTACACAAATCGAATGGCATACGTTTGTAAGCAAATGTACCAAAGGGGCAAGTGAAGGTCGTTTTCTCCTGGTCAAGTATATCTACCTCAATTTGGTTATATCCGGAATAACCATCAAGGAAGCAGTAGTAAGGGTGGACCACTACTCTCTCAAGCATCTGATAGATAAATGGCAAGGGAAAATGGTCTTTCCTAGTTCCGACATTGAGTTTCCGGTAATCAATGCAAACGCGCCATCCGGTGGTGGTACATTAGGGAACTAGCTCTCCCTTAGCATTTTCAATCACTGTCAGGCCCGACTTCTTTGGGACAACTTGAATAGGTCTCACCCACTTGCTATCCAAGATTGGGTAGATGATCCCGGCATCTAATAACTTAATGATTTCGATCCTCACCACTTCTTTCATATTGGGGTTTAGCCTTCTTTGCATTTCTCTAAAGGGATTTACATCCTCTTCGAGGTGGATCTTGTGGGTGCAAATCAAAGGACTTATCCCATTCAAATCAAAAATACACTAACCAAAAGCACTTTGGTACTTCCTTAGAATCTCTAATAGCTTACCCTCCTACTCTTCTTCTAGGCTAGAGGAGATAACAACAGGAAATGTCTCGTCCTTTCCTAAAGATGCATATTTAACATGGGAGGGCAGTTTTTTCAATTCGAGGGTTAAAAAATTGTTACTGGAAGGGAGCATGAGTGCCTCCCTTGGTGGTAACTCCTCAAATCGAGAAACCCAACTTACATCTTTCGTATCCTCGTCCGACGCTCTCTCATCAAGTAACTCTCTTACTTACATCTCTCGTATCCTTCTCGAATTCAGTATACGCTCCCTCACTCTCGTGGCTCAACAATAAGCAAGTCCCTAGGGCATCTCCATAATATTTTTTCTCAAAGTACTCCTCTACGATCTCGTCGATTAAGCTTACCGCGTGAAGATCATCTTCTTCCCGTGTATATTGGGCTATATGGAAGATGTTAGTCTTTAAGGTCATATTCCTAAAGGTGAGCTGCATCTGCCAATTTTGAGTATTGATTATTGCATTAGTCGTAGCTAAGAATGGGTGCTCGAGAATAATGGGAACATGATTGCTCGAAGAGAAGGAGGGCTCCGTGTCCCAAATGATACAATCTACCGGAAAGTAGAAAGTGTCAACTTGGATGATCACATCCTCAACTATACCTCTTGGGATCTTCATAGATCGATTCGCCAATTGGAGAGTGATCTTTGTGGGCTTGAGGTCGCCCAGATCAAGTTGCCTATAAATGGCGTAAGGGAGGATATTGGCACTTGCTCCCAAGTCAAGTAAGGCTTTTTTAATTTTATTTTCTCCAATGATGCAGGAAATGGTGGGTGCACCGTGATCTTTGAATTTTGGAGGGAGATCATTAAGTAGAATGGAGCTCACATTCTGTGCTAGAAATATGTTTTTCTTTACCTTCATCTTCCTCTTCACTGTTAACAAGTCCTTGATGACTTTTGCATAAGCTGGAATCTACTTGATGGCATCGAGGAAAGGTAAATTTAACTTTACTTGGTTTAGCACGTCTAGCACTTCATCACAGGGGTTTCCTTTGTGGTAAGGAACTAGTCTTTGAGGAAACGATGCCGCAAAGGGTGGCTTCACTACTACCTCAGGCTCACTAGTGTCTTTTTTATCACTCTCTTTTAAGGGGGACATCTTTGGCCTCTTTCGTGCCGGGAGAAATCTTCTTGTCTTTGGTTGCGTCGTGTGGAGGAGGTGATAAATCAATGACTCTCCCACTATGAAGAATGGTCACATCTTGACATTGCTCCTGATGTTCCGTAGAGGTGGAGCTAACACTAGTTTGACCTTGGGGAGGTCTTTGGCCCTGGGAAGGAAACTTTTCCGTCTCTTGGATACTCAACAATGGTTGCATCTTTGAAATAGTCACATTTATATCGTTGATCATGCGCTCATGTCTAGCAGTGGGTACATTCTGGGCATTGATAAATTGGTTTATTGTATCCCCGAGGCTTCTTCGTGGTGGAGTGATATATGGCCCTAGAGGTGGTGGTGCTTGCAATGTCCTTGCATGTGAGGTGCTTGTTGAAACTGTGATAGTAGGGGAGGGGCAACATGTGAATTATGATTCATCACAGCATTTTATTTCCCATAGCTAAACCAGGGTGATTTGTCCATGAAGGGTTGTAGGAATTCCCGTGCGGTGCATCGAAATTACCCTTAAATCCTCCTACACCGTTCACTTGCTCTTGAAGCATAACTTTGTAGGAGGGTATCGTCGGGCATTCCTCTGTTGAATGGCCCACCTCACAAATAGCACACACCCTTTCACTGGAATTCGGGATGGAGCCAGTTGTTCCTCTCGCACATATCTCAAGTACTTCTCGCATTCCTTTCTCAAGTAAATCAAGTCGACTGACCATCATGGTATCCTTTTCTACGTGAAATAGGCCGGCCGCCGATGGAGTGGTGGTCGCTTGGCGCATTCGATTATGAGCACTAGGGTCAAATGTATCCCATGCTTGGGTAGTCTCGGCGACATACCTCAGGTGAAGCTTAGCATCGTTGGCGTCTAGGTCGATAAAGGGACCATCACACATGGTTTCAACGAATATTTGGAATTTATATTCAGCCCATTATGGAGGAATGGAATGATTTGCAATTTATTAAATCGATGATGAGGGCATGAAGTGATTGACTCGTTAAAGCGCTCGTAACATTGATCAAACGACTCATTTTCTGATTGTCGAAAGGCTTGAATTTGAGCCTTGATTGAGTTCGTTCGATGTGGAGGAAATAATTTCTTAAGGAATTTAGATTGCAAATCGTTCCATGATGCAATCGAGTTTGGAGGTAAAGACCATATCCAGGTCTTAGCCTTATCCTTTAGAGAGAATGGGAAGAGTTTGAGGCATATCACATCTTTTGTGCAAGTTTGATCATTGAGGGTCTCTCATGCCTCCTCAAATTCTCGGATGTGGAGATATGGCTTTTCTGATTCCATTCCATGGTAGTTGGGCAGTATCTGAATCATCCCATTCCTAAAGCGAAATTGCCTTGCATTATACGGGAGTAAAATCCATCTTGAAGTGATTATTTGCTCGGGATATAAGATTTCACTCAAAGGGTGGTACGGGACCTCTTCCTCACTTGCGGCTACACTACCATGTTGTAACATGGATCTCTCACTTGATGACTCTGTATCCTCACTTGGTATGCTCGGAGCATGCTCTGTGGTTTGTCCTAAGAGGGATGTCAGAGTGTTACTTGCAATTAAGTGTTGAAGTGTGGGAGGTGGAACCCAGAATTGTGGAACGTTTGGAGTGTGAGGGCTATCGAGGTCGTACTCAACTATCGGGTTTTCGTGAATACTGGTTGGAGTATTTTGGGGAGTTAGAGTGAGTTTAGGATTTCGCATTAACAGGCTTTTGAGAGATGAAGTATCTTTTTGTGGTTTTTAAAATTTTTTTGGTCGAAGTTTTAGATTAACGAAATCTAACCTACATATACCTAAGTCCCCGGCAACGGCGCCAAAAACTTGACGTGATAAAGAATGTGTCTCTAAAGTACGTAC